>CM044441.1:131195620-131401912 GCA_024363595.1 Xenopus borealis
TTTTTTTTTTTTTTTTTTTTTTAAATAAAAAATATTTTCAAAAAAAAAATCCAATGGATCCTGACCACTATGGGCCACTAGGCTATAGCCTAGGCTAGCTTATGTGTTAATCCACCCTGAGTACAATGCTCACAATGACGGAATTGGAATGGATGAAAATGCATTATAGCGAAAACCATGGCAGTCTGGGGTAAAAACCAACAGAATTATCAAAATGATAATAAAATAAATAAACACACAGGAGAATACACTGGGATACATTTTAGACACATATTTACTGAATAACAAAAAGGAAACAACCCCTCTACAGTGGAATTGAAAATAAACTACAAAATAACTAGCAGTCATGCCTATGATGGGCCTTGGGTGACCTTGGCAAATTGTATTATATACCTTGTTTGCTCCTAATAAATAAAATCAATGATCACATGTTCTGCACCTATAGGTCAGCAGCATTGCGCCTTTAGCCTAAGGGATAGTTGTATCCCACAATGCATTACAGCATGAAAGAGTCATATGCACCTGTAAGCTAAATGTTACATCCAATCATGACATACCCCTCCTTAATCTGGGAAAATGAAACGTTAAATATTTTCTTTGTTGCTCCTGATTGTGTAAATATGCTTATAGCAAATGATGATAGCAAATAATGCATTGGGAAATCTTGGAAAAAACATGCTGCAAAGTAGATGTTTTTGAATTGCAATTATCACTGAGATACATCAAGGGTTATACAGCAAGCCTGAAACGCACACACCTACAAAGCCTTTCAAATACATTTGCAGCCAAAAATCAGTGGCAATATTGTCCCAGATCCTAAAGATCTCATTGGAAATCAATATATATCACCCATATATTTGCAGGATGTGAGCAAAATGGACTGTAGTAACACACATATAGGCAACAAGAATCGTAAATAAGAGAATGGTTTTGGATAACACAACTGCAGAACACTTTCCCGTTAATTCCTTTGCAATTAATCAATGACCCAACCCCTGCCATGTTGTATCTCTATACACTATTCAATATTATGACTATGTCTGGAATTCACTTGAGTTCTTCAAGAACTTAAAGTGATTCTGACACTAAAACATGAATGTTAACATATGAATGTACATTAAATGTTACCTATAGGTCATGGCGATAATTTTTTGCTGAGAGAATTGTTTTTGTATATAATTGTTAGTTGGATTTCCTAAGCCTGACTCTCTGACACTCTGACTTTGCCAACCTAACAGTCCCATCTCAGCCTGTTAGTTACAGTTTGTAATGATAACAGATGCCGGGTGCACAAATATGGCAGCCCCCTCATACAGGAACATGGGGGATCAGACAGGTAATGTAAAAGCATCATGCAAATACTTTATGGCAAATTTAGAAGTAGCTTTCAAAGCCAATATTATAATAGATGTAAAAAAAGAGTTTAATTTCAGGTGTCAGTATCTCTTTAAGACTGAACTCTGAACATGAACTTTCTACCATTCATGGACAGAAATGACCCAACCCCTGGGTTCTCCTTCTTATGTAGGTCATATATATATATATATATATATATATATATATATATACACACACACACAAGTGGTCCAAAATCTAGCAATCATTATCTAGTAAATCATTGTTTATATATAAATAACGATTTACTAGATAACGATAGCTCGATTTTGGACCACTTCTTAATTTTAAAATAGAAAAAAACTGGTATTATCTTAATAACAGGTAGAATTACCCAATAAGAAAGGCTAAGCAGAACTGCAGTAACCATTTACATAGAAAAAAAACATATTGTGGTCAACAGCTGACTTACATGCTCAATATATTTATCAGTAACAATAAAACAGTTTTTTGTCAAATACTCAGTTTAGTCTAGAAATAACAATACCATTTAATCATACATACACTTAACATATACTCAAAGCATTCTCCCACTCTTTATAAATTCTTTAGGCTCTCACAATGAACAAAGTGATCTCATTGATCAAGTAAAATGTGTAATGAATTGCTTTATTGTTATTTATATTAAATGTTTATAGCGAGGGAAATTATCCAGCATAAGCAGAATTATCCCCCTTAGCAGCTACAAAATATTATGGGCTTTTTTTGGAAAAGAGAATTATATACTTTCGATGAAACACAATACTTGAATAAATACAGTATGCTGCTGTTTAAGTAGCACTAGAGGGAAATATGGTGCCAATTCTTCCAAACACTAAACTCCTACTGCTCCTGTGAATTGCCTAAATAATAACACAGTTGTGAAGTACAGTATAACAACTGAGGGGTCATGCATCAATAAAAATCAACAGAAATCAATCAGCACGTCCCCAATTTGAGCTGGAAAATTGCCAAGCTAAATCTAATGTTTTCTCAAACTAGTGATAAAGGTTATGGGAAACACATTTCTACTCAAATAAACGGCTTCCTGTTTTTTCTTTTTTTTCTGTGTGCCATTTTCCTTCTTTTTATTATCCTTAAGCTCTGATAATGGAACATAACTAGAGCTGCTAGATTAAGATGCTTGGCACAGTTATTTATTATATCTCTATTGTAATATGTTATTATAATAAGGTATTATTTGTAAAACACAGGGCTTAAATAAATCTTGTTACTTATAGTTATATTTCTGTAAAGGCAGCGTTCTGGATGTGTGATACTGCACCTAGGCCTCACCTTTTGGTGATAAGTCATCTGTGGGGAAATTAATCATTTTTGTTATCATAGGAGAACTAAAACCTTAAGAAGCACATCTTTTAACGAATCCTGAATACCGAACCGAATCCTAATTTGCATATGCAAATAAGGGTCCGGAAAGGAAAAAGTGTGAACTTTTTTTCTCCTCCTTGTTTTGTGATGAAAAAAGTCATGTGATTTCCCTCCCCACCCCTAATTTACATGTGAAAATTAGGATTCGGGTTCGGCCAAACACAATGATCGGCCGAATCCTGCTGAAATCCTGTCCGAATCCTAAACCGAAGCTTGGATTTGGTGCATCCCTACTGCACCAGTCTAAAGTTTCAGTATCTTTATAACAGTAATAATCCAGGCCTTCAAACAGGGTCGCACCATCTTTGTTTTTGTGTCAGTGGCACAGCACATGATCAGTGTGATTTGGTCCATGTCACAGTCCTGATACCATACGGCTAAGTTTAAAATAATGATGCAAATTGCACTGGTTTCTGAGCTTCCATGCAATTTGAATTAATTACTAATCAGCATTGTATTGTGACTTTTATATATACTGCATATTTTGAGTTGGTCCTTAAAGGGGTGGTTCACCTTCAAGTTAACTTTTAGTATATTGTAGAAGGGCCAATTCTAAGAAACGTTCCAATTGGTCTTCATTATTTATTTTTCATAGTTTTTTTTAATTATTTGCAATTATCTTCTGTTTCTTTGCAGCTTTCAAATGGGGGTCACTGACACCATCTAAAAACAAATGCTCTGTAAGGCTACAGATGTATTGTTATTGTTACTTTTTATTACTTATCTTTCTATTCAGTCCCTCTCGTATTCATATTCCAGTCTCTTATTCAAATCAATGCAGGGTTGCTAGGGTAATTTGTACCCTAGAAACCAAATTGCTGACACTGCAAACTGGAGAGCTGCTGAATAAAAAGCTAAATAAATCAAAAACCATAAACAATAAAAAATGAAAACCAATTGCAAATTGTCTCAGAATATCACTCTCTACATTATACTAAAAGTTAACTTAAAGGTGAACAACCCCTTTAAGCTCAGTAAGTGACAGCAGCCCAGAACATGTGAAATGAATAGACAGAAAAAAAGATGGAGAGCTACTGCGAGTATCTTCAAATTCACAGATGGCTGTGGCTGTGGTTACCTTGGGTTGTTACAGAAGCCCAAAACATAATGCAACATTTCTAGCTACTTCTTTGGTTAAGCTTTAGTTCTCCTTTAAAGGAGAGGGAAAGAGTTGGAGGGTGGAAATGTGTTAGACACCTCTCCTGTCATCCTACCCTATACCCTAAAGGAAATCTATGAATTGAAAGAGGGTAACATTTTTTGGTGGAAGGTAGTGCAGTGCATGTACTGTGCATACTTGCAATTATTTCATGTGACTCAGAGTCAGACTGGGATACCCACAGAAATCCCAACAGCACTGATGTCCCAGATCCTGCTACAGAACTCAGCATAGTTATGTGCTTAGGAAAAGTGCACATGTTGGATGGTGGATAACATTGGTGCAAGTGGGAGTGGGGACAATGTTATAGGCAGCGCCTTTATTTGAAAAGTTATATGCAAAAGTAAATTCAGAATAAGCAAATATTCCTCTGTCGCCCATTTCATCTGGTCTAGGGAGTACCTGGAAATGAATGTAGTTAAAAAGACTTTGATTTCCTTTGCTAAGATCAAGTTCTGCTTGAATGTTATCAATCCTTTACTAAAAAATACATGCTGTAATATTTACTGAGATGGAATCTGCCCAGAAATGAATAAAGACACTTCAGGAGATTATTCATAATGTTAATCAGGTAAAAATTGTACTCAAAATTTCATTCCTTTTGCACCCAGTGGCCCCCCTGACCCCATGAACAATGAAAGGAAGAGATGAAGGTAAAAAATACTTTATCTACCGCTACCACAATGTTTAAGCCAGATTCAATTTAGTGAGAAAAAGGTTTATCATGTGAAAACTAGTGATGGTCGAATTTATTCGCCAGGAGTGAATAAATTCGCGAACCGCCAGAGAAATTTCGCCTGGTGAAAATTCAGCAAAAAACGAGTCGCGACGCGCGATGAAAACAATGCGACGCGTAGAAGTTGACGCAACGCATGTCAAAAGCGTGCCGCGACTCGTTTCGCGAATTTTTTGCCAATTCGCAAATTTCTCTGGAAATTCGCTAATCTTTCGGCGAAGCGAAACTGGGGAGATTCACCCATCACTAGTGAAAACTCATGGAGGACATTCAAATTGAGATGCAATTCAATTAACACATAAAGGGCCAGATTCAATTCAGTGAGAAAAGGTGTATCATGTGAAAAGTTATTGACGATATTCAATTTGAGATGCAATGAAATTCAGAAAAACGTATATCACAATTTATCACATGGAAACTATATTGATGTCTATGAGAAAAAACTGGAACTGAATTTGGAGAAAGCTTTTTTCCCCTCGAATTGAATCTCGTCCATGACTTTGAAGGTGATAAGCTGTGAGTTAAATTTTTCTCACTGAATTGAATCAGGCCCAAAACCTCTGCTGAAGTCTATGGGACTAGAACTGAATTTGGAGGCATTTTTTTTTTCTCCTCAAATTGAATCTCTTCCATGAGTTTTCATGGATAAAACTTTTTCTCATTGAATTGAATCTGGCCCAAAGATTTAGATAGGATTTTGTTAGAGTTATTAGGGGGGATATTTATACAGGAAAAGGTTTAAAATTACAAAATAAAGTCAACTTTGGCTATACTGTATATAAAATTAAAAGGGTCTTCCCTGGTGCTTGTATTCAAAGTTGTTTTTTGTATTTTCACATGATAGCCAATGTTTCTAATGTGTTTGGATGCAACTCACAATCTGTAAGTAACACAACTATGCTGGACACAACTGGGACATGAATAGAGGCCAATAGAATGCTTTTACTTAAAGGGCATAGAACCTGGTGGCCTGGTGTTTCCCTTTTGCCATTTCCTTTTTGTCTGTAAGTTACTCAGGCCCCTTTAGTCACCTGACTGGTTCATTGTTGGCTTCTTTCCAGATGATTATTGGAAGTAGAGGAAGCATACACTGGAAACCATAAACATATAATTATATATTTAGCTCTTACTATTTCCATTACACATATTGGTCCAATGAAAAGGTTTTATCCCTGCAGGGGGAATGTAATAACAGGTGCAAAACTGCCTCCAGCTCTAATTACCAACAGCAATCAATCAGCAGGTATCATGGTCTGTCATTTTAAAGCAAAAAAAGTGATTGGTTGCGATGAATTATCAGCACCCCACTTGCACAGAACACAGCTGGAAAGTTTTGGCTTATCTGACCTGTCTGAATGTCTCTATGCAGCAATTTGCAACAAATTCAAGGTGCAAACATACTTCTTGCACGTTTGCTTGTTTTCATTTGGCTAAACATCTGCTCATGTTTGGTTTATGTGGACTGAAAGAGAAAGCTGGATACATCACTTGCAATCTTTTAAAATATGTTGATGCGTATCTACTCCAAACATGGTATTTTTTGGTCTAATATACCACTAATTCCTTCTCTTTAAAAGGGAAGTTCAATTTAGAATAAAATGTTGGTATAATTAAGACTCTTATATAAATAGATGTCATCTGAAATATGGCCATTATATCCAAGTGATGGTGACACATTTGAAATTATAGTGTCCAGGACCTTTTTTATGGAGAAACATCACCACAGGGACCCAGCACAATATCATAGGTTTAAACAAATGCACACCCACAACACCCACATATTTATAGAGAAACTTGCTTGAATTTCATATATTTTCTTGACTTGAATTCACATTATAATGGCCATCAAACTCTATTCCCCACTTTCTCTATTGATTTTCTTTAAGTAAAAAAAATTTCACCATCTTTGACCAGATGAACACTCTATAGACAAAAAGCTACATATTGACCAAGGTGAAAATTATTGCAACACTTTTTTTATGCTACATGGAAATGCCCCATAATTGAATTCCATGGGAAACTTGGAAAAAATGTCGCATTTCTTCAATCATGAGAAAATGCTAGCAAAGGCAAACATTAACTCAAGACTTTTTAGATAATTGAACATACAGATTTTTAAGTGCTAGAGGTGATGCTCACCAGCAAGAGGGCCAGGCCAACATTTAAGGAAGTGCAGGAGGTAAGTAGGAGGCCATATTTAAAACACTCTTTATGGGTACTAGTACATTAGTATTCTCATACATGTTTGTTTAAATACACTTTAATCAAAATACCTTTAACTTCTTCTGTCTGCCCTTAAAACATGCTAGTAGCACCACCTCATACATAAGCATCCAATGACATTAATGGTATGAACATCAGTGAAGGCTTTCCATGGTTGGATTGTCAATAGTGAATTCCTGGTGAATTCCCGTGATTCACGCCAGCAAATATTTGGCACATGCCAGGAAAAATTTTGGATGCCAGCGCCGTTTTTTTTAACGCCGGCAATGTGCACCGCGTCCAAAACGAGATGCGTTGTTTCGCAAATTTCAAATTTCGAGAGATTTGTGAAAAATTCTGTGAAGCAAAACACCCCAGATTCGCCCATCACTAATTGTCAAGGCCAACAGATGAGTTCTGCATACTAGCTGTGAAACAAATAGAATACCCTTGTTCGTCTGCCCCATGAACATGAAAATGTGCTGAAAAATGTGCTGAAAAATAAAGTATTTTAAAGGAAAACCAAACCCACAAACAATGTAGGTCTCTATAAACAGATATTGCATAAACAACTCATATGTAAAACCCTGCTTCATGTAATTAAACCATTTTCATAATAATATATGTTTTTAGTAACGTGCCATTGGGTAATCATAAATAGAAAATTGCCATTTTAAAAAATAAGGACAGCCTCCTGGGATCCTAGGATCCAACGGTGCACACAAACATACCAAACAAACTATAAAGTTAGGTCACATGAGCCAATTAACAGTTTTGTCTTTTGTTTCCACACTTCTTCCTGTTACAGTTTGGGGAAAATTTACTATTATTCCCCAAAAAAAATTTGAATTCCCTCGATATTCGATTAGCATTCGATTTTCGAATGCTAATCAAATAGTTTTAGGCTACTACCCTTTTATTCAATCTTCGAATAACGATTGAATAATGATCATTCGAATGAATTATTCGATCATTCGAATGATTCGTACGATTTGAACGATCGAAGACTTCGATCGTACGAATCCTATTTGATCAGGACTTAGCCTCAGAAGCCTATGGGAGGGCTCCCATAGGCTTCTATTACAATTCGGTAGGTCCAATCTGGCGAAGTAGGCAATCGAATAATTCTAAATCCTTCACTGATCGAATGATCAAATATTCGATCATTGAATCTATTTGATCATTCGATCGTTCGCTATTCGATGATCGAATATGCCTAATTTGCATATTCGACTACTCAAATTAATCCTACGATCGAAATTTTATCGAATTTGATCGAACTTCAATCTATTTACGTGAATTTAGTAAATCGGCCCCTTAGGGTTGAAATATTTCTGGTCAGGTGATCTCTGAGGCAGCACACCACATCATGAAATGGTGGTTTATGGCAAGAGATGTAAAAGGGCAATCTTTACTTAAATAGATATATATACCAGTTTGGTAAGATTTTTTAATATGTCACTTAATTTGATATAAACTATCTGTTGCTCAAGTATTCAATTTGGGGCTATAGTTTTCCTTTAACCACCATTCTTCATTGATACTGGCATTAGAATGTAGTTGGAGACCACTATTTCATTTGTGGCTGCACTTACTATTATTATATTATGCAATTAATGTATTTTTCTGTGTTTCAAAATGGGGGAATTATTATTAATAACATGTATTTATATAGCGCCAAAATAGCGCTGAACCCATATCTGATCATCTCCTGTTCTGTCCATTTGGCCCTGAAAGTTCTAAAGCAATGTGTTTAGATTGTATATACATTTACATGAAGAGGGAAATCTATTGAAATTTTAGTTTTTTTCTACAATTTCAAAAAACTTAAAAATATGAAGGAAGAAATCTCAGCAGGAAAACTCTTGCAACCTAGTAAATGTCTTTGTGATTTTCATTATCAGTATTTTTTCTTTCCAATTAATCAAGTCAATTCAAAACACCCTCTGGCATATAAGGTACATAGAGGCCCAAACAGCTCACACAGGCCAAGTAAATAGAGACTGTCTGTCCTTGTGATCCCCAACCAGTAGCTTGTGAGCAACATGTTTCTGACCAACCCTTTGGATTATGCTATTATGCTCCCAGTGGCCTCAAAGTAGGTGCTTATTTTTTAATTCCTGGCTTGGGAGACAGTTTTGGTTGCATAAAACAAGGTGTACTGTCAAATAGGCAGTAGGCTGCCAGTCCACATAGGGGATACCAAATAGCCATTTGCAGACCATATTTGGCACCAAGAACATCTTCTTACATCTGAATGTGGCTAATGAGTTGGGAACCCCTGGTCTATGGCATCTTACAAAATCATTTGCCAAAATCCACAGATTGCAATCCTGGGCTGGAACTTTAGGCACTTTTTTTCTCTGCCTTTATAATTTATGGTCCTTTTAAAGTTTTGTTTGTTTAGTCAAGCATTTTTAATGTCTAAATTTGTTCAATAGTAATGAGAGAAACTGACCTGTTTTACATAAAAATAAAAAAATGGCAACATTTTTCCAAAATTTGGCAAATGAATTGGAGTCAGTTGTTGTGTTTTCTGTTTTTTGTTTTTCAGCACAAAAAACTATTTCTTTTTCTTGCAAAACAAAAGACATTGAGAGATTCTAATAATGACATTGGCATGACATTCTGTGCAAAAAAAAAAAATTATCATTTGTACAAGTTTCAATTTTCTTACTAATGGACAAATAATCTGAAAAAAATTTAGAAATTTGGAATGTGTTTAAATGTTGATTAGAATAAGCAAGCTCTTAATTGTGTACCGCTTGTGCATGGCATTCCATTTGTGTGAAACATCCTGTTAGTTGAGCTTGAAAAATAACATCAGTGTTTACCTGTAAACAGATGCAAAAGTCACTGTTGAATTTATTCCGCTTTGTATACAATCATTTATATAAAGAGCTCAAGCAGCATGCATGTCTGCATAGAAGTGTGTGTTCCACTGCTCCAGCTGCCAACTGCCTGAATTATTCAGCACTCCCTGATCATGCCAAGTTTTTAGTCAACAATGGAGACTGTGCCAACGAGCTAATAACATTAAAAAAAGCAATGTTTGCGACAATTAACAGAGCCTGCAGTCTGTAACAAGAGTTGGATTCATTTGTAAAGGAAAATTTAAATGATATGCTTCATTATAAATAGTCAAATTAAGCTCACTGCTAATCAACCAAAGTGGCTTCTTTCCTACCCCCACCATTCAATCTGATAAACCAAGAAGCTGCTAGTGCCAAACTTCTTGGACATTGCACCACATATCCTACATTTCTGTCTGCCATACCCTGGATAACATAAATGTGATATTACTAAAGGGGACTTACAAAGCCCGCAATCTTCCACTGCCTACTTGCAATATGTTTGGCTACCCAGTATATTTAAGAGGGACGATATTCTGCTCAAGTTGTCTTGTTTGCGTAATGATGACCATGTGACCTCAGCAATGCAATAAGTACAGCTGGGACAGTATTTTTGTAATGATGATCTAACAGCTGTTATCTCCACATGTTTCTCCCCTACTCATTTCAGCTCAAGGGACATATAGGATTAACAAGCCAATTAGATTCACTAAGTTGCCAAATGAGAGGAAAATAGAAAAAAGATGGAAACAGGGATGTGGGATGCTTCTGTATTTATTTTTCATCTGAATTGAATATGTAGGTTTCAGATTTAAAAACATATTCAAAGGTATACTTAAAAACCACCAGACCTAGGAAACATTTTAAAATAATTTATTTAATGGCATTAACATGGTTTAATCGAATGGGAATACTAATTTCTTTAATGGCATTAATGTGGTTTAGTCAATGGGAAATGAAAACTGTACAAAAAAGGATGCAAAACTTAAGAAAACCAAAAAAAAAGTTTACACATTCTTTATTTACTTTATAAGATGTGGTATTAAGTGTACTCCATTACAGAAAGCATCAGAAATGTTATTGACATTGGGGGGCAGATTTATCAATAAGGTAAAAATTTAGTGTACTGTATTTACAAAGACATATTTGCCCATCACTACTCATATTCTATTAAAAAACCATGACCAAACTCCCATGTCCACTTTAGCTTATTTATTAATAAAAAGACTTGATTTAATCGAATAGCGGAGAAACGATAAAATCAAACGAAAACCCAAATCAGTCAAATTTTTCAGATTTTCCCCCTGAATTGCTCAATTTGTTTGGGCTTTTTTTCCTTGAATTGCTCACATTTTTTGAGTTTTTGCCCAAACCCCCTGAAAAAGTTGGATTTTTGGGTTACACCCAGTGCAGACCACTAAAACTTCAAATTGAGATAGTTGCATCTCCCATTGACTTATACAGGACCTCAACAAAAATTTTAGTTTTTTCTCTAGTGAAAAAAAATCTAATTTTTTGAGATTTTACCATTCAGATTTTAATAAATAGCCCTCTATAACTATGAATGTAATGACATTTATTAAAAATAGGAATAAAAATAATATGAATGGAAAATTACACTGAGTGATGCACTTAAAATACGAATACCTCAAAACCTCTAAAAATTTAAAAAAATTGCCAAAAGTTAGATATAAGAAGTATTGTCTATATTAATATATTTATTATATAAAGTCAGGTACATAAATTAATGAAAAATATAATATTGTGTATAATCTATTATTGTTCCTCCCTTTTGTCTACATTCTGAAGACTTCTGTTCTATGGACTTTCATACAACTAACATTAAAAGAAAACTGTAATTGCTAGACATGTGCCCAAACTCTAGAGTTTGTAGTTTCTTTTGTAAATGATTAATAGTGTCCTTCCTTAATCTAATTTTTCTTCCTACTGCAAGTAACTCAACCTTGTGTATGTAAGTAGCGCATTGCAAATTGCTGCTTTCGGAATCAGAGAAGTGAAATCTGTCAGGGGCAGATTTATCAAGAGTCAAATTTTTAATATCGAAAGCTTTGAAATTCAAAAAGACCAACAGAATTAATTAGATTTTTTTTATCAAATAGGTCAGATTTCTTTCTAATAGGTCTGTATTCATTTGATTTCGAATCGTTTGAATCAAAGTAATAGCACATTCGATCAAATTTGATTCAAAATTTTTCCCAAAAAAAACATAGAATTTTCAAAGTCCACCAACTGACTCCAAATAGGCCCTAGGAGTAAGTTGGCAGGTTTTAGATGGGGAATGGTCGAATTAGAATATTTAAAGAGACAGATGATACATTTCAAAATTAAAATTTTCAAATCTTATTCAAATTCAAATCGAATTTGGACTATTCCCTAGTCAAAGTACACAAAAATAACTCCAAATTTGAATTTTTTTTTATTCGAATTTTCACTTCAACCCTTGATAAATCTGTCCCTCAGTGTTCACAAAAGTGAAATCTGTCAGTAGACAAAAAAAGTTTAGGTTGAGGAAACCATAAATAAAATTGTAAACATACAAGAAAAAAGAAACGAACCAATAAAAGGTATAAGTCAAACCGACTTTTTAAACATTCGCTGTTGTTTAGTATTACTTTATAACAGTCAAGTTTCCGATTAAGCATAAGCATTGTTCCATGACGACAAACTAATATAATTAAACACTGAAAAGCCTCAATGCTGTTGAATTAAAAGTTATAAATAAACAGATGCTTCATGCATTTGCAATGTAAACTTTTTCCTCTCTGTTACGTGAGGCTCCAATGTACAAGGTGAGGATTTTATGAGCACAAATTTTGAGACTTGCCATTGCTAGTGACAGCATTTTGTTCAAATTTGATGTATTAAGTACTTATAATTGGCTATAATTAGTCATTTCAAGAGCAATTGAACTATTATAACAAAAGAAGTGTATTTAGAAAAATAGTCCTCATTTGTGTGACTTACAATTACATTTGCATATGTAAAAGGTTTTTTTGCACAATATTGTTTGCTTTGTCTGATATATTTTAGTTTTTAGTCTGGGTTTTATTTGTATTTCAGAGCTTCCCTTAAGGGGCCATAACCAACTGTCTGTCAAGCCCAGATTTTGGTTTCCAGCAGTGACAATATCTGGTGTCTTATAAGAATTTAAAATATGTTTGAGTATGTTTTATTTCTAAACAGAACATATAGACTGCATAATTTATTCAACAAAATAAATAAGTAATCCCCTCTCCAGCACACAGACTAGATCAAAGATTTTAAACAGGAACACTGATCTCTAGATACTGACTGAGAATGCTGGGAAAGTTTTTGGGGATTATTTACTACAACTCAAATTAATCTAATTTTTTTTAGTGAAAACAAAGTTGAACAAACTCCCACAAATTGAACTCATCATTTTTCTAGAAACAATCAGCAAAAAAAAGTTGCAGCAATATCAAGCATTAATTCACATGGTATGATTGACGCTCATAAAACTCGATTTTAGTGCAAAAAATTTACTTTTTCATATTATCGGATTAAAACACAGATAATAACAGAACAGAACCTTGTACATGATGGTAACTGAGCTGCATGCATCCACATTGGTGGCAAAAACAGCCTTCTTGGGTTTATTTCATGTTTAAAATGAATTAAAAATTAAAAAAGTTGCTTTCTTATATTCTTATTCTATTGTATGTACATTGCCAATGGCCCTCTGGCTTATATCAATATTGGAAAAAACAAAAATGCACATAATATATTGAATTGCTAGTATAATTTGAAAATTGTGGAAAAAATCAATTTTGCACAGAAAAGTTCTCTGCAATGTGAACTTTTATAATATCTTTGCGCACATTAACTATTTATAAAGACAATAAGATTTGGGTAAAAGCATTAAATGAAGGAAAAAATGGTTCATTCGATATTCCGTATTAAAAATCAGCAGGGAAAATGTTCAAATGGAAGAACAAACTTAAAGCAAATTTTAGTTCAATGTTCATACATTTTTAAAGAATGGTAGACAAACAAGTTGTGAAATCCATATTTATTACACGCAAATAGAAGAAATAATAATATTTATCTAATCCAGAGGGAAAGGTGGCAAAAAATTAGGCGTGTAATGAACAGAAGAAAAATATGTCCTCTTTCTAAATATTTCTTGTATTAGAGCATACAGCAATACGGTTACACATTTTCTCCAAGTCTCTGGGTGCACTGAAACACCTAAAGTTGTTAGTCAAGTAGAAATATTGAGGGGGGGAAGTAGAATAAGTATTTTCCATTACAAATTTAATAAGATTTAATCTTTCAATATAAATATGTATGTAATGTTAGACAAAATCTTTTTACATGGAAACAGCACCTCTAAAGAAATCTCTTTTAAGGAAAAAAACACTATATATTCCTTGACCTGAATTAATACATTTGGAAGGCTGTACTAGCTAGGGAAATAAAACTGAGAAAATGTAAGATTTAGTAAAACCTTAATTGGCTAATTTTGTTTTGGTGATTATTCTTAATTTTTAATCTTGAATATAAAATTCAAACACAGATTCAAGAAAATGTCTCTCGAAAAATGGCAATTCTACTACAAATAGAACCTCTATCCTTGAGGACTGTAGAACTCATATTTAGAAGTTTACCACTGAATTCAAACTAAAGCTCAGATCACCAAGATGCCATTGGGTGTGGCTACCCACATCTTAAAGTCTAGAAGTCTGCTCAAAGAATTAATACTATTTATAAAGTACCAACAAATTCACAGTGCTGTACAATTCGTGGGTATGTAGTATGTATAGAAATTATATTAATTATATTAATTATAGAACCTCTATCCTTGGGGACTGTAGAACTCATATTTAGTTTACCGCTGAATACAAACTAAAACTCAGATCACCAAGATGCATTTGGGTGTAGCTACCTAAACCTTAAACAAATCTAGAATTCATTATAAGTGAAGTCAAATGCACTGGGGTCATTGAGCAGTTTCCTAATTTTTTTTTTTTTGCGCAAAGTTATGTTTCTCCTCCAAAACTAAAAGCTGCATGAAATCACAGATTCAAGAAAATTGTCACTCAAAAAATGTGAATTCTACCACAAATCTGTATCGGGCAAAACATTTGCTTATCTCTCACTGTGATGTAAAAATACTGTTAGGGATTAACTTCACAGAAATGGAGTAATACAGTAATACAAAATACAAATTATTTGAAAAGGTCAAATTAATTTTCCTGGTAGTTTAAAAAAATTGCTACAATTGGTCAAATTTCTTTTTTACATTTATACACATTTTCCCCAACATTTTGATGGTTTTCATCAATTTTATTCAATTAAAAAAAAAAAAAGATTGTAAGCATTTTGGCTGGGACCTCTACCACTTTTATCCATAATAGGGTTTTTTTTCCCCACAAAGATAATCAATTTTCAATTAAATTAAATAAAATTTTCAATTTATTCCATAAATCTCAAAAAATGTGTTTTTTTTTTTAAGACTCAAACATTCAAGATTTCTTAAAGGAACAGTGACACCAAAAAGTAAAAAGTTAAAGTAACTAAAATATAATGCACTGTTACTATGCGCTGGTAAAAGATATGTGTGTGCTACTGTGTAACCATGGGGTAGCCATTCAAGCTAAAAAATGGAGAACAGACACAGGTTGCTTATCAGATAACAGATACAACTCTGTAATAGAGTACAATTGGACTCTACAGAGTGCATATGTCACTAATACAAAACTTCATCAGGTAAAAGTTGTGGAGGTCCAATAGAAGTTAGTGGGAGCTGGGCTGATTCTATTGGACCTTTTTAAATCCATTCAGATCTTCAGAGCTTTTTGGATTTTTTTCTGCTAGGAATTGTCCAAAAATGATATTCTGAGGGAAAATAGTAAAACATTACTTTGAAACCATAACTATCTTAGCAGTCATTTCATTTAGAGCAGTTATTTCTATTCCTTCAGTGCAGCAAGGCCCAGAGACATGGAGATGTATTAAAAGGAGAAAAGTGTCCCTCTCATTCACTATAGTAAGCATTATTATTTATATAATATATACATGTAACCCTTTTTACACCCTTTTTTTGGTGTCCACTTATGGCGCTTACCTGATGGCATGGGACAAACCCGAGCCACTCCGCAGTAGTATTGGGAGAGACTGGTTACCTGGTACTTAATAGCGCAGTGCCTCCATCTAGTGGGATCCAGGAATGCACCTACGGGTGGTCCCACTAGAAATATAGTAATAACACACACACAGTATTGGTAAAACTGAATAATGGTTTATATAAAATAAATGGCCAACTAGTACATGCTTGCTAACTAACTTGCTAGCGCCAAGCTATCTACCTAACTAAGAAAGGCAAAGTCTCTTTAGTCTTTTATTCTCCTCTTTTGGGTACTGTCCCTTTAACCAGGATACTCTTTGGAAACTTTAGAGCTCTCTTCAGTCGAATCCAGCACATTCAGGCATACAGTGTGATTACCAGCCCCTTTGGATGCTCAGATAGGAATCTCCTGCTGTTTGTTCCTCCAGTCTGGATTCCTTTCACACTCTCTTTCCACAGTATCTGGATAATCAGATAAAGTCAGGGTATTCGTCTGATAATCCAATAAATTTGAGTTTTCTCTGAGACAATCTGATAAAGTTGAGTTTTTGGAGTGTCAATCCTCAGAACTGATGTGCTAATTTGTCACAAAGTTTTTTGGCTCAGACTTCGAGAAGATGGGAATTTGACTTTGTTTTAATAAAAAAATTAGATCAACTTAAGTTTCAGTAAATAACACCCCTAATGTTGCATTGTTGTTTTGTAGGGAAATAAGATAATCCATTTTTTTACTTTATTGGGTGTATTATGCCTTCAATCATATGAAAACAGATGAAAAAATACATTTGGTTTTCTTTTCTACTCAACTACTGTTCCCCTCTATGTCCAACAATGTTGGTAGGGTTGTCAATACCCTTTTTTTACAAAAAATGAAAAGAATAGTTAAAATCAATAAAATCCATATTTCATTGTTATGCAAAATCAAGGCCAGTACTTTTACAGGAGTAACATTAGCATGTCATTGTGGATTTAAACCTTTATATTTCATTCCGCTGACTTGTAAAAGAAAGGAAATGTTGCACATTTGTTTCCTCTTTCTTTAAAGAACAGCTGTCCTCATTAGCCCATTTCTGTTGGAGGCTTAATCAAAAATGAAGAGAATGTAGCCATAATTTGCACCATGACACAAGCCTGAATTACTTCTTTTGACAACACAATCTAATTAGCAGCTTTAAATCCTGAAAGGTATCACACTCTTAGAATTCTGGAAATCAACAAAGACTGTGCTGCACATGCCAAATGTTTTATTGCATATTTTGGGCTGCATATATTTTGATTTATAAAGAAAATCTAAAATTGAAAAATTATATGGATTAAATTAACTGTCTAACTTGCTTGTAATATGAATTTCTGCATTGCATACTTCTCTCACTTCCAAACTTATTCCTGACCAAACCAAGGAAAAGAGTCATTCGCTGATATTGTGCTCAAGTCTCAGAATGATGAGAATGACATATTAATATGATCTTCCTAGTTCCATTCTGTGCAGGTGGATTTAACAATACATTCATTGAAATTTTTTTTTTTAAAGTATATCATAAGTCCATCTGATTATCTGCCTTTGAGCACCATCATGGTTACCTTTTACAAAATAAGCATGTGGGAAACATTCATACTATCTTTGTATACTTCCAAGAATATCTAGGGCAGTAGATGTGTATTCCATATTTCATCATAAATTCCCTACAAGTTGGGTCCTTCAAACACTTCTTTGGTTATTCATTGAAATGGCAGCCACCAAGTTTGAAAAACGATAAATGGCACTGATAAGCAAGTTAGACATAAGCATGTTGCTTTATATAGTGGTGCATTCTTCTAGGGATATATCAGATCTACAATTTTTAGATTCAGACAAACATTGAACCTGCTACAAAAGATTCAGAATACTAAATCAAATCTAAACCATAATTTGCATGTTTCATTTAAAGGAAAGTAAAAAAATTACATGAATGCATGTAAATTTAAGGATTCAGATTTGTTTCAGCTGAACTTATATAGGACCATTTATTAAAGGCCAAGTTTTAGTGGTATTGGAGCTTTTTGAAACCACAAATAAACAAATTTTCTCTAAAACCATGAATCGCATGAAAGTTATTAATACAATAGATTAAAATATAAAGGGGTTATTTATTAAAGGTTGAATTGTGAAATATCACAATATTTTTACTAGAAAACTCAATTTTTTATATTTATACCCTGATGCTACAAAAATCCCAAATCCAAAAATCCACCATCTCAGACTGGTCGAGGTCCTGTATAAGTCAATGGAAGAGGCACCTATCTCAATGTGGTCTGCACTGGGTTTAGCCCAAAAATCTGACTTCTGAAGGGTTTTCGGGCAAAAACTGAAAAAAGTTGAGCGATTCTTGAAAATGCCTGGAAAATGTCTGAAAAATGCGAGAGTTCAGGATTTTTACCAAGCTTTTCCACAATCCAATTAAATCGAGTTTTTTCATTAATAAATAATTGAAAATCTGTCATGGGAGTTTGCGGTTTTTTTTTAAATAAAATATGAGATAAATTCAGATTTTGTAGTGTATAACCCCCCCCAAAAGTACAGCTGAATGATTTGTTAAAAATATGAACATACCTAAAACTATTCATAAAACTATGAATATCCAAAAATCTCTAGTCTGAATGGTTAATAAAAAGGTCCAATAGGATTAGTGCAGCTCCTTCTTTGTGACCTGGACTGCTTTCACTTGTGAAGATTTGCATTTACACCTAATAAATATAAAATTTTTCGAGTTTTAACAACACACAGGAAAAAAGAAATCTGAATGTTAGTAAATTAGCCCCTTTGCCTTCAGTCAAATCCAAATCCTTCTAAAAGTGCTAGGATTTGGCAGAAGCCTGGACCTGGATTCGGTGCATCCCAGGTGACTTCCTAAAGTTGTGGTTTTGAAAACTCTCTCCTGCTTTAATTATTTCAATGGTTTGAAGAGTTATTGAGGATGCTGATGAAGAAATAAACAATTTTTCAGACTCCATTTTTGACAGGGCATTATGATGACTGGCCCATTGACCTTATTCCCTTTTGAAGTGAGCACACAGTGCCCAATTTGCTCCCCATAAGGGAAGCACAGCATAACTACTGACTTCAATTCTATTACGTTACTTCTTTTTTTGGTGTTCATACCATAAAGTAGCCTTAACATGAATGCATTTTACAGGGATTCAGTGTATATTATGCTTTCAATGACATATACATTCCAAATGTACTCTTTTGTCCATCATGTTTTTTAGGAATACAACTTTATATTAGTGATGGGCGAATCTACCCCGTTTCACTTCGCCGAAAAATTCAAATTGGTGAAAAAATTTGCGAAACGAGTCGCGGCTCGTTTTTGACGCGCGACTCGTCGTTTTCGTTGCGTCGCATCAAAAACTAGGCACAAGTTGTTTTCTGAGTGAATTTCCGCCAGGTGAATTTTCGCAAATTTATTCGCCAGCGGCAAATCGCGGGAATTCGCCCCTGGCGAATAAATTCGCCCATCACTACTTTAAATACAGGTCTATAAAGTTAAGGGGACAAAAGAGTATATTTGGGATGTATATGCTTTCTATAATATATACATTCCAAATATACTCTTTTGTCCCCTTAACTTTATAGACATTTATATAAAGTTATACTCCTAAAAAACATGATGGACACAACTGCTCTCTTAACACAAGTACAATTTGAGAAGCTGTTGTTGTTATTGATGGATATATATTTATATCTAAAAAACATTGCAAGATGAATCAGAAAATCAATTCTTTTATTTTTTTTATCCCCTGAAATCTGCTCTAATGGTAAATTAGCTGCTTGGTTTCATCAGAATATCTGCAGGGTAGGAGCAGGTTTGATTGATCCACAAAACAGATAATCAATGTAGTATATTTAGAAGTGCACCTGAGACCCTTCTCTGCATTTAGTAGTTTGTTTTGTGTCACAGAAGGTTAGAGGATGAGAGCAAGCAAGTAATTCATTCAGAGCAGCTCTGAAGTAGCTCATGCTTCAATCCAGATAGCAACAACCAGTCGGAGTTAGAATTCATTAGGGCAGTGAGAAGAGGGATCTTTCAGCAAACAAACAGCTATTTAAAAAAATGATACATTTGAACTATTTGCAGTTTGGTGATAAATGGATCCAAGAACACATTAGAGATCTTGAGATTTGTTTGCAAATGATTCTAAAAGCATTGACCTACCAAAAACTCATTGAGATAGAATATTTGTCTACATGTACATTCCCTCAGAAAAAAACAAAATCAGTGTATGCTTGGCTAACTAAGGAAAACATTATATAATGAGGGTTTCTTTTCCTAAAGGTGCTTGTGTGTTTGCAAATACCACCTAATGCAGCTCTCTAGAAATTTCATAGGAATGCCTAGTGGCTGGTCCAACTCCATACCTCTGCAATAGCGTAAAGGCTGAATTTTTATGCAAAAACATGCACATATGCACTGCCCAGGGCCACAGTAGCTCCCAGGGCTAGAAAAGAATGGTTGAAGTTGCTGATAGTCACCAGTCTGGGGTCTAAAGTAAGCTGTAATAATCACTGGAGGATATATAACAAATTGGCACACCCTCAGATTAATCCTTTCTATCCCTTTAAAGTGTGTTCTTTAGCTGAATAAAATCAGAAATGTAGTTCTAGTTATTGCAGAGTACAGATTTTATTTTTTTCCTTTAGCACACAATAGTGATGGGCGAATGCCAGAAATTTGTGAAACAAAAAAAAATTTGTGAAGTGGCGAATTGTGATGCCAGTGGCAAAGGTTTTGACTGCGGCACTGATACTTTTGACACTGGTGTCGAAACTTTTGACGTCGGCGAATTTTCATGAGTGATTCACAAATATTTTCGCCACCAGCGAAACGTGGAGATTCGCCCCTGGCAAATCCATTCGCTCACCGTTAGTACACAAGCATGATTATCATGACTTATGTATGGTATATCTGTGCAACTCTATGCAACTTTTTGGCCAAATGCATTATAGTCAATGGGTGTTTTTTCTACAGTTATTTCTCACTCAAAATGCATTAAAGTCAGTGGGCTCTATTTCTTTTGTCTCAGCGACTTTTTTGTTGCAGAGAATTTTTTGAGGTAAATGTCTGTCGTAAAATATTAACTCTATTAATTATCACTAATCATCTGCCTTTTCCATTTCAATGAATGACCATTGCTTACTTCCAGCTGCCCCTGTACAAAAGTTGCCCTGTAAGTCACCAACTTGCTTCATCTGTAGAAACAAATAAATGTCTCTATTACTCTAGGTAATGTTGCTGGAAAGCTTTCTGTCTTCATTATGTAGAGAACATTGATTTCAAACGTTAAAGTCCCATGGAACTCAATTATTCTGGAGAAATGTTAAAATTTTATTTTAATATAATAACAAATTATCATTTGAATCAGAGCCCTCTAATAATTCTTTTCAATAAAAAATGGAATACGCAAATGGGACTCATTATGCTGCAAACTATAATAGGAATAGTAGTGTGTAATTGTACATTAAGCAGTTTGTTAAGTTCTTAAGGCAGCATTTCAGAGAATTATTTTTCTGACAATTCTTTTCTAAACTGTCATTGATTTTTTTTAATAAAAGAAAATATCAAGATTTTCAGCTCAAATGTGAGATATTCTTTGCATTATTATTATAACGCTGACCATAAGGTCAAAATGTATTTATTTTAATTCAAGTTTTTTTTACTATAAAATCTGAATTTTTAGATGAAAAAAACTTAGAATTTTATGAGATTTATTACACCCCAAGGATGTAAAAGTCATAATCCGAAAATCTTAGACTGGCCAAGGTCAGTGCGAGAGGTCCCTATCCTATTTGGAAGTTCCTGTGGTCTGTGCTGGACTATTTCGGGCTTTTCATGCAAAAATCCAAATAATTTTGGCTTTTCGGGGAAAAGCCAAAAAAAATTGAGCGATTTGGATTTTTGTTCGATTTCATCGTTTGTCCCTGATCGATTAAATAGCGATTTTTAAATAATAAATAAGGGTTAATTGTGGATTCTAGTTTGGTAGGACTTTTTTATTATATACACAGAAAAATTCAGACTTTAATAAAAGGCCCTACATTTCAGGATATAAAACCAAATCATGCCTAAAATAGTACAGTATCAGAAATTCAATAAAATTCATTTACAAATATAAATGTTAATGTATTTTAAGGTATATGATATTTCTAAAGACACCCTCTGTTATAACTTAAGTGGTTAGTAAATAGCCCTCCTAAATTATATAAATGTATTTTTTTTTCAAATCTAGTTACATTACTTAATTTTTGTGACTTCAGCAGTTCTATTTCCTAGTGACATTACTACAACATGCATATTTGTCTTCTTTATTATAAACCTTAATCAATGGCTTATGGAAATGAATGGAAGGTTTTATGAAATGCCTTCTAGTCAGACTGCATTCAGCTTCCTTTTTGCATAATATACATCCATTGTGAAAGTATATAAAGCCGAGGCCCTCTATAAGGTACTGCTCCAGAATGCCATTGTATTTTCCAGGCATAATCCATTCCTGTTCTGAAGTCAGAACTGGGCAGTTTTTGGTCTATGCCAAAAAAACCATTACAGTAGTTCTGGTCTACACAAACAATGAAGTACAGTTTAACAACCATACAATTGCTGACATAAACATGTGAACATGTTCATTGCCTATGTCCATAGCTCTGAAGGCCACACTGGGTCCACGTAAGGGGCAGAAGAAATAATTTTCTCTATTGCATTTCTATGTAGCTGTCATCCTTCTCTTTCATTTCTCCACTCACACCATATAGTCATATAATACATGGATTTAAAATGAGGGATAGTTCTTTACAACATAAAAATAAAGTCATAAAATGCATTACTAACGGATTTAAATATTTACTTCAATATCTAAAAACTCATGTTAATGGATGCAGGCTGAGGGAACGATTGAATAATAAGAAATAAAAGATTATAGGTATGTATTTTGTTATAAAATCAATTACAGATTTAATTTATTTTTTAAAATGTCCTATTGTAAAAGATTTATGAAGCTTGTTTTTTGGATGAACAAATTCATGTTGTATAAATCTGGTGTAAATCCTATAATGTAACAAAGCAGTCAAATTAACAATCCAAATCAAATTCAATATTTTTTTACATTTAAATTCCTGTTAAATTGTCACAAATATTTTAATGCAGTATAAATATGACTGGGAGTTACTGAACCAATGAATTCCATTGTTGCCATGAAAAACTCAATATATTTTATAGAGGAAATAATTTTAAAAAATTGTAAATTTATTTTGCCTGTGGAGGGTTTTATGCTCTTCGTGTGTCTGAGTGGTTTTCCTCCCACAGTTCAAAAACATTCCAGCAGAATAACTAAATGAACTTATGAAATGGACCCCAGTTATAGAAACCTTAGATAATAAGCTCCACCAGGGTAGAGGCTAATGTGAATAATGAACAACATGTTGCTCAACAACCTCTTGTATGTTGCCCCCAATGTCCTTATTTTTGAAATCCAAGTTTGGAGGCAAGTTTTGGTTCCATAAAGACCAGCTGTACTGCCAAACAAAGCCTTTTATAGACTGCCAGTAGACTCCCATAGACTGCTCACAGGGGCTACCAAATAGCCAATCACAGCCCTTATTTGGCACCCCCGGGAACTTTTTCCTGGTTGTGTGGCTCCCAACTTTTTCTACAGCTGAATGTGGCTCACAGCTAAAAACGGTTGGAGACCCCCTGTTCTAAAGGATATAATGAGTTCTATTATATTATATTGCTTGTCTTTTTTAGAAGCAGAATGGGGTGCTTTAAAGGAGAACTAAAGTTAAAATCACTAGAAAGTGACATTGTTTACGTCCCCCCCCCCAGTGATATTAATCACTTATCTGAATCCCTGTGCCAATGCTCCTATTAGTAAAATACCTGCACTGGCCATGGTATTTCTGTAGAAGGTCATTGGCAAGATTGTGCTTCCTCTTCTGTCTTTTTACCTCCAGCCCCAAGCAGGCACATGTGCAGTAGTGTGAACAATCTGGCTTTCCAATTCAGCTTTTATTCTACTGCACATGCACCTGTCCAGACCAGAACAAAAATAATACAGAAGAAGCCAATTAACAATGATCTTCTACAAAAATACCCTTGGCCGATGCAGTTTTTAGAAAACAGGACCCAAGGTATCAGGTAAGCAATTATAATCACAGGGGGGTGTCTAACAAACTCAGACTCATGATGTCACCACCATACACTCCCCCAGTGATGTCACTGTCTGAATCCTCAAGGGCATGAGGTATGATGCCAACGGGGGGTCGTACCCCGTTGGCATCATATCCTGTGTGCCGGCTCCTCATTTCGTTTGACTAATTCTACTGGAACCATCTAAATCAATTCAGATTTTTAGAGGTTTACTTATTTTTTTCCGCTAGGAATTTTTAGAGGTTTTCAAGGGATTCGTATTTTGTAGCACAGAGTTTAATGTCATTTTCCATTCATACTTCTTTATTCTGATTTTTTAATAAATCTCATGACTTTTGTAGTTTTAGAGTTTGTGAGTTTGGTCATGGTTTCAAAAACCACTAAAACCACAAAAATTAGACTGTTGATAAATAGGCCAGGTGAGATTCGGGTTAGCAGAGATCAGTAGCACAGCACTGTTTTAGCACACAAACATGAGTCAAAGGCCACCTTGAACAGCTTTATGCAGCTTTGCTGGCTTTTATTAAATGAATAAAATAATAAACAGGCTCAGCATATTTGCTTAAACATAGCAATAGCATCCCTGCTTAAACACTGATAACTGAAAAAATGTCCAGAACTTACAGCATTAGGGGTATTTAGTCCCAAAGTCCTCTGTTTGACTCCACAGATATTTTGAATATATGCAGCTCAGTATGGAAATAGCCAGTCTGTTTCCCAGCTCCTCACACATATATAGTCCCACACTGGGACCCAAAACTGTTTAAAGTGGACCCGTCACCCAGACACAAAAATCTATATAATAAAAGTCCTTTTCAAATTAAACATGAAATCCAAATTAAAATTTTTATTAAAGCATTCATAGCTGTTTTAAGCTCATTTAAAAATCTCAGCTCTCTTAACCATTTAATTGTGTAGCCAGGACATGTGGATAGACATCGGTTCCCCATTCTGGTGCACAAACAAGATTCTGAGATGATACAAGGCTTGTCTTAATAACAGTGTCCACAAAATGGCTCCTGTCTGCTTGCTAGAATTATGAATCCCCAGACTGAAGAAAACAAGATTAAAATAATTTATATAGTGTAAATAAAGTTCATTTTGCTTGACTAATGTGATGAAATAGTATTTTGAATATTTTTTTGGGGTGACAGGCCCACTTTAACCAGGACCAGCTACATGGACCGGAACCATTCTGACAGCCATCCTGTTACGGCCCCCACAATTAGACTTCTGACAAATAGGCCCCTATTTGTGCAGACCCAGGATGTTCCGTTATTTATTGTTTGTTAATAAACTAACTTACATGAAGAGATCCCTAGTATCCATAGTGTCTTTATCTACCAAATATCCAGTTTTAGCTTTTTGATTTAAGAGATGGCAAGTAATAGATAATTGACTGTTGTGTTTAATTAAACATTTTCTTATATTAATTGAACTTTAAGTAAGACGATAATGTGTCAGAATATAACCCTGCTCTTGCACACATTTATTGAAATCATGGTTGGCTGGACTGGAAATTTTCAGAAAGAATTCCTGTTAATGGTCCATCAACTAGATAATTAAAAAATTATACATATGAAATTAAATTTGTAAAAAAAAGACACAATATCACTTTGTAAAAGGAGGGATTTTTCTAAGCTCCCTCATAGTCACTTTTCCCATCGTCAGCTGTTCATTCTAAGGAGAAATAAACTAATTCTAAATTTTAGTAAATAAGATAAAGTGCCTGACCATTACATTAGAGGGAATCAATCAGAAGAAGAATTTACCAGAAAAGCTTGTTAATACCATTGTTATAGAGCCATACTTACCTTAGGAAAAAAACTTGTTTTCTAAATTATTTATTTTTTTACTGTAAAAATAATACAGCAACATGTGCCTTATGGTAACTAATCTAAAATAAATTCAGGCTGGTGACAAAAATCTCCAAAAATTATTCCCATTCTTGCTAACTTGTCTGTATCCAATAAGTAATTTCCATTGCATATCTGCAGGAGAAGTCTTCTGCAGTGTTCTACCACTATAGGTAAAACTGTCCAGTGGACATATCAGATGACTAAGGGTTCCAATTATCTGAGCTGGGACTGGTTTAAGGCATGTGTGCTCTTGTGCTCCACCTTTTTACCCTTCTATATTACAAACACCTGGAAGCCTATTTATTGTAAGTCAAATTTTGGTGGTTGTAGAGGTTTTTGAAACCATGAAAAAACGAATTTCCACAAAAGTCAATCATTAATCAAAAGATCTGAAAAAGCACGAATGGGAAATAGTCTCAGGAAAACTCTCAGAAAAGATGCAGCCCACAACTTTTCTGACTTAGGATAACTACTTTTTTCACTTTTTCCTATTGTTGCACAAAAGCCAACTTCAAACCCCCCCAAAAACCTCAAAAACAATGAATCAAAGAAAGATCTTCTAGTTATAAAAGGCACATCTGCCGTTGACTTTTACATGATTTTGACAGGTTTTAGTTGCAGTATTTTCATATTTAGGATTATTGCAGTTTTGTCACACAATAAATACCGAAAAGTCTCGATTTTTTCTGCAATTTTTTGCCAGCCTGACCTGAATATGACACTGTTTAATAAATAGGCCCCTTAGAGCGCTTTTTTAATTTGAATAAACAAATTTTACCAAACTGGAATTTTCTTATTTATTAAAATTGAGAATCTAAAAAACTTGATCAAATAAAACCTTGAAAAAAACAATATTCTACTTATTCTAGTCAATGAGTCTACAAATTCTCCAAATTTCTTTTTAAAAACTTGAATTTAAAAAATTGCTTACATTTTGCATGTTGCACAACTCTACATGAACTCACAAACTTTTAGTTTTACATTTGTGTTTTTAAAATTTTTCTGAACAAACCTTAATTCATTCATTAAATAATACTCACCATTTTGCCAACCATGGTCAAAGTTGTATTATTTCCACTTATTTTCAACTGGTGGTTGTTAATGGTACATTCTCTACTTGGAGTAAGGTTCTTAGTGGGTCCCTCAGGGCTCGGTATTGGGTCCACTTTTATTTAACTTGTTCATTAATGACTTAGGGGAGGGTATTGTAAATAATGTATCAGTGTTTGCAGATGACACAAAACTATCCAGCCCAATTAATTCCATCCAGGATGTGGCATCCTTGCAACAGGATCTTGACAAACTGGCAATCTGGGCAGCTAAGTGGCAAATGAGATTCAATGTTCATAAATGTAAAGTCATGCACCTGGGATGTAAAAATATCCAAGCCACTTATACCCTTAATGGGACTGCACTAGGCAAATCCTTTATGGAAAAGGACCCTGGAGTCATTGCAGATGATAAACTTGGCTGTAGCAAGCAATGCCAGGCAGCAGCATCAATGGCTAATAAGGTCTTGAGCTGTATTAAAAGGGGCATGGAGTAAAGGAGGGGGTCATTCTTCTGCTTTTTAGAGCACTTGTAAGGCCCCATCTAGAATTTTCCACACAGTTTTGGTCTCCATCACTCAAACAGGACATTATTGTATTAGAGAGGGTACAGAGAAGGGCAACTAAGCTGGCAAAAAGTATGGAAAATCTTAGCTATGAGGAAAGACTGGCCAAATTGGGGATGTTCACGCTGGAGAAGAGGTGCTTAAGGGGTGATATGATAACTATGTATAAATATATAAGGGGATCATATAATAATCTCTCTAATGTTTTATTTACCAGTAGGTCTTTCTAGTTAACACAAGGTCACCCATTCTGATTTGAAGAAAAGAGGTTCCACCTAAATATTTGGAATGTTTTTTTTACAGTGAGAGCTGTGAAGATGTGGAATTCTCTCCCTGAATCAGTGGTACAGGCTGATACATTAGATAGCTTTAAGAAGGGGTTGGATGGCTTTTTAGCAAGTGAGGGAATACAGGGTTATGGGAGATAGCTCATAGTACAAGTTGATTCAGGGACTAATAAATTGTAGAGGCTTCAGATGGGGTTTTTTGCCTTCCTTTGGATCAACTATCAGTCTCAAAAAAAGGTAAAAGGTTGAACTTGATGAACGTGTATCTTTTTTCAACCTAACTTACTACATTACTATGTTACTTTTCAAGACCTATTTAAAAAATAGTTCTCTCATTAATGATGCCCATTTTGTTTAATTAAGTCAAAAGATGGGTTATAACATGGTGAACTGATCATTAATGTTTCAGTCACAACCACACACACATTTGTTAATGTGCTGTATTGATATAAATAATTTGCAGCTTAAATTGCCCCTTAAAGGCATAATTAGGGCACTGAAAACGTAACTATATTATCTCTAGCACATACCTGATAGGAAATAGGTTTATGCAAAATATGAATGATATTGTTCAGTCTGACAGATTTTCCCCAGAGCCAGGAATGATTTGTGGTGCAGCCCTATAGCCAGAGGTTCTGGTGGCAGTGCTTATAAACTGATGTATAAAAAGGCAGTGATGTAGTGTATCATCCTGAATTATTTTATTATATATATATATATATATATATATATATAAATACAAAACCTGTCATATCATATATGAGTAGGGTCTTTCTTCTAGTCTTCCTAGTCTTCATTCCACTATTTATTTATTTACCCGTTAAATATATATCATTTAAAGACATAGTTTAACAATTTTTGGTGCCATTCATGTATTGATGAATATTCTTGGTGATAAACAAAATTCATTAGTAGGAGCAATCTAAATATGTTGTAAAAAGCCTTAAACCTATCATAAAATATACTTATAGAAGATATCTAGATTAAAATATCCACTGGGAAGGGACTGTGACTGTGGGATAGCAGGTATAGTAGGGAGAGATGGTGCCTATAGTAACAGTGGATAATAGTCTCTGGGAAGGGACTGTGACTATGGGATAGCAGGTATAGTAGGGAGAGATGGTGCCTATAGTAGCAGTGATGATAATAGTCTCTAGGAAGGGACTGTGGCTGTGGGATAGCGGGTATAGTAGGGAGAGATGGTGTCTACAGTAACAGTGGGGAGATCAAAAATTCATTAGTAGGAGCAATCAAAATACTTTATAAAAAAAGTAGGTATAGCAGGGAAAGATGGTGTCTATATGAACAGTGGGATAATGGTCTCTGGGAATGGAATGTGGCTGTGGGATAGCAGGTATAGTAGGGAGAGATGGTGCCTATAGTAACAGTGGATAATAGTCTCTGGGAATGGAATGTGGCTGTGGGATAGCAGGTATTGTAGGGAGAGATGGTGTCTATAGTAACAGTGGATAATAGTCTCTGGGAATGGAATGTGCCTGTGGGATAGCAGGTATTGTAGGGAGAGATGGTGTCTATAGTAACAGTGGATAATAGTCTCTGGGAAGGGGCTGTGGGATAGCAGGTATAGTAGGGAGAGACGCTGCCTATAGTAACAGTGGATAATGGTCTCTGGGAAGGGAGTGTGACTGTGGGATAACAGGTATAGTAGGGAGAGATGGTGTCTATAGTAACTGTGGGATAATAGTCTCTGGGAAGGGGCTGTGGGATAGCAGGTATAGGAGGGAGAGATGGTGTCTAAATTAGCTGTGAGATAATATCCTGACCTGCATGCCCTTCAGTGTGTTGCTGTAATATACAGCCACTGACAGTTAATTAATAGCTTTTCAGTGTACTGGGACTTATAGTTTATATTCATACACTGGACAATAATATTTTATATAAATAATGGGGCCATGGAATTTCTGTTTTGCCCTCACTACAGAAAAACAGACAAGAATGCCTTTTTATAAGCAACATAAGCCAACAAGTATTCTAACATCTATCTAAAGATGGAATACAATTTAGAATAAATACAAAAGGATGTAACCATTATTGGCTGAAATAAGTGATTTAAAGGCAGGTTTACTGTAACTGGCTAAGATTGATTTATAGGGAGAATGCCACCCATCATTTTTATAGGCTGAGGGTCAGGTGGGCAGCTGCCAAAACCGCTCTGCTAATTATGAGAAGTCATTATTCGTTAATGGAATCTTGCTCCACAAACAGCAGCTGTGTGTTTACTCACGCAGATTATTAATGCTAGCTTTCCCTCAGCTCTGAGTGTGTGGGGCTTGGCCATCCCATGATAGATCTTTCCGCAATGATCCCCCCATTCATTGACTGTACATTGCAAAGGAAAAAGTAACCGGGGGGAGGGGGATCTAATGGCAGGTGTATAAAGGTTCTGCTCCTACCTCACAATTCAGCTTCTCACTCCTAAACAATTAAATGGCAATTTTGGAAGTCATTAATCTGTAGGCCACCTCGTGAGATCTAATTTATACCTGTCATGAGCAATGGACAGCAGCTAACAGGCAGTAATTGTAATAGAAGTCTGCTTCCCCACTTGGTAGCATGCTTTTACTGAGAGGCCTATGAGACTGCATTGTGGCAACTTGAACTCTGTTCGCCTGAGACCGCACTGGAAAACTCTTTCTTCCTCCGTGTATGTTTTATGACATCTTTCTTTCTATGGGTGGGAGTTAAAAAGAAATAACATTTATTTATACATATAATACATTAGCTGAGTCCTGAAACAAATTGTTGTTTAATAAGCTGAAGCAGAATGCCAAATAAATTGGTTATTTCTACATAATCTATTGAAAAGCCACTTTTTTATCATTTGTATAGTCTAGCTGGGAATTATTTTCTATTGGGTTGTTTCCCTTAGCTTCTAGTGTTGCAGACTCTCTCATGCTTCAGAACTATTGTTCTCTGGATGCTTTTCATAAGCTTTCTTATCTATTCCCAGGGCCCTTTTGAAATATGATTTTCTCCTTAGAGGTCATGCCTGGCCATGGTTCAACAGTAGTGAGCGAAGGATTGGTGTTATGTGGCAATGGCGGGGTTGGCTTGTTAGCAGTCTTGCGGCAGCATTCTGTACTAGCTGCAGGCGGTTTAGGTCTTTATTTGGAAGGCCTGCATAGAGGGCATTGCAATAGTCCAGTCGTGATGTGATAAAGGCATGAACTAGTGTTGGAAGAACCTCAGAAGGAATGAGGTGTTTAATTTTTGCAATATTCCTTAGGTGATAGAAGGAATGTTTCACCACAGCTGAAATTTGGCTCCTGAAGTTTAATTCCCCATCAATTAGTAAACCCAAGCTGTGCACAGTGTTGGAGCTAGCAAGATCTGAGGTCCCTAACCTCAGTGGCATTGACTGTGTCTGGCGCTGCTTTGCTGCTAGGCGCTGGCCACCGATGACAAGAACTTCAGTCTTGTCAGCATTTAGTTTGAGCCAGTTTTCGTTCATCCACTCCTGAAGTTCAGCTAGGCATGAATTTATTTTTGGGATGGGATCTGTCGTGTCGGGTTTAAATGACATATATAGCTGGGTGTCATCAGCATAGCAGTGGTATGTCAGACCGTGTTTTTGAATGATTTTCCCAAGTGGCAGCATGTATATGGTAAACAGCAAAGGGGATAGTATTGAGCCCTGGGGCACGCCATATTTTAGTGGTACAGGGTTGGACTGGAAAGGCCCCAAGGCTACCCGTTGTGTTCTGCCTGCCAGGAAGGAAGAGAACCATTGGAGGACTAAGCCGTCAATGTCACAGTACTCTTGCAGTCTGTTAAGCAAGATTTTATGGTCGACTGTGTCAAAAGCCGCTGAGAGATCAAGTAATATCAGGATGGAGCACTCGCCCCTGTCTCTGGCCATGAGTAGGTCATTGCAAATCTGGACAAGGGCTGTTTCACAGCTGTGGTGCTTCTTGAAGCCAGATTGTAGGGGGTCAAAGATGTTGTTTGTTGAGAGCCTGGCCTCAAGTTGGAGATATGCAGCCTTCTCGATAACTTTTCCCAGAAAGGGGAGGTTTGAGACAGGCCTGTAGTTGCTTAGAATATCTGGGTCTAGGGATGGTTTCTTGAGTAAAGGCCTGATGATTGCTTCTTTCAGACAGGTAGGAAACTTCCCCGCTTGCAAGGAACAGTTGACTATCTTGTGAAATGTTGGCCTGAGCAGATTAGCGCATTTCAGCATGAACTGTGTTGGGCCAGGGTCCAGGTCGCAGGTAGTCTGGCGGAGGTTTAGAAGGATATGTGAGATGACTTCTTCGGTAATTACCTGAAAGTCAGACCATGGTGGTAGGTTGTTGTGGGATCCCTTTTGAGGCTCTGCATAGGTTTTCAGGGTTGTGGATTTGATAGAAGACCGAATAGATGAGACTTTGTCTGTGAAGAAGAGGGCAAATTTCTCACATAGGTCCTTAGAGGATGTGATGTTGGGTTTCAGGCAGGATGGGTTGCATAGCCTGTCAACTGTGCGGAATAACTGGGCAGGTTTGTTGGCTGCTTTTGCAATTTCTTGTGAGAGAAAAGAGGACTTTTTCTTGGTGATCGTTGCCTGGTAGTTCTTTTGGTGACAAATCAGGGAGTGTTTATCCTTTGAGCACTGATGTTTGCGCCATTGTCGTTCTAGTCTGCGCCCCTCTTTCTTTAGTTCCTTTAAGGAGTTATCGAACCATTTAGCGTGATGTGATGGTGAGGAACGTTTTATTCGTAGGGGAGCAATACAGTCAAAGGCGGATGATATGCAGCAGTTATATTTATGGACCAGGGAGTCAAGGTCTAGGCTGTGTTCTGTTAGGCCATCCAGGTTAAGGTTGTTCTGGAGATGCTGGGGTGTCAGGCCTTTTAGAGAACGGTATTTTGTGAGATCTTTTACTTGGTGGTTTAAAGCTGGTTCTGCAAGGGAAAAGTGGATAGTGTGATGGTCTGACCACACTACAGGATTTATTTCCACGTTGCATATTGATAGGCCTGAGTGAAATATGAGGTCCAAGGTGTGGCTTCTCTTGTGTGTAGGGAGATGAACGGCTTGAGAGAAGCCCAGCTCATTCATGGTGAGAAGTAGCCAAAATGAAGTCAAAGTTTTTTTGTGATCGAATAGGTCCGTATTCATTCGAATAGGTCCATTTTCAAATTGATTGATTCTAATCTTAGCGCAAAAAACTTTGAATTTTCAAAGTTCACCAATTGACTTCAGATTCTAGGAGGTCCCCCATAGGCTAAAACAGCAATTCGGCAGGTTTTAGATGGCAAATGCTCAAATTCGAAGTGACGGTGCATGATAAATTTAAAAATGTTAATTTTTTGCAAATTTGAATAGAATTTGGACTATTCCCTGGTTGAAGTACACAAAAATAACTCAAAATTTTTATTTTAATTTTCACTTCGACCCTTGATAAATCTGCCCCTAGGTGTTTTCATTATATTTATACAAGTATGCAACCTATTACCCAGAATGCGCGAGACCTTGGGTTTTCCGGATAATGGGTCTCTCAGAAATTTGGATCATCATGCCTTAAGTCTACTAGAAAATCATAAAAAAATGTTTTGCTTCAAATAAGGATTAATTATATATTAGTTTGTATCAAGTACAATGTTCTGTTTTATTATCATTTTTAAAAATTTGGATTGTTTGTTTAAAATGGAGTCTGTGGGAGATGGCCTTTCTGTAATTTGGAGCTTTCCAGATATCGGGTTTCTGGGTAACAGATCTCATACCTGTATAGGGAAATATTTTCAGGAATATACTATAAATACTAGTTCAGTTCCTTTTAGGATAAAACCATGTACCTATGGAATCGCAAATAGCAGCTAGGGATAATAGCAAATTAGTAAGGAAATATCACTCCTATATCCCCGCATTGTTATACTTTGATGAATAAAAGTATTTGTAAAATGATAACTATCCACATAGTGTAGTGTATAATTGAAGAATGATTGTGGTATAATTGAAAAACACGTAAACAATAAAAGTAAGAAATAAAATAAGAAACAAAAAGGTAATATTTCTTTTCTATCATCACAAAGAGATCTCATTCTCAGCAGGATTTTATTGTATTATTGACTATTCATAGAAAGATTTCAAACTAATTAGGGCAGAAGTAATCTTTTATTGTCTCTTTGCTCCTTAAGGGGAACTTGCAATTTCCATTTATCACACAAGAACGTTGAAGGTTTCCAAGAAACATACGGAATTCAGTTAATGAATGTACATTGTGTATTGATAATGTTGTACCTTTTTGGGGGGGTTAAATGTTATCTTCAGCAGGTCATATTGAACCTAGTATAAAGAATACAGAACCTAATGCTACCTGGGCTGCTGGAGGTTAGAAGAGGGTCTGAATAGAAAGATGAGTATTAAAAAATAGTAATAACATTGGGAGGACCATTTATCAAAGGTCGAATTTCAAACCCGTTCGAGTTTTGTTTAAATTTGAATATACTCGAAATTCCATTGGGAGGTTATTTAAGAAAGATATTGAATATCCAAAACTCAAACTAATATTACCGACCCGAAAACCTGAATCAAATTTGACTAAACTCAAATTGACTTTTTTCTCTGAAAAAAACTTGAATGTCAGGAAGTCTATTAACAAATGGGTCACTGGACCTCTCCCATTGACTTATACATGTACTCAGAAGGTTTTAGGTATGCGAATAGTCACATTCAAATTATTCCCAGGATATAGGTTTGATAAAACTCGAAATTTAAATAAAAATTCGATTCACAATTGGAATTTCAGAGTTTTAACAACAAAAAAAAATTGAAAATTCAAATTTATAGCCTTACAGAGCATTTGTTTTTTAGATGGGGTCAGTGACCCCATTTGAAAGCTGGAAAGAGTCAGAAGAAGAATGCAAAAAATTCAAAAACTCAAAAAAAAAATAAAAAAAATGAATACCAGTTGAAAAGCTGCTTAGAATTAGCCATTCTATAAGATACTAAATTCGACTTAAAGCTGAACCACCCCTTCAATAAATGTCACTTGCAGTTTTAGAAAAAGTGAGTTTTGCCATGGTTTCAAAAATCTTTAAAAATACTAAAAACCAAACTAAATAAAAATTTTTTTGAAAAATGCAAATATTACCAAATTGTACCTTATATTATATTTTTCATAATTGCAGGTGGTGTCCATGCATATTCACAATGTCGAAGGTCATATCTACACCTATTTTTCAGTGCAACATACATTGCATATGATTGCTACGTCTCTGTAACATTTGTTTGTCTGGAAGTTCCTTGCTTGATCCTCATGGGTGGTACCATTGGCTGCCTTATTGTGCAGATTTAGCAGATTGCAAAATATTTAACCTTCCTTTAATGCTAAGGCTGAAACTACTTAATAGAAGATAATTCCCACTTAAATGATGTAGGTCACCTTTGAGTTCACTTGTAGTATGATATTCAGAGACAATTTGAAATTGTTTTTCATTATTTATTAATTCTGGCTTTTGAGGTATATCAGCTCCCCAGTTTGCATTTTCAGCAATCTGGTTGCTAGGGTTCCAATTACCATAGCAACCAGACATTGAGTTAAATAAGAGACTGATATATGAATAGGAAAGGTGCCTGAATAGTAATTTAGTGATGAGCGAATAAATTCAGCAGACACAAATTTGTGACCATTTTCTGCGTTTTGCCACAAGAGAATTAATTTGCGAAACTGCCACGTCAAAAATAAATTGGCGGGTGTCAGAATAGTCGCTCGCAACAAAATTATTTGGACGCCTATTGACTTTATTGCATGTGTTCCAAATAGTTGAGCATCTTAAAGGGAAACTGTCATGGGAAAACATGTTTGTTTTTTTTCTAAATGAATCAATTAATAGTGCTGCTCCAGTAGACCTCTGCACTGAAATCAATTTCTCAAAAGAGCAAACAGATTTTTTTATATTTCATTTTTGAAATCTGACATTGTTGTTGTTTTTCCTTCTCAATGTAACTGAATAGTACGCAGTGGGACATGGGTTTTACTATTGAGTGCTGTTCTTAGATCTACCAGGCAGCTGTTATCTTGTGTTAGGGAGCTGTTATCTGGTTGCCTTCTCATTGTTCTGTTGTTAGGCTGCTGGGTGGGGAAAAGGAGGGAGTGATATCACTCCAACTTGCAGTACAGCAGTAAAGAGTGATTGAAGTTTATCAGAGCACAAGTCACATGACTTGGGGCAGCTGGGAAATTGACAATATGTCTAGCCCCATGTCAGATTTCAAAATGAAATATAAAAAATATGCTTTTTTGAGAAATGGATTTCAATGCAGAATTCTTCTGGAACAGCACTATTAACAGATGCATTTTGCATCCTCCCAGGGCAGGATCCCTTTAAAATTGACACTCATCGCCATTGAGTTCACTGCTTTTCACAATTTTTTCATAGTTTCCCGAGTTTCGCTGTAAATTCACAAATTTCCTTACAGAGCATTTGTTTCTTAGATGGAAAGAATCAGAAGAAAAATTTAAAATATTCAAAAATACAAAATGAAGACCAATTGAAAAGTTGCATAGAATTAGCCATTCTATAACATACTGAAAGTGAACCATCCCTTAATGTGTAGAACATAACTCTAGTATATACTGTATGAATTCATTACATTTTTTTTCATAAAGTTCAGTTATGCTACATTTCTAACAGCGCAGCAAGGACAACATAACAGAATGAAAAGCATACCAGAGACAACCTTCTCTTGTGTGAGAAATTGCTGAACAATTGTTGTGTATGCCAGCACTGCAGTGAAAGAAGAATGAAATGAAAGTCATATATTAGAAGTCTAGCACCAGATGATGCCTTGTCTGGGATCTAAGGGCTTCTTTTGAAAGCAGGGAACATGTTCGCTCCAGATACAAGCTGTCATGTCTTCAGTCTTTCAGGTTATTTCTGTATAATGGCATTCTGACCTCTTGCTTCCATTTTAACCCATGTTCCTCAGCTGCAGTTAATTTATGAGATATGCCCAGTGGGTGGTAATCGAAACATGACATGAAAACTGTATAAATAGTACTCTAATGTGTAGTGACAACTCACGCTTCTGTTTGAAGTGCTTTTTGTAGTCAATCACAAGGCATTGCTTCCTCTAACACAAGATAATTATTTCCCTTCAAATATGAGGTAAACTGTCTATCAAGGATGACAATCTTGTAATGTTCCTCCAGTTGTGAACTTCAACCCCCAGCATCCTTACCCAGCTGACTGGGAGTTAATGTTACTGGTGTCTTTTATGTTTTGATAAAAGCATAAAGTGGCAGTGATTAGTCAGTGCTGGCCTTTAATATTTGGCAGCATCATATAATGTAAATACAGCATTGCATCTGTATAAATTGTGTCAGCCACTGTAAACTGAGCACAGATACATAGATAGTTAGAAAAATGCATAGATGCAATTATAGAAAATAAATAGATGGATGATAGATAGATAGATAGATAGATGATAAATAGATAGATAGATAGATGATAGACAGACAGACAGATAGATAGATAGATAGATGACAGACAGACAGACAGACAGACAGATAGATAGATAGATAGATAGATATGACAGATAGATATGATAGATAAATATATAGATAGATATGATAGATAGATAGATAGATAGTAGTGATGGGCGAATTTATTCGCCAGGGGCGAATTTGCGGCAAATTCGAATAAATTCGCAAATCGCCAGCGAAATTTCGCTTGGCGAAAATTTGCCGGAAGAACGAGTCGCGCCGAAAACGGCACGACGCACGCCGGAAACGACGCAACGCGACAAAGTTTCCGCGCCGCACGTCAAAAGCGTGCCGCGACTCGTTTCTCGAATTTTTCAGCGAAGCGAATCTCGGGAGATTCGCCCATCACTAATAGATAGATATGACAGATAGATATGATAGATAGATAGATATGATGAATACCTGAATTTAAAATAGGCATCATACCAAATGTTTGGGACCAAGGGTTTTGCAGATATGCCCTGTGGATATGTCATGCTTGCTGTGAAGGTGCTAGTTGGGATGTGCACTTCAGACTGGCACACAAGATAGGCAGCAGTTTGAGGGTCCTGGATACAGATTATTTCTCTGGGCTTTTTGCATATTTCCATGCACTTGTGCAGCCACTTTTCACTATCAGCATTCCCAGCAGCTGTCCAGACAGTGGGAGTAGCAGAAGTTATCCATCTCTGTGGTGTTTATACAAATGGCCTGCGGGTGTCACTGTGCATACACAGGACTTTCTGTACAGATTGAAAGTGAAAGTAAGAGTTACTGCTGTTATGTAATGGCTGCATGAACCTGCTAATAAAGCATTGCTATACTCTACTCATCCTCGGCTACCAAACAAAACAGAACTGATGGGCAAATTGTATCATATATAGTTACGTGGGAGTAACTTTTGGGTTCTGCACCTCATACTTGCTTTTTTCATTTTTTTGCTAAATTGGTGTGCCCTCCATCCATAGATAACTTTGTATGTAGAACCTACACATAAGCCAGATTTCATATCCATAACCCACCCAAGAACTGCATTTTTTCCAGTTACCCACAAGTACCTAACTTGCTTCAGAACCCTTACACAGGATATATAGAAAAAAACAAACATATCTGGGGATCATATAAGCTTATAACTGGGGATGGTATAACCAGGGGGTATGTGTGCAGCCCCTGATGTGGCAGCCCCAGTGCCCCCCCCCACCCCCCAGTACAACAATGGGTATGAAACACAGTACATTGCTTTTGGTGTATATTTTTGTGTGACACATGTGAGAAGCAGGTTTGGGCACTGCTAAGTGCAATGCCTGACTGATTCCATTTTATTCTGCCTGGTTGTACCACAAGCCTACTGACTTGCATTTTAGTACAGTTGCATTACATTTTTTCAACCACAACATGCATTTGATGCACACTTAAGATATAGTCAAATAGAGAAATACTGTTCTGAGCTCATAAATATGCACTTACATGGGTAAGAGCAGTATAAACACAAGTGTTCTGTCACATTTAGCATGGATTTCTAGACACATATTCAAACACCCATGTTTAAGGGCCCTTGTAAAACCAGACACTTTTCTCTAACCATCAATAAATATCTGCTGTTTGCACTAGATACAACTATTACTTGCAGAAAACTTATTACAGCTCATTTATGACTGCAAGTTCATTGTGCAAAGTGCAATTTCAGGCTTAATTAGAAATGTGTGGATTGCTGTTAGCATGAAAGCAGAATTGCGTTTGAGGTTTGACATGAACGGCCACAAATGCACAAAAAAATTACTATTTACTAACATTCAGATTTGGATCTTCTTCATAAATCAATTTTTTTTAAAAACAATTCTGTAAAACTCTACAAATTTAAAATGTATTAAGGGGCAGATTTAGTAAGCTCGAGTGTAGGATTCGAATGAAAAAAATCTGATTTTCGAAAAAAATTTTGGGCTAATTCGATCATAAAATGAATCATTCAATGCAATCACATTTTGAAAATTTTAGAATAGAATGATTCGAATAAGAAAATTGTTTGAACATTCGACCATTTGATGGTCGACGTACTTGCCCTTTAAAAATGTTTTCGATTGCCTAGTTTGCCAGATTAAACCTACTGAGTTGCTATACTTGCCTATATTTCCAAATATTGGATACTATTACTAAAACAAAACAAGCACAATAAAATAAGCTAAACTACTAATAAGGAGTTGTTTGGGATGCCCAATTATTAAAGATCAAATTTGAGGGGTTTTAGAGGTTCTTGAAACCACAATTAAATAAATTCTCTCTAAAATCAATCAATTTTCTCTAATGCCATGAAAGTTATTAAAAGATCCAAATATAAAAATTACAAAGCTGAACAATGTGCTTAAAAATCTCTAAAACCTCTTAAAATTTGAGCTTATTGGACAATTAGTAGAGAAAAATATGCAAAAACCTCTAATATTGACTTCTATATGACCTCGACTGCTTTTACTCGGAGAAGTTTTCTATTAGAGTTTTTGTGGTTTTTACACTTTATAAATCTTGAATTAAAAAATAAAACATATTTTTAGAAATCTCAATGTTAATCAGAACCTTTATGTCTATTAACCAGTAGTTATCTTACTGATAATACAGTTATACCGTAGAAACTGTATTGTTTTGTGGGTCATTTCATGGTTTCTGGAGAAATGTTTGCAAATCTGTAACCCCAAAGGCATCTCATTCCAAGCAAAGCTAAAACACATTATACCACTTGTAAGTAACAACAGATTAAAATGACAGAGCTATTTTCAAGGGAATAGAAGACACACACAAGGGGAGATAATAAAGTAGCAATATTTCACATACTGACAACACTTAAACACTTACAGGTCTCTCTTCCCATGACCTTTGCTTCAAGTCAAATTTGTCTTAACCTGAGAAGTTAGTCTCACCCAAGAGTATGATCGAACTGTTCAAAGTAAAGTGCAGAAATCTCTCAGAAGAAGGTACATGAACTTGATTTCTAGTTGATCAAGGGCTATAGCTTCTAGCAAATATTACCATTCTATTCACCTTTCTATTGAAGGAATGTAAGATTATTTTTATCATCAGTCTGACTTTATTTAAGGTACCATATAAGGATGTACAGAAGAGCACATATATTGCCTATTATAAAACATAACAACCAAACAACAGTTAGCTTTTACTGGTCAGTTGCAGTTGTTACAATGGTCAGCTGAGTTAAAGGGGATCTTATTTGTGCACCAGAATGGGGGACCTGATGTTCATCCCTATGCACTGGTTACACAATTAAATTGTGAAAAGAATGGGGGGGATGTGGGGAGTGCAATGACATCTAGGAAGTGCTGAATGGAAAGTGAAAGTAATTGTCTGCCCCGCCTCTATGCCTAAGGCATAGAAGAGGGGCAGGCAATATTTGATTGACAGCTGAGATTTTTAAATGCATTTACAACAGTTATGAATGCGTAAATAAAAAAAAGAGCTTGGATTTCATGTTCAATCTGAAATGGACTTTAATTATACAGATTTTTAGTCTGGGTGACAGGTCCGCTTTAAAATACTGAAAAAAAACTCCATCTTATTGATTGTGAATTACTAGAACAGGAAAACCATGCATTATAAAATATTAGACTCAGTTCTGAAGTGGGACTTAAAAACAAAAGGTCCACTTTACTTGTTTTCTCTCCAATAACAAATACACAAATAACCTGTAGGGGAGAACAAACATAAAAACAGCACATATATATATATATATATATATAGATCTAAATAATAAATTTTTTTTTGCCTTTCCTACAGTAGGTAGGTAATTTCAATGGAATACCAATACCTCGGTTTACTTGCATTTGTCTTACATTTATGAACTGCTGAATGCAAGTGCATTGATATATTTTCTTACATATTTCAAAGGTTTTCAGACAATGGTACATTTACATATTACTCAGTAAGTACCAATGTAGACATTTCTTCAAGGTCAGCCTGAGATATAGTTCTGTTAATGGAGGTATAGTCTAACCAGCTGGTACACAGTCTCATGGGAAAACCAAGTCCAAAGGTTTTATCTTAAAACAGAATACATCTAGTCAATACATTTTAGTGTTAGAAAATTATTCATACTATTGTCAAGTGACTAACATGCAGCAAACGATACATTTTCTTATTCTGATATAGAGAAAGAAACATGAAATGCATTTTACTCACCTTGTGTTTCTCTAAAATAAGCAGGATTTATTTATAAGGCATACATATGCAGCAGAATTATCCAGCCGTATTGTTCTCAGTGTAGTTCAACTTCAATTCTTAATGCATTGTCAAATATTATAACATTTCAGGGTGCTTGCCTGAGCACCACATTCTCTAGGAATATTAGTACATAATGAACATTTGTAATTGTAACAACAGGAATGCATTAGCCCAAATAGCAAATATCCCAATGTGCATTAAATGGAATAAGGACAAAGCCTTGGCTTTTACCTTAGCCTAACCTTAGCTTAAAACCTGTGTTTCATTCACAGCAGAGTTGCTTACAATGTTTTACAGCAGATGTCACAAACAAATTAAAGGAAGTCTGCCTTAATTTTTTTGGTGTAGTTTTCATTTCTAAATTACACTTTTTACACTGAATATAATATTAAATTATATTCTTGAACCAATAAATGTATTTTTTTGGTTGTAATATTGGTGTGTAGGCAGCCATCTCAGGTGATTGTGCCTGATTCTGTGCTTTCAGAAAGAACCAGCACATCATGATGGAACTGCTTTCAGTTAAGATGTTGTTTCTCCTACTCAATGTACTAACTAGAGTCGCAGTGGGACTTCTCTGTTATCTGTTCTGTTGATAGTCTATTGGTGGGGGGAAGGGAGGTGAGTGATATCACTCCAACTTGCAGTACAGCAATAAAGAGTGACTAAAGCTTATCAGAGCACGTAACTGAGGGCACCTGGGAAACTAACAACATGTCTAACCCCATGTCAAATTTCAAAATTAAACATAAAAAAAGTTTGCTCTTTTGAAAAATAAATTTCAGTGCAGAAATTTGCTGAAGCAGTACTACTAACTAATGTGTTGAAGTTTATTCTTCAGAACATCAAAACAGTTTTAAAACCATACCCACTTGCTTTCACATTACACATACTAGTCCCTTACTTCCTGGTTTCTTATTTCTTATTTCTGGAAATCCAACTCTCTCATAGCGCTACCTTTTAATTCTAACATATGAACTGTTTTTTTTTTCATTAGCTAGGGACATACTTACAGTCTAGTTACTGTGACACAATATAATACTCTTCAGGAAAGGGAATTGATTTCCCCATAGTCAGCCCTTTAATATGGTACTATAGGCATATAATCAGACATTTTGGGTGGTTTTTGATGAAACAGTTTCTGGTCTGGGTTTTTTGGACAAAAAAAATTTTGTGGGAAAAAACATAACATTTTTTGAGATTTATTATACCCAGATGCTGCAAAAAGCTTAAATCTGAAAATCCACCATCTCAAAACTGTTGAGGTCATGTATAAGTCAATGGGAGATGTCCCTATCCTAATTTTAAGATATCATGAACTGTGCTGGGCTTAGCCCGATAATCAGAAAATGTGTTTTCAGGCCAAAACATGAAAAATCGAATGAATCGGGAGAAAAGTCTTAAAACATCTTACAGGTTTCCACTCAATTTTATTACATTTTTTACCGATCCAATTTATTTGAGTTATTTTATTAATAAATTAGGCAAAATTCTGAGTGGGAGTTTGATCAAGTTTTTTTATTGGAATAATGAGATAAAATCGGATTTTAGTAAATAACCCCCTTTAAGTTGGTTTTCTATACTAACTCTGTTTAAGCAATATGTTACACAACCCTAATGTAATTTTTTGTGACTTTTGGTACCTTTGTTGTGTCTTTGCCTTGTCAATATGCCCCTGTCCCTCTGCATCATAACACCACATGTAATTACAATGGCATTGTTATGTTTCACTGGTATTTTTTTATGCCATTTGTTCTTTTTATCGTTTCCCAGGCTTGTTTTCCCAGGCTTGGTTCTGTTCCTGAGCCATGCTGTAGTCTGTGTACAGTAATTTTTGACTGTTTGCTCTTGAACCTGTTCAGCCTGCACAGACCTTAGACTGGATATGGAATCTGTGACTTGTCTGTCTGCCCACAATCTTTGGCTTTCTTGACTGCATGCATTGTTGTCTCTTGTAATTTTCAGCCTCTGCCTGTGGGTCCATATCCTATTTGGAGGAAATCTCCACATGCTGAGCGTGACATTTCAAGCTTGTCTGATAGCTTCATTTAAATTCCTTATGTCTCCTGTAAAAGCAGCGACTGTCACTTCCGTGTATTGTAATGTATGTTAAACTGGTGAAGTGTAACCGTCGCCCCTGATGTGGAATGTCCTTACACGTATTTGCATTTGATTAATACACCAATGTATGATACTGTATCCATAGACATTTGGCAGCTGACAACATATTTTCGGAACAAATTTGCAGAATGAGAAGACTGCTGTGTTATTCTAAAACATGCGGACCCTATTACATATTCATGTGGCATGATGCATGAGTCCAGGAGAGTGCTATAAAATATGTAAAAAAGTTAAAAGAATATTAAAGACGCACCAAAAAAATGCTTCCACTGCAATATGTCCTATAGGATCTTGGCTGATCTCACTACGGATCTGGTGTGCTAACCTAACTTATAACGTATAAAGGCAGCATTGAAATACACCAAAAGTGGCCGCTGTAACACCATGGTACCCATTGTGAAAGCAGCATTATTAATCTTTATTATATACGAGCAGTGATGGGCAAATTTATTCGCCAGGGACGAATTCCAGCGATTTGCCGCTGGCAAATAAATTCACAAAACGCCAACGAAAATTCGCTGAAAAAAACGAGTCGCGCAAAGTATTTGACGCGATGCGACAAAAACGACAAAAATTTGATTTCATTAATTTTTTCGCCAATTTGCGAATTTCGCTGGAAATTCGAGAGTTTTTCGACGAAGCGAAACTGGGTAGATTCGCCCATCACTATATATCAGTGGTTGACATATTCTTTAGTGCTTTGCAGAGCTTATATAACTCATTTATGACCACAAAAGCAGTTGGGCTTGCACAATTGTCCCTACAATGTGTTGTGTGTTAAATGCCATTTTTGAAGGTACATCAATACAGTTGTGTTTGGTGCTGTTCAGTCCTTCCTGCCTTCCAGTCTACTGCTGCTCCCTGACCAGGCAGTAGTTTCAGGGTTTTCTTCATGCTCATCATCAATAGCGGAGAGCACTTGCACCTAAACATGAGGCGCAGATATCAATAACAAGGCAAACACCATAAATTACACCTGGGGGCAGATTTACTATTGGTCGAATTTCGAATTGAAAAAAATTCAAAATTCGACCATGTGAATAGGTAGGGAAGTAAAATCCTTTGAATTCGAATATCGAATTCAAAGAATTTTACTGCAATTCGATTGGTCAAACAATCCAATAGGAAATATTCGATCGATCAATAAATCGTTCGAATTGATCGATTCGAGCGATTTTTTCGATCGATTGAATATTTTTTATTCGAAAATAATGTAACCCAATTGGGTAGTTTTGATCGGGCGAACTAGGTGGTCGATTAAAAATTTAAAGGGGAAGTACTTTGACAGTCGAATAAAATTTTATTCTAATCACTCGATTTGATTGAATTTACAAAATTCACTTGTCGAAGTGGTCTTCAAAAACATTTGAAAACTCGAATTCGAATGTTTTTGAAAATTGGATCGAACTTCGAATCCTTCATGTGAATTTAGTAAATCTGCCCCCTGGTGGACATGAGTACAATTCCTTCCAATTTGCGGCAAAGTGTGCACTCAGTTGTGTTTTATAGTTCTTGGAAACCACAAAAAAATTATTTTCTCTAAAACCATGAATGGGAAGTCATTTATTAAAACATCTGAATATAAAAAGCACAAATGGATAAAAATGTCGAACTAATTCAAAAACCTCAAAATCTTAAATTACAAACAAAAAAACCCAAAAAATCTCTAAAAGCTTGAATCAAAGAAAGATTTTACAGTTGATAAAGGACAGTTCCCACTGACTTCTACATGAAGTCACCCGCTTTTAGATAATGACGTTTTGTATTAGTTAGGGATGCACCGAATCCAGGATTCCGTTCGGGATTCAGCCAGGAATCGGTCTTTTTCAACAGGATTCAGCTTTGGCTGAATCCTTCTGCTTGACTTAACCGAATCCTAATTTGGGAATTAAGTGACTTTTTTCCCCCCCAGTGCTATGGAGGTTGTGACTGGGTGGCATGCCACACCTAAAATCTTGCTGCCCTAGGCCCTGGCCTTTGTGGCCTCACCACAAATCCAGGCCTGACTTTGCTGGACATGTAAATGACCCCTTATAACTCTTATCTATTCACTGCCACTGTGGAGTTTACAATCTAGGGTCCACACATATTTGAATACATATATTTAACCAGCATGTTTTTAACAGTAAAAATTCACCCCCAACATTTGCTCAATTCTTACTGTGTAAATAGTTTACACAGCTTTATAACTACCCCCCCCCCATATTGTGTGACCTGCAAAAGGTGATCACTAGCCATTAAATAAAAGAAAAAATTATATAATGTTAACTCATCTGGTTTTTCTGTACATAAAAGTGGTTGTGTCTTATCTTTTTATGTATATACATTTTTTAGAATGCAGTTGGGTGGCAATAACTTAATTGCTTTGTTGTGTGATTAAGTTCTTGTTTTGCATCACAAATGGGGTATGAGTGGTTAATTACTGGGCATGTTTTTTTTTATTATGCCTGCAAGTTACTTTTCTGTGAAATATAACCAGAGCTTTTCAGCTTTGCAATATTTTGGCCAAAATCCTGGAAACCTTGGAACCATTTCTCCCCATCTGGAGAACAAAATTTAAATTGTGTTTCTAAAAAAAAAAGAGACACAGATGGAGTGGGCAGAAGGGATGTCCTCAAAGCTGATTGACGGGATTCAGAAGACCATAGTTGTAAGAGAAAGCTCAGGAATTCAGTATAAACAAAGTGATTTAGAAGTAGTATCTGCAGAATTTATTTATAACCTGTACTTTACTCCAAACCACAAACATGAAATATTTATGCCAAAATTCCAAAACAGTCTTCTTTTTGGTTTTAAAAACCTTAAGGTGGCCATAGACGCACAGATAATATCGTACGAAACGAATTTTCGTACGATATTCGGTGCATGTATGGTGGGAAATGAGCCGACCGATATCGTCAGAGGATTAAGATATTGGTCGGCTGGTTGATCGGACTGGACGGAAAATTTTGATCGGATGCCTTTGAAAGCACCCTGAACATCGGCCATTGTTAGTGCAGAATTCTATTGTTTCTACCTGTATATTTGACGATTCAGCTCTACACGTGTGTGTTGAAACGAACAATCTTTCTTGGAAAGATATTTTCCGAGAAAGATCGTAATTGTTACGTCTATGGCCAGCTTTAGTCTATATGTAAGATCAGCATATTGCCCTTTCTCAGTTTCATATCCAGACTACTAAATATTCATTCTTGTTCATACATAGTTCCTTCAGGTACCGTTTGCACAGAAACATACTCGCTATTGCTTATGTGATATTGTGATTGTTTTATAATATTTTTTTATTTGAGCGAGACTGTTTCCTGACAACTTAGCAAGCTGTTGGATATAGAACTATTTTAAATGTCCTGCTTTAATTAAATAGGTTTCACACACAACTTAGGAAATGAGTTGGATGCATTTGGAGGGACGATAATATGATAGATGATAGATACAGTAGATATTTAAAAGTCAATAATTTATCCAAAGATTACCAGAACTCCCCTTTCTTTGCCGGCTCTAAACACTTGTTCTCCTCCGAGTACAATAAACCTTCCTTCAATAAAGTTGAGTCAGCGCTAAAAAAAGCTTGAGGGGAAAAGTAGTATAACAAATAGAAATATATAGTGTAATATATTTGGCCTTGTTTTTTTAAGAATAAGCCCGCTCTCTGAACTCTCCAGAGTTGTCTTTCAAAGCAGACTCATGTGAATCACACACACAATATTCCAAATCACCAGCTGCGGTTATCGTTTGGGTACTTACAAATGGTAGTCGTGCCAGTCTTCAGCTGTAATTCCATTCCCAATTGCAGCTTAAAATATGGGGCAGATATATAGTATAAAACCCTTTTATTAAGTGATATAAAATGTTCAAAATACACTCACAAATTTAACAAGATCAAGCATTGCTAGACTGCCAGTCCAATGTCCACCTGCACTCGCAGTGATTTGCCCTGACCAGTGTTGCTTCTCAGCTGCATGTTCTTCTTGTGGGTGCCTCTATGATTCGTCTGACGCTTTTGATCGGAGACCCGAATTCATCAGAGGCTTCAAAGGCAGTAGCGTGGGGGACCTCCTAGAACCTGTCCTGAAAAGTTCTAGGAATTCAAAGGATTTTGGTTAAAATCGTTAGATTCAAACGATGCATTCGAACGATTTGAACAATTTTAATTTGTTCAAAAACCAATCTATTTGGTCCATTTTCAATCGAAAATGCCCCACTAAAATTATTTGATGGTCGAATTTCAAAGTTTTTTACCTTCAAAATTCGACCCTTAGTAAATCTGCCCTACTAATCCTTTTCTATTTTGAGTATGTGTTCCCTAATTCAATCACAGAGCTTCATATTTGTCTTCCCTGTATATTGCAAGCCACAGGGGCATTGGATGCAATCTATAACATTTTTTTAGGTGCATCGTATGCATTGTTTTATTTTATGTTCTATTTTTGTTACATTGGATGTAAATTGTTTCTTTTTTTGTCCATGTCTACATGCCTTGCATGTGGCACAAGGATAGAAACCAGCCCATTCTTCTTCTTTCTTTTTATAGCATCTGTCTCTATCTAATTATTTGCTAACATTAGTAGTAGATAGTAGATAGATAGATACATTAGATAACTTTAAAAGGATTTTGATGAAGTGAGGGAATACAGGGTTATGAAAGATAGCTGATAGTTGATCCAGGTACTGATCTGATTGCCATCTTGGGGGTAGATTCATCAAAGAGTGAAGTTCCGCCACTAGAGGGAAATTCCACAGCTCTCAATTCATTTCTATGGGATTTTGCAAGGCGTATTCATCAATGGGTAAAGTGAAAGTTCACCCTTTGATGAATATGCATTTAAAAATCCCATAGAAATGAATTGAGAGCCGTGGAATTTCCCTCTAGTGGCTGAACTTCTCTTAACTTCACTCTTTGCTGAATCTACCCCTTGGAGTCAGGAAGAAATTTCCCCCCTCATATTGGAGAAATTAAAAAAACAAGGTTTTTTGCCTTCCACTGGATCAACTAGCAGGCAGCTATATACAGAATGTATGAACTTGATGGACATTTGTCTTTTTTCAATCTAACTTAATATGTTACTATTTTACTACATTACAATGTCTGTTGCATCCCTCTTTTAAATCTTCATACAGTAATTGTTCCAAATTATTCCTATGCAGAAATTAAATGGTCAAATAAGAAATAACCATTTCTCATTAGTACCACTCGTACAAAATATTGGTTTTGTGTAGGGCCTGGAGATTTTGCAGTAAAGGCTTTTGCAGATAATAACTACAGGTTACATAGTTACATAGTTGAGTTGAAAAAAAGACAAAATCCATCAAGTTCAATCCCTCCAAATGAAAACCCAGCATCCATAAACACACCCCTCCATACTTTCACATAAATTATGCCCATATCTATACTAACTATAGAGTTTAGTATCACAATATCCATTGATATTATGTCTGTCCAAGAAATCATCCAAGCCCCTCTTAAAAGCATCAACAGAATCAGCCATCACAACATCACCCGGCAGTGCATTCCACAACCTCACTGTCCTCACTGTGAAGAACCACCTACACTGCTTCAAATGAAAGTCCTTTTCTTCTAGTCTGAAGGGGTGGCCACTGGTATGGTGATCCTTTTATCAGAAAAAAGATTCCCTGCTATCTGTCTATAATGTCTTCTAACACACTCATAAAGAGTAATCATGTCCCCTTGTGGGTGTCTTTTTCCTCAACATTGACAGGCTACCCTCATAATTAAAATTCTCCATTCTCCCGTTTAGTTGCACGTCTATTCACTCTCTCCAGATGAAGCTACTCCGTTTCCAAATTCCCAGTTCTTCTGATGAACAATATTCCTTCCCCCCTACATAATAGACTTCTACTTATCTTTAAGCCTTAAAAGTCACACAAAAAGGGTTATTTATATGGAGTTCATTATTTCTATTTCAATTAAATTAGCTAATTAGAGGTCAGTAAGTGCGAAAGAAAACCAATTTTCCAGTTCTGCTTTGTAATAGAAAAAACTAAGAAAAAGTGGAATGAATAATTTATGCATTTTATTCTCAATTTAGGCAGAATGCATTTTTAGTATTAGTTCAATTTTAGTGATGGGCGAAACGGGCGCGTTTCGCCGAAAAATTTGCGAACTTCCAGAGAAATTCGCGAATTTTTCGCCGATTCGCAAAACGAGTCGTGCGTTGCGTCGTTTTTGATGCGCGTCGCGTCGTTTCCGACGCGTCGCGTCATTTTCGGCGCGTCGCGTCAAAAACGACGCGCAACTCGTTTTTGCGCGGCAAATTTTTTTTGCCGAATTTTTTTGCCAGTTTCGCGAATTTATTCGCCAGCGGCGAATCGCGGGAATTCAACGCGAATTCGCCCCTGGCGGATAAATTCGCCCATCACTATTCAATTTATTTTGCTATGTTCAAAAAAGTTGTATATAGTTTAGTAATGTAGATAGAATGAGCCAACAGAAATTAACAATATCTTATGGAAACAATTCTTTGCTATGTTCAAAAAAGTTGTATACAGTTGTGCATTTCTGCTTAAGGGTAATGCTGTAGATAGAATGAGCCAACAGAAATGGACAATATCTTATGGAAACAAAATTTGGCAATTATAATGTTTTCTGGGATAGTATCCTTCCTTATTGCAGAGTGTTACATCTAATTTATCTTCCATGCTTTACAATTGTGCAAAATGCTACAAAGAATATTAGAGTGACATTTGCCATGAAGCACAATAATAAAGTAAAGCTGTTTAGTATATTAACACCTTTTCTGTGACTTTGTGATGCCTCTTCTTTATTTTCATTTTTCTACAACTGTTGGGCAACAAATTTACATATTTCCAGGAATCCTCAGAAAGGAAAGTGGTAAAACACTCAAGACATTACTAGCTATAGGCTTATTTGTCATTATTGCTTCAATTAGCAACGTAAAAGTGATCTGTGATGTTCAGATGACCCACTAATGGGTTTAAATGCTTTCAAATATTAATGTCGTTTTTTTCTAAAGATGAATCCAAATCCACTTTTACTGGAAGCGCTACAGGCAGGGAAGCTGGCAATGCTCGAGCATTATGTGGAAAGACTCATGGTTAATTAAATGAATACTTAGCATTACTTTATTCACTTTAGTGCCACAAAATTATTTCGCATTGATTTTTACATTTGAAGTCCATGATTCAATTTACTTCAACAATTTGTGTGTTGTACCGTCAATAAAACAGAAATGCTCAGAGCTGGAACATTGAGTAATGAAATACATTAAATATATAATGAGAAGCGAATTTACTCTGCAGATCACATTTATCTGAAATGTTTTTATGTTGCGTGATGTCACGTTTATTCAAAGGTGATTCATTTTCTTTTCATTGTGTTTGGACGTGATTTATGTTTATTGGTTTGCGGCACCACTTTATTTTCCTGCAGAAAGACAGTTTCCTGAATAATGCAGATCATTGTTATTTGGTGGAAATATATGTGTGGATAATCTCCATGAGCACTGGCCAGGTAACAACGAGTTTTAAGATTTGTAGGATTTTCAGGGAAACATGATGCTTTTCTGGTGCTACAAAAAAGGAACTAAACTTTATTTTTATATGAAACACACAGAAACCTACACACAGTGACATCCCAGGGCCCTATAACACAGTTACTAGCAAGTGACCACAGCAGTGATGACACTAAGGGGCACAAAGTGAACATTCAAATAAAATTCTAATTCCAAAAATTCTAATTTCAAAGTAATTTTAGGCTACTTCAAATATAGAATTTCCCAAAATTAGAATTTTCTAATTTTGAAGTGATAGCCCTTTAAATCCTTCGAATGCATCTAGTTGCCACCTTAAAGCTACCAAACTGCCATTGTAGCCTATGGGGGACCTCCTAGAACCTGTCCTGAAAAGCCCTAGGAATTCAAAGCATTTTGCGTAAAATCGTTCGAATCGAACGATTCAAAATTTTTTATTTGATCTAATACGTTTTCAATCAAAAACGGCCATATTCAATCGAACATGACCCACTAAAAATTTGATGGATGAATTGCAAAGTTTTTTCACGAAATTGGACCATTAGTAAATCTGCCCATAAAAGCGAAGATTTTAATGAAGGACCATCCCAGATAACTAGCTATAAAGTAGCCAGAAGAGTGAATAATAAGTGGATCAATGCGGGATGCTGAAATGCATGACATTCGGACTTTGGTGATAGTGCTAGGGAAAAATGGATGGAGTAAGAAGTTGACCTTCTTTAAGTGGTGATGGGTCATATCCCCAAAATATTGTGTATACCTGTTTGATACAATAAACAATTGTGGTTTCATCATGTTAAATTGCAGCCATGTGCCAGTTTTGCTTTGTCCCAAGCTGCAGATACAAAGGTGGTGTTGATCCCTTTTGTAGGTTTTTTTAGAGTGTGTATAAGTCAGTAAAGGGCTAGTAGTGTGCAGGCTGATGGGGGGACAGGTGACACTCAAAGGAAAGGGCATACTTGCACCTGAAGTATATGACTATATAGGGAATAAGCTACCCTCTATTATAAGGAAATTGCATTTTGATTTTACCTTTTCCTAGAGTGCCATCTTTTATTTGTCTCATAATGCTCCTTTCTCTTTCCTGACCCCCAAGTCAATGTCACTTATATGAAATAATTTTTTTGCTGTAGAGTTTTGGAGACAAATACAGGGTTACCACAACCTATTTAAACATAAATCAAGAGAAGTATGAAAGAAAAGATTTGCTACTTGCTGTTAAAAAAACTGAGAAAAAATATTGTCATTAAAATAAACATTTTATATATATATATATATATATATATATATATATAAATATATATATATATAATAATAATAATTATTATTATTATTATTAATAATAATAAAGGCATTAGGTTCTTGAAATGAACATAACCTTAGTCCTATTAAACCTCAACCACAGAACAGTGTTAAAAAGATTTTCAGACAAAATGCAGTTCTGTATGACTCCATTGAACCTGGAATTTTAACAATAGCCCTACTTTATATATCAGATAAAAGACTGTTTAAAGAACAGGGCATGAAAATAAATAAATGGATTCACTCTAAGCCAAGTCACTATGAACCTACAAGAGTAGTACCTGTTTAATGTATTATAGGTCCAATTTTTTGGACACATACACACAGCAGCAATTATGGTCCACCCTGCAACCTTCCAGTTGTAGATAACTTCAACACAGCTTGAAGGCACCACATATGTCAGTGGTTCTAAAACAGTGGAGCCCTGGAGCAGTGGCAGGGGAGACTCAGTATGCCCAAACAGGGTGAATTTAGGTATTTTTTCTCAGCATTTAAAAGTGTGCATTTTTCATTTTGAGAGAAAAAAAATAAAAAGTTATTCTGTCCTATTGTTATGTTAGTGTCTATCTTTATACTTAGCAGTATCTGTGCTGGAGTTGGATTTAATGGTGGACAGTTACATTTGTCTGTGCTTCCTTTGAATATATGATATATTAGAGCTAACTGGAAATCAAAAAATTGACTCTGAAACAATGGTTGCATCTGGAAAGAAAGATAGTTAAGAGGATAATAGTCAATAACCCAGCACACATTACCTCCCTGATAATGTTTAAATCTGACCTGAAGGAGTTTATGGCAAGAGAATGAGAAAGACATAGCTACTATATATGAGGATGTCGGAATTTGTAACAAATGTTCAGCCACTCGTCATTATATACTAAGTAGTCAAAGAGATATAGGGTCACATATTTAAAAACAACTGAGATCAGAAATAAGTTGCTAAAACAAAAATTAATTCAAGTGTTGATTCAAATTGTGATGTATGGAGAATAAAGGGATGTTTAAAAAATCTATATTTTTTTTAATTAAAATGGAAACTTTTGAATAAGTAAATATTCTGTATGTAATAATTCTATATTGTACTTTTATGTACTATAATAATATATTGGACGGTAAACATGTTGATTGGACTCCTGCATTACTCCAGGGCAGCACTAGGTGATTGATAGGTGTTATCCAATCCTTGCATAGCAAAACCAACTACTGAAAGGCTCATGTGAGGTCACCTGCTTTTAAATTATACCCTTGAAGAAGACCCCTGGCAGGAATTATGCCACTAAAACATAAAAAGCTCATAACCTACAGACCACTGAGCCTGACATAATTAAAATGAGTAATTAATTACTGACAGCAAACAATACTTTGCCATTGGGTCACTATTGTATGGAAAAATGGAAATGTAGCAGCTGAACAAGACACAATTATTAGTACAGACTTCAGAAAATTTCAGCCTTTTGGGACACTCTAGAATACAAATGTATTTATCCAACTATCATTTATTGACTTAAAAAGTTACATTTTTAATCAAGTGCCTGAGAATGTTACAATGAATATTCATACTCAGTATCAAACATGTAGATTATTTGATACATCACATACTTGTGCTAAACACCTGAGCATGGTGCAATTTTTACATACAATTTTCAGCAATACTAGATTCTCTACACAATAAGTTTAATTTATAAATGCAAAATCAAAACATCAGAGAGTGAAGAGGAGCTTTGGCTCCACTTTTTTATCTGCTGGTGCACCGAACACTGACAAATCAGGTACATAGACAAATGAAATCTTCCAGCATATCCAATCAGTGAACTGCCCAATATCCAGGGGCACTGAGCTAAGTTGACAAACTCGCCTAAGGTGGAAGCACTCCACTGGCTACCAGTGACAGCAAAAATGCCACTACTGATAACTTTAAAAGATAAATTTCTGTTTTTCAAACCAGAAATTTGGCTCTCCTAGTGCATCAAGACCCCCCATGTGCCACTTGGACCACCTCCGGCGCCAAAAAGGTGAGCACGGGTGGGAGATGGGAGGCAACAGCTGCAAGCAGCCAAATATTCTGGTACTGGTTCTATTGTACAGACAGCATACAATAAAAAATGAACAGATGTACATTTTTATGTTGTTTATATGTAGGTTTCTTGACCATGGTACTCGGCTAGTCAAAGTATAGTGGTCAAATGAGTATTTAATGGGTTACTATGAGTATTATTATTATTTTTTTTTTTTTTTAAATCTTTGTTTATTGATTTTCCATATAAACATAGGGAGGGGAACAGAAAAGAAAAGGAGGGGATAAGGAAGATGCTTACAGTACTATGAGTATTTAATGGGTTACTATGAGTGGGAAACATTTATTTGCTTAGGAAATGTATTTCTTTGGTCAGAGTTGGTCAGAGAAGTCAGGTGGAGTTTTCTAGAAAACATACCTTCCATGTACAGAGTCAGGCAATCAAACCAGTGAACTGCAGCCTGAGAAAGTGACCATGAATTATATCCTATTGCCAAAGGCATAAAAAGAAATTATGCATAAACAGATGCAATAGATGTATAGGGATTTCTTTATTTTCTTAAGGACAAGTGTTACAGTTTTCATACTTCTTCAACAAGCCTTCTTCCCTGATGAGGGCAAGAAAGTAAAGACCTTCATTGGGGAGTTCTACTATTTGAAATACAGCTTCCAGGGTCCATAGAACCAACTGGGATTGGCTAAACCTTTGTTGCCAACGTAGCCATTAGTGATGGAAAAAATACCATAGTGCATAACATGTTGAACTTAAATTTGGCCCTTAATGCTGTACAGTTACATTAAACATGTTCCTAAATATATTTGTATTATATTTATATATAATTTTTTGATTTACAAAAAACTGAAACAAAAATTGTTGTTTAATCTTGACAAAAAGTTGTGTTACTTCAATATGATTTTTAAAATACTTTTACGTTTTCTTGAATCTTCTTGCCAGACTTTTTTAAAACAGAAAATAAACAGCTCAAAACTTCAAATACCCATGCAAATTGCCATCCACGCCATCATTTGTGTGCATACAAATCTTTCTGCCATTTCACTTAAGCCTCAGGGGCAAATTCACTAAAGCGTGAAGCGTCTAACGCTAGCGATAATTCACCAGCGTGACATCAATTCGTAACTACGCAAACTCTGGCGAATTTTCACTAGCGAAGTAGATACTGTAGACTAGCGCAACTTCGCACCCTAACACCAGGCGAAGTTGTGCACTGACGAAGGATCGTAAATACGCAAATTCACTAAGATGACCATTTTACTGAATGTTACCACTTACGCTAGACTTTACTTCTCCAGGTCAGACCTGGTGAAGTTCAATACAATAAATAGGAGGTTGGAAAAAAAATGGAAAGTCCCAAAAAAAACATTGGTGTGTTTTACCTTTTGTAGGGTGATAGTCTGAAAAAGAGCAAAATTTTTTGGGGGGTTGCCCTCCTTCCCCCCCTACATTTCCTAACATATGGCAACTCAACTATACAGGGGGCACATGTTTAAGGCAATAGGACAACTTTATTTTATTTATTAATTATTTATTTTATTGTGTAATGTAGTGGCTGTAACACATACTTCTATTACACTTTGAAATTCGTGCCGTATACAAATTAGGCATCGGTAGCGTAAATGCGATTTGCCTACTACAACTAGTTCGCGCAAACATCGGCTGTTCGCGCTCGCCGGAAGTTCGCGAACGTCGCGCGACGTTCGCCAATTTGGGTTCGCCTTAGTTGGCGCTTTTTTTTTGCCATTTCTCCCCCAGACCAGCAGATACATGGCAGCCAATCAGTAAGCTCTCCCTCCTGGACCACCCCCACACCCCCTGGACCACTCCCCTTCCCTATAAAAACCGAAGCCCTGCAGCGTTTTTTCATTCTGCCTGTGTGTGCTTGGAAGAGATAGTGTAGGGAGAGAGCTGTTAGTGATTTCAGGGACAGTGGATAGTAAGTTTGCTGGCTAGTAATCTACTGTTCTTCAAACAACTGCCATCTAGCTGTGTGAGCTTGTTCACATTCTGTCTAAATATCCATAATATTACCCTCTCCAGAAAAAGCACCTGAGTGACTTTTTTCAAGCAGCCATAATATATTTTACGTAATCCGTATCCACCGCTGTAGTAGTGTATACGTTGACCTTGTAGCCATTATTTGCCCTGTAGGCATTTTTATGCCCAGTGTGTTCTTCAAACAACTGCCATCTAGCTGTGTGAGCTTGTTCACATTCTGTCTAAATATCAATAATATTACAGTGTCCACAACCACCACCTGAGTGACTTTTTTCCCTTTACAGCACAAAACGCAGCGCAATGGATTTTTTTCAGATACATTTTTGCCCTTGATCCCCCTCTGGCATGCCACTGTCCAGGTCGTTGCACCCTTTAAACAACTTTAAAATAATTTTTCTGGCCAGAAATGTCTTTTTTAGCTGTTAAAGTTCGCCTTCCCATTGAAGTCTATGGGGTTCGAGAACCGTTCGCGAACCGTTCGCAATTTTCCGGGAGTTCGCGAACGTGTTCGCGAACTTTTTTTCCGTGGTTCGCGCCATCCCTATTAATTAATGCCCTGGAAGCAAAACCAAAAACAGGGTACGAAATCACACCACTTAGTGCTTGTTCAAGAAACACTTGCGTTTGAGGGCATATCTGCTGAGCCTTACAGCTCTTCTTACAGGATTTATATAAGCATTTAATTCCCAGGCACTGGAGACCTCTCTACTATTCAATGCATTATGGGAACATTTAAGAGTTCTCACACAGTACACAACATTTTGAACACACTTAATGTCTGGCAGCCTTTGGTTTGCCTAGCTTTTGGGAGGCATCATATTCATTAACTGTTTAAAAGAATAGCGACTTGTTTTACAGCTTTAGTATTATCTTTCCTCTATTAGTGTTATAAGCACTTATAGAAAGAGACAAGTTATAATGTATGCAGTCTGTACTTGTTGGCAGAACCTCTTAGTCAATTAAGACAATAGACTTGTTTGTTTCAGCTATACATTACTGTATTATATAATACCAACTGGGAAAAGACTATTGAAGCTGCAGATCGTACTCTCCATTTAGTATATAATAGATATAGTTAAGTTAACTTTTTTCAGTGTGTTATTTTGTTTATGATTTTACAGGCTAATGTAGGAGTGTTTCCTTCAGTAAAAGGCAGAATTCCCTTCCATACTGTGATTAAGGCAAGGTAACCCTTCCTTCTTCTACATCTTCACCAACAACTCTAAAATGAAATAATTAAATGTCTATTACTTATTTTACACCTTCACCAACAACTCGAAGATTTGTTGTTTAAAATTAACTGGAAATGTTACTGTATTAAAGAGGATCATAGTGGTCCACAATAAACAGCTTGGTGACTAATTTTTAGGTCTTGGACAATAGGCAAAGAACCCATGAATCATTACTTTAACCTAAGCTGAGTCTCATAGCTTGAAACTTATCTTTTTGTCAATATATCTCTTTATACCTTGAGTCTTAATGATCTCCTTGCAGTATTAATGATCACCTTGGCACTTGCTGTAACATCTACCATGAGGGACACACTAATAGTTAATGAAATGTATCAATTAACACAAGCAATGAGGAAGGGTGCAATTTTGGGGGATGTATTTTGATTCTAAATAGATGCAAAATATCTTCTTCAACAAATATTTAGTCAGCAAACATCTTGAGTACCCCCTTCTTGAGTATTTTGAGTGTTTGGTCAGTAAGGGAATATGGCTGCAAGCACCATGCATAGTTTAAGGTCACCATACAAATAAGTGCCCATTAGTTAGAGGGCTGGCACTGAGTAAACATGGTGGGAGTAAATCATCAGCCCACCAGCTGGAGGCATGTCCTGTTGGCAGCTTAGAAGGCTCTTAGGCATAGTAATATCTCTCTCTAGTGTCATAAAACACAGGAGATACATGACAGCTCTTTTGAACATGCCTTCTCTACTCTAGTGCCAGGCATATAGTACAGGGAAGGACCAAGGGAAGACCAGTAATATCAGACTTCAGAGCATTAACTGTAAACAAGCTACATTCTAAGTGCATTTAGTATAGGAGTGGAAGGTAGACAGGTCTACACACTAGGGGGGAAATTCACTAAAGCGCGAAGCGTCTAACGCTAAATCGCCAGTGTGACGTCATTTCGCAACTACGCAAATTCACTAACACCGACTCTGGCGAATTTTCACTAGCGAAGTAGAAACTTGCGCAACTTCGCACCCTTACGCCAGGCGAAGTTGCACACTGACGAAGGATCCTAATTAAGCAAATTTAAAACTGCGCTTTGACCGGCGCAAATTAGCATCTTAATGAATTTGCATAGTGCTGGCGAAAATTCGACTGGCGAAGTGCGGCAAACGTTAGCGAAGCCAACGCTAGCGAATTTTCGCATCTTAGTGAATTTCCCCCAAAGGGTGTAAAGGGTGTAGGGGATTAGCATTCTATAGGGGGAATTAAATTAAAGTTGCAAAGAGAAAATAAATTTGCACCAATAAGAATAAAAATTCACATCTCACAATGAAATATTCTTCCTTAAACTGTTATTGCATTGTGAATTTTAATTGAGCATTGGGAATTTTAATTGGGAACTTTGAAGCGCTTAAAGGTGTCCCAAACTTTTTCAGTATTGTTGCATTGGCGCCAACTATAAAATTTGCAAACTTTATTCCACTGTTGGAAAACAGTTTCCAGATTCACAAAAGCTATATTGAATTTGCACAATGCTAAATTTGTTCACATGCATAACTTTTGCATTGCTAATGGTTTTTCCATTACCAACTTGTATTACACAAATGTGTATTGTGTAGAATTTGTAGGTATTCCACCTTTCAATTAGTTTTTGATGTTTTGATTTAAAAAATAGTTAAAAGAAAATGTTATGAATGTATTTATTTGCTTATTGATGTACTCCAGATCGGAGGGAACATTTTGGCAGACAGAATAACTTGCTGGATTTGACCTTGATTGTCCTGAGATGTTTTCATTGTTTTGTTGTTATTATTTGTCTGCTCCATATCAATGTTTATGGAAGTGAATGTGTACAGCATAGATCAATATTACATGTGGCCAGCAGAACATCTACCTTAATGGATACATGTCTTCTATGTATTGTGAGTTATAAAATAAAATGACCGCAGATGATCTTTATTTCTAAACCACAGATCCGATTATCTTCTGACAAAGGCAAGAGTATAAACAACAAGCAACAAGAAAATACTGATTATTTTCTTGGCCAGCATACAAAGGCAAATCATTTGGCTTCAAATATTATTGAGCAATGTGATCACTTTGACTTTCTGTTACAATTGGTATCCCAAACCCAGAAGAAACCCCAAGGTCTCTTTTATGGCTTAGTCTTCTTCCCATAACAACCACCTTTAGCTTCTGGAGGAGCCCTCCACTACTAGAGTAGCGACAGGTATTAGTATGAGAGGACCAGGGAGAGAGTTATGAGCAGGCAAGGGGAGCCACTTGTTTTACAGGAACAGAGAACAAGGAGCATAGTCGGGGTCACAGGTTGGGTCAATACACCTGATGAGCAGAGCAGTACAATAACAGGAAGACAGAAGATTAGTTGGGGTTATAGGCCGGGTCAATGCCAAAAATCACCAAGACTTAAACAGGATCTGAGAGAATGGTCAAAATACAGGCAGGTGTCAGGACAGGCAAAGACAAGACTTGGTCAGGAACAGGCAGGGACAAACACAACTTAGAACTACAGAGAATCACACCTAGGAATTAATTAATAGACCTTTACGTTGGGCAATTATTTCCACATAAACAGCTCATATTTTGCACCAGACAGTGGCGTCATGTTTGGGACCTTCCATCACTCCCCCTAGACCTCCAGGTGAGTTGTTACACTTTCTAAATTAAACATCTTTTCTATTCAAATTTTGGATTTTCCTGATCCAGTAACCCTGCTCCTGTACCTGTCATGTTCCTTTTCTGTCCCTGTTCCCTCTGGTATCTGATCACCTGGTTTTGACCTTGGCCCGTTAACTGACTCCGCAAGTCCTCTGCCTGTTTTGATTTTCGGTTTGTTCCTGTTTACATTTGTCTGCGGCCTTCCCTTGACCCTTGGCCTGCTTTAAGGACTTGTTTGCTGTCTGTCCTCATTTGTGCTTCTGCAGAGGTGTGTACATTTTTTACTATATAAAAGTGTTAGTTACACATCACATTGGCTCCTGTCTGTTTAATTATTAGCAATATTCCTAACACAGTCCAGGTGTGACTTGATTGTAAGTTCTCTGTCCAGGAACTGGGAAAGGAAGGATGTGCTGGTGCAGCCAATAGCTTGTAAGGAAAATGTTCATAATGTTCTTGATTAAATAGCATTAATAAAGAGATTAGAGAAATAAACTTTAATGTTTTAATTTGCTTATGTTGTTTGAATGAAAAAGTACCCTATGTTGTGAAAAAGCATGACAAATGGGCCCCTTCGCCTTGAGCCATCCCACTGAACCCCATTATTATATACCTTAATGAAACCAAGAGACAGAGATGAGCGTAAAATGGCCACAACATTTATTCACATTTTATCAAATAAATAAGACCATACCAGCTTAAGCCAAGGCTATATTCTAAAGCCAGAATTTAAAAGAGATCCCTACTATGCTGTGACACCAACATGAGAGAAGTTCAGTAATCCTGCTGCCAGACCTGCATCTGCAGTGTGCTGATGGCAGGAAATCCAAGCAGGTTACCCCCTAGCACAAGCAGCATCTGTATCAATCAGTCCACCGTGCAGTCACAGGAGAGAACCTCTTTTCTCTCTCTTCTAAACTTACCTGTGCAGTTCTCTGGCAAGGTCCTACCACTGCTGTGACAAATAAAACTTAAAATATAATATCATATGTGCACTGTTTTGATCCAGGGGACGGCAAAAAAACCCAGCCTGAAGCCAGTTCCAATTTGCTTCAAGAGGGAGAAAATTCCTTTCTGACCCCAATGGCGATCAGAAACATTCCCTGGATCAAACATTTCACATTCATTTAACATAACTGAATACAGTACAGACTCTCACAATTAAAATGTGTAAAGACACAAAAAGAACAAAATAACAACATTTTCAGGAAAACATCCATATTCAGTTATTAATAGATAATATGAGAACATAAAGAAGAAAGCTTGTGATGTCACAAAATTTGCTAAATGGGGGAGGGGGGATGGTTCTACCTGCTCAGAAGATAGTGAACTGCTTCTTCCCCTGACATCATATCCCTGTCTTTCTCCACCCCTGGGCCTGGCAATCTCCTGCTTTAATTCATTCCGTCTCACCTAAACACAGCTACATGTGATTCTGACCATCTCTGACCTAGACCAGTATAATCTGGCTGCTAATCATTCGGATTCCTTGTCATGCAGACCCTATGCTTATAGCTCCAGGGCTTTCATTGTTGTGAAAAAAATATGGGCACATACCTGTCTACTCCTTTGACAATTGCCACAACTGCCATTAGGATGAACTCCACTAGCTAGTCTGTCTGTCTGTATCTACCCATCTCTGTCCACACAAACAAACACAAATTTTATCATGAACATCCACCTTATCTGGAAGACAGAAATTATTATTATTTTCTCTGCACTTTCCATTGTTCCTACTTACAGCACACCTGAAACACATTGTGTAATTGGCAGGAAGCCCAGAATTTCTATTTAGGAATGGCTTGATGATTCCATTTTTTTTCTGATTTTCTTTTTCCTGAACAGCAGGTGCTCTGCACTGTAAATAACGCTAGTCGCCATAATATTATTAGCTTTTGAATTTGTATTACATCCCTGTTTCTCAACACATTTCTAAATCTACACAAGACTTTTGGCTTCTGTTCAAAGGGGAGTAGCTGAGTTCTTTATTTTACAACAATTTGTTATTACTTTGCTTTAGACAACACATTCATCTAGAAATCAATTGACTGCTAAAAAGCTTGATGTGCATGACTGAGAGCGTTAAGTGTTAACCAGAATTTAAAGGAAAAATGTTTTTTGTAAGTAAATCTACTCTTCCTTTTGTCAACTTTCCAGCTAAGGGTTAATTAATGTCGCTGCTATAGTCAAAGAGTGGGAGCCAGTACAGCTTTATAGTCCAATAACCATTCTTATTATACCACAGTCTAGTTTTTCCCCTTCTCTCTTCCAAATGTGTGCAAACAAATCAATTTCTCCAGGAGAAAAAAATATAAACAGTCCTTCAAAGATTAGAATCCTAGGCAGAAAAATAAATGGAAAAATGGAAGCAAATGTAATAATTAAAAATTTTACATGGAAAAAAACAAAGACTCGGGTAACAATAAGAACAGAACTATAAGTAAATATAATAATGTGTTTTACCACATTAAATTAAGGCTATTTTACCGGATAAAAAAATGTGTTGCTCTATAATTAGACTTCTTAATCCTGATGAGGAAACTTATGATTGAAGAGTCTGATGAAGAGTCTATGGGGCAGATTTGCTAAAGTCCGAAGTGACAAACGCATCGAAAATTCGCCAGCGTGATGTAATTTCATTACTTCGACGATTTACTAACCGGCGCTGGTGTCCCTTCGCTAGCGAAGGAGATAGATGCTAGCTTTGCTTTTCACTCTAGTGAATGGATGAAACTCTGCAAATTCTATAAGATGCTGATTTTACTGAACATTACCTCTTTCGCCCTGACTTGCCTTCACCAGCTCTGACCTGGCGAAGTGCATTGGATTCCATAGAACATCCTCAATCTTCAGTTACTTACATATTCATTTTTGAGTGGAACATGTTCTAAGTCCAAAAAAACACTGGTGTCTTAATTTTTTCAGGGTGTTAGTTTACAAAAGGCATACATTTTTTTTTGGCTACAGTGGCCTTATGTGTAGGGCATTAAAGCAACTCTATTGACTTTATTAAGGTTCCCTTGGCATGTCTAGTTATCAGTGTCAATGTAATGTATTAGATGTAACATAAATAGCTCCATTCCTCTTTAAAGTTCCTGCCGTATGCAAATTATCCTGAGCGCAAGAACTCTAGCGAAGTTGCTCTAGCCAGAATTGAACACTATTTGCTCGCTCTGCCGAAGTAACACTAGCGAAAATTCGCCAGTGCTCGGCACCCTCAGCTAAGTACTTTAGTGAATTAGTGTTGTCTAAGCGAATTTACACCTGGTGAAGTGTTGCGATGGCTGCGAAGAGAAATTGCACTCTTTAGCAAATTTGCCCCTATGTCTTTGCCTGGTCGATTATTTAATACAATTTATGGAATATAATGTAATATTCTTTTAGAATTTTGTAAGTTAGCATTGAATAGCTCTTCTATTCAGCTATATATAATGATATATAGTCACATGACTACAAAATAAGTAGAAATGCAACAAATCCAGGATTCAGGTCAGTATGCAGCCAGGATTCTGACTTTTTCAGCAGGATTCGGATTCGGCCACATCTTCGTGCCTGGCCTTGTGCTTGGTGTGCTGTGGGCTCAGCTCCATTTTCCCTCCCCTGCCATGATTTGCATATGCAAATTAGGGTTCAGACTCTGTTCATTATTCAGCCAAATCTTACTCAAAGGATTCAGGAGTTCGTCTGAATCCAGCATCAGACTGGAGGGCCGGGGACCCACCACCCACGATGCAAAGCTACAACATCCCGCCCCTGCACTTACCATATTTTTCATTCAGCTGTGCCGGGTGCCAGGGAGGGAAGTCAGAAGTTGCTTCCAGCTTCTGTGCAAGGACCAGTATAAGAACTCACCACAGAATTAGATGGCCAGTACAGTATTTAAACATTCAGACCAGAGTATTTTGCCTTCATGGAACTCCTCAGTGAATTCACGTATTTTTATTTAGGCTATATATATAATCTCAGCTCATACGAATGATTTTGGATTTTTTGCTCAGCTTTCTTTATGGACATTGAACATTTCAATCAGTGAAAGCCCAGAAGAGAACAGATGCAATACAAAAGCAATAAAAGGTAGTAAAAAAAAAAATTAAAAATCCTTTGTTCTCCCTACAGTCCAACCGTAAATCTATTAGCGTTATTTTTCTTTCTTTTCTTATTTGTATCCCAAGCCAGATCTTAAGTTCTCTGAAGCAATCCTTAATCACGTTCCCAAAAGACCTGGAACTGCATGCAGCAATTTCTCCACTGCTCTCATCACAGATGTTTCAAGCACATTCCATTACACCTACATGCCATTACAGTTAATGGCTTATTCTGATGAAGAAAGCTGCTTTCAGCTCAGTGCAGCAAAGGGGAAAATTTCCTCCTGTACAGTTCATACACTGTAAAACAATGAAATCATGGGGCAGGTGGTAAAACAGAAATATCGAATGTTAATTACATACTGTATAACCCCCAAATTTGACTAGTCATTATTTATGTTAATTTACCATCTTGAAAACAAACACCATCAAGGCAAACATTTTAAGTGTTAATACCAAGGGAACTATACTATACAGCTCAAAGGGTTTGATACCATGTACTCACTTCACTTCAAGACTTTAATTGCCAAACTTTAGTTAACATAATTAATTTCTGGAGACTTCACTTCAAAGACATTAGGCTGCCAAAGGATGTTATTGCATGCTTAAATTTACTGCATGTTTGCCTAGAAGGCATGGTACAAATAGGGTACTATTTTGGGCACCGATCTAAAAATACACATGCAAAAGCTCAGAGAAAAGTTTAACAGAATGCATTATATAGCTTTCATGGAATGGTTTTATACACTGGGACTGTTTTTCTTAGAACAGAGGGGGATTTATAGGAAGTACTAGTGATGCTGAATCTGTCCTGATTCGAGTTGCTGAAAATTTAGCGAAACGTGGAAAAATTAGAAATGGCGAATAATTTATGAAACACATTGAAATCAATGGGCATCAAAAGATTATTTATGTGCAAAATTTTTCTCACTCCAAATGCATTGAATTCAATGGGTGGTTTTTCTTATGGAACTTTTTTGTCCAAATGCATTAAAGTCAATGGGTGTTTTTTCTTATGGCAACTTTCTTTTCCAAATGCATTAAAGTCAAAGGGCAGTTTTTCTTATGGCCATTTTTTTCTTATGGCAACTTTCTTGTCCAAATGCATTAAAGTTATTGGGCAGTTTTTCTTATGGTGACTTTTTGTCTCTGTGAATCACTAGACATATGATGATATCCTGGTATGGTGGGTTAAAACTAGAAGAAAGAAGGTGCAGGCCATCAGCCAAACAGTAGTATGCTGAAGGTGCAGTCAAGTTTTGGTATATATATATATGCCTATTTATATGCCTTATATACACATTTACAATCAGTGTCAGAATTTTACTGTCAAGAAGTCATGGGCAAATAAGACCCATTTCGCTTCATGAAGATGAATGAAAATGAAAATTTGCAGAAAGGCATTGAAGTCCATGGGTGACAAAACGTTTTTGACATGCAACAATATTTTTTCACCCATTGGAGTCAATGGGGTCATTTTTGTGGGAAAACATGGTGAAAATGTTTGCTCATCACAAATGTCAAGATGTTTCCATTTGGAAAGTTGAAAAATGTATAAATCCACCTTCAAATGATTTTTTTAGGGTCTCACTTGCTAATGATGGACATGGAACAATCCATTCTGGTTGATTCATAACAATCATTAGTATTTGTTTAAGAATCAGAAAAAGGCCAAAGGAAAAAGGCATTCTGATTGTATTGAAATTGAATGAAGCTACCCAAAAATCACTTTATATTTCTTTAACTTTGCCCAGCATCTCAGATCATTCATTATTTTGACTTGATTGATATAATGAATAAATATCGATAATATGGTAAATATTTATCTCAATCATTATTTATTAAATCCATTAAAAGCCAGTTGAATGGATTCCTTTTTTATCCTCTCCACTTTTTCAGTTCAACATTTTGTAGTTTTTGGGCAGGGGGGTCCAGGTTTTTTTTTTAACTTTGATTGACATTGGTTGGAATAATGTTACTGTTAACTTTGAAGCAGGAGAAAAGAATCGCAAAAATTCAGATCTTGCTCTGGAATTAATCATATTTCTGTTGCTTAATGCAAAATAAATGAGTCACCCATTTATCAAATTTTCAGATTTTCAGAAAAAAACACAACTACACCAGACTATTTTCTGCAATATTTAGTTTTGCAAACCAAAATCACATTGTTCCATTCATTTTAAAGGAAATTGTAAAATCTCAGCTGTTTTTAAGGTTTAATGAACTTTATGAAATGTTTTAGATTTTTATGATGATAAATTTTGAAAATTAGAGTTTATAAAACTCATTTTCCATGTTCCCCGTGTTTTCTAGTTTTTAATAAATCTATTTCATATTGTAATAGAACATATAATTCCTGTGTTTTGCTGTAGTTTACTGTAAGTTCAATCTGGTTAAATCAGGTCTAAGGGCTGGCAATTCAGGGACAGTAGAATGGGTTGAGTGTTTTATATCTGCTAAGAATGTTTTTAATACATTCTTGTCCTTTGACTTTTGCTCCAAAAGCCTGAAACTGCTGTTCATGGTGACATGGCATTTTATAAGTTAGGGAACAGCATTTTCTCTGTATAAACAAAAAAAGAACATGTGTATTATTGTTAGTCTTTACTCCCAGATGTTATAAAAGTTGCTTAATAACCCACAGCTTGATCCATATGGAAATCAGCAGAAATCCTGTCTTTTGTATTACCAGGACACAGCTGATATAAAATTCTAGAATGAGATCCATGAAGCAATGGTTGGACTCCTGCAGGAGGTGTAATGGAATTTGGAATGAGTTAAATGCCCACCTCTAGCAAGTTCACTTAGGAAGCATAAATATAAGGGCTTTTAGTTTTTATCATAAGAGAAGCACTTTATTTGCAGGGTCTGTATTTGCTGAGCTTAGTGGTTCATGTTATTGCTACTGGAGAGGGGAAGCAAATGAAGTTAGAGAAAGAAAACAAGATTAAACCTTTGTTAGGGGACTTTTAAAAATAGAAATCTAGCACTATTTTAACAGGCACAAACTTTGCACTTTCTAGTAACCCAGAGCAACCAGTCAGATAATATGAAGGTGTATAAAAGTGGTTGTGGAACTGATAAGGCTAAAGACTATGTAATTACATATTATCACATTATTATATGTCATATATGATATAGTCTATTATATAGTAATCATAATAATATATGATAAATATATTATGTTTTAACATAATAGTGATGCAATAACAAAAAGCAAGTTTTTACCAAACAAATTTGTTCTAAACATGCAAAGAAAGGGAAATTGATGAATAACATTCCCTGACCCTGGTAATAATAAAGCACCCCCATGGAATGGTGGTATTATGCCTTTAAAAACTGTTGGTCTTGGAGACCTCTCCGTTATGAAAGCTACAGTGGGGGAGAATCAGTCTGTGAGTGCAATAATTTTGTTAGGAGCAGAGATGTAGCTATCAGTGCACCTAGGGGCCTGCCAAAGTCATAATATCACACATATCTCAGGCAGAATTTTTGTGTGCACATGTCTGGAAGACATGGGGTGGTAGTCTCTGGCATCCTGCACCCAGCTCATATGCCATTAGTTATGCCACTAGTAAATAGTTGATCCCATAAGGTTACCTTGATGTGCTATGGTTGTTTAGCAGCTTTATGATCATAAACTAATAGCTAAAAAAAACATGTTTTGGAAGCATAGATGCAAATAATGAGGTAAATAAGGTATGGCTATTTTGGATAGTTCAAACTAGTGCATGCTTGCTTTGAAACTGAAGACTAGAACCCATGTTTTTAAAAATGTGCATTTGCAAATAATGATGAGGCAGGGTGTTTCTATTTTGGATATTTCAACCAATTCCATGCTTGCTTTCAAACTGAAGACTAGAACTGCCATCCTAAAAGCCTTTTCCATACCTCGTTTAATTTTTGTAGCTGTGCACAGCCACATGCCTTCAATGTAAATACATGTATTTCTAAATGCAGTATTTGTAATTGCTAAATAACAATTAAAAGCATACTGTGCATAGACAAATATGAGGAATAAATCAAAACAACAGATGTTGAGTAAGTACTTTTACAATCATTCCAGTCACCCCTGAAATAGGTGGTTCTTCTAGAGGAAGTTGTTTAAAGGCAACTGGGAGACACATGCATATTTCCCTGAGGTTATATATCCTCATGCAATCCATGGGGGGAGCTAGTAACGTTGCTAAGTTATATATGCAGCTGACAGCCAGCTTGGTAGATGCAGTGAGCATAGTCATGTAATGTCCAAGTGGCTAAGAGAAAGAGGGTATGCCAGCATCTTGTACTGGTTGCAACAATAGTTAATAAAGTTGTCAACAGGCTAGGTATATTATAGACAAGGTCAGTGTGAAAAGCAAGGCATGTAGTCTTTTTGAAAAATTTATATTTGAATAGATCCTAATGAGATCCCATTAGAATATATATCCTTTCAGTTCAGAAAAATCAATCTCAGAGGCTAAAAAGTAGAGTGAAACTATGTAGAAAGTTTGGCAATTATAATAATATTTTTGGAGATTATTTGGGGGTTTATATAAACAAATGTATGTTAGCTTTGGTATTAACCTCCCTGTACCATATCATTGCTTTCTGACCATTGGATGGAGCAGGATTAACCCAAGGCAACCAATCAGCTCACACACATATACAGTATATAGAATTACATATTTTAGAACAAATATATGATTTCCCATTTGAATAAGTATAAATAATAATATGTTAACACAATAAGATGCATTTTCTAAAAACAGCAACAGATTTCTTTCTACCCCCATGTGTATTCCGTAATATAGACTACCAAAACGGTGGTCAGTAGACAAGATAATAACTATATAAAAGTACAGAGCTTGCCAACCTTGAATCAGAAATTATTTTTCCCATTTTGTTTAAGAGCTACTCACCCAATGAGCTCAATACAATGTTTTTAGGTAGCGAACATGAGTCTTTCCACCCATGATAGTAATATCATTTACTGCAATTTAAAAACAACATAAATCATTAATGCTCTGTAGTACAGTACTTTGGGATTTACTCATTAAATCTCAGTAGCTGTTATTGATTGCTAATGTCCATTACCTTTAAAGTTGTGTTTGAATGTATATTACCAATCAATAGCTTGAGGTTTGTTTATACAAGATGGGCTGAGTGGAATTAAGATACAACAGGAGTCATTCTGTCCTCCAGCAACACTCTCTGAATGATTAACTGTTAAATATATTCTTGCCTTTCCTGTCCAAGTACCTATATATATATATATATATAGCAAAATATCATCAAGAACATTAAGCAAAACACAGAGCTTTTTTACTTTCTGAACACTGAACGAAAAAAGCTATTTTGTAATTGAGGCAACAAGTTTAGTGGTTCTGTACAACTCTGACCAGATAATGCAGACCTGGTGCATTGTCTGGTGCTAGTTTGATGCTACCAGGCAAAATGCAGACTTTCATCTTTATAAGGGTCCACCCTTTCTAAAACCATGACCGAAATTTATAGATTGCACCTGTAACCCTTTCTTGGCTATAATTAACCAAACCAAACTAGCATGGGTAGAGCATTGGTTACACGCGACTCTTTCACTCTCAGGTAGGGCTTTCGCTAAGTGGAAAATCACGTGTGAGGTAGTTGAACTACAACTCGATACTGCAATTGTGTGTAATAACAGGTGTTGGACGCCAGGGGTTCTTTGTGCAAACAAGTAGAACAAGTTTATTTACAATAGCAGCACAGGGTATCATATACTCACAGACAGTGGTATTAAAAGCAGCAATGCTTTAGCACAGGCACAGCGTAGATTATGCCCTCAGGTAGGATACAAGGATGGGAGTTGTAGTTGCACCAACCAGGTTATCAATGCCCATGTGGTCCGGATCCCACCAGCAGGTTCAGGTGACTCAGGGGTTAAATGCTATTCCTGAAATCCCTATATCTGAGGTCCCTTCACTTCAAGCAAGGTAGAGCCTGGGGGAGAGCTACTCCCTACTATCCTCCTTGATGGGGCTTTGAGCTGCCCTTTCTCTCTTTCCTCTCTATCTCACCTCTCCTAGAGAGTGCTATTACAGGAATATCCTCACTCTGACTATTCCTCATTCACGGGGCCCTGTTCCCCGACTTAATACAGGTAGTAGTACCTCTAAAGGTGTGCTGTCCCTTTAGGGTAGAGCGCCTCTGGGGCCCGGTTGGCACCCAGGCTCAATGGAGCACTGCCCCTCTCCTCTGCTGCAGGCCAAAGAGGAAGTGCCACTCCCTGCAAGCACCTTTATTACTGCACTGCAGGGGTGGGTCACAACCTGTAGCCAATAATATGAAACAATATAGCTATCTGGACCTTAGTCCAATAGCAGGTAGTTAAAGTAAGGGCAAGGGAAGAAGCCATAAGGGCCATGCTACTTATGGGTCCCTACACACCCATGTGCAGTGAATGTAATAAAACTTCTTACTGTAGTGTACGATTAAAATTTTCAATGTGCAATTAAAATTCGCTATGCAATAACAGTTTAATGAAGAATATTACATTGCGAAGTGAATTTTTATTCTTATTTGTGCAAATTGTTTTGCTCTTTGCAAATTTTATTACATGCCCCCATAAGTGCTTAAATGTGCTTGTATTATTGTATCAAATCAGTGAATCAGTTTTTTTCTGGCCTAGTAAATTACTGAATTGTATTTGTCACATTGTCAATTGCTGTAAGTTGAAGGCTACTATGCTAGAAATCTAATTGCTTATTGGTTGCTGTGGGCAACATCACCGGTAATGCTTCACTCGACGTTTTACATAGCATAATAAATAGGCCCCCTAAGTGTAATCCACCAAAGCAAGTGCAGTGTGCAAAGTACAACATGCAATTTCAGATACAATTCACCATGTTTTTTTTCCACAATTCCAGTGTCATTTGTTGAAATCAGGGTTGCTGCTATTGAGTCCAGTGTATCAAAATTAACACAAGAATTAATTGCTTCCAATGATACCTGCACTCTTCCCACTGGGGGAAAGTCTGCCGTGCCTATTGACACAACTTTCAGAGTGAACCCTTCAATTACTACCAGTTTGAAGGTGGCAGTAGCTCCAGCATTTCTATGGAATCCCCATTCCTTTAGAGGAGGTGGGACAGATGCAGCAGTGGTGAATGCAATGCAAGTGCAGTACCTTAAATTAATGCTGTCAATGCACTGCATCCATTTTTGTGCAACTGCAAGATACCATTTTGTTTCCTTGTGCTTGTGCTCCTTTTAATTTGGTAACTCCAATAACATGCTTTAAAATTAAAAATGAACATCCTCTGCCAGGTTTGAAACTCAAGACAAGTTAAGGGGGTCACTGATAAAGTTAGTGCATCTCATAATTGTTTGCAAATGGGAGTTTTGCACATGATTTTTCCTAAACGCTAAAATATTGCACTGCTGTACCCCTCTTTCCATTTTGTGACACACAAACGAGACGGGTCTTTGCGTGAGTACAGGGACTTTGCAAGGTTGTTGTGCTCAAAAATAGTGTTGACAGTACTGTAACTTAAATTCGCAATTAGTGAAACTGTTTTGCAAATATTTTCTCCGCCACCAAAATTGTGGCGCAGGGTGTTCGCATAAATATTCACAATTTGTGATTATCGTCATATTTAAAAAGCTCTTATAGACATTCACAATGTGAAAAACATTCGCTAATCTGTTATTCCGCTTTATTAATATATCAAGGCATGGGGCAATTTGTGAACCAGTCTGCCCAGCGCGAAGTTTATAAATGAGCCCCAAGATGTTTCCCAGTGAATGCTGGGACATTTGATCATTGCCTTTTGTCATCTGCATAAGTTCACTCCCAGTTACCCCAGAAATAACTGATTGAATTTCCAAATGTAAATAAAATATAAACCATTGCAAATGGGAAGGTAATGCATTTCTTTATCCAAGCTGCTGTTTTATTTGTATCCATCTCCAAAAAACCATCATCATATTAACATAGATGACAATCTGGCAAGGAGGCACTGATCAAAGATAAATTTCACACTCTCTGTTCACATTTTCTAATTACACCATCTGTGTCAGACTCCTTCGTGGCAGCGCTTCCCAATCTGTCAAATACCGCATGCCTATGGGAAAGCAGAGGAGTCAGAAAAATTGCCTTAGTCTTAGCCACAAGCACATCCATCAGCCCAATTGAATGTGAGTGGCTATATTGATCTAATTGGAACCAGAATTAAGGATTCACACAGCATTGTTAATGAATAGTTTGCAGGCAATGCAAAGGGCTAGGCATGAGAGAGTGGAAGGAGATGTTTTCTTCTTACTGTTCCATATCGAGACAAGAGCGAGCCTTACATGCAGCGCCTGGGAGCTGGAACTCTACAGCACAACTTAAAACAGAATTATGTATGAAGAAGATTCTTTCATTCGTCTCGGATTCCTGCCTCTGAAGCATTAACTATGAATGACGGTGGACAGGCTGCGAGGGAAAGAAATCATGCATGTTACAAGAGCTTATAAAATGTAAATGAAGATGGTAGCTCAGCCCATGATTTCATGAAGTCTTCAACGTCTTTATTATGGAGCGCAGCTGCCTTAAAAAGGGTTCACTTTTGGTTAAATTAGAAGTCCTTTGTCTTTTGTGCAGAGCAATTTAAAGGCACCTGGGTCATTTACAGCAGGATTTCGCTTCTATACTTCATAATCTATATTGTAGATTATATATTGTATTGTAGATGGCCATTAAAAAGGCAGCATGTCCGGATTAACTTTTAGTACAATGTTAGTTAAGATTTTCAATTGGATTTTTTTATTACTTATCATTTTTTTAGTTGAATACAGGAGGAAGAAAACAACAACACTGAAAAAACCATAAAATGAAGTTTGTTAGGGCATCTTCACACAAGTAGCCAATCCCGGACATGTTGCAAGTGTATGTGCCTTTAATCATAGGCTCAGACTTGGCTTTCTTCCTCCTGTAGTCAAGCATTGATCATGGTCACAGTACTGCTCAGCCAGTACCTGACTGAATAAGTCACCACATTCAGTAGAATTATGGTAGATGAGGAGATCACTCTATCTTTTCAGGTCCAATCATAAAGTCTGTCATTCCAACCACTTCTGGTAAAAGAAGTTCTAGTCCTACTAAACAAATCTTGATCAAAGCTCTCAGCAGCAAATGCAAGCGATGCCACTTACTCTGCACTTTCACAAAACATCTGCCTTATTTCTATAAAGTATTTATTCTGGCCTGGACCACTTAGAACCAGATGTCATATTGTCAAACTGATGTTGATGTGATATTGGGTTGGGAAGGGGACAGGGAGGCTATAATTTAAAAAATACTGCTGGGCAGAACAGAAAAAAAGGGTTACAGAATAGATATATCTTTTATCTAGTACATTTATCAGTATATAGATAATATATAATATGTGTAAGAAGAACCCCACATAAACACAGGGAGAACATACATACTCCTTGCAGAATGTGCCCTGGATGGAATTAAACCTAATACCTTAAGACCTAATTATATTATACGAGTCTAGTGATGTGTAGTGATGGGCGAATCTCCCGAGATTCGCTTCGCCGAAAAATTAGCGAATTTCCAGCTAAATGAGTCGTGCATCGTTTCCGTCGCGTAGCGTCATTTCCGTCGCGTTGTTTTCGGCGAGCGTCGCGGTTTTTTTTTGGCGAATTTTTGCTGGCGTTTCGTGAATTTATTCGCCAGCGGCGAATCGTGGGAATTCGCCCCTGTTGAAAAATTCTCCCATCACTAGTGATGTGGTTTGAAATATAAACTGAAAAATTAATGTCTGGAAAGTACACCCTGGCAAAAATCTTCAAAGAATTGTTAAGGTTATCTGTGTATTTAATCTCCTGTGGATTTCAGAATACCCCTGGATTGTAGTCCTTCCCCATGGCTAATCAAATCAATCCAATTGACCAATGGAGGTCCTTGCTAACCAAGGGCAAAGGCCATGTACAAGTGCACAAAAAAGGATGTGGAATTATGTGTGATGGAAATATTCCATCGGGTAGTGAGTATTTTGTTTTTATTTTCGGGCTAGTATTGCTTAGAAAAACCACCAAGACAAAAACTGGTTAAAACCAGGAAACTCATTGGCAATCACTGTGTCTTTTGCAAACTTGTGTGGATGTCCCAGCTCCCTTGAGAAATGTTTTTTTACCGTGCAATTCAGACAGGAGCCCAAAAAGAGATCACAAGATAAAGACTGGCATCTTCTTTCTACCTTAGGATCAATGTTTTTCAGAAACGTGAACTTTGAAGACTATAAAATAATTGTTTTTTTTTTCCTTCTCACAGAAGCGCATCAGGGAAAGCCTTAAGCCCATCTCACTTCAAAAGTACCTGACTTGGAATTCAGAGAGAATACACTTCTGTGGATGATTCAGTCTGTTATATTATTCAGCTTACTTGCCTTATCAAGTGGTTAAAAATATCTGGCGGAACACGCTCTGTAAGGCTTGCAACTGCAATACATATTTAAATGGCCTTTTTTTTTTTTTTATTAAACTTAAGGACCTTTAAATATCATTATCATATAAGGGTGATAAGGATTAGTAAAGAGCAAATTTTTTCCCAGGCATTTCTTTATGGCTAAAAAAGAAAAACCCACTGACTTCAATGCATTTTGCATTGAACAACTGCTGCAATATAATGTCAATTGAATTCAATGCGTTTGCAGCATTGACACAATTGACTTCAATTTGTTTCACAAATTTTAACTAAATTGAACCAATTGGACTAGCTCAGTTACAAGGTATAGGCTAAAAAAAAAGTTTAACCTAACATTTCAAACACCGAACCTTTGATACTAACTTAAATTAAAATTCAGATTTATAATTTATCAATAATAACAATAATAATTATAATAGATTTAACTTAAAGAAATGAAACGAAAAAAAAAAAACATGCCGTAAACTAGATTTTCCAAGCAGTTGAATAAATAAAGAACTGGCAGTTGTATACAGTACATCGAGTACCTTGAGAATAGTTTCAATCAATAGTGCTTCAATTAACAGCTTCTGAAAATGTGTAGCAATACTGTTGTAAAGTACTGAGAGGGTTTTTTTTTCAGAGATAATTTAAAAAAGTGGAAACTGTTCTTTTTTTCCCCCTGAAGTTTAGAGCAATAAATCATGTCTTAAATTTAGCAGCAAATTATTTCATAAAAAAGTGAAGACGCAGAATAGAATTCTTGCCAAAAGAAGGCAGAAATAGGAATATTGTGGTTTGTTATATTTTGCTTTTTAAAGAATAAGCAAATATTCTTTTTTGCAAAAAGGAGAAAATGTTTTAGGTAGAGAATAGGCATTTTATGCCACAACATATAGAAAAAAAAACATGCAAAATATCAGTGGAGATAGGGCCTCATGCCTTACTCCATAGGAAGTGCTTCCTTCTTTTGGCAATGTGGCTTACAGAAGTGGTTGCATCTTCTGGAACGCCTCTAGCTTGTCCACCAATAAGAATCTGTAATCTGGGGCACACCAGAAACTGCTAGATGTTAAGAAGCCCTGTACTTAAATTCTGCTAATGGTAGTTGTCAAACATAGGAAAAAAGTGGGTTATCCTTGCTCTTTATTTACAGGGCTCCCTTGTGTATATGAACTGCACTGTGTCCATAAAAAAACAGACCATATTTTGAAACTGCTGATGGTACTGGTGCAATTGCCTTGCCCTGAATGGGTTCTAATGAGTGGAATTTTGTACCTTAAACAATTGACCATCGGGCTTGGGAGGCTAATGAAATAAACTGAGAAAAGATCATCCCTTTTTTCTTTATTCTATCTAATATTTCCAAACTGCCATATTTGCATCAGTATTCCACCATCATTGTTTCAGTTTCATTATATGCTTTTGTTTAATTTTCTCTCATTTGCATTTTGTCCCCCTTTTCCATTGTTGTTTCTCTGTCCTTCTTACCTTTTTTTTTCTCCAGCTCTCATCTCATTTACTCTTCAATCTTTCTATACTTCTTCTCTCCCAGTTTTCTCCCCCACCCACTCTTTCATTTACTACTACTACTTCCAAAGCATAGAAAAAATGATCTTGTTAATTTAAGTATACTATGCAAAAAGCTCAGTACACAAAGTATTATACCTACTTTAGATGTTTTATAATACATAACTAAAATATATCTAGTGAGCGCAATACAATATATATATATATATATATATATATATATATATATATATATAAAATACGCGTGTAGGGGATCCGTTATCCGGAAACTTGTTATTCAGAAAGCTCCGAATTACGGAAAGGCTGTCTCCCATAGACTCCGTTTTATCCAAATAATCCAAATTTTAAATTAAATTCCTTTTTCCATGCAATATTAAAACAGTACCTATTGGAAGGAAACCCAGCCTATCGGGTTTATCTAATGTTTGTATGATTTTCTAATAGATTTAAGGTATGAAGATTCAAATTACAGAAAGATTCATTATCTGGAAAACCCCAGGTTCCGAGAATTGAATTATTAATAGATCATTTGAAAGTTGAGTGTAGGACTGGCCATATTGGGGACGACTTTGACGTAGTTTGCCAGCTTAAATATATTGCAATATATGGACAAACAATCCCTGTTTTGTTTAAAGGGGAAGACATTTTAGTAGCTTACAGGAAAACTATACCCCCCAAACAATGTAGGTCTCTATAAAAAGATATTGCCTAAAACAACTCATATGTAAAACCCTGCTTCATGTAAATAAACCATTTTCATAATAATACACTTTTTTAGTAGCATGTGCCATTGGGTAATCATAAATAGAAAATTGCCATTTTAAAAAATAAGGACAGCCTCCTGGGATCCTAGGATCTAACGGTGCACACAAACATACCAAACAAACTATAAAGTTAGGTCACACGAGCCAATTAACAGACAGAGTTGTGTCTTTTGCTTCCACACTTCTTCCTGTTACAGTTAGAGTTGAAATATTTCTGGTCAGGTGATCTCTGAGGCAGCACACAGACCATCACGAAATAGTGGTTCAAGGCAAGAGATGTAAAAGGGCAATATTTACTTAAATATATATATACCAGGTAGGTAAGATTCTTTAATATGTCACTTGATTTGAAATAAACTGTTGCTCAAAAATTCATTTTCGGGGTATAGTTTTCCTTTAAGGCAGAAAATGTTTCTGCCTTAATAGGCTGAGTGCAGAGGACCTTTTGTATTTGTCTATGTGAATTTTGTGGTCACAACCTCATTGCACCCCCGCTTAAAGTTTTTAAAAATTAGTGATGAGCACAACTTTCCCTTGTTTCCACTGTTAACATGAAAAATAAACATGATGATTTGAATAAATTACCTGTATAGGAAAGTTTAATCCCTCACCATAAAGTAGAATTATTAAACATCTGCTGTATGTTCACTCAAGATACAAAAAAAGAAAATAAATAGTAACCTTGTAGAGGTTTTGCTTGTGAACAAAATGACTACTTTTCCCATTATAAACTCAACATTGGTTGTTGGTTTCTGGCTTCTGCTACAGTTGACCAGGGCAGTGTCAGGACAACCAGCAGTCCCTTACAAACCCAGTCCCCCAGATTTCTCCTTTGAATGGCCCCCAAACCATTCTCACCAACGAACCCAAGGTATGTATGAAAGACTCCATCTTTATTTACACAATAACATCATCGAACAATAACATTTTAAGGTTCAAATAATGCAATACAAAATAGTAAAACATCACCAAATGCATAGAAGTGAATGGAGGGAAGGGGCCATACTCTCTCATTACACTCCTATCTCCTTTAATACCCAGAGCTACCAAGCTGAGCTTTACTAAGCTGTGACAAAAATAAAACTCAACACTACCATCTTGCGCCAAACAATTAAAGAGCTGGAGGGTGGAAATGTCTCCCCATGCTGTGAAACCAAAAAGGCAGAAGTCATATCATACCCATTTATATCCTCCCACACTAATCCTTTCTCCCTTTCCTAGTTATGCATGACTTGTGACCCTATTCTCCCTGCCTTCCCAGTCTGGTCAAAGCTCCCACACCTTTAAACTTTCAGCGTTTAGGGATCAATAATCTTGCTACACCAAAGGCAAGACAATCAGAAAGCATTGCAATGAATAGCACTTATGCAAAATAACCCTTAATACGTACTAAAATGAAAAGCTTTGTTAAGATATGCAGTATATTGAAGACAACTAAAGATTATATGTTATAGCACTACACCTTATACCAACCAATCAGCAGTTGAGGTTTACCGGCCTAGTGCAATTAGATATATGAAATTAAATATCACATTATGTTATATGGTTCTAAACTAGCCTGCTTTGTTATGCATAACTCAAAACATAAATGACAGCTTCCAATATACATAAGCCAAATCTTGTAGCATCAGTGTTCTGCTGTTTGAAGAGGACATAATGTAATGCAGATTTTAGAGGCAAGAATGACTGTATATGGTATACTTTCTATAGGACAGAAAGATCTTTTGCCAGGGTTGATCAATGGCTTTTAAGCTGAGTGCCCTGAGATGGATATTACTTATAATTAAGGAGCTTTCAGGCTACTTTTAAAGTTGCTGTGCTAAAATATATAACTGCTTGCCGCTCAGCATGTAATTGTTGATTGTCTCAATGCTTGAATAATAAACATCAGTAACTATAATGCTAATTGTAATAATGAAATATATTATGATGGCATAAACATGAACAACAGAAAATGGTTACATGTTTATATAGTTAAATTTGGGTTGAAAAAAGACAAAGTCCATTAAGTTCGACCCCTCTAAATGAAAACCCAGCATCCAAACAGACACCCCCTCCATACCCTCACATAAATTATATATATACTGATATCTATACTAACTATAGAGTTTAGTATCACAATAGCCTTTCATATTATGTCTGTCCAAGAAATCATCCAAACCCCTCTTAAAGGCAACAGAATCAGCCATCACATCATCACCTGGCAGTGCATTCCACAACCTCACCATCCTCACTGTGAAGAACCACCTACGCTGCTTCAAATGAAAGTCCTTTTCTTCTAGTCTGAAGGGGTGGCCTCTGGTGTGGTGATCCTCTTTATGGGTAAAATATGCCCTTGCTATTTGTCTATAATGTCCTCTAATATATTTGTAAAGGGTAATCATATCCCCTTGAAAGTGACTTTTTTTCTGGTGAAAACAATACCAACCTCGACAATCTACCCTCATAACGACGCGACGCGCATCAAAGTTGACGCGACGCGCGTCAAAAGCGTCCCACGACTCGTTTCACGAATTTTTCGCCGATTCGTGAATTTCTCTAGAAATTCGCGAATTTTTCGGCGAAGCGAATCGCGGGAGATTCGCCCATCACTAGTCAAAGTGCATAACCTTGCATTTATCAACATTGAACCTCATTATCCAGTTTGCTGCCCAGTTTTCCAACTTAGACAAATCACTCTGCAAAGTGGCAGCATCCTGCATGGAACCTATAGTTTTGCACAATTTAGTAATTTTAGTATCATCTGCAAAAATAGTTACATAGTTACATAGTTAAATTGGGTTGAAAAAAGACCGAGTCCATCAAGTTCAACCTTGACCAACCAAATAGAAACAGTACTTTCAATACCGACCTCCATGTCATTAAAAAACAAGTTGAAAAGCAAAGGACCAAGTACAGAGCCCTGTGGTACTCCACTAACAACACTGGTTCAATTAGAAAATCTCCCACTTACCACCACTCTTTGTAGCTCTTTTAGCCAGTTACAAATACTTCGTTCCAGGCCAATATTCCTTAACCAGTAACCTTCTGTGTGGCATTGTATCAAATGCTTTAGCAAAGTCTAAGTAAATCACATCCACTGCTATCTCAGAATCAAGGTCCCTGCTCTCCTCATAAAAATAAATTTTATGAGAAGGTGAGCATCATGTCATATGATACCATGGATGGTTGGCTGGACAGTAAGGAAAGCAAAGTTATCCAATACCAGGATAGTAAGATCTCTCTTGGAATGGCCAAATTAGAGGTTAGTGTTAAGACAACAAGATGCAGAATTAAAGGAAAATGAAATATAGAATATAGAACTAAAATAAACCATGTAAAAGTATGGAATCTAGCATGGCATAGATAACCACATGCAATTTTGCAAAGAGGCCAATGGAACTAATAATAAATATTAAAAAAATTATATTAAGCAGTCACAACTATAAATGCTTTAATTTGAATTGGGAAAAAAATCTATCTATGGTATCTTGAGGTTGATTAAAAAGAGGGATCTGATTTGCGTCAGTAAGGTGAAGATTAGTAATGTAGAACAACAGATATCCCCTCTTTATAAAAACGGTGTGTTGGAGTTCACTGAAGGCTATGTGAAATTTTAACATGGTAATGGAGGATGGTAACACATGTTCTTTTTGTTCTATATTACTAAACTATAAATGATCTGTCATTATCTATTTTATGTGTGGGGGGATTGGGGGGATTGGAGGGGTTAGGTTTTTAATCACACATATAAAAGTCCATTTATTAAAGGTCAAATTTATTGGTATTAGAGACATTAATTAGAATTCATTTATGGCATTAGTGAATTTTCAGATATAAATTTTCAAATATGGTTAATAGTGATGGGCGAATTTATTCGCCAGGGGCAATTCCCGCGATTCGCCGCTGGCGAATAAATTCGCGAAATGCCAGCAAAAATTCGCCAAAAAAAATGAGTTGTGCGTCGTTTTTGACGCGACGGAAACGACGCCACGCGCGTCAAAAACTACGCGCGACTCGTTTCGCAAATTTTTTCGGCAATTCGCGAATTTCGCTGGAAATTCGAGAATTTTTCTGCGAAGCGAAACGGGTGAGATTCGCCCATCACTAATGGTTGATAAAAAACTAAGAAATCCAAATGTTAGTAAATGGGTCCCATAATCTTGAGTACTGAGATCAAATCTACATCTATACAACAAAATGTTATCTGGTTCAAAGGTTCATGACATTTCAATATCATATTTGCAAATGCACCTTTAATAATGACCCAGGGCACCAGAAGTGAAATTACCTTCTTCACGGAACAGGTTTTAATGTTTGACAATGAAATACATTTAGAAAAAGAGATTAGTTGAAAGAAATCTTTGATCTCCATTTTTTCTTCCAGGTTATAGCCACACAGAAGGGGCAAGGAAGGGAAAATACCTTCCTGTTGAATACACTATATGAGGGGTGGGAATATGGTACGTCAGCCTGTAGAAGGAGGTGTGATGGCGTTGGTGGTCTTTTCTCTTCTTGTTTGTGAAGCAATATGTTTTTCTGCCCAAGATTACATATAGGATACATAATTCCAGCAGATCTTGGCTATTTTCTCTGTCATCTTCTGTATATTTCCAGTTCAGTGCAAACTGCTTTCCATGCTTCACTGTTATAAAATAAATAAAATAATATTGACTGGTTTGAAACAATATATGAAGTGGTGAGTACACAACAGGGACCTAATTCCTGTATATTTAGGGCATTCTCTACACTGCAGGGAATCTAAATAATAATAGCTGGAGGAGATAGGAAAGGCAATAAATATATCAACACTCCTACAGATATGTCATAAACATTGGAGTAATATGATATGAAATGCTTTGTTACACTTAATGAAAAACCTGTCAGAGGGTGAAAAACATCCCACCAGGACCACAACAGTTGTTTTCATACACTGCATGTGATTCGGAGAATCCTCAGTATTCCAGACAGAGCTCTGTTTTCATGACAGCCATGTAACAAATGTGAGAATTTAGGAGACCAGAAATTCGCCTATGCCTCTGCAAGGAAGACTCTGAAGATGAAAAACGCTGAAATCTCCAACCTTTCGTAAAAATGTTTTTATTACGGCACAGCCGCTGCTGAATCTTACAGAGCATTTTCTTTTAGACTATGTTCCTTGAGCAACAAGGCCTAAAAATAAAGCAATTATGTTACAATCATATAATCCTGTGCCTGTAATCATGCTCTCTTTTAGTGATGCGTCTGGGTTATAAATATTTCATGAGCAGAGATTATTTTTGAACTGTTTTCCTGCACATAATGAAGCAAAGTATCATGTTAATGGTACCATAACATTCCCTGGGATGCAGCACATCCTAAAGCTTGAGACAATATTTTTGTATAAGAAGCACATGGGTACATCAGAATAAAACAGGTGAAGCATGCCTGAAGGCTTTATTGTCTTTCTCTGTTTCTTTTACCTGCTGAATCATCTATATTTTAAAGCATTGAACGCTTTGTTTGAACATTACTGACACAAACCACAGTGCCAGACATTCTAGCACATCTTTTAGGGCTTGATACCTAAGTGCTGGTATTCAAAATAGCTGCAAAGGACACAAAAAGCTTATTCTCTTTTTTACATCTTTTCCAGAAGAAATTACACATAGAGCAGATTTTATAGTGGTACTGACACATAGTATTTTAAGTACAGATGGAGCAGATTTGATAGTGGTACTGACAGATTCCATTTCAATTACAGATGGTGAAGATTTTATAGAGGTACAGACATGTTTTATTTTAATTATAGATGGAGCAGATTTTATAGTCATACTGAAGTACTATTTTAATTAACGATGGAGCAGATTTTATAGTGGTACTGAACAAATTGCATTTTAATTACAGATGGAGCAGATTTTATATGTAGTGGTACTGACATGTTCCATGTTAATTACAGATGGAGCTGATTTTATAGTGGTACTGGCACATTCCATTTTAGTTACAGATGGAGCAGATTTTAGAGTGGTACTGACATGTTCCATGTTAATTAAAGATGGAGCAGATTTTATAGTGGTACTGACACTTTCCATTTTAATTACAGATGGAGCAGATTTTATAGTGGTACTAACACATTCCATTTTTAATTACAGATGGAGCTGATTTGATAGTGGTACTGACACATTCCATTTTAGTTACAGATGGAGCAGATTTGATAGGGGTACTGATAGGTTCCAATTCAATTACAGATGGTGCAGATTTTACAGTCATACTTACATGTGCTGTTTTAATTAAAGATGGAGCAGATTTTATAGAGGTACAGACATGTTTTATTTTAATTATAGATGGAGCAGATTTTATAGTCATACTGAAGTACTATTTTAATTAAAGATGGAGCAGGTTTTATAGTGGTACTGAACAAATTGCATTTTAGTTACAAATGGAGCAGATTTTATAGTGGTACTGACACTTTCCATTTTTTATTACAGATGGAGCTGATTTGATAGTGGTACTGACACATTCCATTTTAGTTACAGATGGAGCAGATTTGATAGTGGTACTTACACATTCCATTTTAATCACAGACGGAGCAGATCTTATAGTCATACTGACGTGCTATTTTAATTACAGATGGAGCAGATTTTAAAGTGGTACCAGGGTCGGACTGGGGTGGCCGGACATTGGTAAAAAACCCAGTGGGCCTCCGGATTTTTTGCAATTTGCAGGCTCCTTCATGCTGTGCCCTCCTGAAAAATGTAGTGCAGATGCGTGCCTAGGCACAAGCGCACACGTACAGCGGAGTGGTGGGGGGCAGTGCACACTGCTCATCAATGTGCTGTCGCAGCAGTGGGGGTCTGGAGGTGCCCCTGGAAAACAGCCCTGGGCCCCCCAGTCTGACCCTGAGTGGTACTGATGTTATATTTTAATTAAAATCCATTTTAATCATGATAATGATAGAGCAGTGTTAATTACTGTTGGAACAGTTATAGTGATACTGGAAGTGTCTAGTTTTTCCATCTTGGTAAATAAGTGAGCATTTTACATGAGTAGTTTGAGTGTGTTTCCCAGTATTTCTTGTAGCATACTATACTAGGGGGCAGATTTACTAATGGTCGAATTTAGAAATTTCGAAAAACAATTGAAATTCGACCAAGGAATAGTGGGGGAATAGTGGGGAATTTAAAAAATTCAAATTCGAATTTTTTTTTCGATCGATCGAATGATGGAATAGGGAAATCTGGCGAAGTGGGTGATCGAATTTAAATTTTAAGGGGAAGTATTCGACCATCGAATTTTCAAATATTCGAATAAAATTAGATTAGAATATTCGAATCATTCCAATTTGAATATTCGACGGTCGAATTTGGTCGAATATTCAAATCCTTCATGTGAATTAATGTGACTTTAGTAAATTTTCCCCCTAGGTATTTAAGAAACTAGTAAAAACCCAGTTAATATGTCTGACCTCTCTATTAAGCTCAGATGGGAGATCTTTACATATAACGCAGCTGCTGACTGTAACGCACATTTACATTGTGCAGCATCACCCAAGCACTGTAACTAGCACATGTGTGCCATATAATTATATTGTCCATGGATTTATGCACCTGTGTTGCATGTTTTATTACATTTTCTTGGCCTGTTTCCTGAGAATGTGTTTCATACGCCCAATAAACCAATTTGACCAAACATAAAACTGTGACAATTAAGTCTTGTCAAACATTGACTGAATTATTGACATAATGTACTGAAAAATAAGGTTGCAACTTCTTACTTACTTTAAATAATAATTCCCTGTTGTTAAACATGCCTCCAAGTTATAAATATATAAATAAATAAATAAATGTTATGTCTTTTGAGAAAGGTCCTAAAAGGGACCGAAACATTGACAATAAAACGTTTTGACTGCATTATGAAGCCCTGGGATGTGTCTGTTGCTGAGAAACTTATTCAAGATGGCACCCAGACATATGGGACTGTGTGTATATATATATATATATATACATATATATATATATATATATATATATATATATATATATATATATATATATATATATATATATATATATATATATATAGTTAAACTGGGTTGCATTTATTGAGTAAAAATGTATGCATGTTTTTAATAAATGCTATGTTTTAAGGAGAGGATTGGGACTTGTTTGGACAATATATATTTTGTTAAAGCGAATTGACTCTCCACACTTTGCATTAACATCCCCATTATTGTTTATATTTTGATTTGGTGTATCAATATACATACACTCACTGGAATAAACATTATTTTTCCTGTAAAACAGTGTACCCAGTTTACTTAGAAATAAATGGATTTACTTTATTGTTATACTTTGATTACATATTCCCAGCTATACCTAGTCCTATTTACTTTAATGTTGTTATAGGATTTTTACTCAAAATAGAGCAATACTGCCATCTTAATGTTGAGTTGTTCATGATGATGATGCTGCAAGGAGCATAATGACCCTGTGTGCTTTCGTTTTGATACTGAAGAGTTTCAGTCATGTTGCAAATGTCCTTATTGACACCAAATTCCCTTAAATTCTGTTTTTACTGCCATAATACTCCACCCAATCTGGTACTTAGTTACTCAAATCTTGTTTGAGCCTCTTAGGGTGGGTTTTCTGATAATGGGATGTTAGAGTTCTGCAGCAGTCCTGAGCTTTAACACACCTCTAGATTAAGAATCTGCACAATTCTTTTTGTTGGATCTGAAACCATTGTCATCATCACTTTAATTAAAAATATAAATTGACCCCTATGATTTACGGTTTATGTTGTAAGAAATACCCTTATAGGGATACTTGGGCATCACAATAATAAAGAGCACATCTGTAATAGAATGTGTAATTGCAACTTGTCTTTTGTAATTGCCTTTTCCAAATGTTCAAACTAAGCAGCGATACTATTCCATCTAGGAGGAGTTTTCAGCAATTTCATTGATGAATTTTAATCAGAGTCTCTTACTAAAAAGAGTTAACTAGACAATGCAGAGATGGTCTGTGAATGCACAATAAAAGAGGCTGGCATCAGAGATTTCCATAGCAAGCCAGATGTGCTAATACATTCAGGACAGCAGTATCAGCAGCTATGGCAGAGAGCTATAGCCATTAATCTAGAGGCCACTGGGATTTCAGGATAGTGCTGTAAAACCTACACCCTGCCAAGGATGCATCAGATAAAGCCATCAACGCAATGTAAAAAAAAGGCACAAAAACCTGTTTCATGGTCTACACTGATCAAGCAATTACAGTTATTGACTACATTAAGCAAAGGAACGGTAGGGTGCCCCATAAAATTGACTGCCAAGTTGAATAATCAATAGACTTCATGTAGAGTAAATTAAATAACTGAAAAAACTATCTGGATAAAATGAGGCTAAGAAGCTAATCTGTAATCCCTGATCCATGTAAACATAACATTTGTTTCCAAAAGATTCCTGTGCTTTGTTCACATCATCTCCATCACAAAATCACACTATTAATGAAGCAGGGGGAAAAAAGAGGAACATTTTTTGGCAGTGCTGATAGAATATAAATTACATACACTTCACAATCCAAATTAAATTCATCTAGAACAAAAGGGTCCAACATGAGTTACTCTGGTGCTGTTTAATTATAGTTCTCACCATAACTCAGGACAAAGGCTCTCAGAAAAGATTAGGAATCAGGCACAACTTCCTCCACCACCACCATTGGAAGAGGGGTCATCACCAGGAATAATGATGAGTTGGCACCATTTCCCAGTTAGTGTGTTGAAGCTTTATTCAATTAGGTTGCTAATTTCTGGTTCAGTTACTACTGAACAGTTTAGCTATTTTACTAAGTGGTAGTTAAAGTTCTCTTAAATAAACACAACATTCAAGTTCAAGAATCCCTGACAGCAAAGCAGATTGTGAACGTGAGGGATCTGTTTGTCTTCTTCTCCCACTTTGTGGCAGATCACCTGCCTATCATGAAACTACATTCCCGTGCATGTGAACTGGAACTGCTTTTATAAATCACTGTGCAAAGATAGAAAAAGAATAAGCTTCCCTGTTGTAATATGAGTTCATCATACACTGGACAGGGACAATCTGGCATCTATATGTTGATTTTACATTAGGAGGCAGAGGGTATGACAAAGCAAGAAAAACCTGATATGGAAGGAAAATTTACCAGTCAAGTGAACAAAATTGTCCAAATTGGGCCCAGGAATTGAAAGCTAACCCTGGAGTATTAGCTAAAATTGTCCTTTAACTGTCAAAATTCCCTCTAAAGTAAATTCTCTCTAAAGTGATGGTGGGAAACATTGTTGTAAGCAACATTTTTCATGTATGTGACTGGTTAAAAATTCTAAAAGACCACTTTGGCAATGACATATTGTGGCAATTCACTAAAGCGCAAATTTTCTCCTGCAAAAGCTTCACCACACTAAGGGGTAGATTCATCAAAGAGTGAAGTTCCGCCACTAGAGGGAAATCCCACAGCTCTCCATTCATTTCTATGGGATTTTGAAAGGCGTATTTATCAAAGGGTGAAATTTCACTTCACCCATTGATAAATAGGCCTTTCAAATCCCATAGAAATGAACTGAGAGCTGCGGAATTTCCCTCTAGTGGCGGAACAACACTCTTTGATAGGGATGGCGCGAACCGCGGCAAAAATGTTCGCGAACATATTCGCCAACTTGCGACAAAACGCGCGAACGGTTCGCGAACGTCGCGAACCCCATAGACTTCAATGGGAAGGCGAACTTTAAAAGCTAAAAAAGACATTTCTGGCCAGAAAAATGATTTTAAAGTTGTTTAAAGGGTGCAACGACCTGGACAGTGGCATGCCAGAGGGGGATCAAGGGCAAAAATGTATCTGAAAAATCCAATAGTCGCAGCCACTGAAGCACAGAAAAAATATGCCATATAAATGCTGAAAATAGTCGCAGCCACTGAAGCACAGAAAAAATACAGGTCAATGTATGGCAGTTGTTTGAAGAACAGTAGATTACTAGCCAGCAAAGCTACCTAACCTAAAATGTCCCTCAAATCCCTGCAGACTTCTGTCCCTCCAATACAGAGCAGTATCAAGCAGATTACTAGCCAGCAAACTTTCAACTGTCCCTGAAATCACTAACAGCTCTCTCCCTACACTAGCTCTTCCAAGCAGCACACACAGACAGAATGAAAAAATGCTGCAGGGCTTCAGTTTATATATGGAAGGGGAGTGGTCCAGGGGGTGGGGGGTGGTCAAGGAGGGAGAGCTTCCTGATTGGCTGCCATGTATCTGCTGGTCTGGGGTGAGAGGGCAAAAAAAAGCGGCGACTATGCGCGAACCCAAAATGGCGAACGTCGCGCGACGTTCGCGAATATTCTGCGAGCGCGAACAGTGGATGTTCGCGCAAACAGTTCGCGCCATCCCTACTCTTTGATGAATCTCCCCCTTTGCCACACTTCACCGGGTGCAAATTCATTACCTGCATGCTAATTCACTAAAATGCAAAGTTGCTTCCCTGCAGCCGTACTCTGGTGAAGTTTATTTGTCAGCTTAAAATTGTCAGCTAGTGAAACTTCATTAGTACACTTGCACTTGGGTCAATTGAATAGGGTGGGTACATACAGGTTGTGTATATGTCTTTAGAGATGCTGGTGCAAATGCTTGAAGTTGTGGCTACTTATTATTAAAAATGTCCAAGAAAGCAAAAATAGATCATCTAATGCCTTAGACAAGAGCCCACCCTAAAACAAATGTGGCATGCCCCTCAAATAGTTACAACTTTTAAAGACAATCCTGTTTTTTAAAATATGAAAAAGTGCCAGCATTTATTAGAACATTTATGGCTTTTCGGCATACAGGATCTGATGTCACTGACATAAGACTGAGGAGGATGGAGCTTCATCTTATCAGTTTGCCAGGTCTAAGCTGGTGAAGAAAATTCTGGTGAAAGGGGTAATGTTCTGGAAAATGCTCACTCACTGAAAATGCACCCGGAGAAAGGCGAAACTGAGCTTGCAATGGTCTCTTTCATTAGCGAATTGTCCTCTACGCCTTAAATTGGTGATCTTCCTGGGGATGGGATTTCTGGTTAATTTTCACTTCATCCGTTGGTAATTCTGCCCAAGGTGAGAATGTCAGCCCAGATGGAACCAGGGACCCAGACACAAATTATTTATTAATACTTGGTTGGGAATTGCATTACACACTTCTTTGCAATAACCTTCTGAATAGTGAAGGAACCCTGCTTAAGCTTCTTGTAAAACTTCCATTCTACTAGTCTCTGTGCATGCCCCTCCGTCACCTGCACCTGTCCTATTGAAAAAATTCAGTAGATTGGCCTAGAAATTTTAATTCTATGAGTTTTTTCCACATACTTCTATTTCACAGTTTGTAACCACAACCTTACAACATGCAAATACAAATCTGAATACAATTTCCTTTTAGATCTCAAATACAGGTAATGACTGACAGTATTTCAGTTTTAAAGTTTCCTTTTCAAAGGGAAATATATTGAGCAATGCAGGCTGATATTTTTTTACCCACTGATATAAGTACAAGAGGCTTGGATCTCACTGTTATCATAAAAACAAGTAGATACTTCAAAACTGTGTTTGAAAAATACAGCCCATTCAAGAACTCTTTAAAGTGCAAAGACTTTTATATGTTCTTATATTCTCTTTAAATCTTTTTGTAATGCACAAACTGTCAATCCATCTGTTTCCCCAAAGCCTTACTTCAATAATAATAATAATAATCTGTATGGAATGTGATGTTACATATCACTTTCTAGAAGTTATGAGAATGATACAGAAGTGATAAATCTGTTATAATTAAGGCTAAATATTAGGAGAAGGGGCAGTATTAGGTCCTGAAAAGGGATAGTATACATTTCCTGGCACAGTGATTGTTTCCTGCCAAGGAGAGGCCTTGAAACCAAAGTTTTCATTCATCTTCGAAAAGTTTGTATTAAGTAAATAGAGTATTCAATAAGACTTCAGTTTAGTTTTTATGTGTTGCAAACATATACTTCATCACTTCATATAATAATTACTGACCACAAAAAATATTGGGCATTTCAGAATAAAAACTTTACTTTCCGTACTGTAAGAATTAGTTCCAGCATCAGATCCTTAGGGGCAAATTCACTAAAATGCGAAAATTCTCTAGCGTTGGCTTCGCTCACCAAAGTGCAAAGTTACGCTCTGGAATGGTATCATAGTTGCGATACTGTTACTTCGCCAGGCAAAGCGCATTTACGCTACCGATGCCTAATTTGCATAGAGCGCAAATTTCAAAGTATAATAGAAGTATATGTTACAGCCACTACATTCCACTATACAAGCCCAGGAAACCTTTAATAAATTATATAAAGTTGTCCTATTGCCCTACATGTGCCCCCTATATAGTTTTGTTTCCATGTGTTAGGAAATGTAGGAGGGAAGGAGGGTAACCCCTTCAAAAAAATATCGATCTTTTTCAGACTATCTCCCTCCTATGCTAAAATACGCCAGCGTTTTTTTGGGACTTAGAAAAAAATAAAAATTTTGTTTTTTCAACCTCCTATGTATTGTATTGAACTTCGCCTGGTCTGATCAGGAGAATTAACGTCTAGCGTAAGTGCTAACGTTGAGGAAAATGTTCAGTCTTAGTGAATTTACGATCCTTTGTCAGTGCGCAACTTCGCCTGGCGTAAAGTTGCGAAGTTGCGCAAGTCTATCTACTTCGCTAGCGTAAATTCACCAGAGCTTCGCACTATAATGAATAATGAGTTTTGGCGCATGTGCAGTTGTCGCAAAAGAGAAAATTGCTCCAACTGCCCATGCACCGATACGCCGGTTAGGGTTGAATTCTTCTTTAAAGGTGAATAACCCCTTTAATCCCTGCAGGCACTTTACCAGCATTGGAGATTCAGACTGATGTTAAAAGCCAGGACTGCTGTCAGGCTCTATTGCTCCATGGAGCACAATGGTACTTGGTGATGAGATGAAATGTATCTTCTTTTGATAAATTTGTAAATCCATTGAAACCCTTTCATGGCTGTCAGGATAATTTTCTATCACATATTTTGTTTTTCATGTGCTGAAGATGTTTCCCTTGCCTTTCTTTATACAGTTCATGTGACTATATACATAAATGGACCCTACTACGTGGTCTTCTTTGACAAGGTTGCCTTTAGACCACAAAGAGACAGCACCTCTTATTGTCATGTTTTGCTATTCTTGGCTACATTTTTTGCTTATACAGAGGCAATTAATTTAAAGTAAGTTCTTTGTTTGCAAACATGTGAATACAATTAAACATATAAAGTAATTTGGCTAGTTTCAATGGCTTTAAATAAGAGTAATTGTCTTTTTAGTTTTTTAGACTCTGTCTGGGCCTTTTCAGTAGAATACAGTTTACTATTTGGAACACATCTAATCCATGTAGCAGTACAAGTTACAATTAATCAAATCTTCCCATGCCGATTTATCCAAATATATGCTATGTTTGGAAAAATCTTTCATTATTGTCCTGGGAAGGGTCATGGATTTTGCCTGGGTTGGTGTGATTAATGATTTTACTGTAAATCCCGATACTGAGAGTAACTAATGGGTTTTGTTATGCCTTTGGGAAATAATTATGGTGCATTGGTTGCAATGCAAGCAATCACTTCTGTATATCTCCTTCATGTTTGAGACGGTCTCATTCTGGTTTCTGTGTTCTATGGATTAAGCAATATTCAGCATTATGCTATTTCCAAATTATTATGTTATTTTATGATAAATAAGTCCTTTAGTAGTAAGTGGAGAAGAGGACTGAAACAAGCAAATAATCAAGCAAATATGTTTAGATGTTAGAGCTAAAATGTTCAGTCACAGCTATTCTCCACCACTTAGAGCTGCAAATCCAATTTCAGTTCATCAACTGTTGTGAAATAAAGGAAATTGTTTGAGGTTTCAGGGAGCAGAAAGTGGAGCTGGGTTAAAGTTTTTGCTCCCGTTCTTTTGCTTTCATTGCCTTTAACCTGTCCAGGCTGAGCATTCATTCATAACCATCATGTTGCATGTAACTGCCAGCTTATATTCATCCAGCAAAATGGAATAACGTGATTTACATGTTTCCTGCAGCCACACAAGTGAAGTGCATGGAATTGGTCCATTATTTCTGTTGTGTGCAAGAGCACTGAAAGAGAAATTGTTGCACCCTTCGCCGAGTATATTGTATATTTGTATGTAAGTGTTTTGGCTTCATAGGCTGAAAAATTTACAATCAATATTGCACTTGTTTAGTGAGTGCAAGCTCCAATAATTAACAGGAATAAAGAGAAATATTTGTGTACAGGTATGAGACATGTTATTGGGACCTGGGTTTTTCCGAATAAGGGGTCTTGTAGTTTAGATCTCCATGCCTTCAGTCTACTAAAACAATTATTTAAGCAATAATAAAATCCAATGACATTGTTTTGCCTCTGGATAGGGTTAATTATAGCACAGTTGTAAGTTGGAATAATTGTATTATTTCAGAGAAAAGGGTGTTGTTTTATTTATTTTTTTTAATTTTACTTAATTAACTCACATGAAATCAATGGTAGATGGCCATCCCATGACCTGGATCTTTCTGCATACAGGTTTCTGTCTGGATGGATCCCATACCCCTACGACTAATGGAAAACTGTAGCAACAAATCAGGCCTCAGCTTGCATTTTCTAACTTGCAATAATAGACTGTTCAAAACTACTCTAACATGCATTAAACATGTTTAATCTTCTATTCATTTTACTCTCATCGTTCTTAGTATTTCAATGTCAAGATTATGCATTTGAGAGGATCTGCTATATATTATACAAAATGCTTAAACGAGAACAAAAGCTTACTTAACATTGTTTGACACTGTGAGAAGTTCTTCTCATAGTGTAGGCAAGCACTAGTTTTTTTTTCTGTTAAGGCATTTGGAGACTTTGGAGACACTCCCCTTACCCCAGGGATCCCCAACCTTTTGAACCCGTGACCAACATGCAGAAGTAAAAGCAGTTGAGGAGCAACACTAGCATGAAAAATGTTCTTGAGGTACCAAATAAGTGCTGTGATTGGTCATTTGCTAGCCCCTATGTGGACTGGCAGCCTACATGAGGTTCTTTGTGGCAGTACACCTGGTTTTATGTAACCAAAACTTGCCTCCAAGCCAGGAATTAAAAAATAAGCACTGCTGTGTGACATAAACCAGAATACCCCCAGCATTATGAGGCTAAGGATTATCCCCGCCAACTGCTGTGACACTCAAACCAACATATTGAACCAATACAGTCAAACCTTCCAATGCAGATTTCAAAGACCAAGGCGGGGGGGATGCTGCTCTGGTGTGTGACTGTGATTGCAGCAAAAGCATTGCGCAGGAAGCGTCCTGTGCTGGAAGAGGAGGAGGCAAAAATGCCTTCGCACCCGGACCTGCCGGTTGTTCAAGCCTTACTGCGTGGAGGGAATGGTCCCTGCGCGTTCATCCCACTTTCCCTCTGTTCCCTCATTATTTATTTCAGTACTTCCACACTTGTAAACTGCCTTCTATCTCATTTGTGCTCTTCATGGCATGTTTCAGCTATTGCACATGCTTATTAAAAGGAGTATGCACACAGTGCGAGACTATTGAACAGTGCCTGGGGCAGTGGGGTATGTAAAGGTAGGAATACAGTGATGTACAGTAACTATAGAGATACAGAGAGATTTTTCTTTCTGGCAACTATTTTTGTCACTGCAACTTTTTTGTCCAAATACATTAAAGTAAATGGGTGTTTTTTCTTATGGAGATGATTCAGAGATGATTCAGCGACTTTCTGTCTCTGCAATTCTTTTCTGCATTTAGGCAGACACTGGTAGGTAGGAAGAACAGTTAAAGGAACTGCCCAACTCATGAAAAAGGCAAAAATTTTATTAAGAGGAGCTATGGTAAGAGGTGCAATGCAATTCCACTACACACCAACTTTTCCCATCTGTAAACATGACATACATATACAGTAATTCTGCCCTAGACTAGGTTACTCTTGAAGTGTTTGGGTTTGTATTACTTTCCAATCAATTCAGAAGTAAATGTGACTAATCCAGAATGAAGGATACCTATTTATGTATCTGTTTTTGTTTCCTTTCTGTTTCTTATTGAGTGCTCCTGACACTATTGCTAAAATATTTATATCCAGTGAGACTCCTTATTGGGTTTAATAACCTCTGTGTTGAGGTTGTTCTCCTAAGATGGAAGGAAAAAAATAATTTCATATGCCTCATTATTGTCATAAACTATAACTCAGCTAAATAATGTATTCAGCCATTTGACACATTTCATGTATGTGATCCCGGGATGAAGCGTTTGTCACCAAATCCTAAGGGGAAAAACAACTGCTTCTGACTGTTATACTCAATAAATATAAGTTTCAGCAACCTAACTTTTAAACTGACTTTGACTGCTGCAAAAGTATTTCACATTAGCATGCAAACCTTTAAAGCAGAAAAGTACCATTGTTTGTCTTCTTAAAGTAAATATGCCCCTTCTTGCTCGTTTAAACACAGATAAATACATTGTTCCATTCTTTTAATTGAGGCTAAAAAACTTTAATGTTTTAATGAACAGGGAAAAGAAATTATTAACAATGTTAGATGAAATACCCATTTACTTCTATTGAACCTCACCAGTTTTTTATGGTGAATTTTTGCTGATTTTTTCTTTAATAAATAACCGCAATTCAAGCTTCTGAAGAATATTTGTGTTTGTGGTTTTAACCACATTTTCCCAATCAATGTGTGAGAGCCCATAATTAGTTTTGTTTTAGCAACAGCTTCAGACAGGGCAGGCCTACATGAACTAGGATGGCGTAATCATTCATATCAACTATTGTAGTTAGGAATTAAATGGCAGTTGGACCGTTAGGTGGTGTTATTTTTTAATGGGTGCCTGGTCTCTGTAAAGGCTTTGAATCTTTACTAGTCCAGCTACAGAACATAGTTAAGGGTTTTAGGACACAATCTCCCATTACTTGGACAATATGAAGACATTTTTCTTATTTTGAATATTTAAACAATTTTAACATTGCTAATAAAGGTTATGTATTTGTTTCCGAGGGAAGCGGAGGTGGTGATAACAGGTGTTACTGCCTACCAAATATCTCCAATTATTTTCTTTCTGCTGTTATCATGTTAGCAAGAGAACAATGATTAATATTTACAGGTGTGTTATGAATGGCAAGGGATAGAAGGAAAGGTGATATGAGTTAAGAGGCTGGTGTGATGGTTTGTCTGAAGAGCACTGGGAAAGTTGTAAGCTAAGGGTTGTGAGATTTAAAGTGAGGGACCAATAGGTGCATTAAATCAAAACATACCTTTATTTATTCAGCATGCAGTCGAGCCCTGAACTTGATAATGTAGCCCCATTATTTATCATAGACATACATACATCACAATCATTTCTAAACAGCCATCCAGCAACACTGATAATTACCTCTGTAATGCAGTAGCCATAAAATAGGTTTTAAAGAAAGCTTTTTAGGAATGAATCATTTTAAGGGCAATGAAATAAATGTTACTAGAAATTGTCTTGATTTTACTGTATTCTGGCAAGACGTTGTTATGGCTGAGAATAACCAACGTTAGCTAGCTGGAAAATGAAATTAGAAATTCTTTAAACAATCTAAACATGCGAGGTGTAAGGCTTCAAAGGCTGGTAATAAGTATTCATTTCATTTACATAAGTCTTCAACATTAAATGTTATTAAAAGCAGAGGCTTGTTAGCAAATATTCAGAAGCCATAAGATGGAGAATATAGTTAAATAGTTACATAGTTAAACTGGGTTGAAAAAAGACAGAGTCCATCAAGTTCAATCCCTCCAAATTAAAAACCCAGCATATACACACACACCCCTCCACTCTTTCACATAAACCATATATGCCCATAGCTATACTAACTGTAGAGTTTAGTATCAAAATATCTGAGCCTCCATTCTTCTATGTCAAGGGGGCCTTCAGGTCCCACAAGGAGGTAGTCCGGATTTAAGGCGGAAGCCTTCCAGAAAGTCCAAGGTGAGGTACAGTTCAGGGTTAAAACAGAAGAATGGTACAAGTCCAGGCAAAAAGTCAAAAGGCAGGGAGTATCAAGGTCAGACAGGGTTCAACAACAGAAATCAGTAATAGAAAAACACACCCAGGAATCTTCTAGCAAGAAGACCTATACTTGGGCATTGAGCTGGCGACCAGAGCGTCCCTATATTTATAAAAAAAGGAAATTGTTTTAAAAAATTTTCAATTATTTGGCTAAAATGTATTCTATTGGAGGCAGCCTTCCTGTAATTCAGAATTTTCTCGATAATAGATCCCATACCTGTAACCAGTGTATAGTCTACAATGAACCAGTTCAGTGCTTGGCTTGGCTAATTTAAAGAATATCAAAAAGCAGAAATTTAAAATTTTAAATTAATCTTTTTTCAAATTGCATATGTTGTAGTACACCACACTTTTCTTTTAAATGTTATTTTGTTATTGTGCAAGTGTTCAATGTCAATATTAAAAAGAAACTCTCAATGGTTTCTTACCATTTTATGACAGTGCCTGCTTATTGTGCATTCTGTACTTGTAGATGGTGCCTGCATGATAAGGGAATTGGAGTGGAATTTACAAGCTCTTTGGCTACACCCAATGGGAATCATAGAGTATGTGATAAATATATTTATACAGCCTTTTTTTTTTACAATCCTGTTGCAATATCTGCTTGCTGCTCCGTATTCAAGAAACAACGTGCAGCTGTATACATGTGCTTATTCCCTCTATGACAGATGAGAGCCTTTCCATAATTCTAACATTTAAAGGGGCAGATTGGTCGAATTTCGAATATAAAAAAATTAGAAATTCGACCAAGGGAATAGTGGGGAAGTAAAATCCTTCGAATTCAACTATCGAATTGAAGGATTTTACCGCAATTCGATCGATGGAACGATCGAATATAGAAAATTCGATCTTAGGGAAGGATCCCCATTTCGGTAGCTTTAATCTGGTAAAGTAGGTGGTCGAAAAAATTTAAAGGGGAAGTATTCGACCATATAAATATTCGAATCATTCGAATTCGAATATTCGATGGTCGAATTTGCCTAATTTGCATATTCGAAGATTCGATTTTGATGCAAATTTGATCGAACTTCGATTCTTCATGTGAATTTAATGTGAATTTAGTAAATCAGCCCCTTAGATTATGAATTATACTAGATGGCTCCTTTAATGGATTCATCATTATATTAAGCAGTTGGGAGCAGACTACAGAATGTCAAGAGATTGTCCTGGTTTCCTCCTAATAATAAACATGGTGTTTTCCATCCAAAATTGCACTTTGCACACTGCACTTGCATTCATAAATGGCCCCTTTTATCTTATTTACACTGCAAAAAGTTTCCTCCGAGGTAGTTGGGGTCCTATTAAGGCTCACCAGTGCATTGATAATATCCCACTATCACAATGACTGCACAATGGTACAAGTAATTTCGAGTAGAAATCAAGTAAAATAACACATATTGAGAGGGCATATAAAAGATTAAACACTTACTTTATAAATGCTGTTTTGCTTTTGAGAACATGTGGGAAAAGAAAAACTGTGAACAGAGGTGAAGCGATGCAATGAATGATTCATTGAGTTAAAAATATAGCTTTAGCTGATGCAGAACCTGAGTGGGGCAGCTGGAAAAAAGGTTTGGCTCATGCCCAATACTGTACCTGATACTGCCTGCAAATATCCTTTATTTTGAAAATGCCAAGAAACATAATTATGCAACAAACAGGCTGGCTGCTTGCTGCGAGAGGCACTAAATTATGTCTAAGGTGCTCACACAGAAATGTAATTGCTCCTCTAGGAAGACAGAATCCCTGAATGACCTCATCATGTGACAATAAATCAAAGGGCTTATATAGAGTGCAAGGTAGCAGAGCCCAACACAGCTGCTCCCCATGCATGAGATTTAATTCATATCTTCAATAGTCTGTATTAACCATGAAAAGAGTTACAAATTGATTCTTGATATTATCCAACCTGTAATCGCCCATCTCTGGACACGTTGCAACTTGTGCCCCACACAATAAACAGAACTAGCGTTGAGAAAATGTTCTGAAATAGCACTATATTCTTTGTAGGTGAATAAAATAGAAAATGAATAACATCACGACTCTTGTATCCGCTGTACATGACTGAACATTGACCCAGCAATAAGGAGAATGGGTCTAATTGAGGTTGCCTGTTGGCTTAGGAAAGTACAGTAGGTGCATTTAAGAGTTTATTCAAAAATAATTAATAATATTCCCCTGAATAGTGATGAGCAAAAATTCCCTGTTTTGCTTTGCTGAAAAACTTGCGTAACAAGAGAACAATTTATGAAACTGTAAAATTTTGATAATGCGTTACAGTCAACGGGGTCATTTTTAATGTACTGTATTTGTTCTTGGTCAAGGACTGTTATTTCTTGCAAAAAATGCATTGGAAAAAATGTGCATTCTTTTATATTTTGCTTTGATTAAAAATTTGCAAAACAGCAGACTAATTTGCAAAATGGTGAAATTTTGTTTAATGTCTTGGAATCAATGGGTGTTTTTCAACACATTTTTTCTTGCTTGCGCCAAATGCATTGGATTCAAGAGCAGTTTTTTCTTGCAACAAATGCATTGGGTCAAAATGGTAAAAAATCAGCAGAAAAAATGCAAAATGGTGGAATTTTGCCAAAATTTTGTTGACTACTTTAGAGTCACTAGGTGTATCTTAACACATTTTTTTGTTGCGTCAAATGCATTGGAGTCAAGGGCTGTTTTTTTCTTGCAACAAATGCATTTTTTCCATTCATGAAAACTAGATTTGTTAGTAGTGGAACAAAGCGTCAAATATTCTAGTGCAGATTCTAGTGATGGGCGAATCTGGGGTGAAAGTCGCAAAACACAGAAAAATTCACGGAATGCCGCCAGCATCTCATTTTTGGATGCGGACGTCTCATTTTGAACACGGGTACACATTCTTTTTTTTTTTTACCCCGGCAATTTTTCACGGGCGTTTCACAAAATCGCAGGAATTCACAGCGAAATTAAGCCAGGCGAATAAATTCGCCCATCACTAGCAGATTGACATTTTTAATGTGACACAATTTTCTCAACTCCAGCCCTGAACTGCAATGGTTAGTAGGTGGACAAATATTTTGTGGCCCACCTAAATAAACCATTTTCATAAAAATCTACTCTTTTAGTAGTGTACACACTTGGATAATCCAAAATATAAAAAAACTGCAATTTTTAAAGGCTGTACCATGGCTCATATGATTCACCGAGCTCCAACAGAAATTAAGGGCACACATTCATGCTAGGTTAATTCAGCCAGGGAGTGTAAATGATATCCTTATAAACAGTGCTTAGTCTTTGGTTATAATCAGTGCTTAGTGACTAAACTTAGTGAAACTAAAACCCTGTGTTATAATAAAGAGTGTACCCCCGGTTGTAAAATATTAGGATATTACAGGTTACAGGTGTGATGGCCACTTTTAATATCCTTATCATCAAAAAGGGGGTTCATATATCATCTACAGTATATAATGTTGTCCTAGGAACTATAATGCCCATTAAGCAGGCATTTTTCAATGTTTCAAAATACATGTTGGGTACACAAATTGCCACCTTTGCCTTTGTTTTTAAAGAACTCCAAAGATGAATGCACACAATGAAGTATACAGATACACAACCATTAAACCCTGTCATATATGGTGACATATAGTTAAAACTCTTCTAGTCTAAAGGCATATGAGGATATGACTGAGGAAGATAAACTAAAAATAATTCTGAAACCCGGCTAAAAACACAGTCTGGAAGAAAATCAGTGAACACAGCATGAAACATAAATGAATTTTACAAACATAATTTCATTTTTATTACCTATGAGCATTCTGCTATACTTCCTTGACTCCACAATAATTGCTTGCAGTTAATTATCAAAAGAACAGAAGAGTCGGCAATATAATAGGCTCTAACCTACTATATGAAATTGCTGTTATTACACCTATTTCTTTTCACCATTGGGTCAAAGATGCTAATAAGCAGTTTGCAACCCCCTACAGAAAATCGTTATTAGAAATATGTCTCTGAAGATAAATTCAGTGTTTTCTTTGCAACAACCTTTTATCTAAGAAAATGTAAAGCAGAGTTTTCCTCAATGAAAATAAATTTAATTCAAAAGGGAAATTTACGAGACTGTATTGGTAACATTAACATGTAACATCTGTAGGGAGGTTTCTAACTAATAAACTTTCACAGAAAACAGAGGAGATTGGACCTCAACCACTAAATTAAAAGGGACCCATCACCCCAAAAAAATATTCCAAATCCTATTTTATCACGCAAGTTTAGCAAATTGAACTTCAATTCCACTGTATAAATTATTTATTTCCTGTTTTCTTCAGTCTGGGAATTCATAATTATAGGAAGCAGGCAGGAGCCATTTTGTGGACACTGTTAATATGGCAAGCCTTGCATCATCTCAGGAAGTGCTGAATGGAAAGTGAAAGTAATTGCCTGCCCCGCCTCTATTCCTTAGGTATAGAGGAGGGGCAGGCAATATTTAATTGACAGCTGAGGTTTTCAAATGACTTTACAACAGCTATGAATGCTTTAATAAAAAAAAAAAGAATTTGGATTTCAGATTTAAAGGGCAAAGAAAGTTAAACTACAGAAGTAGCTAGAGATAACATGTAGGCGCAAGAACGCCAGCATCAAAAAGAGGCACCAGCTCTGGATTGGACACCGGAGCGGAAATGCCTACGTGATGACGTCACCTTTTGGCGCCAAGCTGAGGGCTATTTAAGGCGCCAGAATACTCCACATTTTGCCCAATTATAGGTCTTACTTTGTGAGTTCCTGGGTGTGACTTTATTGCCTTGTGATTCCGGTTTTTGACTTCTTGCCTGCCTTACGGACTTGTGAACCTATTCTGCCTGGATTGACCCTTTTGCCTGGATTTTGACCACTCTCTTGTTTAACCTTTTGGATACCGTCAACTTTTCTGCACTTTGCTTCCTCCTTGGTCCACAAATCCTTTTCTGAGCCTTCGGGCCCTGACAGACAGTTACTGAGCTTAGGGACCGACTCAAAATATACAGTACACATAGAATAGAAATGTCACAATATAAGGCTGATTAGTAATTATTATGGATGATTACTACTTGGCAGCTCAGAAACCAGTGCAATTAGCATCAGAATTTAATAATCAGCCCTGTAGCATCAGCTTATAACAGAAAAACCTCATTTTCTGCTGGATAATTAGTGACGACCTCTAAGCTTAGCTTTTCAACAGCTGCTCAGAGCCCACTGAGCTCATGAGTGTTGCAGACACTTTCCAAAATGGTGACCCCCTGTGACAAGTTTGAAGTCCTGGATCATTGCTGCAAATGGGAAGCTGAAATTTTAGGCTGGTGCAATAAGTTCAGTATATAAAACATGGCATTTTTAGTTCTATTTATTTTTAGAGTTTCCTTCTCCTTTAATTTGAAAAGGACTTTTATTATACAGCTTTTCATGTCTGGATGACAGGTCCACTTTAAAGGACATGTCAACCCAAAAAATTACTTTTTGTCTAATAAAAGAAAACTCAATTATAAGCAACATTCCAAAATTAATGTATTAAAAATTGTTGGTGTTTTAAAACTTATTTGTAAATGTAATTGCTATTGAAAACAGTATTTGCATAAATCCTGATTGTTACAATTTAAACAATGTTGCAAAAGCCAGTCTCCTCCAGCAAGACAGGTCTGCTAATTGGTTGGTTTATGTTACATATGTTTCAAAAGCCAGAGCCACCAGTACAGTGAATAGAAAGGTACAAACACTGCTTTCAATAGCAATACATGTACAAATAACATAAAGGGATACTGTCATGGGAATTCTTTTTTTTAGTAGTGAGGCAGGTTAAAGGGATAATGTCAAGGGAAAAAATGTTTTTTTCAAAATGCATCAGTTAATAGTGCTGATCTAGCAGGTTTCTGCATTGAACTCCATTTCTCAAAAGAGCAAACAGATTTTGTCATATTTCATTTTGAAATCTGACGTGGGGCTAGACATATTGTCAATTTCCCAGCTGCCCCAAGTCATGTGACTTGTGCTCTGAAAAACTTCAATCACTCTTTACTGCTGTACTGCTAGTTGGAGTGATATCAATCCCTCGCTTCCCCCCCCAGCAGCCTAACAACAGAACAATGGGAAGATAACAGCTCCCTAACACAAGATAACAGCTGCCTGGCAGAACAGCACTCAATAGTAAAAACCCATGTCCCACTGTGTACCATTCAGTTACATTGAGAAGGAAAAACAACCTGCCAGAAAGCAGTTCCGTCCTAAAGTGCTGGCACAAGTCACATGACATGAGGCAGCTAGTCAGATTTCCAAACTGAATAGAAAAAAATCTGATTGCTCTTTTGAGAAATGGATTTCAGTGCAGAAGTCTATTGGAGAAGCATTATTAACTGATGCGTTTTGAAAAAAAAAATGTTTTCCCCTTACAGTATCCCCTTAAAAACCATAGAAAATGTGTAATGAATGTATACTGCAAAGTTGCTTAGAATCGTGTTTTCTTTTATTAGGCTAAAAAAAAATTTTGGGGCTGACATGTCCTTTAAGGGCCAACAAAATGTTTATCACATGAAAAATCAGGGACCAGATTCAATTTAAGATACAATTAAATTCAGAAAAACTTATCTCATAGTTTATCATGTCAAAGGTCAAAGTAAACTTTATTGTCATCTCAGCAGTATACGAATACATAGTGAGATGAGACAACGTGGCTCCAGCTAGTACAGTTCACAAAAAGGCACATAGAATACACAATTTCCCCCAATATGTAATAAAAGGCACTAAGTTTGCCCAGGAGCAGTAACCAGTAGCAACCAATAGGATATTTGTATTTAAACAGGTGACCACTATATGCTAGTTGCTGTTTGGTTGCTATAGGTTACTGGGCAAACTTAGTGCCTTTTATTTCATATCCTCAATAATATATGCAACTCAGGTGTGTCTGGAATGTAGTGGGAGGGCTGGCAGTGAGTTGAGGAGTCTGATAGCTTGATCAGGCTTTAATGCTGCGAAAGCATCTGCCATATGGAAGCAGCGTGAACAGTCCATGTGAGGGGGTGTGTGGAGTCCAATGCAACACTTGAGAAGGAGGTCCTGCAGTGATGGAAGTGCAGCTCCAATGATGTTGGCAGCTGCTCTGACAGCCCGTTGTAGACAGCAGCACTGGCACTACTGAACCAGATGGAGATGCAGTTTGTCAGTACGCTCTCTATGGTGCCCCCCTGTAGAACCTGTGAGGGTGGAAGGCTGGCCCGTTTCAGTCATCTCAGGAAGTGAAGGCGCTGCTGAGCCTTTTTGGTGATGGAGGTGGTATTGGTGGTCCAGGTGAGGTCATCTGAGATGTGGACTCCCACACTGTGGACTGAATGTTGTGTGAGCAGGGCGAGTTCTCCTTAAGTCGACGATCATCTCTTTGATTTTATCCACATTCAGTGACAGGTTTTTCTTACTGCACCAGACCACCAGTTGCCACACCTCACCTCTGCACGCCCACTCATTGTTGTGGCTAATGAGCCCCACCATAGTCGTGTCATCGGTAAACTTGATGATGTGGTTTGAGCTGTGCAGTCATGTGTCAGCAATGTGTACAACAATGGGCTGAGAACACACTCATGAAGAGCTCCTGAGCTCAATCTGATGGTGCTGGAAACGTTGTCGCCAATACGAACAGACTGAGGCCTTTCTGACAGAAAGTCCAAAATCCAATTGCTCAAAGAGGTGCTAAATCCAAGCTTGCTCAGTTTCCTGCTCACCTTTTCACTGATGATTGTACTGAATGCTGAGCTGAAATCTATGAACAGGATTCTCAAATAACTTTCTTTCTTGTCCAGATGAGTTAGTGAGAGGTTGAGTGCCGAGGATATGGCATCCTGGTAGTCATTCAGACAGGTTATTGAAGATTTCTTTGGCACTGGAATGGTTGTGGTGGACTTGAAGCATGTGGGGATGATCATCTGGCTTAGTGATGTGTTAAAGATGTCAGTGAAGAAGTCTGCCAGCTGATCCGCACAGTGGAAACTCTATGGGAAAAAAATGGAACTGAATTAGGAGAAAACATATTCTCACTGAATTGAATCTATCCCAAATCGTGGCATCCCAGCCTAATTTGCTATTTAGAAAAGTTATTGATAAAGTCCCTCTTTAACAGCTTGAGTCCAGGGCATTATGCCTTGGCTTCAAATCTGTCTTTCCCATGCTTCTTATATGATTCTCACTCCCAGGCACATCCAGCAGCCATAATCGCAATGCAAACTAACATGTCCAATACAGTGTCATTGTAACTCATGTTTTTTTGGTATTAAACAGGGAAGGAAATAATGTGCAGTAAATAAGCCATTTGCAGCTCAGATAGAGTAAATGCTGAGTATATTATCAGCATTACTACTGAGTGATGAACCTTTACTTAATATAATTACATGAAGCTTTCCTAGAACAGCATGGATTTTCCCTTTAATATATTATTATCAATGTTTTTGTAATATTTTGTTTGCCATGTATTTGTTATATACTGACAAGAATGTCTATTATTGAGATCTATTCAGTCAGTGATGAAATAGTGAAAAATGCAAGCACTCTTGATCTATACAGCGTGACCTTAAATGCAATTATGATGCTCTCTTTTGTCAGTGACATTGTCATGTTCCTATTCTTTCATATTCATGGAAGATTATATGGAGAGGCGAGTACCAATTACATGGAAGCAGCCTTGGCCCATATATAAGGCACCGGATAATGAAAAGCAGAAGTGCCCTGTTTCCCAAGAATATGGACTTTTTCCTTTGTATTACTGTATCTAATGCCCTTTTATATATTCCCATTATGTGCAGGGGAAGAGTGTTTTTACTTGTGATGTATCTCACTAACCTTGGGACCCTGCTAAATATAATGTAAGCATCGTGTAAATGTAGCCTATACCTTGTTTACCTTACTTGTTTCTTATGGACAACAAGAAAAAACAGAGGTTTGATGTCTCATATGCACCTGTAAATGCAAATAGCACATGTGATTTTGGAAGAGAAATCCCAGTCACTTCCATGCTGCCTGTCGTTGATGGGGATGCCAACTGCCCATTTCAAGCTGTCAGGCTGTTTCAGGTGTGTCATGAGCCTTGCAATTAAAGGTTAAATAACCATTTCTATAAATAGAAACATGTTGCTAGTCATATTGGCCATCATGTGCTGTAGCAGAGGCCAAGGGGTTTACAGTGACTGTGTTGGGGAACCCACCACCCTGCAACATGTGGTAGCTCCACCAAAAGAAACTTCTAATTGTATCTCATTATGTATGCTTTTTTTGTATGCAGAAGAGATGACAATAAATTGGACGTGAACGTGGAAAATATTCAATTTTAAACCTGTCAAGGTCATGTAGGAGCCAATGGCAGATGTCCTTGAAGATGTTTCTTGACATGGTTATCCATGCTGGTTTTTGTCCAATAATCCAATAAAGTTGAGTTTTTCTGGCGACAATTCGATAGAGTCGAGTTTTCACATAGATAATCCGATAAAGTCAAGGTTTCACATTGATAATCCGATAAAGTCAAGCTTTCGCAGCCATAATCCAATAAAGTCAAGTTTCACAGTGACAAATCAATAAATTCAAGTTTTCCCTGCCATAATACAATAATGTCAAGTTTTCACATCAACAATTCTACAAAGTTACGTTTTCAGAGCGTCAATTGTACAATTCGAATTGATGCACTAATTTATTGCAAAGTTGTTTTGTGGATGGGATTTGGGTTGACTTTATTTTAATGCAAAACTCAAGTTTATAATAATACCCTATGTGGCAGATATACTATGGGGCAGATTTACTAAATTCACATGAAGGATTCCAAATTCGACTTTCGAATACCTTTTTTGGAGTACTTCGACCATCGAATTTAAATAATTCGATAGAATCGTATGATTGAATAAAAAAAATTAGATCGAAGGCTTAAATTGTTGTCGTTTGATTCCAATGATTTATTCATTCGATTAAATTTTTTCTATTCCATCATTCGTCCAATCGAATAGTGGTAAAATCCTCAAATTAGATATTTGAATTCAAAGGATTTTACTTCCCCTTTAAATTCAGTGGTCAAATTTGAGGGTTTTAACCCTCTAATTTGACCAATAGAAAATAGTAAATCTGCCCCTAAGGGTCGAATTTCAAATGAAAAAAAAATTCAAGCATCAAATTTTTTTGGCGGGGGGGGGTTTCGATCGAATAGGTCCGTTTTCGATCGAATTCGAATAGAATGATTTTCCAAAAAGAAATTACATTTTCCAGGATTTAGAATAATTATCAGGAAAGCTTCCAGGAGGTCCCCCATAGGCTAAGACTCGGCAGCTTTAATGTGGAAAATAGTCAAAGTCGAAGGATTTTTAAGAGAATTTGAATTTATTCAAACCGAATCGAATTTTGAGCTATTCTATTGTCGAAGTAGCCCAACATTACTTAAACATTTAAATTTTTTAAATTTGAATATTTTTCAAATTTTCACTTCAACCCTTAGTAAATCTGCCCCTACCAGATGAAGCCACTTGGATTTATGTGTTAAATGCGTCATGCTTTGGGATTAACTGAAGAAACTGTGTTATCTAAAGTCATCTTAACTCATTTAATGCATTTAACCTTTTCATTACCATACAAAGGCACCATTGTTCACAATGGTAAACGATTTAATTAGATGGGATGTTGTGACACAATTTTCTGTGTTAAGTGGGATAAATGGGATATCTGAATTTAGTTATTATGTGTCAAACACACAAACCAAAGTGGCTTCATCTGTGTCTCTTTATTGATCTAGAAACAATGTAGCAGAAATCAAACTTGCATGCTACATTACAGGACTTAAACCTTTTGATAAAACTGCTTGTGAGCAATAACTTACACACACATACAAGTGAAGGTAGAATTTAAAAACATTTACTAAGCTTCGTATGAATTGTAATTACAGGAATAGCCAGTTCAGCGTCAATCAATCAGCACAATCGGGAAGCTCCACAGCCTTTGGGTACATGAACCTCACGTTCACGATAATCAAGCGGTGATCCAAGTTCCCAGAACTCTTTCAGGAGTCCAAGGCGAAGCTCCACAGCCTTTGGGTACATGAACCTCGGGTTTCCGATAATCAAGCGGTGATCCAAGTTCCTGGAACTCTTTCAGGAGTCCAAGGCGAAGTTTCTGACCCAAGGCAAAGGCTGTGCTTTTATCCCCAAATTTGTTGTTAAACCCCCAACTTCTGACATAGGCAAAATAGTTTCAAGGAAACAGCAAATACTTAGAGATTGTTTTCTGAACTTTAGTCCTCTTCAACCAGGTCTTAATCAAATAAATTTGTCTTTTGAGGCTGGTATTATACGGGTAACAATACCTATGTTTACTATATAACAATAAACAATGGCTATGACTGTTTACCTAGCAAGGCACATACAAGGACACTGGACTCCCCTTATCCTCTGTAGGTTTCTATTTACTTTACTGACTAATCATTAATATTATATATATATATATATATATATATATATATATATATATATATATATATATATATACATATATTGATATGTCATTCAATTTATTCATATATCAAAGCAGATGTATATATTGTAAATCAATTATATAAAAACCGCTATACTACAAAATGTTAGAGAGCCATCATAGAAGACAGTAGGAAGAGCCAGGCCGCATTAATATTTACTAGTGGTGAATTTTCCGTAGGCAAATTTGTTCACGAAACTACAGTAAAAATTCTCAGTCCAACCAATGGGCTCTACAAAATTGAAGCGCTTGGTAAACCAGTTTCATAAATTTTTCGCCATTTCACACATTTTTCCAGAAATTCGTGAATTATTCAGCAAAGTGAAACACATCAGTGTAAGGTCAGCGGGCTCAGGAGGGGATGCGGCCAAGGAGGAAACAACAGTCCAACAAACACGGTACAGGCAAGGATCAGGAACAAATCAGGGTCAAAGTCCAGGCAAGAGGTTCAGTTCAGGCAGCAGAGGTTCAGGAGTCCAGGAACAAGGCAAGGTCATACACGAATAAGTCCACAAGAGAGTCAGGATCAGCGCACCCAGGAACCACAAAGGAGAACCTATAATCGGGCCCCAGTCTAGCGTCCAGAGTCTCCTTAAATAGGCCCCAATTGGCGCCAAAACGGACGCCTAGCGTGATGGCGTCACGACGCACGCACGTGCGCCGACTTTGACGCGCGCCAACTTTGACGCACGCTGACTTCGACGCCGACAGGGATCAACAGGCACCCTTACAATCAGATTCACCCATCTTATTCTTTATTTGGACACATTTTTATTTTGGGTTTTGCGTGATGCAAAACCCAAAATAAAAATGTGTCCAAATAAATTAATGTAATAATGTCTCTCAAACCTTTTCTTGTCAACTCTTTCTTGAGTACTGTATGTTTTGGAAGTCTCTATTAATATATGAAAATGCATTTGTTAATATTTTTAATATAAAGTAGGTGTTACCTCTTATTGCTTAAATAGATGTGGAGGCCCAGTTATTAAATATTGAATTTTAGTGGAAGTAGATCATTTTGAAGCCACAATTAAACTCTCTAATTGTCTAAAACCATGAATACCATGAAAGTTATTAAAATATCCAATTATAAAAAGTACAATGAAAAAAGTGCTGAATGATCCAGAAAAAAATATGAATATATCTAAAAGGTCTAAAAATTTGAGGTTTTTTTTAGACAATTACTAGCAGAAAAAATACAGAAAACTATAAGGGGCACATTTACTAAGGGTCTTACTAAGGGTCTAAAAAATTTGAATTTTGAAGTAATTGTGGGCTACTTCAGCTATCGAATAGGCCAAAATTAGATTTGAATAGAAAAAATTACTGGTCCTTTAAAATATATATTTCTAATTCGTCACTTCACCACATTAAAGCTGCTGAATTGCCATTTTAGCCTATGGGGAATCTTCTAGAACCTGTTCTGAAAATCTTTCTAAGTCCTAGGAATTTGAAGGATTTTTCACAAAATCAGATTGAACAATTCTAATGATTTTTATTTGACTGAAAACGGGCCTATTCGATTGAAATAGGTCAATTTTTGACCGAAAAGTCTTTTAAAAAAATTTTAAAAAAATTTGATGGTCGAATTTAGAAGTTTTTTCACTTTGAAATTTGACCATTAGTAAATCTGCCCCTAAAAGTCTGAATGGTTAAAAAAGGTCCAATCAGAGTTTTTTGTGGTTTTTACATTTAGGGGCAGATTTACTAAGGGTCGAATTCTGAATGGTAAAAAATTTGAAATTCGACCATTACATTTTTTTGGGGTCCATTTTCAATCTAATATGGGCGTTTTCTATTGAAAACGGCCATATTCAATCAAATTAAAATCATTTTTACTAAGAGTCAAGTGAAAAATCGAATTAAATTTGAATTTCAAAAATTCGAATTTTGAAGTAATTTTTGGCTACTTTGACTATCGAATAGCCCAAAAAAAATTCAAATAGTCGAAGTACTGACCCTTTGAAAATCCTTTGAATTCAACTATTCACCATCTTAAAGCTGCCGAATTGTCTTTTAGCCTATGGGGACCTCCTAGAACCTGTCCTGAAATATTTTCAAAGTCCTGAAAAATCAAATTTTTAAAAAAAAAAATCAATAGATTTGAAAAATTTCAATCCGATCGAATACGGCCATTTTATAAAATGCCAATATTCGATTGAAAATGACCCCCCCCCAAAAAATTTGCTGGTTGAATTTTTTACCATTCGAAATATGACCCTTAGTAAATCTGCCCCTTAATAAATCTTACATTTTTAGCGTTTTAGAGAATTTTTTTTAAAAACCACAAATGTTTTGACAAAAATCTGAACTTAGTAGATAGTAGAACTTATTACAAAGATAGCAGATTGTTAAACAAAAACTTTTAGAACTACTTCGGGACCATGTCTGTAGCAGGGCCTAAGAAGTACGGAAAGCTTGTGTTATATAATCTAGTAAGTCAACCAAAAAATGGTTTCACCACCTCTATATTTTCTGGGGGAAGTCATAACCCTGCTCTTTTAAGAAAAGCCTTCAATGAGGGTTCAGTAGCTTGAAAATTGGCTAGGGGGTTATGGGCAAAGTGCATACTACAATTCTGATGCAACTGGCCACATTGGATTGTGCTGGTTCTTAAAATCAGGACTCTGTAATCAATGACCTCCAGACATGCTTGCAAAAATAAACAGTATATGGAGGGCGGCTCAGTACTGTTCTCAAAACTGATTCCTGTTATGGTAAGTATTAATCACTTCTCCTTTTGGCCAGCCTGTAAGTGTTACAGTGTTATTGTATTAGTTTCACAAGGCGCTGAATTTCTCTGCTGATCCATGTGCGAAATAATGGCTTCATGCCTTTCCTTAGCATACAGTCAGCTTTTTCAGTATATAAAAAGCTTCACTTCTTTAGGATGCATGCATTTTACTTTTAATGACAGGTTTTGTCAAGGGAATCAGTTTCAGCCACTAATTTGATTTCATTGGAATTGGTTTTTAATGATGTGGTTTTACTCATTTTCTCTACATTGTTCTTTCCTGGCCCTTATATAAAGACAGACAGTAACTTTTCCTGTAGCTGGCAGCTTTTCCCAAAAAAAAATACACTTCTGTCTGATAGTTCTGCAAGGTAACCAGTCACAGAGCAAGACTTTGCAAAAGATATCTTTAAAGGCCATAGTGCAGCCGCGATCTGGTTCATCTACTGGAAAAAAGTACAGAATAGCGGCTATTGCTACGACAACTATTACTGCAACTCTTCACTTTTTCCATAAAGTCTTCACCGAGACTTAAGTTCTTTTTGGCTCGATAATTGGATTTACCTCTTTTTGCGATAAGACTCACTTTCCGATTTAATTAGATGGCGTCCGCAGAGAGCAATTCAACATGTTTCATTTAACTCTAAGGGTGAAGGGTTTTTTTTCTCTATTATTCTGTGAGAATAGAAATGTGACTGCAGAGTGGAAATGATTAAAAAAAACAATACTGTATCTCAAGTAATATGGACAAACATGGAGAAGATACAAGATCTGGTTACAAATAAACAAAGGTGTCTGGGCTTAATGCCATTTTTTTTAGCAACAAATTTATTAGAAAGGCTGCTTCCAGAATTTAGGCTAGAGTGATGGTCAATGATACAGTCTAGGTTAGAGTGATCATTGGTGATTACTTTGTTTTGTGTACACATTGTAGCCTAAGATTGCTTCTAGGTGAGCCTTTAGAGCAAGATATATCTTTATATTAACTAGCTGGAGCTTAAAAGCTACCTACTAGTGTCAGACAAGAGGGTCAGAGGTCTATGGGGGCTTCTGCCACAGCCACAACCAGTGAGCAGGTAGAATGTACTGTCATATGTTTAAAAAACAACAATCTTATTGGTTACTATGAGTTACTGCTTGCCATGCCAGAGCAGTATTGTAAAGGGGTAACACTGGAGACATTTGGTTTTGGGTCCTCAAAGATATCCTTGATTAGACATTCCTGAAGGGGTGCTGTGCAAAGGTGCTACCCATATCTGACTTCTGAGACAATACGGAGTAAGACCATTTGGGTAATGAAGCTGGGCCAGTAAGTTATTTTGATCAAAAGAAAGTAGGTGTGAGCCTAAGCTGCTGGGGTAATTAGAAAATATATGGATTATAGGAAAGGATCCATATCTCCTCTGTCATCGGATTCCTCATAACTCGTATATTGGTTATTAGGGGGTCACATGCTACATGATACCGAACAGGGCCAACCTATACCCACCAGCAAGGAGGGATGATCCTGGAGGACTAGTATCTGGTATCACTCTGATCGCCCACATATGGATCACCCCATGCCTCTATTTTCATTATAATATATTATATTGCAGAAAACTGTCTTAAAACCAACAGCCACCTACATGGAGTCATTAATAATGGGGACCTCATGCTTAAGGTAATGAGGAAGAGGGAGGGTGTCCCAGCAGGCCATAAAAAGGTGGGTAGATGTAACCATAGCTTGAGGACTCACCTTTGTGGGAGTATGTGCCCAAGTTTCCAACTCTTGTCTCAGCTTAAGCTCCCCATAGACGCAACGATCTTTCCCTGCCGAATGACTGATCTTAGGGATGTCCGACCAATCTTTATCGGTCCCCATGCAATCTACCTATGTTTGTTGGGCCAAGCAGGCTGCGATCCTTCAGTTTTGCTGCAATATCACCTGAAATGGTCTTTTTAGTTGATGGACACATCAGGCATTAAAACAATCGTTTTGAGAGAATCGTGGTCTCACGATAACATTTGGATCTTTCAAAAATCTTTACGTCTATGGCCAGCTTTAGTGTGTATAGAAATTTGCAGTGTTTTATCACATTTTATTTTACCTACTGTTTGTATTTTATGTATGTCTTTTTGGTAATAACTTTTTGTATACATGCACTGCTTACTTTTGTAATATTAAATATAAAATGTAATATGTTTTGTCACTGTGCAAAGTGTGAAAGTTTGTGCCTACATGTATTCACTCTCTTGTCATATCACATCTAGACTATTGTAACCCTCTTTTAATTGGCCTTCCCCACCAGAGACTGTCCTGTCTCCAGTCCATAATGAACACTGCTGCTAGACTTATACACCTCAGAAACTGCTCCTCCTCTGCCATGCAATTATGCCAATCCCTGCACTGGCTTCCACTGCCCTTCAGAATTAAATTCAAATTAATGACCCTGACATTCAATGCACTTCATAACTCTGCCCCTCCCTACATCTCTGAACTCTTCTCTCTATACTCACCCAAACGCTTTCTACACTCCTCTACTGACCTGCTACTCAACTCTTCTCTCATTCCCACCTCACATGCTCGTATTCAAGACTTTGCAAGGGCTGCACCCCTCCTCTGGAATTCTCTCCCACTGTTTGTCTGACTTTCTCCCAACCATTCTGCTTTCAAAAAATCTCTTAAAAAGCACTTATTTAGAGAAGCCTACCCTCACTCTTAACTACCCAAATCAATACCACTTACAGTACTAATCTCTCACCCACTCTGATCTTGCCCACTCCCACACCATGTGTATCACACCCTTTAGATTGTAAGATCTTTCTGCACAGAGCCTTCCTCACCTTCTGTACTGGTAATGTGTAATGCATGTAACTCCATATTTATTGTGATGTATGTAACTCCATATGTTTCATGTATGTAATTCATGTGATTTAGTTGTATAATCAAATTCACTTTACATCGCTAGAAAATATGTTGGCGCTATAGAAATACATGTTAATAATAACAATAACATAATAACTCTTTGTATGTGTGGAAAGGGATACTTACTTATGTATATGCTAAATAACTAGTATGGCTAGCAGGAGAGTGTGTTGAATGTAATTTAACCTTTTTGGCTGCTGGTGTTCTTGTTAGTAGGATCTAACCCAGACTATCTACTGTAGGAAAGTGTGTTTGATGCATTGGTATTAAAGAGAGCAGGGAAATAATCACATTAAGGTTTAAATCGCATGGTGGCATTGAAGGAATTTTCTGGGTGATGTATGTTTTGGGGTGTCTGATGTTACTGTAACCTGTTTGTAAGGTGACTGTGTATAACCTCTTGTAGCCAAATTCAAGAGTCATGTGTGGCTGAGAGTGTTGTTTTCCTGACACTGCTCGTGGGCAAACTTAGTGCATTTTATTACATATGGGGACCAGAATAATAATAGTCATTGTGGGATTCACATACAATGATGGGACATGTAAGCTTACATATTTAAGTGTGGTACTAACACTGCATTGTTGCAGCACACCTATAATGGCTTGAAACTGTGTGCAATCAGTTTTTTTCTCTTTATGCTCAAATAATGGATTTTTAAAATAATTTCTAGCTGCTGGCCAACCCCAGAATGTAGGTTAGACCTAGCACTGGCATATGGGTGCTTCTAGCTGCTGGCCAACACTAAAGCCTTTATCAACCTGACCAAAAATTGCCATGCAAGGACCCCCATAGGAAATGATTGTTGCACAGTTCAAGTAAAATATAACAGATGTTCCAGATAACTATATTAGATTATATGGCGCCTCCAACTAGCATTGAAAAATACATGTCCATCAATGTCAACCCTGCCAACTGCTAGCTGATCCAGAAAAGAAACCCAATTGGAACCTTTCCAGTATGCCTCAAAACAAGAAAAAATCTTGACTTCAAGAGGCTAATCGGACCACTTCTGGATCGACTTTATACTAAGGGGATTATTTACTAAACCTAAAATTATTCTGGATGAGGTTGTTTGGACAATTTTTTTGTCAGAAACCTGAAAATCCACCATCCCCTGTTGAGGCCATGTATAAGTCAATGTGAGATATCTCTATTACAATTTGAAAATATTGTGATCTGCACTGGGATTTGTCTGATAATCTGAAAAATTTGGTGGGTGCATAAACAGTACCCACAACCAAAAGGGGGTGGGTGGTGGACCATGTTTGTGTTCCAGTGCCCTGCTGGTGGAAAAAGGTGCCAAAGTAAGCTCTCCCTACTCTTAAGTATTAGTCCCTCCCTTGTTCTTGATGGCTAAGTCAATGATGGGATCTGGACTACTCTGAGTTACTTTTCCCACATGGAACAAAACGCTTTACGCCCTCCTGCGCACTTTGACGCCATACACACTTACTCTGAGATATCAGTACCATCATCATGAAATATACACCCAGTTGCATTGTGTGGTTCCATGCATCGTCCTATGACTCTACGGACAATACAAAGCCAAATCAGAATGCTAATCATCACTAGTGTGCACAATAAAACTAACTGATACAGAACAGTAACAGATTACGCGCCACGCTAAAATAGCTCATGTTTAACCCCATCCTGATACCTGCCTGTGATATGACCCAGATAGTAATTAGGGATCTCAGTAATAGTTGGGTAAGGATTTGAAAAAAAGAAAGATGAGAAGTTTCAAGGTTCCTATTGAAAAAACTGCTGCTGCCACTGTTTCTAAAGAGCAGTAGGTGCTGGAAAAAGTGCTCCAGTTCCATAAAATGATGCAGAGCTATTAGCTGCAGTTATCAGCTGCATGAGTATCAGTGAGTATAATAACAGCCGTAACCTCTGTGCCACATGCTGCTCCTCCACATGCCTTGTCTGCATATTCCATACAGATCCGTCAGACTCTAGCCCCTTGATGTACATTGCCAGCTGCTCCATCTGCCTGTGCTTTAAAACGTCAGCCATTGTGTCATTTACACATCCACTTGCATTGTCTTTATATTTTCACCTCTTCACTGTTCATTTTTACCTACATATGTTTTGTACCATTGTCTTGTAGCCTTTGGATTTGCTACATTGGCTCTATATATAAGCCATAGTGATTTATACTGTTCATTTTCAGTTTTCTTTTTTTAGTATTTTGCAACTTGTACATTGTAGGACTAACAGTACCATTACCTTAATGGTGTTTCATTTAGACTCTCAAATGTTAGAAATAAAGAAAACTGAAGGTTTAAAGGAAAAACTAGAAAATGTTAAAATGACATATTGTGTGAAAATACAAGGTTTAGACAGATACAAATAGTAAAATGTTCTCAGGTTACTACTGCGGAGACATCATTTTTATACCCATAAGGAAAGAGACACGCAGGCAGATTCAGGGAGATTAGTCACCCAGCGATTAATCTCTTCTTTGAGGTGACTAATCTCCCCGAAATGGCTTCCCCTGCCTTCCTGCCGGCAAGGATGTAAATCGCCAGTGGCATCGCACTTGGATCACTTAATTTTCCAAGGTTGCCTCACGAGGAAACTTCAGGCAACTTCAGAAAAAGAAGCGATCCAAGTGCCATCCCGCAGGTGATTTACATTCTTGCCAGCAGGAAGGCAGTTCGAGGAGGATAAGTCAACCCGAAGAATAGGAGATTTGTTGTCGGGCGACTAATTTCCCCAAATTTGCCCGTGTGGCTCTGCCCTTAGTATTGTTCTGCCTCCCTTCACATTGAAAGTGTGATCTCTTTAACTTATCAAGTTGTTTTGAGATAGCAATAACTTACAATCTCAGGAATGTCAGCAGACAGTTGACTCAATCATCATTGAAGATCGTTGAATTAAGTTTATTTCAAACTATGAAGATCTTGACAACAGTGAACATCCAGATACTGTAGGTAAAAAGTTCATAGTATGATCCACTCTAGCAATATACATGTAGTTCAAAATGGAGCCTAGCATTTACTACCAGACAAGTGGGATAAACCAACACACAGAGCCCAGAGGGAACAACTGGAGGGGAGATGGGACAAAACAAGGAAAAGTAAACCTCAATTTAACATTTGGGGCTGAAGAGGTTGAATTTTTATGGTCTGGCTTTTTGTCACTAAAAATCCAATTAAATCCTGAAAAAAAACTCACAACTGTTTCAGGATTTACTATGCCACAAAACGGCAACAGAGCAAAAAATAGCGAAAACCTCTAGAAGTCATGTAGAAGTCAATGGCAAATGTCCCTTTTCCAATTCCAAGAGGCTTCTTGCCATCATGATCTTCAAGGCTTTTGTGAAATTTGACGCTAGTTTTTGCGCAACAAATCGAAAAAGTTGTGGTTTTCAAGCAAAAAATTTTTTAAAAATTGCATGATTCGAAATTGTTGCATGATTTTGTTGTGACTTTTCCAACATCTTATTGTGGGTGGCAAAGGAATCTTTTCAGTGTGCTACTGCAACAGTTGCAAGAGTCATACGTCTATAGAATCATGTCATTTTGATGTCCAGCAACAGAATATACACCATATATGCCAAAGTGCTATAATGTGTCCAGTCCTCTTCCTTGAGGCTACAGTTACTCTGGTATTGTGGGGGAAAAGTATGTACTGGGTAAAAAAACATTGTCAATTTAATCCATAATTGCACTTTGCACACATTTCCCTTAAAGTTATAAAGACCCTTAAAGTGATAGTAAAAAATATTTGTCTCGGAGACCCGGGCCCCTGAAGTTACACCCCTAACTAGTCTATCTAAACATTGGACCAAATATTGTTTCCCATCAGGCATGCTAAAGACTTGCTTACCCTACTTATATGATATATATGTGTTCCACCTCTCTGAATGTTATTTGAGTATTTTGTTTCCTCTTTAAAGAGCTTCCAGCAGCTGTAGGGTTCTAGGAATCACACTTGGTTTATGTACCTAGTATATTTTGCAGCTTTTTGCATCCATTGTGGACTTCATTAAAAACAGAAGGGATCTTTCTTTAGACCAATATCAAGCTGAAAACCATTCTCTAAATAGCTTATTACATACACCCATACAAAACATCCCAACAAATTTAAAAAATAACCCACTATTCATAGACACATACAAAGCATGGCACTCAGTCAGGAAAAAACAGAAATTATCACAATACATTTCCCCTTATATAACATGGATAGACAACAGAAATTTCACACCTGGAATACGAAATCCCATTCTGTATGAATGGAGCGATAAGGGATTACACAAAATACATGACATACTAGACGATAAAAACCCAACACTATCTCTAAAAAAGCTAACAGAGAAATTCCCTTTCACAAAAACCCACATATACTTAAGCCTGCAAATCATACACTTTGTAAATGCTATAATACCACTTTTAACAAATAACGACAAAAAAAACCCACTAAACCAACTATGGAAACAAAAAAATAAAAAACTCACAACTGCTCACATTTATCAAAATATAAGACCATTGCTGAACATAGACGATGAAGGAAAATCTAATTTTAAATGGACAGCAGAAATACCCAACACAACAGAAACAGACATTTTAAAACAACATGCTAAAATCATGACACTACTACCGGCAAGCAGATACCAAGAAATGTCAATACAAATTCTACACAATTCATATCTTACACCAATCAAAAGATTTAGAATGGGTAACCTCCCCTCAGACAACTGCTTGAAATGCCAAACCCCAGCAGCAAATTTAATACATACCATATGGTCCTGCCCACAAATACAACTCTTCTGGAAAGAGGTAATATCATTTGGTGCACAGATGATCGGAAAACCCCTCCAAATACAAATAGAATGGGCATTATTCAGCAACTCTACCTCATTTACACAAATAACAAAAACTGAAAAACACCTAATGGGAAGACTAGCTGCAGCAGCCAGAAAAACAATACTGCAACAATGGCTACATACAGAATCCCCACCACTGACACTAGTAAAACAAAAATTACATCACATATTTCATATGGACTGGCTGGAAACCACAATCAAAAAAGAACATGACACCCCGAAATTCTTCAACACTTGGTCGACCTACATAGCACACCTTCCACAAGAAATCAAACACCTCACAATCAACACCTTTAAACACACATCATGGTATGAGATGGAAGTGCTTAAAAACCACCCTTTGGTCATGGAGTCATCCCAGTACCTGACAGAGATTCAACAGGAATCACTACAAACCGAACAAGCACCTCCCAGGAGTCATCAAACAAACAGACTACTGTCCACATATCTAAACCAAACCTCATAGGATTAACCCCCCCTTCCCAAATCTGAAACATATCTGAGCTAAATGTTTAAAATGTTTTAAAATGTTTAAAATGTTATTGAATTTACTTTAATATCACAATCACTTCAATACCTGATGTATAACAACTTGTGAAAACGACCTGTGATTATGTTTTAACGGCCTTAAATAAAAACAAATTACAAAAAAAAAAAAAAAAAAAAAAAAAAAAAAAAAAAAACAGAAGGGATGACTTCAAGTAGCCATGTGTGCTATGTGAGATCAGTCAGCAACTACAGCATTTAGGGACTGGTAACATAACACCCTGTTTGAAAAGTTCACTAATAATTAACTTCTCCGACCGCTGCTCCCTGAAGTCTTTATTCAACAAGCTGACAGATTGTGATTGTTTGTTGCCTTGTAGCAAATAGAATAAAATGTCAATATGACAACCATAAGGAGCATTAGAGAAAAGAAATGAATGTTGCATGAAAGATGCCTTTTTCACTTTGGACCACCAGTTTAATGAATTGAAGTCCCCTCAGATGAACCACATCCCCTTAGGATTCCTGGTACAAGGGGATTATTATATTTGGTTTCCCACATATAATTGCAACCAGATTGTTCACTGAATAAATACATAGTTTTATTCCCACAGCAGAAACTTTTGATCCTGGGACTTAGGGAAAATCTGTGTTTTAATTTACCTTTAAAACCTGGCACATTGAGAATTCCTTTTATCCCTATTTAGAAATGTTCTTAATAATTTAATGTCATGTTTCTGCAATGGGTCAGAACATCTTTCTGGAAAACATTGGGGTTGCCAGTTTATGGACACAGGAAGGGAAGAAGTTCTATTCTTCTTAAATACCGGAGAGCCAGTATTTCAAGATAGCAACTCTAGATAAGTCTCAACAACAGGTTCAGTCACATACATGACTCTCAAAGGGCCTCACAAATTGCTAGTGCTTATTCCTCTAGTGCCAAAGGGTACCATTAAAATAAGAAGTCTGCCTGTAGTGATGGGCGAATTTATTCACCAGGGGCGAATTCGCGGCGAATTCCCGCGATTCGCCGCTGGCGAATAAATTCGCGAAACTTGCAAAAAAATTCTCAAAAAAAAAATTTGCCGCGCAAAAACGAGTCGCGCGTAGTTTTTGACGCGACGCGTCGAAAACGACGCGACACGCGCCGAAAATGACGCGACGCGTCGGAAACGACGCGACGCGTCACGTTTGACGCAACGCGCGTCAAAAACGACGCGACGCGTCACGTTTCGCGAATCGGCGAAAAATTCGCGAATTTCTCTGGAAATTCGCTAATTTTTCGGCGAAGCGAAACGCGGCCGTTTTGCCCATCACTATCTGCCTGTAACCACCAGGGGTTCCCCAGCAACAGCCTCATATGAAACATGTTGGTAGTGGAGCATCTCATGTCATTTAGGGAGGCTTGCATAGAAAGCGCCTTATACCAGTCAATCTAGGATATAATAACAAAATGCCGTTTCACACCCAGCCCCAAAAAATCCAAACCATTAAGCCCTCCAACTTCAAAAAACTATCATTAGTCATACCATTATAGCAATGCTTTCCAGTCATTGTTCCCGTGTCATACCATCAGTGGTACCAGCACTATTATTCCATTCTGTACAAGGTACTGAATAAATGGACAACTCATGCGTGTTGGATCTCAACCATATTTGTTTTTACCTTTTTTTCCAAGATTGCTGATTACAAATGTAGAAGCTGAGAACAGCTAGAACAGTTACATGTTCCAATCCATCCAGCTAGTAACAGCTGAAATAATGCGGATATTTTCAGTTCAAGCTAATTTTAAAGGGCAATGGTGTAGAAGGAATGATGTGCTACTGCTAAGTTCTAAAACCACATAAAGCAGAAGGCAACAAGAAAAACTTTCTGACTGTTAATTAATTTAATTAATTAATTGGAAATGATGAACCTTCTGACAAGATAAGGTCTCAGAGGTGTGATCTAGTATGGTCTGACAGGATTGGGGAATTTGTGTAGGTCATCAATAGCTCATAACGGATATTGAGTGAGTCTAAAATAGTAGAACATTAAATTAAATTATTAAACAGGTTTTCACCCACAGATATCACCGCAATTTCCAGTAATCAAATTCATAAATCAAAACAGCATTCTTTCCAAATCTTACCCTAACTATTTTATTGATTTCCATGAAGAAGGGTTAGTTTTTGCGTGCAAATTACTGACAGTGGGTGAGAAATCTGTTACTGTGGGTGACCAGGTAAGTGAGGCTTAACTTAGGGTGTCTCCCAAAAAGTATGGGTGAGTTGACATGTCTGAGGCGGGGAACTCTAGCTACAACTCCAGGTGAGGACATCCTGACAGTTTGGGCGAATGTGAAAATGAAAATTATTCCTCTGGGCATTCTAGTTTCTTCCTATAATCCAAAAACATACAGGCAGGTAAATTGTTGGTTCCTGATACACTTCATTGTATTTTGTGTGTGAACATGACAGGGGCCTTAGACTGTAAGCTCCATTGGGACAGGGGTTGATATTAATTATGCATAATTTCTCTGTAAAGCACTACAGAATGTGTCAGTGCTATATAAGAGATAATAAAGAGTATTTAATACAAATTAAACTTGTCACAGACATGAACAATGACAAGTCAGTTAATTTACCAAAAACGAAAAATTAAGCACAGGAACAGAAAGAGTAGAAGTAACAAAATCAAATGATTATTATTAATAATAATAATAATAACGTATTTATAAAGCGCCAACATATTTCTCAGCGTTGTACCTGTAACTATTATAACATGGAATCTCAGGGGCCAAATCTTCTCAGTGAAAATGGAAATAGTATAAACATACAAAAAAAAAGATATAGATACTGAATATTAATTGACAAAACAACCTTAAACCAGCCTGACCAGTCTCTTGCAAGCAGCACTTTGTCTTGAACTCATGACTACATGCTGGTTGCACAAAGTGCATCAGGTTGTTTAAATTTATGTATCTTGTCTTTTGACATCCATTACAATTGTCCAGTATTTGTAAAACATTTTTAAGACTCAGAAGTCCTAGTCTTTAGCAGAACCTCTTGACATGGGCCAAAAACCCTAATAATGAAAAGAAACAGTATTTTAATTAAAAATAGTATGCTGTCTAGACTGAAAAAGTCCAATATATTTTAAATTTTTTTATTTTTAACAGTGCCACAGATACTAAGCAGCAAGAAGACATAGCATCAAATTACAAATAAGTAAAATTATCCTGAACCCAACTAAATATATCTATTAATATGTATATTGATATATAAGCATATTTATTTGTGCTGGTCCCTTTAGCAATAGAAAGACACTTATTAGTTGTATATACTTAGATTACAGTTTCATTCAGTGTTATTTATTGGAAACGTCCCTGTTACTGAACATATTATTGGTTTCCCAACTGCTAAGATAAACTGACAATGTATACTTTTTATATTAAACGTAAGGCAGATTTTATAGAGTAATGTACAGTTTTCACTATAGTGCCTTCTTATCTAATACAATAAATCTCAAGCTTCAGCAATTTTTAGACAGTCCTGGCCTTTTTTGGGAATGAACACAAGTGTCCGAATTCTGTTGATTTCCCAGCCTCATGCTGTGCCTCGTAGCCTATAAAAGGCCCCAGCATCATGACTATTCTGTTTAACTGGGTCACATCTGATACAATTTTCCCTACCTTAAACAGTTGTAATACATCTGGCATACCCCGTCCTGAAAAATGTCCATTATTGCCTGCTACGGTTGCTCTGTCTGTGGGTTTCTCAGCAGACAATTGTGTCCAAAGTCTATTTCTTCATGCTTGAGAGGCTGATCTGTGAGGAGATTAATCTCTTTGGAGGAGACATCTGGTTGTCTCCTGAGGGTGTAGGTTATATGCTTATATGAGCAGCACAAATCTTGCATCCTCCGTTATAATCACACAACACCTTAGATTTACCACATTCTGTTATTTTAACTTTTCACCTTTCGCGACATTGATGTAAAACCTGTACTGTTTGCTCCCCTTAAAATAAAAAGCAGAGCCAAATCTTCCTTATGCACCATAGCAGCCATCATAATTCATTCCTTAAAATGTGCTTTTGTCTTAGGCTTGCCATGGTCCTGGGGGAGTTAAAAATCCAGTTTTTCGTCTTTTTTTATGTGCAGGGGGGGGGTTACTAAAGAAAGAATTGTACGCACTTTTAGGTTTTTTTGTAAATTTTTTATTTTTAACATTCACGTTACGTGTTTTTTCTTTAGGAGTTCTGGTATAAGCTATGTTCTCTTCATCATTTACACCATTTAGTGTTTTAATCCAAGAAAACTGTTGTTTTGAAGGTTCAAGTATATCAGAAACTCTAAGCAGCATCATGAATACGTTTAAGAATGCATTGCAGATACACAGCAAAAAAAAAAGTATGACATAGTATAGATTAATGTTGTTAAAGTATTGCTGAATTCTAAATACATTTCCTCCAGAGCTTTTCATAACAGACACGTGAGTATTACAGTATCATTACTTTAATACAGACACATTCAATGCATCTGAATTCTTAGTGGTTTTTTTTTTTACACTTTTGGTAGGTCTAATAATGCTGTCATTGGATTTCAGTCTACTAAAAATCATTTAAACATGAAAAACAATAGGATTGTTTTGCTTCCAATAATTAATAATTATTAATTAATGATATCTTAGTTAGCATCAAGTACAAGCTAGTGTTTTATTATTACGAAAAAATAAATCATTTTTTAAAAATGTAAATTATTTGAATAATGAAAGAATGAAAAGAAATGAATGAAAGAAAGAATATTCGATCATTCGACCATTCGATGATCGAAGTACTTCCCCTTTAAAATTTTCTTTGCCTACTTTGCCAGATTGAACCTACCAAATTGCAATAGAAGCCTATTGGAACCCCCCATAGGCTTCTTTTCTAAGTTTTATGTTCGAATACCAATCATACGATCGAACACTTCGATCGTTCGCTTTGTACAATTTTTTCGAACAATCGAACATTTTTTAATGATTTTTCCGTCAAATTGTTCGATCGTATGATTTTATCGAGAAATTGAATAGCGGCCAAAAACCCTTGAATTTTACTAGGATATTATCGCATTTTCATTCAAAAATCGTAGAAGGGTCGAATTCGAGGGCAAATAGCCCTCGAAAATTCGGCCCTTAGTAAATCTGCCCCTAAGATTACCTTACTTTATAATTGTTGGGTATTCCAGTTAATAAGTTTTTTTTTTTTTAATCTTTTCTCAGATTGTTCATGAGTCTGTACGTATTTGGGGTTTTATGAAATCACAAGTCAAATCGATCCATTTTAAAATGAGTTAGAACAGCTTATTGAATTGATTGATGTGATGCCTGGCTTTGACCCACCCTTGAGGCATCAGTCAATATTCCAGGATATTGTATCTGATAAATCTGCCCTCCAACCTTACTTAAGGCAACCTCCCTTTTGTCTTAGGGGCTTCTTAATTATTAAATGATGCCAAAGTATTTGCATTCCATGAATTACTTTGTTACTAGTAAAGTGTCAGTTCACCACTATTTATACTATAGGATCACAACCTGCATTTCTAACCCTTACTAAATAGCTAACCTCCTAGATTTCTAACAGATGCATTTGGCGAAGGCAGCGGTTCCAAAACTACCCACCCCAAAGGACAATTTATCACTAATACAGTGAATCAGAGCACGAGGGGAGCTAAAGGCCAACTGGGGTTATTTACAGACTATTACATTCCTAGAGCAGAGAATGCAGAAATGTTTTATATTTTGTAACCTTAGCCTTAACAATTTTTTGTATTGAAAAACCTTGTGAGTTAAAGAGAAGTTTAAGAGTTACAGAGTGTTGCTTGTGTTGTAGTTATATTTATTTTAGTTCAGTGTCAGTGTGCAGCTGATGGTGGTTCTGCCAGGAACCATAACTGCTATGTAAGATATTATTGATCTTCATAAGCTGCCAAAACCAAGTAAGTTCATAAAACACTTTTGGACAGTGGAGTTACTAGATGATAATGGGCCCCATAGCAAATTAATTTTAGGGCCCCCAAAATATTCAGAGGTAGTCTTGTTTTACCAATATATGTTGAAATTGCTCATTAATTAGGGCCTCATGGGGCCCTGTATATCCCCTGGGACCCTCTGCAGCCACAGGGCTATCTTCCTCTATAGTTATGAATGTGCTTTTGGACAAGGCTCATATTGTTATGGCTTCGATGTAACAATATATGGCTCATCGTGTTTGTTAGTCATAACTTGTGTGTATATAATTCATTAAGATCAGGCTGGTCCCCCATAATACAAACGATCCCATGGAGCACATCTCACCCTCCTCGCTCTTTGGTGAAGTGAAGCATAGGAAAGGAAAGATAGTCAAGGAAAGGCAGGGAAGAAGCTAGAGATGAAAAGATAAGAAGAGTATAGCAGATATTATAAAATATAATGTTGTATTAGTTGTGTGCCAGTTATACATTTTTATCTTCCCATTTCCATTCTCTTCCCTCAGTCTGACACTGAGGTTATAAACAGAGGGACCAAAATATAATAGAACTGTATGTGATTAAAGGGCTTCTAAACATTGGAGTTTACTTTTAATGTGATGTACAAAATGATATTCTGATATTTTTTAATTTGTGGTTTTTGAGTCATTTCGCAGTTTGCAATTTCAGCAATCTGATCACTAGGGTTCCATTTCCCCTAGCAACCATGCATTGTAAGTTTTTTATATGGGGTCGGTGACCCCCATTTGAAAGCTGGAAAGAGTCATAAGAAGAAGGCATATAGTTAAAAAAACTATGAAAAAAAATAATAATGAAAACCAGTTAAAAAGTTGCTAAAAAATTACCATTCTATAACATACTAGAAGTTGAACCATCCCTTTGAATAATTATCCACCTTCAAATGGTCTTATTTTTTTATTTATTTTATAGTTTTTGAGCTATTTGCTTTCAACTTCTGACTCTATCCAGATTTCAAATAGGGGTCACTGACCCTAAACAAAAACAAATCCTCTGCAAGGCTACAAGTTTATGGTTATTACTACAATTATTTTTACTACGCATCTTTCTATTCAGACCTCTGCTTTTCATAATCCAGTCTCTTATTCAAATCAGTGCATGGTTGCAAGGGTTAGTCGGACCTTAGCAACAAGATTGCTGAAACTGCAAACCAGAGAGCTTCTGAATATAAAGCTAAATAACTGAAAAACAATATTTTTATAAAAAAATGAAAACCAGTTGCAAATTTTCTAAAAAAAAAAATCACTCTGCACATCACACTAAAAGTTAATTTAAAGGTGAACAACCTTTTTAATATGCCATCTACTGCATTCTAAGATATTGTTTGTTGTAGTTGTCAACCTAGTAATTCAGTGGATTTCACTCCTTTGGGTGTATCCAGCAAAGCTGCGCAGAATTGTGACAAATTACTAAGAGGGAAATTCACTAAAGCATGAAGCGTCAAACGCTAGCGCTAATTCGCCATCGTGACGTCATTTTGCAACTTCGCAAATTCACTGACTCTGGTGAATTTTCGCTAGCGAAGTAGATAGACCTACGAAACTTTGCACCCTTACGCCAGGCGAAGTTGCACACTGACGAAGGATCGTAATTACGCAAATTCACTAAGATCAAAATTTTCCTGAACGTTGCCACTTAGGCTAGACTTTACTTCGCCTGGTCAGACCAGGCGAAATTCAATACAATAGATAGGAGTCCCAAAAAAAACGCTGGCGTGTTTTACCATTGTAGGGTGATAGTCTGAAAAAGATAATTTTTTTTGGGGGGGTTACCCTCCTTCCCCCATATGGGGGAACATATGGCAACACAACTATATAGGGGCACATGTAGGGCAATAGGACAACTTTATTTTATTTTATTTATTAAAGGTTTCCTGGGCTTATGTAGTGGCTGTAACATATACTTCTATTATACCTTGAAATTCGCACCATATGCAAATTAGGCATCGCTAGCGTAAATGCGCTTTGCCTGGCGAAGTACAGATGCAGCCACTTGGATTTGTGAGTTAAATGCATCGTGACTCAGGGTTAATTGAAGAAACTGTGTTATCTAAAGTCATCTTAACTCATTTAATGCATTTAACCTGTTCATTAGCATACCAAAGCTCCATTGTTTTCAATTGTGAACTCTTTAATTGGATGGGATGCTGTGACACAATATTCTGTGTTAAGTGAGATAAATGGGATAGATGAGTTAAGTTATTCTGTGTTAAACACACAATTCAAAGTCGCTTCATCTGTAACAGTAGCGCAACTACGCTACCATTCGCTGCCAGAGCGTGACTTTGCATTTTAGTGAATTTGCGTAGCGCTGGCGAACATTCACCTGGCGAAGTGCGGCGAACGTTAGCGAAGCCAACGCTAGCGAATTTTCGCATCTTAGTGAATTTCCCCCTTTAAATGAGCCAGTTCATGCAAGACTGACTGATATCCCTGCCTGATTTCTCAGTGGCGCTTGATGGCTTTTCCATATTGATGGCATCCCTGAATTGATAACAATGTTTTATCATCTTAACCTTGAAACATCAGAATCTAATTGATTTTAATTTAAAAAAAAAAAAAGATGTATATTTTTTTTTTAATTATATACAGAAATGAGTTCAGTACAGGCTGGCAATACCCCCTGGAAGGGACAAGTAAATTTTATACACGTAATGCATCTCTGTACCTACAACTGTACCCCAAGGTGTGTTACTATTAGTATTATTGCTCCTGCTCTTCCCATCCTATTGTGCAGCTAAGCAAAATGCTTTGACAATATAAAACAGTGATCTATTATAACCAAGTAAGAATATTCTATTATGCTTTCTTTGCTAAATAAAGTTGAAGCAGTTCATGAAAATACAGTGCATGAAGTGAGAACTTTCCTTCCTCCCCAGAGCAGCATGCATGATTTCATTGTTCCTGCTCAGTTTTTCCCCTGAAAGTACAGTATTGTCTGCTTCCCATATGTCCACAGTCTGCAGATGCCATATGGTCTAAAGAAACAGAAAATATATCCCTTTACCAATGCATATCAAGTGTTCCTAGTTGTAAAAATTCAGAACATATTAAATGTTCAATACAGATTTCATTAATTCATAATTTTTTTTAACAAAGCCTTTAATGGATTACTTTGTATTATTTCGGCAAATTACTAACAGGTTAAACAAGATTATTTATATTAGTTTAATGTAAGGATGAATTAGCAAGTGCATGATCCCCCATGTTTTTTGCTCTTTCCTGTCTTGCACTCCTATGAATTTACAAAGGTCTCTGAGATAAAAAAAAAAAATGAATACAGAGACATTTGTCTCCCCAGTATTGCGTCATTCGGTGGCACTGTATTCATGATGGACAGACCTGTACTTCTTCCCGCCCCCAGCCCATAACTTCACATCATTCAGACAAGCAAGTTAGGGAGCACATCTGGATGCAGGTACAACATACTTTGGTGCCAATTCACTAAAGCGCGAAGCGTCTAACGCTAGTAGTGATGGGCGAAACGGCCGCGTTTCGCTTTGCTGAAAAATTCGCGAATTTCCGGAGAAATTCGCAAATTTTTCGCCGATTCACGAAACGTCGCGCGTCGTTTTTTGACGCGCGTCGCGTCGTTTTTGCCGCACGTCGCGTCAAACGCGACGCGTCGCGTCATTTCCGACGCGTCCCGTCATTTTCGGCGCGTCGTGTCATTTTCGGCGCGTCGCGTCAAAATCGACGCGCGACTCGTTTTTGCGCGGCGAATTTTTTTTTTGCGAATCTTTTGGGCAGTTTCGCGAATTTATTCGCCAGCGGCGAATCGCGGGAATTCGCCGCGAATTCGCCCCTGGCAAATAAATTTGCCCATCACTAAACGCTAGCGCTAATTCGCCAGCGTGACGTCAATTCGCAACTTCGCCGATTCACTAACAGTGTCCATGGCGAAAATTCGCTAGCGAAGTAAATAGACTTGCACAACTTCGCACCCTTACGCCAGGGTAGATGAAAATTATTGTGAACGTTACCTCTTACGCTAGACGTTACTTCGCCAGGTCAGACCTGGCGAAGTTCAATACAATAGATAGGAGTTTGAAAAAAAACTTGAAGTTTTTTCTAAGTCCCAAAAAACACTGGTGTCGTTTACCTTTTGTAGGGTGATAGTCCGAAAAATAGCGAAATTTTTTTTGGGGGTTACCCTCCTTCCCCCCTACATTTCCTAACATATGGCAACACAACTATACAAGGGGCACATGTAGGGCAATAGGACAACTTTATATAATTTATTAAAGGTTTCCTGGGCTTGTGTAGTGGAATGTAGTGGCTGTAACATATACTTCTATTATACGCTTAAGTTTGTGCCGTATGTAAATTAGGCATCGCTAGTGTAAATGCGCTTTGCCTGGCGAAGTAACAGTAGCGCTACTTCGCTACCGTTCGCCGCCCTGAGTGCAAATTTGCATCTTAGTGAATTTGCGTATCGCTTGCGAAAATTTGCCTGGCGAAGTGCCGCGAATGCCGGTGAAGCCAGCGCTAGCGCATTTCTACACTTTAGTCAATTTGCCCCTTAATGTTAAAAACAGAGAATAATTATATGGAATTCTTAAAATATTTATAGATATAGGAAATCTAAAAATAGAATACAAAAGGAAGCGCACACACAGAGTAGTATTGTTTCAATTAAGATAAGTAATTAATCCCATCGAGCCACAAAGTGTTTAAAAATGGTGCCTGGAGAGCTATATTGCAGAAGATCCACCACTGTGATATTCAACAAAAATCCCCCCTTTTGGGTATATACTCACAAGATTTCTTAGATTTTGATGCATATAGTGATGTAGTTCTTCGCCTTATAAGTTTCCTCCAGTCATCCACCAAGTAATGTAATGAAGATATAAAGCAAAAAACAACCGATTTGCTACTAACAGGGATCGCCAGATCATAAAGCACGTAGTACCCAAAGAAAAATAAAAGTCCGGCCTTCTCTGGGACCAGGAAGGCTTCTTCTGTTGAGTCTGTGATCAGTGAATAAATCAAACTGCTCCAATATCCAGTCTATGGTACACCTTTAGTGTTTCCCCTTGGGATTGACTGGGGTAAAAATTACTTGGGTTTTTACTTTAGGAAAATGATGTTCACAATACAGGGTTCAGTTTTCGTGGTGTTTGTCAACATGAAATTCCGTTTAAGAGTCAAATTTCGTATGTGTTTATTAATATCAATGAAAATGGAAAATGTATTGGGCATGGTGTTGGGTGCAAAACTTAAACCTTTCCCCAGTACATTCATTTCCTGTTTTGTTAATGGTTTGTTGGAGATGTTGATAACTGAGGATGTTTCATGTTTCTCTTTACTCCGTTTCTGCTTCTGAATTCTTTTTCCCCGTCTGTATGACCATTTCCAACCTATTCACTTTTTCTTAAATAAAGAAACCTTATAACACATTCATGAATCAAATTGTACGTGTGCCAGCCAGCAGCACCCAAAAAATTGCTCCTAATATGTACCTGTATCAGCAGCACCCAAAATATTGCTCCCAATCTGTACCTGTGCCAGCCAGTAGCACCCAAAATATTGCTCCCAATCTGTACCTGTGCCAGCCAGTAGCACACAAAATATTGCTCCCAATCTGTACCTGTGCCAGCAAGCCAAAATATTGCCCTAAATAAATACCTGTGCCACCAGCATGGCCCCTCAAGTCTGTACCTCTGCCACCAGCCACTGCCTTCCAAGTCTGTACCTGTGCCAACAACCATTGCCACCTAAGTCTGTACTTGTGCCACCAGCTGGCCCCCTAAGTCTGTACCTGTGCCACAAGTCTGTACCAGCCATTGCCCCCCAATTCTGTACCTGTGCCACCAGCCTGTGCCAGAGCAGCAGCAAAAGAAATTAAAAAAACATTATTTCCCTTCTAAAGTGTGCCCCCCCCCCATGACTGCACCCTAGGCGGCCGCCTACTCTGCCTACCCCTAGTTCCGGCCCTGATGTCTTCTATTGTATCTATCTGGTGATCTCACCTTAACTCTTTCAATTCTCTTGGGGTCATTTAATGGACCTTGAAAATGTCCAACGGGGCTATTAATCTCAAGAGCAGGATTGTGTGGCCTGATTTTTTTCCTATCTCTCATGTTGTTGACTATACTTTTACGAGTATTGTTTTTTGCCTCACAAAAGTCCATATTAAATTTACTTTTTTTTTACGATATTGTAGATCTTTGTTGTATTGGATCTTCTTTCTATACTGGAGTTCAACTTTTGGCATCCATCATTATCAACACTTTTTGTTTCTCTGTAATATGTTCCCTTATAGTTGAAGTTTATTTTCCTGATACTTAATGAACGTTGATATTCCAGAAAGCAGCCCCCCCCCCTTTTTTTTTTGCTAATAGTGGAGTGGCGCAGTATTGGTATAAAATAATTATACCTCTTTCTATATAATCTATTTATAGATACAGTTGTGCGGGCTTCTGCTACAGATCCTACATATATAACAATTTAAATATAAACATGTAGCAGTTCTACTTTAATAAAACATCAAATCATACCCCAACACAGAAAGGTGAAACCATTGCTCCTCCGTCCTATGCGAAATGCATTAGGAGAGAGGAGCTATGGGTTCCCCTTTCTGTTTTTGGGTATGATTTATGGAAAATGTTCACAAATCTGTGTCAGCATGCATTTTGCTTTGCTGGGAAAAGAATGCAGAAAAAAAAAATCACCTCTCCAGTTTAGCTAGCAAACTAGCAAACAAGAGCATCACAGAACTGAAGCTGAATCGTTAATCATATGTAGTGATGCGCACAACTGGCCTGCTTCTCTTGCCAAAAGAAATTTGGATGAATTTGCAAAACATTTTGCCAAAATGTACCAAATGCATTGGAGTCAATGGAAAGGTGTCAGGATTTTTACTGTATTTGTATAATGCATGCTGTAATTCTAGTGCAGATTTGTAAAATTTTCACTGCTTGCAAAACCCTGAATTTTGCTGCAAAACTGTACCAGGCAGAAAAGCTTCCCTAATCACAAATCCTTAGTGTAATTTCACACATTATAGAACCAGCAGTCTTGGTTAAATTACAAATGACATTTTATGGCACTAGGGAGTAATGATTCTGATGGGTGTTAGTGCTCAGTGTTGCTGTGCTCGGTACTGCTTCTGAACAAAACACAGCAAAAACACTGAAAACAAATGTATTCCACTGCTTGGAGCAGTTTAACATATTTGGACAAATTAACTCACTGATCTTCTTTGATAAATGTGTCAATTCTTTAACACTAATAAAAAATACAAAGACATTGCTTCATAGTTGCAATGAACAGAATAATGTCCATTCATGTATTATTTATAAAATGAAAGCAAAATCAGTATGGGCAGGAATAGGGAGCACGGAACCCACAAGTGCTACATTTTTTGGCAGAGACTTTCACTGTTGACAAAACCTGTCAGTCGTTTATTTTCTAAGCATAACTGCCTAACACTTCCTAGTCTAGTTAATTATCTAATAGTTTTTTTTCAGTTTTTAGCTTACTTAGATCAAAGCATTTTCTTCGTGCCATATTTCCATTTAAAGTACAACACAAGATGGTTAATAGTTTGAAGGTCATCAGCCCTCATCTTTCATCACCATGTCCACTTCCAAATGGAGCAATTGTAAATGTTCCAGCTGGTGGGGGGGAGGTGAAAGGAGCTGATGTACTATTTGTGTGTCAGGGAGGTGTTCCAAACTGTGGTCCAGAACTCTCCTTGCACCTGTTGGTCTTTACCATCTGCTCGTCGAAATTTTTAAAAGGTTCCACACCCTAGAAAGTCCAGCAGAAGCACATTTAATCTGTTCCCTGCAGACAGTACAACAAAAGCCACTGATCCCATTTTAGGAAAAAAAGAAAGTATGACACAGAGAATCAAGCAAGAATTTGGGAGGGAGTTAATCTCTGAGCATTCCACATTGGCTTCTTGTTAAAGGAGAGTTATTGTATTTCTCTAGATAACTATTGGCTGATGTACATGCAAGAGAGATACAAGCTAGTTATTTAGAGAAAGGAAAGGAGGAAAAATAGCCTTCTGCCAATCTGTTAAATATAAAAATAATAATTTGACACAAGAAAGAAGCAGTTTGTTTCTTACAACTTGGAAATGATGAGTCTAGAGCGGGGGTCCCCAACCTTTTGTTTTACCCGTGAGCCACATTGAAATGTAAAAAGAATTGGGGAGTAGTGATGAGCGAATGTGTGCCATTCACTGAAGGGTGAAAATTTTGTGAAACATGTTGAAGTCATTAGGTGACAACATTTTTTTACTCCAAATGCATTAACGTCAATGGGCAGATTTTTCTTGTGTGCGACTTTTTTGTCTTGGGGACTTTTTGTCTCAGCAACTTTTTTGTTCAAATGCATTAGAGTCAACGGGTGTTTTTTTTCTTATGGAGACTTTTTTGTCTCTGCGAAAATTTTGTCTTAGCAACTTTTCACAGTTTTGCCCCAAGAATTATTTGCAGATGGTCAGGTGCAGATGCAGTGAATCCATGCCTGGTGGAAAAATTCATTCATCCCTATTGGGGAGCAACACAGGCATGGAAAACATCCCTGGGGGTGCCAAATAAGGGATGTAACTGGCTATTTGGTAGCCCCTTTATGGACTGTCGGCCTACAGGAGGGTCTGTTTGGCAGTACACCTGGTTTTTATGCAAACAAAAGTTACCTTCCAGCCAGTGATTCAAAAATAAGCACCTGCTGTTAAGGCCATTGGTAGTGATGGGCGAATTTATTCGGCAGGGGCGAATTTGCAGCGAATTCCCGCGATTCGCCGCTGGCGAATAAATTCACGAAACGGCAGCAAAAATTCGCCGCCGTAAAATTCGCCAACAAAAACGAGTCGCGCGTCGTTTTTGACGCGACGCGCCGAAAATGACGCGACGCGCGCCGAAAATGACGCGATGCGTCGGAAACGACGCGCGACTCGTTTCGCAAATTTTTCGCCAGACATTGTTCAGACATTACACACTATACATGGGCTGATAAGCTGCCAATTTATTCTGGAAGGGCCGAGTCCCAGCTTCCTGTCTATGTGAAGCTTAACACCATCATTAATGTGATACTATTTTCATTAAAACAAGCCACCATAGCTCTCCTACAGGGTTTGGAGAGTAAGCATAGCAAATATCCCATCTAAGTACAATTATAGTCACCATTCCCAAAGAGAATTTGATTTATGTAAGTGGTCCTTAAACTTTCTTCCCATACAAAATATCGCACCTCAGTGTAATTACCGCAGAAGTGGAACAATACTTTGGTGGGTTATAGTGGTACACTACTGTATAATGAATGCATTGTTTGTAATAATAGTGCTAACTTGAATAAATGTACTGCTTTTACTCCTGGACAGGGACGTAACTACAGAGGAAGCAGATCTTGCAATTGTACAGATGGGCCCAGGGGTGTAGGGGCCCTATGAGGCCCTAATTAATGAACAGTTTCAATATTTCTCGGTAGATTGGGTCAAATTACCAGTGTTTTGGAGCCCTAAGTTGAATTTGCTGTGAGGCCCTGTAACACTGCTCCAGGAGTTCTCTCTCTCTGGAGTCTTCCTTTCATCCTTTGTAAGTCAGATAGCAGAATCATGGATCTTGGCCCCAGTGCCCCTATATCAACTACTTCAACTGTTCCATGCTTCAGAACTTACAGAGTCAGTGTGATATACCAAAAAAGTACACAAAAATAATATACTTCCCTCTCCAGCACAGTTAAGACTCTGGTTTCAAACTGCCTTTTGTTTTATTTCAGACGTTCTCAAACGAGTTAATTTTCCACGCTGCAACTAGATGAGCTATTTTTATAAACCCAGAGCTCCTTTAAACTCTTCTGCCAAACTTCACACAAGTGTATTCTGCAAAGTCCAGGTGTTAGAACAGCTGTAATGTCACTGAAATGCATCTTGATCTTCATTCTGGAATAGGCTTCACTCCTGCTTCTAGGTTACAAAAAGATCCTTTTTATTTTTTCATACAACATATGTTATGTTTGAATTTTATTCTGAAAGTGTTTATTAGAAATAGTTCCAGATTGTGAAACACTTGCTGACAGTTATATATGGCGCTTGTTTCTTAAAGATACATTCTTTATGCTCACTTTTCCCACAACTACCAGGGCTGATGTGTAGTCCCCAGGTCTTAATGTCTCTTTCTAGCCCTCCTAAGCCCAATTGCATTGCCACCACCACCCCCACCTAAAGCCCATAAAAAGAAAATGCACAGTGCATTCTGAACACAAAGCCTGCATAGGGGAGCTGTATAGGCATTCAGGAGATTCAATAAATGTCCCTGAGCCCCCCAAGTGGCTTTATTATTTATGATATGATCAAGCAAGCAAAGCTCTTTATAGTGCTCTTTAACTATCTGCTGTCGCTACAAACTCGGACATTAAGTCCAGTATAATCAAACCCAATTTTTAAATTGTCCAGGGGACAAGGATAAAAACATAAAATAATGAATGTAAAATGTAGGACATACGTAAAATCAGGATTTTTCTGTAAAAATGGCACAAAAAGTACAACAACAAAAATAATTCATGAAAATGGGGTTTTGAGGAAAGTGGGGCAAAATCATTATGTGAAATGCAAGAAAACATACGTAAAAACCAGGTATAATATCCACTATCCGGGAAACTTGTTATCTAGAAAGGCCCTCTCCCATAGACTAAAATAATTTTAATTTTTAATAAAAATAAAACAGTATCTTGTACTTGATCTCAGCTAAGATATAATTGATCCATTTTGGAGGCAAAATGATCCTATTGGGTTTAATTAATGTTTCAATTATTTCTTAGTAGACTTAAGGTATGGAAATACAAATTACAGAAAGACCCATTACCCAGACAACCTCAGGTCCCAAGCATTCTGGATAACAGGTCCAACGCCTGTACTTTATCATTCATTAGGTATTGCATCTTTGCACTTCTGTATAGTTGCTCTTGATGCTGGTGTGTCCATCCTGCTTCTGAATTACGTTGCATTGAAGGTTGCCCTAGTTTCATGGTTGCATGGTTGTAGCCTGCATCATTATTGGCAGAGTATATGCAGTGCTGGAATTGTAAATGAGTGGGAGTTGTGGCTGCTGCAATTGTGCCTCATGCCCCAAAACGTTCTCCATTTTATTTTGACACAAAGACAAAATTGTCCAGCTGAGGGTACAGTTGTAACTGAACCCTTATATGTTTAAAGGGAATGTTTCCTTCAAAGCTCATGTATAATTCCATTTATTCCTATATTCAAAAAGTGTTATGCTACATGCCTGCCATTGCTGTGTAAATATAAATTATCCTAAGTAACTGTATGAATACCGTACCTTGCATCTCACTCTTATATTAAGAATGATTAATGCAAGGCTCTCTCCTAGGAATAAAGTACATGCCTGAATAATAAGAATAATTAAAAAAAATAAAATCCCAAGTGCAGCTGTGTTGATTTTCTGCATTAGCGTGCAGCTGTGAAGCTCTGGCTCGCTTTATGTAAAACTTAAAGGCTGCAAAAGATATGAAATGTGGCATTCAGTCCTTTTCAAAGTGTGTCACGTACTGGTTTTTAATCTGTAGCCCATAGTCTCCATGTCCTTCTCGAGAGGGGAATCATTGGTTCAGATATACTCAGACATTTTAAAGGATAAGGAAAGGTGCTCTTTAATTGGGGGTTCCAAAAGTTAGTTACCTCCAGGTGATTGTATATAGTTACCACTTACCCCAGGCCGGTGCTCCTTTCAGCAGAAAACTGTACCTGCCCAGGGTTCTCCCAGCTAGCACCACGGAGCGATCATCCTCCAGTTGAACTTTAACGAAGAAGTTGACTAATTCTACTGCTCATGCGTCTGCCCCGGGAAATTTGAAGAAAGAAGAAGTAAGTTCTCGCTGGAAGAACTCCTTGACCGGTGTAGATTTCTCCTGATAGGAGCTCTGTCTGGGTTGGTGGTGCCTAACTTTTGGAACCCCAATCAAATATGCCTTTCCTTGTCCTTTCCATAGACAAGTAGACAAAAAGACAGGTATGACTACTGAATAAACGGTTAGAAAGCTCCAGAATGCTTGGGACCTGGGTTTTTTTGGATAAGGGGTCTTTCCGTAATTTTGATCTCCATACCTTTAGACTACTAACAAATCATTTAAACATTCAATAAACCCAATAGACTGGTTTTGCTTCCAATAAGTATTAATTATGTCTTAGTTTGGATAAAGCACAAGGTACTGTATTATTACAGAGAAACAGAAAATAATTTAAAACATTTTAATTATCTGATTAAAATGGAGTCTACGGAAGATGGCCATCCCATAATTCCGAACTTTATGGATAATGGGTTCCCAAACCTAATAGTAAATCACAACATTTTAATCATTAACTTTTTTGTTAAAAACAGGAGAACTGAGGGACACGTGTGAAAAATTTATTGATCTGGTCATATTATTATAAAATTAAAATTATATAGCCCAGATGTGAGACCATTGTTGGACCCTCACATTCTCTCCACCAAAAATTTCACCCTATCATTTTTCACCAGTCTAGTTATTTTTTTTACCATTTCAACTTTTTACAAAATTGTTTTTCCTTCTTGCAGTTTCCAGGCTTAGCCTAAAAAGTTATGTTTCTCACTAAGAATAAAATCATTTCCAGTTGGCCTGAAGCAAAATGTGTTTTTAAAAACCTGTGTGGTGTTACCTGCAGGCAAAAGCCATTCTTTAGAAAGTGTTCTGTGAGGTGACATATGGTAACATTAAAAAATGTCAACTTTTCTGGATATGAAAGCTCCCAGCCACAGCAAGACATACACTATTCTAATTAAACATGATATGAAACGGCTCATGCTTAAACATCAAAATAAAGGACTTTGGCAGACAAAAATGTTAGTATGTTGTGTGTTTGTAGATTCATCTTGTACTGCATCTATGTTTTTAATGTATAACGTAAAAAATAGCTCTAATATAAAGAGGAATAGTCTCTCTGCTGATTGCTACTGTAGTTCAAATGTTACTTGAACCCTTCAGAAAAAAGGTCTTCTTCTAAGACTTGTCACAGTTGGCTTTTTCTTCCCTGGTGGAAAAATGATGGCAGATAAAACTCCATTACTGCCTGATATTGACCGTGTCTGTTGTGGGATCAGGGACATATGCCTGTTACTGCGCACACAGGAGCATTTGGCCCTGAGAACTCTCAGGTGGCATTGGAAGACAACACCATATGTGACCTTATATTTACAAAAATTAGTTGTTGCAATTTTCTTCCTATAACACTGCATTGAACTTGGGATCTGGGGGTTGTGGTCTCAGGAGCCATTACACATCAGGAACAATTATATCCTTATAATACACAAGAGCCATGAATACTCTGTAAATTTATAGCCTTATAAACGGTTCTTAGTGTTGTCATTGTTTATAATCGGAGCTTAGTAATGTCATTTCTGTCACATCACTCACTGAAACTTGTGTAATATAATAAATGAAGTATTCCCCCCGTCTCAAAATATGAGGATATTAGAAGTCACCTCGGCGTTCCATGACCTGCATAAAAAAAACTTGGGGGCAAATTCATTAAAGAGTGCAACTTCACCAGTCCTCGCTTCGCAGCCATCACAACACTTCGCCAGGTGAAAATTTGCTCAGACAATGCTAATTCACTAAAGTGTGAAGTTTCGTCCAGGGCAACAAATGGTGACAAAGTTGCGCTAACTTTACTTTGTCAAGCAAAGCGAAGTTGCGCTAGTGTTGCCTAATTTGCAATATGTATGTGTTTCAGCAAATACTTTACATTACACAAGCCCGGGAAACCTTAATAAAAGAAAAAAGAGGTGTTATATTGCTCTACACATGTGCCCACTGTATAGTTTATGTTCCATATGTTAGGAAATGTAGGGGGGAAGCCGGGTACCCCAAAAAAAATTTATGACACTAGTGTTTTTTTGGGACTTAGATAAACTACTACTATTTTTTGATGAACTCCTATCTACTCTATTGCACTTCGCATGGTCTGAGCTGGCGAAGGCAAATCTGGCGCAAGAGGTAACGTTCATAAAATCCACATCTTAGTGAATTGGCATAGTAAAGCTCTTTCGCCAGAGCGAAAATTCGCCTGGCGTTAGAGTGCGAAGCAATGCTAGCGTAATTCTCCTGCGCCTGCACTCATTAGTAAATCGACGAAGTAACAAAATGAATCTGCCCCTTGGCCTTTGGCCTCATGTTTTTATATGGTCATAGCACTCCTCTGTAACTTATTATATAGTGAATAGTACATTATTCACTATATAATATGCAAGAGCCATGAATACCCTCTAAATTATATCCTTATAAACAGTGCTTAGCGGTCTCATCATTTATAATCAGAGCTTAGTGATGTCATTTCTGTCACATCAGTAACTGAAATGCGTGTATTATAATAAATAAAGTACTCCCCTGTTGCAAAATATAAAATAACTCGGCCTTTGATCTCATGTTTTTATATTATCATGGCACTCCTTGGTAACATCCTTATATTTTACAAGAGGAGGTACTTTCACTATATACTACCCAAGACCCATGAATATCCTGTAAATAATATCCTTATAAACAGTGCTCAGTGATGTCATCGATCAGGGGCATGTTTACTAAGATTGGAGATAAATATTTGGAGAGATTTCTGGAGATGTTGCCCATAGCAAGCAATCAGCAATTAGATTTAAACAGCCACCTGTAAGTTAGCAAAGATCTGATTGGTTGCTATGGGCAAAATCTCCAGAAATATCTCCAGATATTTATCTCCAGTCTTAGTAAACGTGCCCCTAAGGGATGTGATTTCTGGCACATGACTCCCTGAAACTTGTGTATTATAATAATGTTTCCCCTGTTGCAAAATATGTGGATATTAGAAGTCACCTCAGAGTTCAATGACCTGTATGGCCATCAGTCTCATGCTTTTATATGGTCATGGAACTTCCTTATAATATCCTTTTATTTTACAATAGGGGGTGCGTTATTCCCTTTGTAAAAGGTGCTTAGTGATGTTATTAATTGAATTACATTAATAATGTAATTTCTGACTCACTGAAACTTGTGTATTTTAATTAAGTTTCCACTGTTGTGAAATATGAGACTATTAGAAATTAACTTGGAGGTCTTTGTCATGAAACTTCTCTGTTAATAATAATAATATTATCATTTACAATAGGTGCTACATTATTTCATGTTTGTTAAATTGTAAAGAGTAAAATAGTCTTCTCCATCCTTACCAGATTCAAGTGAGCAAGTGAAATTGGCCTCCCAATCTAAGAAAAACTTCCTTAGCTCTAACTGGTGTCCATTACAATCCTCAAGTATGAAAATGGATCCACACAGCCAACAATTGTTGTAATTTGATTCATTTAACAGTAATCTCTAGCCATAATAATGCTTGTTGCAAGTGCAATGAGATATGACAATAATGTAAAAGATGAAAAGGCATCTTGAAATACTAAACATGTTCAGGCATATTGGAAAGACAGAAAAATACGTAGAATAAAGTCAATGTATATTTAATTCCGTATATTTAATATATATTTAACTGGGATAAACTAGGCAGGCAAAGATTTCAATTGGAAATAAAGGAAACAGGAATTACTATAGGGCGACACAACATTGCTAAGATAAGTTTTATTGCACGAGAAATAAGTGACCCGGGTCTCACTGAACTGATGGCATCAAAGCAAGATCATCTGAGACAGCCATATCTGAGCTCAGTGTTGGCCTATTGGGAGCCATGTTGTCCTCTCACCTAGCACTGCTGAAAACATTTCGTCGAGAAAGTTCAGCATCAGCAGCTTTTCAGAACATTAGTCTGTGCGCTGTTTTGTTGGCCAATTACCCAAGTTAAAAACAAAGCTTTTGACAGTACTTGCAGGTGTTCTACACAACCATATGTCCATTGATAATAATAACAATAATGTAGTATTTGTGTATGCATACAATGTGTGTTCATTAATATTGCAAGAATGTGGGTTAGTTTATAAGTACTATCAAATTCTATCCTTGTTTACAAGCAATTACATTACTGCTTCCAGAAAGGCTGCCCTTTATATCTAAATACAATATATTTGAAAAGAAGCATTAGACTATATTGAGATATACAGCTGTCTGTCCAGCCATGCCACACCATTTAAATAGATCACTGTCACAGTTTTCTGTTGAAAATAAATAGATTTAACCTTGTCTGCATGGTCAAACTGGACCAGCGGGAGAAAACCTGGTGGACCCCACCACATCAAGTCTACTGCCTGCCTGGGACTGGAGCAGGGGGATCACTTTTCAGTGGCCACAGTGGGGCACATTTAGACTGGAGCTTTCAGATGGCAGGATCCAGACATGAAAGGTTGACACGAAGTTTCCTATGAATAACACTGTCTATGATGGAAACTAGTGCTGAAAAGTGTGGATGACCCTGCACAAAGGGACCTGCGCTTTGGGGTAATATACAAGCTAGGGGCAATAGCCCGGGGGTGAGGTAGGCTGGGGGGAGGAGGGGGAGGGGCCTACTGGGTAAAAAGGAGGAGGGGTTTAGCGCCGGCGGGGTTGAATTCCCCTTCAAAGCTACTAGTAAATATTAGAAGAATGAAAGTTGACATTCACATCTAACAGTTTTTTGGAGAACCATAGTCCCTTAACCTTCATTTGCCCTAAGAAAATTATTTGTGGCCTTTGTAAGCATCATATAATCAGTAGGGATGGCGCGAACAGTTCGCCGGCGAACTTGTTCGCGCAAACATCCGCTGTTCGCGCTCGTCAAAAGTTCGCGAACGTCGCGCGACGTTCGCATTTTGGGTTCGCGTCAATTTGGCGCTTTTTTTTGCCGCATTTTTTTTGCCCTCTCACCCCAGACCAGCAGATACATGGCAGCCAATCAGGAAGCTCTCCCTCCTGGACCACCCCACACCCCCTGGACCACTCCCCTTCCCTATAAAAACCGAAGCCCTGCAGCTTTTTTTTCACTCTGCCTGTGTGTGCTGAAGAGCTAGTGTAGGGAGAGAGCTGTTAGTGATTTCAGGGACAGTGGATAGTAAGTTTGCTGGCTAGTAATCTACTGTACTTCAAACAACTGCCATCTAGCTGTGTGAGCTTGTTCACATTCTGTCTAAATATCCATAATATTACCCTCTCCAGAAAAAGCACCTGAGTGACTTTTTTCAAGCAGCCATAATATATTTTACGTAATCCGTATCCACCGGTGTAGTAGTGTATACGTTGACCTTGTAGGCATTATTTGCCCTGTAGCCATTTTTTGCTCAGTGTGTTCTTCAACCATCTAGCTGTGTGAGCTTGTTCATATTCTGTCTAAATATCCATAATATTACAGTGTCCACAACCACCTGAGTGACTTTTTTCCCTTTACAGCACAAAACGCAGCGCTGTGTCAACAATGGATTTTTAAGATACATTTTTGCCCTTGATCCCCCTCTGGCATGCCACTGTCCAGGTCATTGCACCCTTTAAACAACTTTAAAATCATTTTTCTGGCCAGAAATATCTTTTTTAGCTGTTAAAGTTCGCCTTCCCATTGAAGTCTATGGGGTTCGCGAACCGTTCGCAAATTTGCGGAAGTTCGCGAACATGTTCGCGAACTTTTTTTTCGGTGGTTTGCGCCATCCCTAATAATCAGACTAATACCATTTCATGCCTACAGAACATAAAGTGATCTAATACAGATGGGAGAGCAGTGTTACAGATCCTCAGCTTGCTGTCTGTTGCATGTTATCATATGCTGAGTCCATGTGGGGCGGAGGGCAGTCATGGTCAGAATATTGCAGCCCCCCCAAGATACCAATTTGGGTAAAAACAACTAGATCTGTAATACCTCTGAGCTCATCACATAGCATTTTACATTATGTAAACCTGGCATAAACAATTATTAACATATACAAGCAGAATCCATGGCAGTTGTATACATCATTAGCAACATTTGGCTTTTGCCAGTATAGAGATCAGAACACAGAAGAAAGAATAACGCTAATGACTTCATGAATAATTGTCCTGTACTAGCATTATGCTGAATCTGCCACCTGCTCCTGTGTTTGTGAACTGTAATAACTTTCCATCAAGCAAAAAATTCATATTACAGGTACAGCATCCATTATGCAGAAAGCTCAGGATTACAGAAAGGTTGTCTCCCATAGACTCAATTTTATCTAAATATTTTAAATTATTTCCTTTTTCTGTGTAATAATAGAACAGTAGCTTGTACTTGATCCGAACAAAGATATAATTAATCCTTATTGGAAGCAAAACAAGCCTGTTGTGGTTATTTAAATAATTTTCTAGTAGACTTAATGTATGAAGATCCAAATTATGGAAAGATAATTTACCTGGAAAACTATAGGTCCCTCACATTCTGGATACCTGTTCCTATAATTCTGCTACCATCATTAACATGCCAAAATCTTAATGAGCCCACTGTAATTATCCAAATAATCCATTTTTTTTTAAATGATTACCTTTTTCTAAAAAATAATAAAACAGTACCTTGTACCTGATCCCATCTAAGATATAATTAATCCTTATTGAAAGTAAAACAAGTCTCTTGGGTTTATTTCATGTAGACTAAAGGGCAGATTTACTAAGGGTCGAAGTGAAAATTCGAATAAATTTTATAATTTTGAAGTAATTTTGGGCTACTTCGACTATTGAACAGCCCAAAATTGGATTTGGATAGAAAAAACTTTGAAAATTTGAATCTGCCAAATTGCCATTGTAGCCTATGGGGGGACCTCCTGGAACCTGTCCTGAAAATTTTTCTAAGTTCTAGGAATTCAAAGGATTTTGGTTAAAATTGTTCGAATCATTGGAACAGTTCGAACAGTTTGAACGATTTTTATTGGATTGAAATAGGTCCATTTTCGATCGAATATAGCCTTTAAAAAAATTAGATGGTCGAAATTTTTTTCACTAATTTGACCATTAGTACATCTGCCCCTTAAGGTATTAAGATCCAAATTACGGAATGAGCTGTTATCCAGAAAACCCCAGGTGCCAATCATTCTGGATAACAGGTCCCATACCTGTATATCATGATATAAATAATATTTTTAATAATCAGTTACATTGGGTTCAATATATTTGACAAACGCAAGGCTCAGGTCTCTGCATCTCTGGTGTAGTTTCCATTTGTCTCCTGTAGCTTGAGTGAGGGCTGTTGTCATGTTCATAAGTTACATAAATGTGTTTGTATTCACAGTCTATAATAAGTTTTGTTTGAAGCCGATATCCAATGTGTTTTTTATCAGCACTGCTGTGTTATGCCATCATTTATCTGCTCTCTAAACAAAGGCCCACCTGGTTTATGGAAATGATTTATATATATACACACAAGAATAATGTGCTTTCAAACACTTTATAAACTTATATATAAATGTAATGGTGTTACTGGCCCCTTCATTGTAGCTTTTATATGACAATATAAGACAGTACAAAGACAGTGAGATGTGATAATAAAGGCTATGGCCAAAAAAGCTAGTGAAAAACTTTGAGAAAACTCTGCTGCTCAACAATTTGCTTGTGATGTACCACTTTGTGTCTGTATTGGGTATAGGACCTGTTATCCAGAATTTTCAGGACCTGGACCTTTCTGGTTAATGGATCTTTCAGTACCTTGGATTTTCATAACATAAGAATATTAAAAAATAATTTCAATATGAAATAAACCAAATAGACTGGTTTTACTTCCAATAAGGATTAAGCATTCCTTACTTTGGATCAAGCACACGGTACTATTTTATTACAGAGAAAAAATCTAAATCATTTTTAAAATTTGGATAAAGTGGATTCTATGGGAGGCAGCCTTCCTGTAATTCGGAGCTTTCTAAATAATAGGTTTCTGGATAACCAATCCCATACCTGTACAAGATGTACAGGTGAGCACCCGCAATGATCTAGAAATTCTGGGGAAAATGTTGCAAATTGGTGTTATGTGTAAATCTATTATCTTTTCACATTGCAACTGTAGTTGTAAATGAGCCTTTCTACAAATGAAATAACACCCAGCACCGACCCCCAACTCTGATCAATGAGCACAAATAGGCATCAGATCATTGAATGACTATGAAGTACCACCATATGCATTTGAATCAGCGCTCAATCATCAGGATTGGTTTACTGGCTGCTGTGGGATAGTGGAGCCTATTCAGGCCGGGGATAAGCTGTAGAGGAATAAAATGAAGACTAACCAAAAAGTGGCTCCGAACAACCCATTAAACACTGATCTCCTGAATCTGGAACCAATATAATGACAACTCCATGAACGTGTCCTGTAAATTCAACTTCATTACAAGAAATCAAAGCTAATTTGATTATAACCCTACAAAATGTACGAGGGTGCCGAATGTGACTATGTCGCATTGATATTTTAAATCTAAAATTTTATAGATAAAGCGATGTCTGTGTAATTTCATCAAAGCAGACCTTCACAGCAATTTATTTTGGTGTTCTTTGTAGTGTAAAACCACAGCCTCTCTCCACACTTGAAATGCTTCCCTGCTGTCTGTATTTTTTATATTATCAAGGACGAGGAGGTTCATTTATATTCATGCGTCCAAATTTATGTTAGGAGGGTGGGTTGTTAGCGGGCACAATGTGTAATCTGGTTTAAAAATGTGTTTAAAAAGAAAGTTTCAAAGGAAACCAAAAAGAATTCATCAGATGGTAAGGGTCTTTTTTTTAGGGACCATAAGATTCTGCTATGCACAGCTGGCTTGATGATGAGTGACAAATCAAAAGTCAGAGTAAAACTTCCCGATCAGATGAGGCCTTGCCACCCGATTAGCAGAAGAAAAACAGGGCAGATGGAAGGAGACTAAGCAGTGCGTAGTGAACAGATGGCCACTACCTTCTTGATATATGAAATTAATAACACTTCCTCAAATACAATTTAGGAGCAGGAATACATTACCTGAATTTTCATAACACAGAGAGAGAGAGAGAGAGAGATAGAGAGAGAGATGGCTGACATTCAATAAGGATTTTTCAGATGATCAATTTATATGGCGCCAGCGATAGTAAAGTACAATGAGAAACTAGAAAGTGGAGGATTTTGTTGCCATAGTTAATTTAACCGTAGATTGAACGCTTTCTGGTAAGAAATGAAAATATACAGGCTGGGTTATTATAATTTTAACAAGATTTGGATTGAAGGAAATAAGGTTTTGTCACTCTCATTCATCATGTTTCTGTGAAGGAACAGCAAGAATGGCTTCAAGAAGGATTGAAGAAGAAGAAGTAGAAGAAGTGTAATAGAACAGTTGCATTATTCTAGGGAAAACAAACATTTAGGGGCAGATTTACTATTATTCACTAAAAATCCCTCGAATTAGTTGAAATTCGATCGAATAGTTTTAGGCAATTTTTCCTCGATTGTTCGATTTCTCAATGAAATCGTACAATCGAATACCAATCATGCGATTTCATGAAAAAATCGTACAATTTCCTTCTAGCGCTCGGAATATTCATACAATTCGAGGCGTTCGATCGTACGAATGGTATTCGAGCAGGTGTAGGCAGTCGAATAAAATGCAAAAAAAAATTTAAGTTAAAGTCCTTCGATCATCAAATAGTCGAATTATCGAATATCCGATCATTCAATCTATTCGATCTATTCAATACTGTTGAATTTTTTGTATTTGTGGCCAAATTTGCATATTCGAATATCCGATAAAATCGTACGATCGGAATTCGATCGCACCTTGATCTATTCACGTGAATTTCGTAAATCTGCCCTTAATCTATGGTCAGGGGTATTCTAGAGCGGCGGTCACCATCCGTTTATTTAACTTGTGAGCCATATCTGGATATAAAAGGAGTTAGGGAGCAAGGCCCTAGGTGGACTGGCAGCCTACAACCAAAACTTGCCTCCAAGCCTGGAATTCAAAAATAAGAACCTACTTTGAGGCCAGTGGAAGCAACAGCCAAGGGGAAGTTAAGAAACATGTTGTTCATGAGCCACTGGTTGGGGATTGCAGTTCTATAGAGTATCTCCTTACAGGTTACGGAGTAGTCTACAGCAATGCCTGCCATCTTCTTTCATGCAGTGGGTTATGGGATATTCTACCACAGGGCTTTTTTTAAGTCATAAGATGGGTGTGGGGGTGCTGCAACCACACGGAAGTTTGGCCATTCTCCCTGCAGAATAACTCTTTCAACATTTTGACCACTGCTGCTTTTGGGCCAAAAACAACAGACGTTGAACTATGCCTGTCTGTTACCTTTTCCTATATTGATTTATGATTATTTTCAGATACATGGATTATCTTGCCTAGATCATAGATCGATAATAATTTATTATTTAGGATGATTAAACATGTGGTTCCATTTGTATTCATACAGAGCAGATTGCACTAAACTGATTGAATGCTGAATCTGTGAGTGAAACTATTTTTAAAGGGGTTGTTCACCTTTGAGATAACTTTTAGTATGATGTAGAGAGTGATATTCTGAGACAATTTGCAATTGGTTTTCATTTTTTATTATTCTTGGTTTTTGAGTTATGTAGCTTTTTCTTCAGCAGCTCTTCAATTTGAATTTTAAGCAATCTGGTAACTAGGGCCCAAATTACCCTAGCAACCATGCATTAATTTGAATAAGAGACTGGAATATGAAGAGGAGAGAGTCTAAATAGAAGGATCAGCAATAAAAAGTAGCAATAACAATAAATTTGTAGCCTTACAGAGCATTTGTTTTTTTAGAAGGGGACGGCGACGCCCATTTGAAAGCTGCAAAGAACTTGAAGAAAAATACAAATAACCATAAAACTATAAATAATGAAAACCAATTGAAAAGTTGCTTAGAATTGGTCTTTGTATAACATAATAAAAGTTACCTTAAAGGTGAACCACCCCTTTAAGGGCTAGTCCACATGGGAAGATTCAGGGAGATTAGTTGCCAGGTGTGTGAATAGGTGCAGGGGGCTTTACATTTTATCAGGCGTGAGACATGGGTAAGCAATTCAGGGAGATAAGTTGCCCCAAAGAAGCGGCGATTAGTCGCCTGGTGACTAATCTCCATGAATCTTCCCATGTGGACTAGCCCTAAAGGTGTTGTTCATCTTTAAACTAACTTTTAGTACAATGTAGAGAGTGTTATTCTCTGAACATTTGGTTTTCATTTTTTTATTTATTTGTTAATTTATTTTTAGTTATTTGGCTTTTTTTTCAGCAGCTCTCCAGTTTGCAAATGCAGAAATGTGGTTGTTAGGGTAAGAAGGTAAATAAAAACTATAAAAAATAAATAATGAAGACCAATATACTAAAAGATAATGGAAAGGTGAACCATAAATTTAAGGCAAAAGCTTTTTTTTTTTTTTTTTTTTTTTAAATGGACACTTCCAAGGTCATAGAATGAAGGTCACTTATTGTGTTATTATAATGTGTTTACAAAGTTCTAAACACATAGCAATGGTAATGCAGTCTGAGTGGAGTGCCACATGTGTGTATATAGCATACTGTACCAGTAGTGAAAGAAAATAAATGACCCTAGTGAATTAAGCACAACAATGTTAGAGAAAAAAAAAAAGAACAAATTAAAAAAATACAGAATAGCTTTTATTCATCTAGAAACAATATTCATGGAATCCTACCATTGATTTGGCCTTCAGAGAGGGTAGAGTTTTACAGTTTTCGTTGTCCGCAGTTTCTTGTAATGCCAGTCGGTCTGATTACTTGTTAATTGTATTTTTTCTGTAGAGTTCAAATAAAGTCATTATAAAACCCTATTCCCCCCCTCCACAAAATTACTAGAGCATTTACCCAGAGCATTTCCAACAGCAGGTCTGTGCTACATAGGGATGTAGCGAACGTCGGCAAAAAAGTTCGCGAACATATTCGCGAACTTGCGTCAAAAAATGCGAACGGTTCGCGAACGACGCGAACCCCATAGACTTCAATGGGAAGGCGAATTTTAAAAGCTACAAAAGACATTTCTGGCCAGAAAAATTATTTTAAAGTTGTTTAAAGGGTGCAACGACCTGGACAGTGGCATGCCAGAGGGGGATCAAGGGCAAAAATGTATCTGAAAAATCCATTGTTGACACAGCGCTGTGTTTTGTGCTGTAAAGGGCAGAAATCACACTACATTTCTAAACCTGTGTAATAAACTGCTTTAAAACGTCCGGCGTCTACATGCCAATCAAGTCGTGTAAAGGTTACAGCCTGTTCACACGCAAAGACGAAACGCGGCGCTTACTGCAACGCAAAAAAACGCAAAGAGCTTTAATGAATGTCATTTAATGAATGTCATTTAATGAATGAACATTTAATGAATGTCAAAGAGATTTAATGAATGTCACCCTTTAAACAACTTTAAAATCATTTTTCTGGCCAGAATGATACCGTCAAGTGAGCAAAGAATAGTTGTTAATTACTAGTTGAGCTTGTCACCTCCAGGATGTTCGTCCTGTTGGTGGCAATATTTCTGTAGTGGTGTGTTTAGCAGTCACCGTGCTTGTGCGCACGTGCACGGTCAGGCAGAGGTAATTCAATGTACAGTGAAGTGAACCAAACCAAACCTAACCTAAAATGTCCCTCAAATCCCTGCAGACTTCTGTCCCTCCAATACAGAGCAGTATCAAGCAGATTACTAGCCAGCAAACTTACTATCAACTGTCCCTGAAATCACTAACAGCTCTCTCCCTACACTAACTCTTCCAAGCAGCACACACAGGCAGAATGAAAAAACGCTGCAGGGCTTCAGTTTATATATGGAAGGGGAGTGGTCCAGGGGGTGTGGGGGTGGTCCAGGAGGGAGAGCTTCCTGATTGGCTGCCATGTATCTGCTGGTCTGGGGTGAGAGGTCAAAAAAAAGCGCCAGCTACGGCGAACCCAAAATGGCGAACGTCGCGCGACGAGCGCGAACAGCCGATGTTCGCCGGCGAACAGTCCGCGACATCCCTAGTGCTACATATTTTATATTAGATCAGTACAGGGATGGGTTAAAGATTGTCTCTATAAATCAGATGTATATGGGAAATTCTAACTGATTTTGGGGGGGGGGGATACTATTGTACACAGCAATAATAATAAATACTCAAAATATGAAGATTGGCCCCTGCCCAAAAAAGACATAAAAGTTACAACATTTTTTGCCCCTTGTAACAAATATTGAAACAAGTTACATTATTTTCATCTGCCCCTTAGTGTACAGGTATGGGATGCAGAAATCCATTATCGAAAAAGCTCAGAATTATGGAAAGGCAATCTCCAATAGACTCCATTTTATCCAAATAATCCAATTTTTTAAAAATGATTTCCTTTTTCACTGTAATAATAAAACAATACCTTGTACATCCAAATTGAGATATAATTAATCCTTACTGGAAGCAAAATCAGCCCGTTGGGTTTATTTAATGTTTAAATGATTTTCTAGCAGACTTAGGCTATGAACACACATATGGTTTTCCGCTGAGGTTCACACTTCCGTTTTTAAAAAAGCCGACTGCTGTGCTAACCGAAGTGCCGTAGCTTTAACGTATAACCGCTACACAATGGTCAGCTTTTTTAAAACCTGCTGCACAGACCTTGTGCTTAAACGTATGTGTATCTATAGCCTTAAAGTGATACTGACACTAAAAAATGAAATTTAACATATGAATGTACATTAATTGTTACCTATAGGTCATGTTGATCATTTTTTGCTGAGAGGTTTGTTTTTGTATATAACGGTTAGCTGAATTTTCTAAGCCTGACTCTCTGACACCCTGACACTCTTACTTTGCCAACCTAACAGTCCCATCTCAGTCTGTTAGTTACAGTTGCTAATGATAACAGATGCCGGGTGCACAAATATGGCAGCCCCCTCATACAGGAACATGGGGGATCAGACAGGTAATGTAAAAGCATCATACAAATACCTTATGGCAAAGTTAGAAGTAGCTTTCAAAGCCAGTTATTATAATAGAGGTAAAAAAGAGTTTGACTTCAGGTGTCAGAATCTCTTTAAGGTATGAAGATCCAAATTATGGAAAGATCTTGTTATCCTGAAAACCCCAGCTCCCAAACATTCTGGATAACAGGTCCAATCATTGGACTACCATCATTAACATGCAAAAGAGATTTTTTAAGGACCACTCAATTGTTAAAATATTTTCATGGAAGGCCTTAATGAGCCCCACTATAATTTAAAAATGTTTTCATCATTTATGACCTATAAATTAAACAGAGCCATGTGGACACTTCAAAAGAAACATTCAATTAGTAAAAAAATTTTAAAGACAGGCATTTTCTACTAACCTCCCTGTTGGAGACAGGGAATTTGTTTGTACTGGATGTGTCTAGCTGGAGCTATTTTTAATTTTGCACAGAAATTTACCTTAAAAGGTTATCAGTTTAGAGCATAGAGGAACCATGCATGTTGGATACTACACGGCCATTCAAACCAACAAACATTAATATTTACAAGTACAATTAGTGAAAAGAAAAAACAGATTCTCTGTTCCATTCATTAAAGGATAAGAAATTCAGGCTCCTTTTAGGTTATAACAGTTACAAAATATGAGAAATGTGATGTGTAATAATATGAGAAGGGAAACTGTAACAAGGCGGCAGTTAGTAAAGCTTGAGGGCGGCCAGTGTTGACAGGGAGACTGCTATCAGAAACAAGCCAGACAAAATCCAGAGCTCCCTGCACTTCTCTAGCTGTTTTCCATCAATGTCACTATAAGCTGAAACAATGAGGCAAAGCAGACGGTGCAAGTATTCCAGTAAAATTCACATGACCACCCTGACTAAATCACACATAGTCGCATACACAGGACCTGACACTCACCTAGGCCCGTCAGACAACCTTATCAATTGTGAATAAAAGCCTCCGCGGGAATGCAGGCCTTTTTTTGTTCACAAGGGCTGGGTGTGAACTTTGAGATTTACCAGGACCTTTTTTTCAGCCACTTTGAATTTGTTCTTGAATGCTCTGTAAGTACAGATAAGTACAGATAAACTAATCATATGGTCCCAGAAGGAGCAAAGTAGGCTTGCCGGAAAGATATTGTGTTATCAAGCCATAAGAGCTGATTTTTTTTCCATAGGAATAATATTTTTGTCTTATGTAACTTGGCCAATCTTTGAAGGCATAGAATATCTGTAGAAATAAGTCAAATTAACTGGACTTGCAGTGTTTTTTCGTTGAAGACTTTTCACCAGTCATCCAACTGGCGTTCTCAATTCAGAATAGTTATTCTGAATTGAGAAAGCCAGTTGGATAACCGGTGAAACTTCTTCAAGAAAAAAACACACCAAGTCCAGTTGATTTAACTTATTTCTACAGAGATACCATGACCTGGATGAATTAGAATCTTCATAAACAAATACACAGAATACTTTTGTAACACTGATTCTCTACCTTGAGTCCCCATTAAATATACTTTAGCAATGAAATTTTTTGTTGTTGGAATACAAATAGATGTTTCTTTTAAGATACTAAATTTCTGTCCATCTCCATGTGTCAATAGGTCAATAGGTCTTAGGCAAGCAGCAAAGGTTCAAAAAGTGAAACAATATTACAAAAGCTTTATGATGAATGTGAGGAGCCAGATTGGGCAGAGAAAACCAACAGAAAGTGAAAATTTGGCAGCAAGGTGACATCACGTGTCTGCTGACATCACACTACAGCAGCAGGCATCATAACGCACACATGTCCAAATGCAAAAAGGCATCAGGATGGGAGTGAGCATGGTCGCCCTCACAAAGAAGGGGGCCATCTTGCTGAAAGGTAGGAAGGTGTCTAACAGGGCTCAATTATGACTGTAAGTGCAGATGGGTCACACAAAGTCTTGTACATTCATTGTGCAAAAATACTCCAATCATTAGGTACTTGTGCAAATTGAACCTCATTGCACTAGTTATGTCCCCGGTTCCAAACCACCTCCTGTCCTGGATGGAGCACAGCAAGATACCTTCAAAGGTGGAGGTTGTGTTTATCACCCCAGTGCACTTGTACCTAAATAACTGGGTGCCTTCATAAATGACCCCTTGTATATTTGATGTATGCACTCTTCTGTTTTACAACACTGTGGAACATGTTGGTGATGCAAAAATACATGATAGTTATAATATTTCTCATTCTTCAATTTTTTTTATATTAGTAGAACAAATGTTTATAGACAGAAATTATTATTAAATCATTAGGACTTGTAATAAAATGTGTAGGACTTGTAACTCTGCCCCTTAATATACACACAGAATGTATGCTTGTTTAAACATCACATCACCTATACTTTCTTACTTGCTTTTGCTTTTCTGGGCAGGTTAAACAGTTTGGGCCTCAAGAACAAGATGCTCACTGTTCAGAAGCCACAGACCCATTAGTGCCACTGATTCAATACTTGCTTGGAAACATTGGATGAGGAGGCTGCAGGTGAAGTGTGGTCGTCCTTCTACACTTTTTCCATTCATTCTTCTTGTATTTGGATTTTTTAATAACTTTCATGGCATTCATGGTTTTAGTGAAAATTAGTTTTAAAATAGGTTTCAAAAAGCTCTATTACCACTAAAATTTTACCTAAACTGATAAATGGGCCTCCCCATGTACATTCATCCGTGAGCAACATTCAAATGTATAAAAAGTTTGGGAGCAACATAAGCATGAAAAAGTCTCTGGGGATGCCAAATAAGGGATTTGATTGGCTATTTGGTAGCCTCTATGTGAACTGGCAGCCTACAGGAGGCTCTGTTTGGCAGTACACATGGTTTTTATTCAACTCAAACTTTCTTTAAAGCCAGTAATTCAAAAATAAGCACCTACTTTGTGGCCACTGAAAGCAACATCCAAGGGCTATGTGAGAACATGTTGCTCACAAGCCACTGTTTTGGGAACACTGTTCTTGATGTACGTAGGAAAGCAAATAGTCTTTCTCTACAAATCGCATCCTAACAGGCCACTAATTTGGCCAGACCAGTCCCTGGATCAGCTTGTACTATGAACTATTTTCAAAATTCCTGTATTTCCTCACTTGCTAAAAGCCAACCAACCCTTTCTCGAAGCTATTTTTATCTGCCAACCTAGCATTACCCAAATTAAAAAGTTTAGAATATGAACATCAAGTGAAAAACTAAACTTTGTAAATGAGGATGATTTAAAACTGGTAACTATTTAATTAGAGACGTATTATAAAACTTGGCTTGAAGTTGTCCCTAGAACTGAACTTTGAAACCTATGTTCTTAACCCTTCATGCCTCCAGCAGATGCATGTATTTACTCCTATATGATCACTTCTCATTCACTTATGCTTCTAATTAATAGTCAATTGTAAAGTTAAGATAGAGTCTTGCACCGACGTTAGATTTGGTTTGTCGCTGGGTAAATACAACTGTAGTTTCCATTTTCTAAAGATAAAATATTCTTGCTGTAAAAGCCTGAAGCATACCACTGTGAAGTTAATTACAAATACGTCTCAACACTTCATAAGTTAAAAGTGCAGTAACATTAATTAGCGTTTATGTTGTGGTTTCAGAGCACACACAAGCCATCTAGCATAAATATACTAATTTAATTAATCTCTCTAACCACACCTAGTAAGTTCACAGCTACTGCTATTTTAATAGCAGAAAAATAAGCATATGGTAATATGGCAATTACAAGGATTTTTGAATGTTAAACTGCGTCTTGTTTAAAGATATATTCCTTATGGATAGGCTCAATCCATTTTAAATAAATGGGACTACCCATGCCTGTTTTTGATAAAGTAAAATTCAGGACTTTAGAGTTTAAGCCTGACCTTATTCCACTGTGCAGTGTCCAGGACAGCCAAAGAGGATTGCAAGGATTGCTGGGGCATTGGTGGCGGTGTGCAGAAGGAAAAGCCCCCTGTTTGATCTAAGATAAGCAATGATATTCAGTGGTGGGAGTGTCTAACAAAATGACCCCCCCCCATAAAGTTTCCTTTCCTTGTCCTTTAAAACATTTGAGATTTTCAACCTCATTGAAAATAAATTAATGAGTTTTTTTCCAAAAAAAAGTGCAATTTAAGTAAATAAGGTTGTACTCAAAGAACCACCACTTTCCTGCTCAATCTTGAAACTTAAAAAATTGCCCTCCCTAAGTATGGAAGGCTTTCCTTTGCATAATACACTCAACTGAATGCACAGAAAGATTCAATTGATTAGTAAAATATAGTGATGGGCGAATTCGCGGCGAATTCCCGAGTCGCGTGCCAAAAACGACGCGACGCGCGTCGTAAACGACGCGACGCGCGTCAAAGTTGCATTTTTCGGCGAATCGCGGGAGATTCGCCCATCACTAGTAAAATAGCCATATATGTAGATTTCCTGATTCCTAATAATGGGATGGTATATTTATCAAAGATGGAAGTTAAGCGTGAAGTTCTGCAACTAGAGGTTAATTCCGTCCCTCTCCATTCTTTTATATGGGATTTTTAAAGGGGTATTTATCAAAGGGTGAACTTTCACTTCCCCATTGATAAATAGGCCTTTCAAAATCCCATAGAAATGAATGGAGAGAGGCGGAATTTCCCTCAAGTGGCGGAACTTCACTCTTTGATAAATTTACCCCTTAGACTCCAAATAATCCAAATTTGTTGAATTGTTTTCCTTTTTATCTAATAATAACACAGTACCTAATGCTTGACCCCAATAAAGATATAATTCATCCAAGCCTATTGGGTTTATTTAATGTTTATATTATTTTTTAGTAGAGTAAGGTATGAAGATAGCAAAAAGTTGTGAGTCTTCTCCAAAAGTAAAGACCAAAAATACTAGTTAAAAAATCTAAACATTTATTTAGGACATACGAGTGAACACCTAACGTGTTTTGTTCCTACTGGGGAATTTACTCATATGCTGACTCATGAGCCTATGAGTAAGTGCCCCAGTAGTCACAAAACACGTTAGGTGGTAATTTGTATGTCCTAAATAAATGTTTTGATTGTTTTTAGCTTTATTTTTGGTCTTTGTTTTTTTCTGTTCTGGATTTTTGCACCTTTGGACTGGGGTGAACTGTGAGTATTTTTCTCCCTTGTTTCTGGTTTGCAATATTTTTTGCACCAATCTCTATAATGCTTGATATAAGATATGAAGATCCAAATTAAGAAAATATCCATTATCTGTAAAACCTCAGCTCCTGAGCATTCTGGATCACAGATCCCATACCTATACTGACCATGAGCCCTGTTGTCTGATAGATAGATAGATAGATAGACAATCTCCAACCAGAGTCTAGCAGTCATTTTCACCCCACTAGAAGCTGCCCAATCAGCTTCCTCCATATCTGCAACCAATGTCCAACTACCGAACAGCCAATGACCGAGTTGTTTGCAGCAGAATAAACAGCAAACTTTGGCAGCCCAGCAATAAACTATTTCTATCTCAAAATAATAAAATTTTGCAGTGAAACATATTTATTAAAGATCCGCTAAAGTTTTGGGTACATTTACAATAGAGAGCCTTTCTTGCTCAGTACAACATTGGCATCTCAGAGATGGCTTCTTAAGAACAATTTCTCAATAAAGCAGTGCTACCATTTCTCTTGGAAAAATGACTACAGAATGTTACTGTCTGACTGAAGACAAAGTATTACTAATCCAAGAGCATGGATATGATATGATAATTGGAATAAACACAAATAAGGCTCCCTGTGAGAGCAAACCTAACCAATGTGTTCCCTGCATTGTCCTGCTGATTGGACACCTGCCCTGATTGGCTGAGAGCTTGTAATGTACCCCTCTCCTGAGAGGCACTTTCTCACGAGTATATTCCAACATTCCAAACCCTCTGAGCAAAAGATTATAGCTACTGGTAAGAAACAAAACAATCCATGATGAGCATTTATTACTCTAAAAGAACTGTGGCCATCTCCAATGTAAAGACAAAGAACCAAACTAACAAAATTAATTGATTTTCTATGAATTTGGACAGCTGGATTGTGTCAAAAGCTTTAATTTTCTTGCCATGTCTCATGGTGTTCTATTCCAAATCCTGTCATATTGGTTTTATACGTATATAAAAATTATTTTCTTAGAGCTCTGAAATCATATCAGTAATAAAAGTGTTAATCTTGTCTCCATATGCAATAATTAAAATGAACAATCACTGTTGTCTGCAAAGGATGAACTGGTAGGATGGACATACCAACATGTAGCAAATCTGCATTTATAATTCCAGCATGGTTGACTTGACAGGAAGCTATAGATGCTCCAGGGGTCGTTATTTGAGTGCAATATTCTTATGTGTGGCTTTGGGTGAAAATACTTGTCTTCCTGATCTATTAGCCCTTGGACCTATGTGGACAGATGCCTATTGGCACAACAAAAGAAGTCTATGGATCTAGGGAGGGCGAAGACCACCAGGATATCCCGATTAAAATATCATTTAGAAGAAGTGTGATGATTGTATGGGATGATATGTGCATAAAGGAAGTGGTGGTGTTTCTCATATGCAACTGACACAAATTAGAGAGGTTATAGAAGGGTTTTTTGCCTTCCTCTAGGTCAGCTAGCAAGTAGGCAGGTTTAATATAGGCATAAAAGGTTGAACTTGATGGACATGTGGACATGTTTCACCCTAACTTTCTATGTAGCTGAGCTCCAGGAGAAAACATGAAATATATATATATACTTCAAAAGCAGTAATTGCAGTTAGGGGTTGATAAATTACTCTTAAAAAGGGTTGTGAACCCAAAAATTAAATGATGTCTAATAAAAGTAAATCAAACTCTAAACAGCAGGAATGTACAAATGTTCTGCTTGTTGTGACTATTGAAACCATGTAGGTGAAGCCAGCAGATTAACCTAGACCAGTAAAAAAAGTCTGCAAGGCTTTGTGGCAACAGGAGTCTTGTGTGGAGGCTGCCTTCTCCTAACTTTTTTCAGAACCAGCAGGAGTCATTTACAAAAAATTTCTGAAGCAAGTTGCCATGCTTTTTTCCCCCTAATGCAGTATTTTCCCCATATTCTGCTGTAATCTTGGTCTCTGTAATTGAATCAAATGTCTAAAAACATCACATTTTTGTTTTGATGCAAATCTGGTGCAAAGTTTTCAGATTTGAGGCGCATCACATTTGAGGTCCAAAGCGTGGGCTCAAAACACAATTTGCATTTAAGTCACTGGGCGCGACTGGAGTCCCTATTGAAGCAACCAACTTTTGGAACCCTGGAGCTTCAGCACAGTCAAGGGCGGGGCCAGCTCCACTAAGTGCAGTTGTGAACTATTCATCAGAAGAGGCAGGACCTTAGCAGCCATGTGAAAGTGCTGGAGCATGTTTCAAAGTAAGTACAAGTATAGGATCTGTTATCCAGAATGCTGGGGACCTGGGACTTTCTGGAGAATTTGGATCTCCATACCATACATTAAATCATCATAAATAAGCCCAGTAGGATTGTTTTACCTCCAATAAGGATTAATTATATCTTAGTTTGGAACATGTACAATTCATGTTTTATTATTACAGAGAAGAAGGAACTATGCTTTAACATTTTGAACTATAAATGGAATCTATGGAAGATTTTGATATTTTGGATAAAATGGAGTCTATGGGAGATGACCTTTCCATAATTCGGAGCTTTCTGGATAACGGGTTTCTGGATAATGAATCCCATACCTGTATATAAATGGTAACTTAAATTGTATTAATGAACTTTCTCCATTACATCGATTTTAGAGACCCCCTGCACTTGTGCTCATAATGACCCTCATAGATACATCTTTCAGTAGATACTACATTTCCAAATAATGTAATGATTAAAGACGATTTGTAAATTATATTTCCTGCAGATGAGCAGGCTGGACATTGCCTCGATACACTGATAGGCTACAAAGAAATCCCATGATGCTAAAGGCCTTTTAGCTTTATGATCTGCTATTCTCTTTCATGCTGAACTCATTTTCCTGGTGATTCACTTGCTTTTTATTATGCTCTATAAATAGTGTCCAGTGACTTCATTCCTTCGCTTCTTGCGGGTCCCCTGTATACACACGCCAGTGCCAGGTTTGTCCAAGGACACGACAGGTCTTCTGGCAATTTCTTCCAAATATTATCTTTGACTGACTGTCTAATTTTAGCCAGGTATAACTCCATCTGTAGGATTCGCTTCACACATAACATACGGAACATTTGGCTCAATTGTGCACATACTGCGTTTGTTACTTACTGGTTATTGCAGTGGTCATACTGAGTCCCGTATGGCGTTGTATTAACGAATGGCAGGCGAGCACCTTCTGTTGAAACATCTGCGACAAGGAGATTTTAGGCAGTTTTCCAAACAGTTTTCGTGCTTTGGACCAAATTGTCATTGGCGCTATAAACACTGGCAAGCGGCATTGTTGTATATGATTTTTTAATAAACTGGGATATGCTTTTGTTAGAGAAGTGTTGAAGAAGTGTCCCTTGGGAGCACTTTCTATTAAAAAAGGTATAAAGAGCATATGATAGTTCATGTAATAGAAGCAACTAGCTTTTTCAATGCTGGGCAACTTGGTTAACACATTCATTGCTTTCATTCATTTATTCCTTTTCCCTTTCTGATTATTTTCGATAGAAATGCAAACTATTATTTATCACATGTATTTGTATAATATACATTAATATATTATATATTAAAACCATGCATATTACTCACCCTTCAGCTTCCAGCTGCCTATTGCCCTTTTGCTGCCCACCTTACTGCCAACTGCCCTCTGCTGGAAACCTGGATACTATTACCTGGTTCTAATTGTCATTGTACTTAAAGGAAAACTAAACCCCCAAAATGAATACTTGAGCAACAGATAGTTTATATTAAATTAAGTGGCATGTTAAAGAATCTTATCAAACTGGAATATATATTTATTTATATATACATAAAGATTAGTGATGGGCGAATCTACCCAGTTTAGCTTTGACGAAAAATTAGCGAAATTTGCGAATTGGCGGAAAAATTCGCGAAACGAGCCGCGGCAAGTTTTTGACGCATTGCGTCGTTTTCTACGCGCTTCAAAAACGGCACACGACTCTTTTTTTGGCGAATTTTCGGCAGGCGAATTTTCGCTGGCGTTTAGTGAATAAATTCGCCCATCACTAATAAAGATAAATATTGCTCGTTTATATCAGTTCGTGTTTGTCAGTGTGAGATCACCTGAAGAGAAAAACAGCAGCTCTAACTGTAACAGGAAGAAGTGTGGAAGCAAAAGACACAACTCTGTCTGTTAATTGGATCATGTAACTGAATAAGCATAGTTTGTTTGGTATGTTTGTGTGCACCGTGAATCATATGATCCCAGGGGGCTGCCCCTTTTTTTTTAAATTTTCTATTTATGATTACCCAATGGCACATACTACTAAAAAAGTATATTATTATGAAAATGGTTTATTTACATGAAGCAGGGTTTAACATTACCTGTTTTATGCATTCTTTTTTTTTATAGAGATCTACTGCACATTGTTTTAGGGGTATAATTTTTCCTTTAATGGGTGATGCTTTTGATGTAATTGTGCTGTGCCTACAGGAGTTGCATCAAATTTGCTAAAATTAATGCAATTGAGTACAGTGATAGCATATATGGTTGCAGTTTGCCTGGCATCATTTCTGGTGTTCTGTGGCATAATTTCTATTGTTCACTGAGGGAGTGACATGGTAACATTATTCTATCGATGCAGGGCCCTAAGAAAACTCTGGAGGTTTTCCAGAGGGGGCAGTAGCTCCAGGGTTCCGGGTCTGGGGCATGTGCACCTGGACGCAATGTTCTGTGTATTGAGTCTACTGTAATTTCTCCATTCCTAAATCGTGGGGGGGAATGCAAGCTACACAACTACACTGGCGCACATACATATTGTAAATAATGCTCGGGACCTGGGGCTTTCTGCATAATGCGTCTTTCCACAATTTGGATCTTCACACCTTAAGACTACTAGAAAATCATTTAAACATTAAATAAACCCAATAGACTGCTTCCAAGAAGGATTGATTATATCTTAGTTTGCATGAAGTACAAGGTACTGGATTATTATTACAGAGAAAAAGCAAATCATTTTAAAAAATTTGGATTATTTGTTTAGAATGGAGTCTATGGGAGACAGCCTTTCCGTAATTCGGAACTTTCTGGATAACAGGTTTCCTTGATAATGGATCCCTTACCTATATTATTTCTTAATCATTTAAGGAAAATGGAAAGCATAAGCACTAAACAGTTTTGAATTTATGCTGTGGTTTTTTTTTCTACTTTTCAAGATATTAGCTGTTATTAAACTACTATGAGTAGGCTTAAAATGAAATTCCTCTGAAATGGAACATTTCTGCTTAGAAAACAAAGTTGTTGAGCAGAGAAGCATCATCTGATGTTTCATTAGTCTGCTCTAAGCAGAGAAACAACACAAGATGTTCCTAGAAATAAAACAATTAACTGAAATTGAAAAAGTTAGCTCCGAGCAATATTACAATTTTTTTGTTCAGAAACATAAATAGGAGACCTAAAGTGAATCTGCAGTGAATCATACAGAGGCATATGAGGCCTATTGTTCTCGGCCTGGGGCCAGCAATGCCTTGGGGGAGCTGCGTGTATGGCAAGGCATGCCCCCTCCCTCCCCTAGCCGGGGTGGGACAGATGTGAAGGGATTGGGTTAGAGGGGGTTAAAAGGTGCAGTCAGGGCAAGGGTAGGCAGATAACATTTTGTTTTTTGTACTTTCCCACCCTCCCAACACCCTTGATAAGCTTTTTCTCAGGTGATGGATGGATGCAGAAGAGAAGAAACTTGGTGGCGGAAGGAATACCAAGACAAAGATTATCAGAACGAACAGCGGGATGTGACACACCAGAGAAAGCAGCGGATGGTGGGACTATGCTCAGGCTAGTGGGCTGTGATTGTATGGTCAGGTTTGCAGGGAAACCTGTTGTATAGACCACCATGGGGCCCGCAGAGAAGAAAGAAAGTAGGTCAGCGGATCCTGGCTCCTCCTTGGGAGATACTCTTGAGAAGAAATTGGTGTGGTGCTGCATTTGTGAGGGGACTGAATTGCCATATGTTTCTATTTATATAATTTCAATATAATTTCCATATTTGGCCACTGAATATTAATATATATATAAAATAAAAGTCCTATGTGCAACAGTTTTTCCACTTTATTAAAACATGCTCACTGTTCAAAAGAAAAAATTACTTTTTCGGTGATTCCCATAAAACCTAACTGAGTTTGAGGTTCCACAATTTTTAAATCCTTTAAATTCACCTTGTTTTACAAGAAATTGCTTCCTAGATTAATTATACAGTATTTTCTTTCACCACAAACACTAGTGTTTATTTTGTAACAACTATAGAATTTTAATTTTCCAGTTCCCCTATACTGAGAAATTCTAAAATGTATTAGCTACAGAGCGACACTGAAGATTTGTTTCATTGCATTCTGTTAGTCTATATAATGTCAGAGTTCTTATTTTACCTGCTTTCTTATTTATTGGTAAAATAACTACCATGTCCTTTAAGCACATACTTCAGATGCCGTCTTCTTCAGAATCAGATACATAACCTGCCCTCTTAAGAACAATTCTTTCGAAGTCAAATGGTTTTTCTTTCTCTTGATCACAGATTCACGCTATGGATAAGTGGACAAGTCAAATAAATAACATGGATATAGTCTGGAAAACAAGAAGATAATTATTCTCCTTATTGTGGAGCAGGCTGCTGCTGAGAGCTAAGAAGAATGAGAAATAAATCAAGCGAAGAAGGAGCACTGTCCATGTTCTTCACTTCATTCAACAGTTTCCAGACTATGGAAAAGCTAATTCTGTAAGCAAAAGTCTTGTCATAAGTAGTAGAGGAGATACCGAGTGCAGTGTTTGATCTGTGGGTGTTCTTCCCAGGCATAACAATCATCATTTTTTATGTAATAAATAAAATAAAATGTAATGTAATAAAAGAAAACATTTTTTTTAAATAATCTAGATTCTAGACAGATAGATTTGCATTATGACAATATTTCTATGCTATTCATCAAGGCAGATGCACAAAAGCACCAGTAAGGAAGGAAGTATGGCCACATGACCTGCCTCCCAACTTTACAATTGGAGAGAACTTGAATCAATGTAACTCCCATATAGTAGTGATGGGCCAATCTGACGTGTTTTGCTTCACCAAAAAATTCCAAAACTGAGAAAATTTGGCAAAATGCATTGAAGTCTATGGTCGACAAAATGGTTATTTTGGCACGCAACTATTTTTTTTTGAACCCCAAAATTTTTTTTCACCCCTTGAAGTCTATGTTCATTGTCTTGAAGAACTTGGTGAAAAATTTCGCTCATCACTACTAAATAGTATTTGCAATGATCATGGTTACAGACCCCAAAAATCTGCACAAAATAAACTCAGGTTTTTATATTTACTCAGCCAACAAAGCAATACTGTATTATTTTCCATAATCCTGAATATCATGACCTCCTTCCCCACTGGGATAGTAGTTAGTTACAATAATATTAAGTAAACGAATGGCCAGTTTGCGGACTGATAACATTTCTAATGGATCTATATTGGTGGTTTTCCTCATAGGTAACTGCCTAGATATTTGCCAAGACGTAAAAACCCTGTATCAGAACAGATCCACTAGTCAGTTTAAAGTGTATGAAAACATGCTTGGTGTCACTGTACCCAAAGGGACATCATTTCTAGAGGAGAGAGCAGTGGAGGACAATCTATATTTATAGTATGTAGGAATGCCATAGTATGTAGGACACCCTAGAACTGTTTAACAGTGATAATAATTACATTAATACAATACAGGGGGATCCCAAAGAACCTAAATAAAGAGCTGGAAATCAAATTGCCAGTAAAGGCATCAATTTAAGGTAATCAAAAGGTATCAGTTTCAGGTAATCAAAAGGTATCAATTAAGAACACGTGAGCAAGAAAGGAAATGAAAGATATGAATTTTTAATGCAGGCTTTCAATCCAATACCTATGGATTTGCACCCACAAATGCTGCCATGCAAACCATAGCACCTGATGAACTATTGTACCACACTTCTTCTAAAGCAAACCCACGGCATTTCGAAAGAGAAAAGAATACACACAGTGATAATGTTATTGGCAGATTTGGCTCAGTGGTTTCTTCTTAATGTAACCAGCAAGAAAGTATATAATGACTTCCTGTAGATGTTTCCTACATTATGTGATTATGTATGTTCAACCTGCACATGAGTTGAAGAATACAATAGCCTGATGCTATGCTGCTACGCAGGGGTTCATTATATAACGTAAATATGAAAATTGCTGCTGTATTTATTTCAGGAGTGACTATGGCACTACAAAGCAAGATTTGCCTGAAACTGCTGACAACTGTAGTTATATGGATAGCTAGGCTTCTGGCACAGGCAACTATCTCCCCAATATGGGGACCTCTGTGTTTTGAGTGTAATACAATATTCTTTATTCCTTTATTTGTGCTGTAATATGTTGTATCCAGAAATTATTCATAGACATTATTTAGAACATATACTAATACAGGTATAGGACCTGTTATCGAGAATGCTCGGGACCTAGGTTTTTCCGGATAAGGGATCTTTCCAAATTTGGGAACTCTGTACCTTAATTCTATTAAATAAACTACAGTATTTAAATATAATTTAAACCCAATGGGCTTCTATTGCATCCAATAGGGATCAAGTACAAGGCACTGTTTTATTATTACAGACAATCGTTCATCTGAGCTTTCTTAATAACAGATCCCATACCTGTGAAATAAAATCATAGTAATAGCTACATATATATATATATATATATATATATATATATCTAGCACTACAAAATATGTTGGCACTATAGAAATGCATGTTAATACTATACTGATAGATGGGTATCTCAACCATATGTCATATGCTCCCAGCTACCCAATTTGCTAGTATACCAGATACGCCCTGAAGGGAAAGAGGGCCCTGTTAAATCCTAGCACAGGAGCCATCTCATGCCTTTAGCTGAAACTGTATGAAGCTCTGACCAAGGTCCTGATAAATGTCTAAAGAAACCTAGGCCTAGAAAGTCAAGAAGACTGCAGGGTCAAAATCCACCTCAACTAAGAGATGATGATCATGATGATGTTGAAATGGAACTCAATGCTGACAGTGATGATGAAGACTTGGATCTACACAGAGAAGCAACCAAGAGGAATCTTGAATATGACTTCAAAAGTTCCTAGCAATTTAAATGCAGATGCTCCCGAGTTTACTCTATGCTTATCTGAACCTATGACAGAGACTAATGATGCACCATCTGAGATATTAGAGACTGTTTCTGCTAATTCTCAAAATAAGACAAAAAATGAGTGTTCCATAAATGAGAAAAACACCAGTGATGAAACTAGACATAACTCTGCCTGTGCTGAACCAAGTTTGTCTACCAGAGCACCGAGGGTGATAAGAGCACCTCAAAGACTAACTTATGATGCTCTTGGTCATAGCACTGATGAGACTGTTTTAGCATCACACCTTGCTTTCTACGCCCAAACTTCCCCATGCTTTGACTTAAGTGGTGGCATCCCAACCCAGTATTATGCTGATAGTAATGCAAATTGGTGGAATATGCATAATGTACCATATTGTCAATTTTGTTCAAGCAAGATAGGTAATGTATAGATTTGTGGGTTTGTGAGGACACAAAGTAAATAAGTTTATTATCTTGTTTTGTGGATTAATAGTCGCTGTTGTTCAGAGAGCTGCAGCAGTGAAAATAATAATGTGAATCAGGAGACTACAGATCCCAGAAGGCTGTGCTCTGTAGAGGAAGTGGGAGAAAAAAGGAAATCCTCTAGATGGTGGAGGAGAGAGAAAAAAATGGCCTGGGCAGAAAGGTGGCTGAGAGCTGCTGGAGATTTATGTGAAAGACCAGTGTGTGTGTATTCTGTAAATACATTTTTACTGGCTAACACGGTACAGCAACTTTACATGTATTCTGTAAGGGAGACAGCAGAGATCTTCCTGCACAGTTTGGGAAGCAGACTGAAATCCAACCAGAGCCATTCCAAGCCTCCAGAACAGTAATGATGGTTTGGAAGTGAGACCTGCGGCCTGCAAGCAAGTTTATTAGTATTAGACTTTCCTGTAGGGATGCACCAAATTCAGGATTCGGTTCGTTATTTTCAGCAGGATTCATCCGAATCCTTGTACCTGGCCGAACTGAATCCGAATCCTTAAAATCATGTGACTTTTCGTCACAAAACAAGGAAGTAAAAAATTATTTAGCCGAGCACAAAGTGCACTGCTCACTTTTACCCTCCCCCTCGCTAATTTGCATATGCAAATTAGGGTTCGGCTTCAGTATTCGGCTGAATCGTTCACAGCGGTTTTGGGGGTTCGGCCGAATCCAAAATAGTGGATTTGGTGCATCCCTACTTTCCTGCTTCACATCTCAGTAGTTAAGTGTGCAGCACTGCTGAGATACAGGTAACCATTTATGCAAAAGCAACACAGGGATTGACTGTACAGTATAGTTCTCCTCAGACAGACTCTGCAGAAGGAACATTATGTGCCATTTGCTACAGTACACTCATTGCACCAAGCCACTGTGGAATTAGTATTGCCGACCAATACAAAGTGGAGTACAGAGTCAAGAATAACTACATTTAAAGTGACAGTACACATTTTAATCTAATATACAAATCTCACTGATCCTGAGAGCAAACTTTTCTTTAAGGGCCCCAATGTTGCCGACTTTTAGGACCTTATAGGAGCTCCCAAATATCCATATATTACATGTTAAATGCTTAGTTACATTTATTGCTATAATCAAATACTAGTGTGGATTTAACTGATATAAATCGTATTTCATTGCATGTTATTTTTGACCATCTCTATTTCTGCATTTAATTACCAATTCATGTCACTTTCAGCTTGTGTTGGTATTTACTGGGAATCTTTGGGGTGTCACCACAGTCATTACACTACTATATCAAGTCATGCCGTTGGGTAGGCTACATATGTTAGCTGCAGGACACAAAAATGCTAACAGGGTCACACAAGCTTGCTGGTCTGTTTTCCTTTTCAAAACATCTCATTAGACAGTTGACTTATTTTCCAAACGACCTTCCACTGGTGGAAGTGGTTGCTAAACAGTTCGCAAAAGGTATATTATATTCATGCAGAGCAACATTTTTTGCTAATAATTTGTGAGTTACCAAATTATAATACATTCCCCTAATAGAATATAAATGCCACAATATAAGGCTGATTAGTCATTAATACAGATAATTACTACATGGCAGCACAGACACCAGTACAATTAGCATCAGAATTTAATAATCAGCCCTGTAGCATCAGCTTATATTACAGGAAAACCTAATTTTCTGCTGGATAATTAGTGACGACCCCTAAGCTTAGCTTCTCAACAGCTGCTCAGAGCCCACTGAGCATGTGAGTGGCACAGACACTTTCCAAGATAGTGACCCCCTGTGACAAGTTTGAAGTCCTGGATCATTGCTGCTATTGACAAGCTGAGACTTTAGGCTGGTGCAATAAGGTTATTATATAAAATATTGCATTTTTAGCCATGTTAATTTTTAGGATTTAGTTCTCTTTTAAGTTGCCAGGGGTGGCTTTTTTGTGGGCTACTGCTGCCTGAGTCGAGTTTCTTAACTCAACTCGTGGCAGCAGTGCCCCTTGTCCGATTGTAATGGGGTGAAATGTTAATTGTTTGTCTTAATGGTTAAGTAATAAAGGGGATTAAAATAAACAGGATCAGGAAATGGAGCAACCGTCATAGGTGAGAGTGAAGGACAGAAGTCAGTACCATGGATATGAATGGAAGGAGGAAGAGAAGGAGAAGGATCACCTGCATCTAGGGTCAAACCTTTTATTTCAAACCAGGATTACTAAAGCTTTCAGTTCTTTGCTAAAGCTTTAGTAACATCTAGCATTGAAAGGGTCAAATCCTATACTTAGCCTTATCACATAATAAAAATCAAATCTCTCAAATGGTGCATATAGTTGTCTGGAAATGGATACCGTCAAATTTTTTCAGATACATAACAAATTTCTCAGGGGTGTCCTTAAAGAAACTAATGTAAGATACAGAGACAATTAGCCCTTCATCATTTCCAGTTCTGTTTACCATAATCACAGCTTCCATCATAATGTACTTTTTCAAAGCATTGCGGGCTATAATATTTGCTGTAATTATTATGAGCTGAGCATGTGTGGTATTCAAGTTACTTTTATTGTTAAAGGGTCACTTTTATGGCCCATACATAAGCGTTTGGCTTCTCCTATCTGCAATATCAGGGACGGTCAAGGAGGCGCCTGTTGTAAAAATACACATTGAAACAACTGCAGAACTGCTTTTTCTCAGAGCAAATGTAATGCATTCCTTCTGTTTAGGCTCATTTTCCAGTCTCACATTCTTTGTGAACAAGAGTTATAAAAGAAGTCTGATGCAGGCCAATTATTTTTACTTTCAAAGCCATTAATCAAGATTGACTAAGCGAATGAAGACGGCCAAGAAAAATTTCATATGCGACTCTGGCGAGATTAAAATAAAACCAGATGGGGATGGACAGAGACACTAAGCATTTTTTTGACTTGTGTCATAAATGCATTTTACAAATCACAGTGCTCTTATTTTCATACAGTAAATCAAACCAGGTCATGATGTACAAGTGGTCTCACCACGAAAAAAGTCAAAAATAGAACAGACCTTGTTCTTGCAAGCGATTCCTCACCATGAAAACCAGCAGTGTGGCCTGACACTCTATAAAACGCTACCTGGAGTTCTATCAGCTGTAACACAATTCTCTGACATTGTTCTGACACAATAGCAATTAATCACAGAAGATCTTACACCTCCTTGGGCTTTTAAATATAACATATATCTGGGCTTCTTTTCAGGGACAATTTGTTTGAAAAAGTATATTACAAAAAACATAGCATGTGCCGTGGTAATATTAATTCTAGTAAATTATCCTTAACTTGAATGATTAAAAATAGCAATGTTCGATGTAATGACAACTCGCAGGTATGGGATCCCTTATCCATAAAGCTCTGAATTAAGGGAAAGCTGTCTCCCTTGTACAAGTATCTTGCACAGGTATGGGATCTGTTATCCGGAAACTCGTTATCCAGAAAGCTCAAAATTACAAGAAGGCCATCTCCATTTTATCCAAATAATCCAATTATTTTAAAAAGATTTCCGTTTTACTCTGTAATAATATAACAGTACCTCGTTCTTGATTCAAACTAAGATATAATTAATCCTTATTGGAAACAAAACCAGGTCTATTGGGTTTATTTAATTTTGACATGACAATCCAAATAAAGGAAGATCCATTATTCAGAAAACCCTGGTCCGAAGTTTTCCATACCTGTACTTGATCCTAACTAAGCTGCATGAATCATTATTGGTAACAAAACAATCATATTGGGTCTATTTAGATATTTAAATATCTTTTAGTACTTTTCCATTGGTCTTCATTATTTATTTATTTTTTGTTTGTTTTTAATTATTTGCCTTTTATTTCTGATTCTTTCCAACTTTCAAATGGGGGTCACTGAACCCATCTAAAACCAATGCTCTGTAAGGCTACATATTTATTGTTATTGCTACTTTTTCCTACTCATCTATCTATTCAGGCCTCTCATATTCATGTTCCAGTCTCTTATTCATATCAATTTATTATTATTATTATTATTATTATTATGTGCATGGTTGCTAGGGTTATTTAGACCCTAGCTACCAGATTGCTGAACTTGCAAACTGGAAAGCTGCTGAATACAAAGCTCAATAACTAAATTACCAAAAATAATAAAAAATGAAAACCTATTACAAATTATCTCAGAATATCACTCTCTATGTCACACTAAGGGGCACATTTACTAAGCATCGAATTTCGAGGGTTGAAAACCCTCAAACTTTGGTCAAATTAAAATCCCTCGAATTCGAAGGATTTTAGCGCAATTCAATCAATGTAATGATCAAATTAAAACAATTCAATTGACCAATTAAATCATTCGAATCGAACGATTCAAACAAATTTAACCATTCGATCGAATTTTTTTTATTTGATCTACAAAACTTAGGAAAACCCAATGGGAGCTTCCCATAAGGTTTAATAGCAATTCTGTAGGTTTAATCTGGCGAACTAGGCAATAGAATTTTTGTTTTAAAGGGCAAGTACTTCGACCATCGAATGATCTTATAGATTTTTATTCGAATCATTCGAATCAATTGAATCGATTGAATTTTTTTAAATTCGATGGTCGACGTACTCAAAAAAACTATTCGAATTCGAATCTTTTTTTTAAATTCGATAGAACTTTGAATCCTTCACACGATTTTAGTAAATCTGCCCCTAAAAGTCAACTCAAAGGTGAACAACCCCATTAAAGTACCAAGCACATCATTCCAATTTGTGTATAAGTAATTCAATTAATAATCAAAACCAACCATTATGGGCATGGGTTAACTCTTATGGCTCCATTAACAAAGATTGTGGAAATGGGTTAAGGCTTGTGCAATGCACCGCTATCCTTGTCCTAAACCAGCCACCTCTCCAGAGAACTATACTTCTCTGTACCAAAACTTGGATCTGTACTAGAAAACCACAGCGGGTATGGAATTAAGGGAAATGTACATATTTGTCAAGAACTATGGACCACCTGGGGACACTGGTCCATTTAAGGGTTTGATGGGAACCCAAGGTGCTAAGGTAAATTCCAAGGTAAGGTCAGAAGGTGTTAACATTCTCAGAGTCCAAATACAGGTTATGGGTAAGGGCAGGCAGCCTACAATAGATTTAGAAAGGCCAAGGGTCAATACCAAACAGGATCACCTACCATGGGCAGAGAGATCAGCAGTAAAGTCGACCAATTGGTGTCAGCAGTGATTCCTCCCAGAAGCCTTCAGTTTAACTTGCCTGTGCTTGGTGCAGTGGTGTTGGCATCAACAAACTATGGCAGCTGAGTGGAGGCTGAAAATCCTGACTCCCTACAAGGGGTCCTAAGGTTTTCCTATAGGAATCTGTCTAGTATTGGCAGAATATCCATTGCGACAATGTTTTCAGTAACTTGCTGTACTATCAATAACAGAATCAAGGGAGTAGTTCATGATATAGAAAGGTCCATTAATGGTCCTCGGCTGATGTGCCATCCCACCAGCGATTTACATTCTAGCCGTTGGGAAGGCATTTAGGGGAGTTTAGTCACCAGAAGAAGAGGTGATTTGTCTCTGGGTGACTAATCTCCCTAATCTTACCATCTGTCATCATCTTTAGGGGATTATAGAACAACAGGAGGGCAAAGGGAGGAGGAAACACTTTAGGAAAAAATCCTACAGACATGTCTATATTTCCATTACACAGATACAAATATAAAATAAACAGAAATTAAGTTATAGGAACCCTTCTATGTACCGGATATATACTGATTATTGTTGTGTGCAGAGGGTCAGCAGTTTGGGGGGGTTCTGATTGTTCCCTGTGCTTTGAAATGTTGAAATGTACTCTATATGTAATTGGAACTGTATTTTAAACCAATATATAACCAGAAAGAGTATTTGTCTTGGAACATTACCACTAAAATGACTGAAAGAAGAGTCAGAGAGTTTTTTACTTACATAGAATCTTAATTTAATCCAGAGAGTAAAAACAATATCCAGATACAGTTTGGCAACATATTCAGGATATGCCGAGCTAAAGCATTCATTTGCCTGACTATTTGTTGATGTAACGCAGCACAAGTCTGTCTTTTACCACTTCATTTCTGATAGGCAAGTAGAGATTACATGTGTGTGTGCACGGTACAATTATAGCATAATCTGTCCAGGGATTTCTGCAATGTCACTGACACTGAAAGAGCACTTTATTGAAACACTTACTTAAAGAGCACTTATTGAAATAGATTCTACTTACTGGGTGAAGACATTGACGCATAATACACTAATGAGGAAGCAGCTTAATTTTTTATTATTTATAATAAAATGATGTGTACATGAGCTGTTATATCACATTTGATTATGGGGCAAATTTACTATTATTCACCTAAAATCTCTCAAATCTGTTTGAAATTCGATAACCATTCGACTGCTTATCGAATAGTTATAGGCTATCTTTTACATGAGCTGTTATATCACATTTGATTATGGGGCAAATTTACTATTATTCACCTAAAATCTCTAGAATCTGTTCGAAATTCGATAACCATTCGAATGCTTATCGAATAGTTTTAGGCTATCTTTTACCTCGATATTCGATTTCTCGAAGAAATCATAAGATCGAATACCGATCTTTCGGTTTCCCGAAAACAAACATACTTTTTCCTTCGAGCGCTCGAAAAATTGATACGATTCGAACGTTCGAGATGTTCGATAGTACGAATGGTATTCGAGCAGGTGATAGAAAAAAAAGCCTATGGGGGGCTTCTATTGCAATTCGGTAGGTTCAATCTGGCGAAGTAGGCAGTCGAATAAGCGCAGTCTTTAAACATAGTATGATGGATTTATTTCATAATGTTGTGGCAAAATAACCATTGAAAACCAACCTTCTGGGAATAATACATTGACATTGTGTGTAATAGTTGGCTTAAACTAAACTGTACAATAAATTGATGTATGTTGTGTCGTGCCTCCCTTTTAAGTTGTTAGACTGCTCAAAGTAACATCTTTTATTTTAATTTTTTTTTTTTATTATTTTGCAGGAAAAGATACAATCTACTGAGAAAATCATTAACTTCATGAGCTGTACCAGTCAGTGCCATTTTTAGCTCATTGTATCTTTCATGTAGTGGTTTGACATTTTCTCTGTCTTCTATTCACTTTCACATTCATAAAATATTAACCTTGATGTGATGGCAAAAGCTTATGACATAAATGCAGCTTCTATTTAACCTTTTTAAATAGCGGCAGCTGAAGTAACAGCACCATATTGGTAAGAAGAGTTATATTTGAAATAATTGCTTTCAAAAAGAAAAAAAAATCAATTTGCTATAAATGTCTCAATAATCAGTGCAGGTCATCAGCTGGTTACATATGTGATTTTAAATGACAACATATCTCATTACAGAAAAAGCGCCATTCATTAAAAAGGCACAAAAATAAATGAGAAATCAATCCATTTTTATCCGATTTCTTTCATTATTATTTCTACTTAAGGCTGGTGAGTTCTGTTGTAGCTGAAATGGAAATTTATTTTGTTAGATTAAGATTTAGAGTAAAGTAAAAGATTTGCAGCCAATCAGATGCCAGTGATTCAAGATTTGCTCATCATGGAATTTGGAGCCATAGTGCCAAGGGCAAAGTTATATAGAAGACTTCTCTTTACAGCTAGTTACATAGTTGAAAAAAGGACACCTGTCCATCAAGACCATGACTTCAATGTAGTCTGCAGCATTTCTCACTCAAAAACTGATGTATGGTTCATTTCATATCTGCTTATTCTTATTCATCCTTCATTTCAATTATTATGGATGTTGCCTTAAGACAAATTTTTGGGTCTCCTGTTTCCTGCATATACAAGTATTCATTCTCCTTGCAAATCATTATGTGCTTATAAATGCCTGTTTAATTCATTTTTCCACATCTACCAATGCACCACCGAATTAGTCAAAACTGCTGTATATCAGATACCAATTGTTATCTTCTAGAACAGTGATCCCCAACCAGTAGCTCGCGAGCAACATGTTGCTCTCCAACCCCTTGGATGTTACTCCCAGTGGCCTCAAAGCAGGTGATTATTTTTGAATTCCAGGCTTAGAGGCAAGTTTTGGTTGCATAAAAAACAGATGTCCTGCCAAACATTCTCTCCTGTAGGCTGCCAGTCCATATAGGGGTTACCAAAAAGCCAATCAGAGCTCATATTTGACATCCACATGGACTTTTTCATGCTTGTGTTGCTCTCCAACTCTTTTTTTAAATTTAAATGTGGCTCATGAGCAAAAAAGGTTGGGGGCCCCTGTTCTAGAAGATAATGTCAGGAACAGCTTAGAGGCAAGTTTTGGTTGCATAAAAAACAGATGTCCTGCCAAACATTCTATCCTGTAGGCTGCCAGTCCATATAGGGGCTACCAAAAAGCCAGTCGGAGCTCTTATTTGACATCCATATGGACTTTTTCATGCTTGTGTTGCTCTCCAACTCTTTTTTAAATTTAAATATGGCTCACGAGCAAAAAAGGTTGGGGACCCCTGATGTAGAGAGTGATTTTCTGAGACAATTTGCAATTGTTTTTCATTATTCCCTATTTGTGTTTTTGAGTTATTTAGCTTATTAGTCAGTTATTTATTAATTTACTCCAAGAACATTGTCATGCAGTATGTCACGATTGGTAACAGCTACTTACAGTATACAAGAGCTATCTATAAATATTTTTTTATGGTTTTAAGGCAAGCCAAATAGAATAGCAATTGTCTTCCTTTCTTCCTTCCTTCCAAAGATTTAGTGCAAATCAGATGCAGCTAAAGGTTGTTAGTACATATATGGGACCGGTTATCCAGAATGATTGGGACCTGGGGCTTTCCAGATGATGGATCTTTTTCATACCTTAAGGGGCATATTTATAATGCTGTGTAAAAAACAGTGGTGTAATAGACCACACATTGGCATAAAAGTTTTATGTGTGTTTTTTTCTTAAAGTGACTTCTGCCGGAAGCAATGTAAATAACGGTAGCATAAAATTACACACACCTTGATATATTCACCATCTACTTCACATTGTTTTTATGCTGCTTTTTTAATGTAAATTATGTTTTACACACCCTAATAAATATGCCCATAAGTCTACTAGAAAATCATGTTAACATTAAATAAACCCAATAGGCTGGTTTTGCTTCCAATAAAGATTAATTATATTTTAGTTAGGATCAAGGAAGAGATACTTCTTTATAATTACAGAAAATAAGAAAATAATTTTTTAAAAATTGGATTATTTGGATAAAAACTAAAGGAGATGGCCTTTGGGAACATTCTGAATAATAGGTTTAGGATAATGGATGTCATACCTGTACTGAGAGTTATGCAGTCATAGTTCTCACATGGGTAACTCACTGGAATGTAATTATTGACTTGTACAGTGGCAGAATTTTTCTTGATGTGGCCACCTTGCATCCTACTACACAATAACTGCAAGGTACCTTCCCTCAACAAGGAGACATGAAGTCAGTGACCATACATGGGGTCAATGCACAGACATGACATCAATGAATGTGAGTATTCAGGTGAGGCCTATGGTCCTTAAACAAAAGGATATTGAATCTATAGGTACAAGAAATGAATATATATATATGTAACCCTTTCTTGGCTAATATTAACCAAACCAACTAGCATAGGTAGAGCATTGGTTACACGCAACTCTTTCACTCTCAGGTAGGGCTTTCGCTAAGTGGAAAATCACGTGTGAGGTAGTTAAACTACAACTCGATACTGCATATAGTGTGTAATAAAGGTTGTTGGACGCCAGGGGTTCTTTGTGCAAACAAATAGAACAGTTTATTTACAATAGCAGCACAGGGTATCATATACTCACAGACAGTGGTATTAAAGCAGCAATGCTTAGCACAGGTACAGCGTAGCTTATGCCCTCAGGTAGGATATGAGGATGGGAGTTGTAGTTGCACCAACCAGGTTATCAATGCCCATGTGGTCCGGATCCCACCAGCAGGTTCAGGTGACTCAGGGGTTAAGTACTCTTCCTGCAGTCCCTATGTCTGAGGTCCCTTCACTTCAGGCAAGGTAGAGCCTGGGGGAGAGCTACTCCCTACTATCCTCCTTGATGGGGCTTTGAGCTGCCCTTTCTCTCTTCCCTCTCTATCTCACCTCTCCTAGAGAGTGCTATGACAGGACTATCCTATCTCTGACTAGTCCTCATTCACGGGGCCCTGTTCCCCGACTTGATACTTGTAGTACCGCTAAAGGTGTGCTGTCCCTTTAGGGTAGAGCGCCTCTGGGGCCCGGTTGGCACCCAGGCTCAATGGAGCACTGCCCTCCTCCTCTGCTGCAGGCCAAAGAGGAAGTGCCCCTCCCTGCAAGTACCTTTATTACTGCACTGCAGGGGTGGATCACAACCTGTAGCCAATAATATGAAACAATCTAGCCACCTGGACTTTAGTCCAATAGAAGGCAGCTAGTGCAAGGGCAAGGGAAGAAGCCATAAGGGCCATGGTACTTATGGGTCCCTACATTTATATAGAAATGTTTAGTGCTGGCACTCACGAAAAAATTCCATATACGATGCCTGGGTGCAGTCCTCCGGATAATAATAGATGATGACGTGGAACATAGGTCGCACTCACAGGTCTTATAGAAGTAGTAGAAAGTTTTTATTGTGGCACAATAAAAACTTTCTACTACTTCTATAAGACCTGTGAGTGCGACCTATGTTCCACGTCATCATCTATATATATATATATATATATATATATATATATATATATATATATATATATATATATATATATATATATATTAAGCAGAGTACTTGCAATGTCTGTGTGTCAACTTATTTTTAATCCAAACCTTTGAAAGCAGTTTATTTAATTTTTTGTTACAGAAAGATACTGCATAGACATTTGTAAAAATTTGTTTTGTACATTTTTTTTTCCAACTGGGTAAGAAAGCTGTGTTCCGCATATTGTACATGTTAACCGAGGAAGCAAAGCCTGGGTGCAGCTGTTTCCAATCTGTTGAAAATGTGTGGTCTGTCCGACAGAGCACAATATGCTTCATAAGAAAGCACTTCGGGAAAAAATGTACAATTTATGCAGGCGTCACTATCTGAAAAAATATGAATAACTTAAAGATGGCCATATTATATTTCACATGTCCTCATCCATAACTATGAATTAGTTTATCCATAACATCCATCAGGTATTATAAATCTGCCTTGTAAAATTCACATCTGTATTAAGTTTAGGAAGAGTGGAACAGCTGTATGGAGGCCTCAGCACAGTCCAGGAATAAAGAAATCTGTGGTATAATATGGGGTATTACCGTTTTAAAAGGATAAAGGCTTCATTGTTCAAAAACGAAATAAATAGACGGAATTCTGAAAGTGTGGGGTTGTCTTGTTGTCTGCAGAACAGACATTGGGATAGTTGCTAAGTTATTCCTTCTTGTCATATCTATTTAGAAACTATGCGAGTAAGGATTGTCCTGATCATCCGGATGCTCTGTATAAGACTATGGCTCCTACTTGGGAAAGTGTGATCCAATAAATAATAAATGAAAAAAGTTGACTTTGGCAATTAATAAAGATCCATTGTAGAAATAATAATGAGGAGCTTTATTCCATATGTAAAAGCTCCAGTTCTCCTATTTAGATAAGGTTGAGCACAGAGTAAAGTCAATATTTTATACAGGGTACTCGATTGCATCAATAGAACAAATGAAATGTGTGTAAAATATGAGCATAAAATTGTAGGTTTCTTCAACAGAGTTTTATGATCACACAAGTGTTTTACATCAGTTATTACACACTGCCAAAGAATTGTATGGAGCTTTTTACATATGTGATTTTTTTTTTTCACAATACAATTTGGCGTCACGTAGGGTTGCCACCTGGTCAATAAAAATGATGGTTGATGGTAATGTTATTAATAGGGAAATAAGATAAATATATAGGAAGGCCGGTATTTTTTTTCCAGAAAAGGTGGCAACCATGGCCTCATGTGTCTTTGTAGCACTTTTATAAATAGACCTCCTGATTCCATACAGTTGAGGTGTACAACCCTAACCAGAACTGATCCAGTGTAGCAATTCCTTCACCTAACTTTAAAAAAAAAATCATTTGAATTATTTCATACATTTAGAACATAGACATATTTGCATTTTTAAGGAACACTGAACCTAGAATTCCTTTTGATCTGATTGAAAAATGGTTTCTTAATTTCCACAAATGTACAGAAACAGATGCAGCCACTGGGATTGGTGAGTTAAATGCATCGTGACTCAGGGTTAATTGAAGAAACTGTGTTATCTAAAGTCATCTTAACTCATTTAATGCATTTAACCTTTTCATTAGCATACCAAAACACCATTGTTTTCAATGGGGAACTCTTTAATTGGATGGGATGCTGTGACACAATATTCTGTGATAAGTGAGTTAAATGGGAGAGATGAGTTAAGTTATTCTGTGTCAAACGCACAATCCAAAGTGGCTTCATCTGTACATGTTTTCAAACGTATGATAGAAGTATACTGTATGTTACAGCCACTGCATTCCACTACACAAGCCCAGGAAACCTTTAATAAATTAAATAAAGTTGTCCTATTGCCCTACATGTGCCCCCTGTATAGTTGTGTTGCCATATCTATCTACATCGCTAGCGAAAATTCGCCAGAGCCGGTGTTAGTGAATTTGCAAAGTTACTGGCGAATTAGCGCTAGCGTTAGACGCTTCGCGCTTTAGTGAATTTGGGCCTACAGACCTGGGTTCTATGCTGTTATATAGGTCTTGCGTCTGTAACTTCCTGGGAGTGCTATATTTTGCTATTTGACTGATTCCCGGTTCATGACGCTTCTGCTTTGTTCCTGACTACTCTGTTTTTTTTGCTCCATTTTTTTGACAAAAATTATTGATAAATGAGTTCAATTTTTGGAAGCGGTTTTAGTTGACTTTGTTTTCAGAAAAACTGAGATTAACAACACTTTTCAACATCATTTATTTTGACCTTCTTTTAAAGCTATGTTCAAGCATTGGTGAATGTATTTTCTGTTACAAAGCCTGGGGTATTCTATGACTGGCCCCTTGTAGAGGACAACCCCTTTTAGTCCTCATCCAAGACTGCATCAACTACAGGAGCGCTACAGAAAAAATTAAGAAACACTGGAGACTTAAGTCAAGAAAACAGAGCAGGATGAAAATAATTACATACTATGTATATGCTATTTCTTAATATAAACAAAAGAAACACCAAAAGCCCCAATAGTGTAATATATATTGGTAAGGGATATTGAAATAAGAATAAATAACATATACTCACAAACCAGGGTTACCAATAGGCAACCGCTGTAAAGGCAGGTGGGGAGAATGTCCTGACCCAACTCAGGATTATGAAGTCGCTCTCTGTAGGGTATCAACCCTCCACCGAGGGTGGACTAAGTATTGTATAGAAAGAACAGAGGCGCCAAAAGGATATGAATGAATTTAAAAAGCCAAAACTTGGTAATCAGAGGAGGCAGTGGAGGACTTACCTCCTCCAAGCAGACACAAAACGACTGTAATTGAGCAGTCAAAATTTATTAACGAACTCCAATCAGTACAACGCGTTTCACTGGCTCAGACCCGCTTCTTCAGGCAATAAACATAGGCGTTACAGCATCTGGCAGTAGTATACACACTCAGCGCCTCCTTTTGGCGCCTCTGTTCTTTCTATACTATTTCTTAATATATTCACTACATAAATTATTTTCTGTGTGTGAATGAAAGACCTCCTGAGTAACATCAATAAGATGGATCAAATGAAGTGACACTATGAAGAACTGAACATAACTCTAACCTTCCTTTAAAAAGTTTAATTGCAAAACCCTCTTGCTTTCCACTCAGTTCTTAGGCCACAGTACTTTATTTGCAATGATCAGTAGCATAAATCAGCTGACAACAGAATTTTAGGCTACAAGGTCTGAATTAATAGCCCTTAAACACATGCAAAGAGCCAAAGCGGTGCTAACCTAACATTTTTCTGTATACTCCTTGCGCACAACTTGGAAGGGAGGTGATGGTGCAGCAGTCTGCTTATGATAACCTATCTTTGGCTCTGCCTTGTGCCTCCATTATTATCTCCTTGCTGCAGATTGCTATTGTCAACAGAAGACAGGACGGATTTAATTGTGTGCAGGATAAATTGCTTTCTGTCGGTTCGAGCATGCCTTTGCATAGCAGCTCAGGACCAGATTTCTCCCTTCTAATTTGTGTTCTGAGCATGCAAATTCTTCCTAAATAAAAGTTTACAACAACACAGAAAAATGAAAGGCAGCAGGCCGTGCTGAAATGACTCAATAGTGTTCCCACATTGCACATTCATTCTTGAAATCACTCCGGTTGAGTAGCATGTAACCCTTTCTTCATATTTTCTTGCACACCAGTTTTTGGACTCTTTCAACCCTTACAGGATAAGAGTGCTGAGCCCATGTTGGCTGCATATAGTCAAACTTCAAGACCAAACTAGGTTGGCACTTCAGTCCAACACCCAGAGATAAAAAAAATATTTATTTGTGCAAACAGACTGCAAGAAGCAAGGAAATTTATTTTGCATGTAGGTCGACAAAGACTAAATGGCCATATTTATCAGGCACAAAGTGTATTTATCTTCACTGTAATATTTTCATTTTGCTTTTTTATGGTCTTTTGAAATTATTGTGAGGTTGTTTGTTTGCCTTGCTTTCTTATCATAAAAGGGCAGTGTATACCTAGAAGCACCTCTGTCCAGCTTGAGCATAATAAATAGGACTTGAGTTGAAAATGTATTCTGCTTATTTTTTAAATTAAAAAATCCATATATTCTTTTATACTGTTGTAAAACACTAAAGAATCATCTTGTTTTTAATTCTTACTAACCCCCCACTTTACACTGTAAATAGTAGAGTTTGTTTGTATAGAGATAAGGAGCATTGTATTAGCAAACTGTTCCCTGTCCCCAGTTGTAACTAGTGTCACTGTTAGGCCAAGAGCCTCTGCAGGAGTTTTGTATTGAGGCTCTTATGCATATACCCCCGTAGCTACATTGACAGGTCATCCTGTGTGTACATGGAGTGGATATCAGTGTAAAAATATGAATGTATGGATTTTTGCACAAAAATAAGCTCCATGTAGCTCCCCACAGGCTGATCCTGGGTCTATGAATTTAGCTACAGGCGTGAGTGCATAAGAGTGGATCTGGTATACAGAAGGAAACGTGCTATCTGCTATGTGTGCCCTAGCCCTAAGGACTGAAATACGTAGGACTGAAATACTGTGTAGACAGGCTGAAGTTCATATCCTGAGTATCACAAAAGACAATGATATAAACAATTTGCTGATATGGAAAATATAATAACCTTGTGACAATGCAAATTAAGAACTAGTTCTATATATGACAAATGTCTGATAAAGCAGTAGATAATCAGAGTTCAATAGACAGGCCAAGGTATGGGCAAGGGATAGACAAACAAAGTCTGATAAACTGGCCAAGGTCAGGGAAGGCAACAGGCAGGCAACACCCATGGAAACAGACCAGGGGCCAGATCAGAGCAGACAGGACCCAGGCAAATCCCCAGAAACCAGGGAGAGCATCAGGAACCAGGAAGGGGATAATGAACCATGCCCATGCCTAGTAGCTGGGCAGAGGATCAGAAACCAGGGAGAGAGTCGGGACCCAGGTAAATGACAGGGAACAAGGCAGAGGATCATGAACCAGGCAGAGGATCAGGTCCCAAGCAAATGACCAGGAACCAGGCAAAGGATCAGGAAAAAGGGATAGACTCAGGAACCAGGTACTGTAGATGATCACGAATCAGGTAGATGATCAGGAAACTTGGTATAGGACCAGGAACTAGGGAGATGGTCAGATACCAGGCAGGGGATCATAAACCAGGTAAAGGATCAGGAGGATTAGGAACCAAGTAGTGTATCATAAACCACTGGAGCTTCAGAATAACACAATAGACTAGATCTCAAGAAATAAGCTAATCACCAAATAACATTGGCAGCTACAGGCATGCTTGTATTGGCCCCTGAGGACTAGTGGCACCTGGCTAAACAAGATTAGTGGAGGAGAAGAATGCTTATTAGCATTAGTTGTACGGCTTGACTCCAAAAGCCTCCAGTGGCTCAACAAGGTCAATCACAATCACACAGGCCAGGGTACAAATCTGGGTAGGTCCTGACAGTCACTGACAAGGAGGAGTTCATTATTTCAGAGATTTATCTGTAAAGAGCTTCCTTCCAATATCAATGTTCCCACTAAGCCTTGAGGTTATGCATTCACACACAAAATTGAGGGCATACAGCTAAATGTGATTCACACAGAGAATTTGAATATATATATATATATACATATGTATATGCACACTATGTGATTATATGCCTAAACTGAATTAAAAAAATAGAAAATAAGAATAAATATTTGCTTTCTACAATGTAACAATGTTCATTGAACAGTTTATTATATCAGAAATGTTATTTCTGTGTTGCGCTCTCTTATGCTCAGCCTAAAGGTGGCATCATTTTTTAGAGCTACAAGGTACAGAGTGTAACGTTGACCTGGGTGCAAGAACACTAAAGAGTAAAATTTAGCATTTACTTGCACCCAGTGCAATAATAATAATAATAATGAGGCCTCTGTGTTCTAATCAAAACACTGTTACTGAAGGTAGGATAACTAAATATCATGTGATTGTGGTGGAATAAATAGGTTTCTTCTTGCTCCTTGTTAAGTATATACATTAGGGTACTGTACTTACTTCCCAAATGGGAAATGAGTATTTTTATCCTATTTAACATAATTTTCATTTCCCAAGGCCGAGCTAAAACAGTGTAAATTGTTCCCTTCCTCCACACTTAACTCCTTTAACTAGGACATGGCCCTATTGCATGTAATTAGAAGAACTTAAGAAATGTAAAATGGTACATGTTGTTACCGAGACAAAGCAATATCCTCTGGGAAGTGCATGGAAATTCTAAAGTGAGTCGATGCTTTGTGCATTTGTAAAATATACATAATGCAGAATATTTTAAGAACACTGAATAAGCTAGTGGGTCTTAGTTACTAAAAAAAATGCATAAGTACATAACCCTAAAACCATGAAATTATGCATCCATACATCTGTCTTCAGTGGAATTTTAGATGTGGACAGAAAGTCACACAGAGTGAAAGTACATGATTACGTTTACATAGTTATTAGATTTAAAAAAAAGTAGTTGTAATGTGTCCCTTTTACATCAGTCAAGATGAGGCAAGAAAGGTGTGATGTTTGTTCAAGGTGCCTGTAGATGTCACTGTGCACAAGAGTATACTGTGCATACACTGTCCTTTCTATACTGTTTAAAAGCATCAGTGTTCAAGCTACTGTTGAAGTGTAATGGCTGCATGAACCTGCTAATAAAGCATTGTTATACTCTACTCATCCTCGACTACCAAAACATAACAAACTGGCGACAAGATGTCTGTTCTAGTGATGGGTGAATCTGTTTCACCATATTTTTCTCAAATTTCTCAGGAAATTCACGAAACAGTGAAAAATTTCGCGAAACGCAGCTGGTTTCTCCTTTTGGACACATGCGTCTGTTTTTGGACATTGGCAGCATCCAAAAATGGACTAAAAGAGGCGATTAAATTTGCAAAGGGTTGGGATCATGGGAATGCACCGCAAAAGGAGCGGGCCGTGGCACTGAAGGGGCAGAGCCACCGCAGCATCGGCGAACAAATACGTTTAAAGTGAAGGGCCGAGGGCTTTTTGTAAGGGTATTACAAATTACCGGCAACTACATTGCCGGTAAATTTGTAATACCGGCTCTTGCGGGTATTTTACCATTTTCAATGACTGATGTCTTCTATACTCCATGACATACCTGTGCACAGTGCTGCTTGGATGATATAATTGTCTACGCTCCAACTATGGATCTTCATGATAAGTACCTGGAAAGGGTTCTGAAATGCATTAATTCTGCAGGACTCAAACTGAACCTTTCCAATTGCCACTTCAGACAAACTAAATTGTCATTTCTGAATCATATAACTTCACAAGAGGGATTACTGCCTGACCTGACCATGTCAATTCTGTTACACAAGCACCTACTCCATCAGATTTTCAGACCGTACAAGCTTTCTTAGGTCTTACTTTATGGTATTCTAAGTTTATTCCAAACTATGCTTCAGTTGTGGAGCCACTTAGAGCACTACTACGTGGAACTTCAAGTCAGAGACTGTTCAAAATAGCTTTGAAATAGTGAAACAGTTAATTGTGAAAAGTCCAGCACTAGCTTTATTTGATCCTGCACTATCCACTATGCTCACTACAGATGCTTCGGATAGATCCATGCCAATCATACAGAGAAAACTGTTGCACTTGCATCCAGAACACTTACAGAGGCAGAGCTTAAGTATTCAGCTGTTGAAAAAGAAGCTCTAGCATGTGCATGGGCAACAGGAAAATGAAGAACCTACCTATGGGGTAGAGAATTTGCCTTATGCACAGATCATAGCCCTTTAACTACACTGCTTATAACAAAGGGACTAGGAAGAGTTGGAATGTGTATGTAGCTAGATGGTTAGCAAGGCTACTGAATTTCAACTACAAAATGCAATACAAACCAGGTTTCAAAAATGTTATTGCCGATTGTTTGTCACGTTTACCTTGACCTGCAGCTTCTGATACGCTGGATGAGGACATAGAAGTTGTAGCATTGACTGATATATTATCATCTACAGTTACAGCTGCTGATTTTAAGCAAGCTTGCCTCACATGTCCAATTCAAGTAAAACTATGGGATATCTTACAAAACAAATGGCCATATGCTGAGAAGAAACTCATGAGAGTCATCAAGGAATTGTACGTATAAAACAAAGACTATGAGAATTATGCTAGTGGCCAGCAAAGGATGCCGATGTGGTAACTGGGATTCATTCTTGTGTCACTTGTTAGAATCCTGACAAACAGCTATCACACATACACCACCACTTCAGTCATTACCATTCCCTGAGTCAGCATGGGAAAAACTTGCTATTGATATTGTGGGTCCTTTTGCAAATGCTCCTATAGACTGCAGGTTTGCTATAACTCTGTAGATAGAAATGTTATTACTGTAGCTGATGCAATTTCTGGCCATTTACTGTAATATCAGTCTGCAGCAGAGAAGGTAATCCAAAGGAGTTATTATCAGACAACAGACCACAGTTTGTTTCATCTGAGTTTGAATTCTTTCTGAAAGAGAGGAATATTGTGCATAGAAAATCTTCAGTGTATTACCCACAAGCAAATAGAGAAATCAAGTGAACCTTACTGGGAAATCTTGGAAACTATTTACAACAGAGTTCCTGCATAACTACAGAGCAACGGCCCGGTGCCTTGGGGTCATCCTAGATTCTGCCCTGACATTCCCTCCTCATATCCAGTCTCTTGTTAAGTCATGTCACTTCCACCTGAGGAACATATCCAAAATACGATCATTTATCACCCAAGATGCAGCCAAAATTCTCATTCACTCTCTTCTCATATCACGTCTAGACTATTGTAACTCTCTTTTAATTGGCCTTCCCCTCCAGAAACTGTTACCTCTCCAGTCCATAATGAACACTGTTGCTAGGCTTATACACCAAGGCAACCGCTTTTCCTCTGCCATGCCTTTCTGCCAGTCGTTGCACTGGCTTCCACTGCCCTTCAGAATTAAATTCAAATTAACAACCCTGACATTCAAAGCACTTCATAACTCTGCCCCTCCCTACATCTCTGAACTAATCTCCATATACTCAACCAACCGCTTACTACGCTCCTCTACTGACCTGCTACTCAACTCTTCTCTCATTACCTCCTCACATGCTCATGTTCAAGACTTTGCAAGGGCTGCACACCTCCTCTGGAATTCTCTCCCACGGTCTGTCCGACTTTCTCCCAATCTTTCAGCTTTCAAGAAATCTCTTAAAATCCACTTTTTTTAGAGAAGCCTACCCTCACTATTAACTACCCAATGCAATACCGCTTACAGTACTACATCTCTCACCCACTTTACTCTGATCTTGCCCACTCCCACACCTTGTGTATCATTCCCTTCCCTTTAGATTGTAAGTTATGGTGATGTACAGTATGTAACTCCATATTTATTGTGATGTATGTAACTCCGTATGTTCTATGTATGTAATTCATGTGATTTAGTTGTATAATCACATTCACTTTACAGCGCTATGAAATACGTTGGTGCTATAGAAATACATGTTAATAATAAATACCTGCATAGACCAAGGACTATGTGTTGTGAAGAAAGCATACAGTATATGGTTTCTGTTTATTACATTTGCCCAAATGCTTTCCTACTATAGGGGTAATATGTGGTGTGCATGGTGCCTGTATTGTACCAAGATTGATACAATCATGATTGTCACTATGCCATCTCTGATCCACCAGGAATAGACTGTGAATCCTTAGCTGAGTAGGACATTCTGAATGTAGGATGCATACACAGTAAAGCCTGTTTAATTTCATTCCATGTTACCAACAGATCTTTAGAAATCTGCCCGAATAAATAAAATAATCTTTCAGCCCATTAGTTGACATCAAAATGTGTTTTCAGTAAAATGGACTAAAACCTGATTACTATAGGCCAATTTATTCTCTCAGCAGAATACTATCACACTTTATACCCAGCCAGCAGATTGAATCACTATCCCTTCTGCTTCCTTGATGAGCTCTCCTGATTACTGATTGAATTTTACTTACATGACAAAGTTCTTCAGCCAATTTTGTTCTACTTCAACCCAAAACCCACCGCAAGCTATTACTGATATTTATATTGACGGTTTGCAGCAAATATTGCATTCTCGTTAAAAAAGTAAATCCTGACTGGTGTCCTCTAGACGATAATACAAAGGAGTTACCTTTGTTTGACCAGTCCTAGGAAATATAACAGGGAAATGACCATGCCATTTTAGTATTATGGGGGCTGTGTTGAAATAAAGGTGGCGTTAGCTTTTGAGGCCCCCAGTGTTCTATGGAACTATATTGTATATGAGCACAGATTTGTTATTTGAAGAATAATTTTATTTACTGTATTTATATGTTAGCTTATTTTCTAGTGGACTGATAAAGGAGTGTATTTCCAGTCCCCAGACCACCACAGTCCCCATTGGTCTATCTATGTGTCCCTGATCCTTCAATAAGATTGTCTGTGAAGATTTTCATTCATCCAGGTCATGATATAAAGTAACTAGTAGAGATAAGTCTAAAGGAACTAGACTTTCTGAGTTTTCGTGAAAATGTTTTATCACTCATCCGAGTGAATTCTTCATAACATTCTGCCAAATGTTTTCATTTCCTCCTTCCTTTATAAACTATTTGTTTAGAGTTCCCTTTAAACAAACAAATCTCTACCTTATCTAAGCAGCAGTCTTTGAAAAGCTCATTATCAGGGGTTTTCAGTGGACTGGTAATTTGTTTTATCAGATCAGATCATCAGAATTCTGTGGGGCTGGAAGTGACAAGAAAAACTAGGGCTCGTCCAGATGAGAAGATTCGAGGAGATTAGTCGCCTGTCGACAAAATGCCACGTCTTTGAGGCGACTAATCTCCCCGAATGGCTTGCTAGTATCTTGCACTAAAGTCGACAGCGCCTATTCACACGCGACGATTTGTTTTTTAAAGTCGCTCGAAATTGCCTCGTGAGGCAATTTTGAGCGACTTTGAAAATCGCGTCGCCACGTGTGAATAGGCACAGGCGACTTTAGTGCAAGATACTTGCAAGCCATTCGGGGATATTCGTGACGGCGATTAGTAGCCAGGCGACAAATCTCCCCGAAATCTTCCCGTGTGGCCTTACCCCTAAAGTGCAGTGCATCATACAAGGCAATACTTAAACTGATAGGTTTCAGTATGTGAATATGCAATGACACACAACATTAAAAAATATATTTATCCACGAAAAAGCTGTATTTATATGAAACAGTGTTTTGCATATGGGATGATTCATGTAATATATTTTTAGAGATCAGTAATGTCAGGGTTTTCCTAGCCATTTATAAACCCCAGAGCAAAACTACTTGCTTTGGGCGCCACTTAGTCATCATCCACCATCCCCAACTACCTCCACACCCAGCCTCTTAGGTACGGCTGCACTCATTCCCCACAGATACTTTCTGCTTGTTCCATCTCGAACAAATGTCTCTTTCGACTACCCCTAGTTCTGGCTCTGTCAAACAACTTCTAATGTTTTTTGAAATAAGAGGTTCGTGCCTAGCCTTCCGTTCTGCCTGTTCTGTCCACCCTTAGAAATAATAGCTTTCTCCTTAGTAGCGATACTGAGACAATCTTATTAATTACAGGAACATTTCAGAAACATTTTTAATAGGGCGCTTCTGGCAGGAGGAACCTGCATAAAGTTTATTTTTGACATTTCCAAGAAACATGAAAATAAAACTGTAAAATAAATGCTCAGACATTAAGCAGAGCAGATTTTTCATAGCAACATATTTTCTTTGGGAATGCCAATATTTAAATATATCACTCTCTAATGTATGGTTATAGCCTTGTAAATGAAAAAAGCATGATTTCTGTAAGTCCTTGAAAACTATTGATGGGAAAATCTATAATAATGTGCTAATAAATATTACCTCAACGAGTTCTTTTAACTGTAGGAGACTAAAAATCTTGACTTTCCTATTAGATTTAATTATCCCTCAGTCACAACTGCCAATTAAGCTGTCACTTTAATATAGAACCGAAAGGGACTGAGCAAATACCATCAACCTTCATTAAATTAAGTCTGTCCAAGCACCAATTTTATTAAATGTTATGTCACCAACCATGACCAGCATTAACTTCATTATCCTCAGGTTGATTGGAAAAAGAGAAACGTTCTTGAAATTCAAATATTACTCTGCTGCCATTTTGGGCAAAGCCACTGTAAAGGTTATTTGTGAATTCATTAGAGTTTTTTATATTATAGCACAGATGACGAAATCATCAAAGCTCACAGAGAATATATATTCAATGGTAGAGCTGAGCCCAAGATAAGGGCTCCTAAGACAAGCTCCCTACCATCATCTGCTCCAGAGATCTCTCATCATCGAATCCTCCTTGGCACCTAACCAACACCATGGAATCCTAACAAATCTCTACCCCACCATGACCCTGCTAAACAACTCATGCTAAATATACCCCTTGCTCACATGAAGCGATGATGCCTCACTTCACTAATGCCCAGAGCTACAGAAGGGCCAGAATTAGGAGAAGGCAGGCTAAAGTGGTATGTGCCTAACATCCCTCCCGTGTGAGCAAACAGACATGGGCCTCCCAGCACTCTAGAAAATCCACAGGGCCACAGATATAAAAGTAAAAAATAATTTTCATGAAAAATTCAAATATGGACATCTCCAGAGGTCTGACATGTTTCGTGCTCAGCAAGCATTTAGTCATCCATATCCATAGTATCATTGTACCTCAGGCATGTGTCTGTTCTATCCCATTTCCAGCCCTGTTCCTAGGCAAACATGAAGTGGTTCATTAAATCTTGATAGAGCACCAACTGTCTAACAGTAGTCCCTGCACCAAAAGAAATGAACATGCACAATAGGCGGGTTTGAGCAACTTTAAAATCACCTAAAAAAGAACCGGTGCTGTCAGGAACCAAACTATTTAATATCTGCCCCATGTGCCATAGGCTCAAAAGGCTCATTCTAGTATGCAACTAGGTAATGCAAAACAAATATTAAGACTAGCGTAACTATATTAACAATGAATATTGGTAGTTGGAGCTGGTTTGGGGGCATGAAAAAGTCTGCTTGAATCTCAAGTGAGCTCATTAGTTGTTGCAAATAACACTTCTTGGCACTTTACAATATTTATGTAATAATGTATTTAGGTGCAACAGTAAGGGTAAAGCCCACTTCACAAAATACCATAAATGATAAAATCATTAACTACACAGGGATAGCAAATAAGTAAGTCTGGAGAGCAACTTCTCATTAGGATAGCTCTAGAGAAGAAAGGCATGAATTGATTTTTCATGTCAGTTGCAAGCAATTGTATTATCTGCTGTGGTTTTAAGCATGTAGAGAGAAGGCAAACTCAGTAGTATGGCAACACACCAAACTTGATGTTTTTGAACTGTCATTAGCACAGCCGGAGCATGTAAAATGTCTGATTTAGCTAACTGTGTTAAAGTAAGGAGGCGGTCAACGAGACTCTTCCTCAGAAAGAAAACAATATAAGGTCCAACCTATGAAACACAGTCAAAGGACATGCTAACATTGTGTCTGTGCCACTGAAGCCATGATCTACACAACATACTACTTTTAAGAGAACACTTTCTCACTCAACTCCCTGGCCTTAGTTTGTGAAGCTCATCAATCCTCCTTAAAAAGGACCTCAGGGATTTGAAAATAATGCTAAAAGGTTTCACTGCCTTCTGTTTAAGCATCCACGGACACGGACTTGGATTTAAGTTTATGGCAGAATAATTGTCTGATTAAATGACAGCTGATACTTAGTATCTGGACCAGTGATCCCCAACCATACGCAACATGTTTACATGCTCACCAACCCTTTTGATATTGTTTCCAAGCAAGTGCTCTGTTTTGAATTCCTGGCTTGGAGGCAAGTTTTGGAGACTTAAAGACCACAAGTGTAATTCCAAGCAGAGTCTATTGCAGGCTTCCAGTCCACCCAGGAACTTTTCATGTTTATGTTAAGGAGGCCATACACGGGCAGATTTAAGCTGCCAATTTGGGCAGCTTAGACTGATTAGACCGATTTGGCATCTTATCTGCAACTGTATGTAGCCCACCTCCCTGATCGATATCTGGACAAGAATTGGCCAGAGCTAGATAGGGGAGGCTTGATTTTTTTGTTGGATTGAGGACCACATCGGCACATTGATGTTCTCGCTCTAACTTTTGTATCCCCTTCATTGCAATGTGATTGGCCCTAGGGCCCTACCATCACATCCTGTTGGAGGGAAGATTCACTCATTTGGCGACCTGGCCAAACGAGCGAATCTTACAGTGTATGGCCACCTTTACTCTCCAACTTGAGGTACTAATAAAGCAGTTTGGTAATTTTACTCACAAAAATCATCAGGGGTCCGTATAACTTTAATTACAAGTACTGTATACTCAAGTCTGTAGCCATTGGATATAATTCCTGTCAATAACTGTACTGGGGGTATCATTCAGCTAAATATATAATGAGCCATGCTTACAGTATATTTATGTGGCCAAAACTGTTGTATAAGTTGCATCAAACATATTTTGTGTGAGTGATGTGAAGCAAATAATTTGTACAGATTAAGCTACAATGGCAGTTGTTTTAGAAGGTCCTGATTGGTATATTCTTTCTCCATAATTAATGAATGGATCACTGATTAATCAATGGATCACTGAAAATTCCTGTATTTTGTAATATACAAGACAAACATAGCAATCCCCCTTAATCTTTGTGTTGATAGCAGATACTGTACACATAGCCCATGGCCATATAATATAACTCTATCATGATCTCATTGATAGGAAAAGGCCCACAAGATTCTATGAGCATCAGCGACTGATATGATCTTCTGCTTGATCTACAGAAAGCAGTGACCAGACTCCAAGCTGCTGTCACTCAAGGCTAACAAGCAGAGCTGCCTTATCTCAAATCTAAATCACTGTAAGGACAGCAACAGATATCATTTTATTGGAATGAGGCAGAACAGTAAACTTTGATAGTCCTTTACTATAAAGGACAAATACGTTTAGATCAGTGGGAAGGCACAATATGTAGCATAAAAAATACACACATATTACATGTCATTGTAAGGTTGAGAAAAGACGTGCCCACAAAGTACAGTATATGTCACTGTGAAGAATAAGTATAGTTTTGTAGAGAGCTGTAAAAAAGTGATTGGATAATACAAATGTATTTTATCTTGTCAGATCAAGCACTCTTGCCATATCTGCCATGCAAAGTAAAGATTAAAATAAAGGTTCATAATATATATTGTAAGGGATCCTTAGTTCAATAAAGAAGTGTGAAGAGCACTCAATGGCGTTCCTCTTCAGCGCCACATCCAAGATGACGCTTCCCATAATCCACGTTCATTGTGTTATGGCATAGTGATATCTTCAAACTAGTGTGAGCCGTCATCATGCTGTGGTTTGGTGCCAAATTTGAAACAAAAAGACACCAAAGACCAAAGTGAGTTCCTGAGTGTGCTATTTTTGCTGTATTCATTGTTGGTTCCTGACTTCTCTGTCTGTACAGTCCTTGCTGTATTGCTGCCTACTTTATCTTTCTTGACTGGATATCGACCTTAATCTTCTTAATACTTCTGAACCACAAATTGGATTATTTCCTGTCAGTCTGCATGACTCCTACCCACTAGAGCCCCTAAGCCCTGACCAGAAGATGGCATTCAGCAGAACTCTGGGTAACTCTGCTTGAAACATGTAGGGGCTGATTAACTAAGGGTAAAAATTAGAATTTTGATTTAATTTTGGGCTACTTCGAATATAGAATGGCCCAAAATTCGAATATTCAAATTTCGAAGTGCTGGCCCTTTAAAAATCCTTTCGAATTCGACTATTCCCCAGCTTAAAGCTGCAGAATTGCCATTTTAGCCTATGGGGGACCTCACATTCATTCTATTCAATATGGCTGTTTTTCAATCGAAAACAGCCATATTTGATTGAAAATGACCTCAAAAAAATTTGAGGGTTGAATTTTTAAGTGTTTTCCACTTCGAAATTTGACCCTTAGTAAATCAGCCCCGTAGTGTCTAATAAAAGGATATTTTGCAGCACAGCTGCTGCACTTCCTGGTATGGTGACATCCATTCTCTACATATTGATTACAATATGATACCGGGGACAGACTTGTAGGATAAAAAGTATATTTTGGGATAGATCCTCCAATCTGTTGGAACAAGTGAATTAAAAACAAATGCTCTGTAATGCTACACATGTATTGTTATTGCTACTATTTATAACTCCTCTTTCTATTCAGTGCTCTCTTTTTCATATTCCAGTCTCTAATTCATATCAATGCATACTTGCTAGGATAATATGGACCCTAGCAATCAGATAATAAAAAATGGAAACCAGTATCCTAATATCACTCTCAACATCATACTAAGAGTTAATTAAAAAATTGACAACCCCTTTAATGGCCAACTAAAAAAGTAAGAAGTGCCGAAAATTTGCTAGCGTTGGCTTCGCCGACATTTGCCACACTTCACCAGGCGTAGTTTTGCCAGCACTACTTAAATTCACTAAAATGCGAAGGTGCGCTCAGGGAGGCAAACGGTAGTGAAGTTGCGTTACCGTTACTTCGTCAGGCAAAGTGAAGTTCCGCTAGCGATGCCTAATTTGCATACGGAGCGAAGTTAAAGTATAATAGAAGTATATGTTACAGCCACTACATTACACTACACAAGCCCAGGAAACCTTTAATAAAGAAAATAAAGTTGTCCTATTGCCCTAAACATGTGCCCCCTGTATAGTTGTGTTGCCATATGTTAGGAAAAGTAGGTGGGACGGAGGGTAACCCCCTAAAAACATTACGCTATTTTTCAAACTATCACCTTAAAAAAAGTAAAAGACTCCAGCATTTTTTTGGACTTTTTTCTATTGTATTGAACTTTGCCAGGTCTGACCTGGTGAAGTAAAGTCTAGTACAAGAGGTAACGTTCAGTAAAATGGTAATCTTAATGAATTAGTGTAGTTACGTCCCATTGTCAGTGCGCAACTACGCCTGGCGTAAGGGTGCAAAGTTGTGCTAGTCTATCTACTTTGCAAGCAAATTTTTGCCAGGGACAAAAATTGGCAAAGTTGCGAAATGACATCACGCTGGCGAATTAGTGCTAGCGTTAGACACTTCATGCTTTAGTGAATTTGCCCCTTAGACGTCCAAGGGTGACTTTATCTTTTCGGATTGTCTGTCTTTATAAACATCTACATTTCTATTCAGGTTGAGCACTCCCTTATTATTTTTTACTTCTTATTTTTTCTATTGTGTTTTTTCAACAAATACATACATAGTATCATCATATATTTCTCTAAGGAGTAAGGTGCAAAATAGGGGGTATGTGGAAGCACTCTAAAGGCAAAGTTATAGTGTATTTAAGTATAATGGAAGTGCTAGTTTTAATGCACATTCCCTGTGCCCCTGTCTCCAAAGTAAGTTTGCAAAACAGGGGTTTTTAGTTACAAAGTTATGATCATAAAGTTGAAAAGCCGCCATACCACGTCAAGGTAAACCCCACATGGCGGACCCTAACATATTTACCTTTTTTTGTCATAGTATAAGGAGTCTCTCTGCATAGTAGCATTATTTGTAATCAGTGTCAGTAGAACCTTGGTTTCAGTATAAAAGATCGATCCTCCCCTTGACGTGGTATGGTGGCTTGTCAATTTTAGGATCATAACTTTGTAACTAAAAATCCCCTGTTTCTGTAAACATATGCATTAGCAATTATATTGAATTATTTAGGAGACAGGGGCCCAGGGAATGTGCATAGTGCACACCCATTATGTTTAAAAATATTTTGACTTAGCCTTTGAGTGCTCCCACACCCCCTCTTTGTTTGTATATTCTCTAAGGAGTAAGATCTAGTATTTTCTATAGAGAGCACTCCCTTATTATGAGGGAAACACAGAATCGCAGAAACTGAACTGGAGAAAAAGGTCATAGCAGCTGCATTACAAGTATGGTCTATATCCAGGCATAGGTCAAGGCAGGCAGGAAAAGATCAACAAAAGCTAACATCAGACTAAGTTAGAAAGAAATAAATCAGCTAGATAAGCTTGCCAGGGAAATCAGCAAAGATAAGTAACTGGGCACCATCTTAGTCTGGTCAACAATGCTGCACATTAATCAAATGTACTTTCAATGATCTTGACTTGGATGGGGTTAGTGCAATAGTACTTGATCACAAGATATCTAACACTTGGCAAAGAAGATCCTGCAGCATAATTAGCTGAAATACATATTGCAATTTTTAGGATTTCCAAAGGCCACTGATTAACAGTCATCTGCAAATTGCCCATGAAAATATATTCCAGTACTGATCCTGTACTTGTATACCAAGTATACCCAGGGCCGTATTTATATATAGGCCGCCGAGGTCCTGTGCCTAGGGTGAGATGGTTTTCAGGGTGTCTATTTTTTTTTCTAAACCCTCCCCACCCCCCATCACAGATTTCCATAGCAAATCCAGTGACAGGGTGAGGGGGCGAGGAGGCACGTGGAAGTGACATGGCGCACATGGCTCGCTGACATCACTTCCACTGAATACGCCATGTGACATTAGCATGCACAACGTAATGTCGTGCTTAGGTCCGATGCTATGGGGGCATTGGACCTAAAAACAGTACTGAGTATACCTTCACTGCTGATTAGGGAGCCTGTTGCTAGGCCACAAGCTGAGTTTTAGCAATAAGTCAAAAGAGATCTTCTAGTGATTCCAATAAGAGAGTTGGTACAAGAGCAGTAACTAGATATTACTGTGCCCCACAGCAAATTATTTTTCAGGCCCCCAAAGCATCTAGAGGTTGACCTGTTTTACCAAAATGTATTAAATTTGTATAAGGATGTTGGCATCATGAGACCCCCATACTTTCCTGACATCTCTGCAGCTGCAGGGTCTGCTTCCTCTGTAGTTATACCCCTTTACATGATAACATATTGGTTTCAACAGAAAGGGCAAAAAAAACTGTTTCCCTGAAACTAGAAAGTATGTGGATTGACTGCTTGTCTGAGGCTCGATCAAGAATAAAAAAAAGATGAAATCAATGATGCAAGCTTTTCTAGAAAACTCTGGGGCTAAGTTTATGCCTCATGGGGCTAATGTCCCTGAACTGCCTTCTTCCTGCCTTCCATCTGCTTGAATGAAGAATTTCCTGCGCTAATGCACTCGCGGCGCTTCGATTTCTGAACTCGCCCGAAGTTTCATTCAAGCAGATGGAAGACAGACGGGAGGCAGTTGGGGGAGATTGTTGCCCCGCAGAAGAGGCAATTAGTCGCCAGGCGACTAAATCTCCCAGAATCTGCCCGTCTGCCCCAACTCTTCATCTTTAAGTCTTCAAAATAGTATGTCGACCCATTGTAGCCAAATTGCATAAAAATCATACCCTGCATTGGTTATTGAAACCAAACATTGTTTGTGTCTATGTGACATTTTTGAAAGTATTTGCAAAAGTAAATTACATATTTCTTTATACAAAGAAAAGAAAATGATATTGAATAAAGTTCTTTAACAAAAGAAGATACTTTATCTATAAATATATATATATATATATATACATACAGTTTGTAAGAATTTCTTTTTCCATTTCGTGGTCTCCTATTTGCAAGAAAATAAAAGGGAATAAAAAGTGACAGTGACAGAACAATACTGTACTCTGATTGCTTCCAGGGGAAGTGTGTAATGAGGTGTAGGGTAAGGCATCTATCAGAACAAAGACTTGTCTGAGTCACAATCAAATCATTGCCGGCACCTTCGCAATCTATCATGAAACTAGAAAAGAATGGAAGAAAAGTAAAAAGAAACAACTATTGTACAAAGCAGCATTAAAAGCAAAAAGCTATGTAGTAGTATCACTACATGTGATCCAGATTATATTCACCAATAACAGTGATGGTATACTGTAGCTTATTTCCAAATTTAGCTTCCATATTTAAATATATTCACAGTAGTGGGAGCACCCATGTTGTTTGCCTTAGCAGAACGGCAAAATAGCAGCCATTAATTATTGAGTACAGATATTGGATACGTAATCCAGAAAGCTCCGAATTACGAAAAAGGCCGTCTCCCACTGACTCCATGATAATCAAATAGTCTGAATTTTTTTAATTGATTTCCCTTTTCTCTGTAATAATAAAACAGAAGCTTGTACTTAGTCCAAAATGAGATATAATTAATCCTCATTGGAAGCAAAATCAGCCTATTGGGTTAATTTAATGTTTACATGATTTTCTAGTAGACTTAAGGTATTAAGAGTCAAATTATGGAAATATCTGTTAACCGGAAAACCCCAGGTCCTGTGCATTCTGGATAACAGGTCCCATACCTGTACAGAAATTTGAATGTAAGGGGAATGACTTGCATGATCACATTCAATCACTACAATGTGCTGCTTGTGTTTCCCCATTGGTAAAATACAATATCTACTGCTTGCCTGAAACACCCTCCTCTATATTTCATGCACAAGGTTGTATATTCTTTCTGAAAAGTTACATCAAAAAAAGTGATGATCACAAGTGGCCTACAGACATACAGAGAGAGAACAACCTGCCTTGAAAAAGGCAAGTAATATAACAACCCCCAAAAGATCACAGAGGAGTGGTGTTTGTCCATGGAAACCTCATTATTTACCTTTTATTACAAATAAATTACAATTCCCAAACTCCCAGGTTTCAAATATTTTATTTGAACGCATATAGTGGGAAAATGTGGAAAATGTACATTTATGAAAATACGATATATTTAGTAACAGAAATAAACCATCCACAGCACTATTTAATCACAGCAAGGGTAGTTTCTTCTCCAGTGTATTCCACCCAAAATACTCAATAACCCAAATACCCCTTCCTACCTACTTTTTATGGAAACTATGAAAGTGCATATTATGACTATTTTAGGCCAATATGCCCTTTTACTAACAGTGTTAGGCAGCATCAATTAAAGTAAATGGAAAGGGGCATGGGCACATTTAACTCCTTGTTTAAAATCCTGTAATGATGTAACAATGGAGGGACAGAATCTCTCACTAGCATGTTGTAGATGTTGCAGATAGGCAGCACACTAGGAGCTAAAGTGGGGCACAGCATTGTGGCAGTTTAAATAGCATACACAGTTTGATTGTGCCAACTTGCATTCACCAGCACTGTGTACCTGTTTGCAAGCTGTGACTACTTTGGTGCATTAGGTGTAAACAACCGTATGTCACTGTACAAGGAACCCTGTACCTAAAACCTGCCATGACCCCTACTAAGTGGGGGACTCCCCTTTGACTTGAATGATACATAATTGAGTGCTTATACAGAATAACTGTTGAGGCAACTAAATCCCAATTCAGGGACTCAAGTCCCAACATACCGTTTACTACATCCCAACTGCATGCTGATTCTTGTGACTCCACTATTTGGAAACCAGTTGCTTATTAGCCAGTGCTCCACTGATTCTCAACATTTAAGGAGGCACTCAAATGATTCTGATGTGAGGCCCTGTAGCATCTCTAACACTTTGTAGCTTTAGAGGGAACTTTTAATTTGAAATAGAGCCTGAACTCCACTTGAGGGAAACAATACTATTTTACCCAAAACATGCTCATAATGAGCACTATGTAACATCACATTCCCATAATGAGCAAGTGGGGACACTAAGGGGCCTGTTTATCATGATATGTAAAACACTGGACAAAAACACCACCATTGATACTGTATTTAACAAAAGTAACTCAAAGCAACTGGACTTGTTGAAGCAACTGGACTTTGAGTTACTTTTGTTAAATATACCATGACCTGGATGAATGAGAATCTTCATAGTCATCACCATTGATCTTGCCCATATTAACATCCAAGTGAATTAGATTATTGCTATGGGCAACATCACAGATGCTTATCTCCAGTGTTTTACACAGTATGATAAATAGGCTCCTAAATCTCATTTGTATGCTTGTGTTCCAACATTGCCACCAACACCAGATGATCCTTCCTCTCTACCGCAATTGTTTGGACAATAGTACTGTTTCCCACAACCAGGCTCTGTTAGCCTCAACTGGAGGGAAAGTGACCATGTTGGGACCCTATGCATTAGTCCCAGTATTTTCATTTATGCGCATACATGTTACATCACAAGCATGCAAATAATAAGCAAGCCTAGAGGCTCTTATTAAGAACAAACATGGCTGCCCACTCTTGGAGTTCTTTCCCAGCACAGGTAACTTATACTCACTACCAGCTTCTTTTGGGTACTGTTTCCCTCAACAAAAATGCAGGCCTTATTAGCTCCAACCAGAGTGTGGGTGCCCATATTGGGACACTAATCCCAATAATCTCATTTATTCACATGTGCATTATGTCAAATGCATGCACATAATGAGCAAGCTGGGAGGCTCTCTCATTAAAACCAAACATGACTGCCCAAACCAGGAACTCCCTCCCAGTTGAGGCTGGTGACATAGCACTCATTCAAGCACTTTTTGGGCAAGATAGTGTTGTTTTCCCCAATCAGAATTCAGTTCTATTAGCCTACCCGCCTTTAAGTAAACATCTACTCTACGTCCCACTATGAAGCACACCGGCTATTGCTGAAGTGCTCTATTTTAAATGTATTTACTCTATTGCAGAGGTGAGCAGATACCATTTTCTTCTTTACACACAGGAAAATCATTCTGTAGGAACTGGACAGAGAACTAGAAAAGGCAATGTTAAATTAATTTATTAAAGTAATTTTCCAATCCCTGCGGTTTAACACAATGCACAAAAGACAAAAATAAAACAAGATATCCTTCAAGTCTCCACGAATGCCTACGAGAGACGACTTTGTACAGTAAGTGGAATACAAAGCTGGGATTTAGAACATTACACAAGTGAACACAGTTACCGCACTCAGGCTGAAAAATCCCGTTCAAATCCAATAAGTGGTTTAAGATGTGCAAATAAAGGTTTCTGCAGGGAGCCAGGCATTAGAAGCCACCTGGAGCATGTGGTAGAGATTGTATCCATCAATACAGCAGCTGGCCTGAAATTATAAACAGAGCTACTTTTCATCACGCCTGTTTTAATGCATACATTTCTGCTGTCACTGGCGCCCCAGGAAAACTGCTAACTACAAAAACTAATGGTACCCATTACCTGATATTCACACTGAATAGAATCAGAACACAACAGTAAGCAAAAACTGATATCCAAATTATTTTTTTTACCTGGCTGCGATAGAAAATCTTAATAAGCAATTGGTAATATTTAATAGTACGCGGCATTCCAGAAGGAAAACAAAACAAATTGGCATTGAGTCACATCCATCCGTCTGAACTGGAAAAATCCCCAGACAGAGTTTTCAGAGAAATATTTAGACACGTGAAAATGAGTTACTTATTTTAGCAGTGGCTTTTTTTTCCCCCAGGCCTAAAGATAATCTTGTAAATCGAGGCATTTCCATTGAAAACTGCAGCAGAAATGTATTCGTTTAATTGTCCAAATGAATTCTACTCAAAGTAAGTAAACAAATCATTATTTTATATTGCCGCTCATTACATTGGTTAGAACAGAAATTCTTTTGGCACATACACATATAAATATATATATATATACAGTACATATATATATTTGTAAATAATTTATGTATATATAGAAATTATTTAAAAAAATAGGATTTATCTGGAATCCAATTATTCAGATAGCTCCAAATTACAGCAAGACAATCTCCCATAGAATCAGTTTTGATCAAATAATTCCAATTTTTAAAAATTATTTCCTTTTTCTCTGTAATAATAAAACAGTAGCTTGTACTTGATCCAAACTAAGATATAATAAATCTTTATTGGAAGCAAAACCAGCCTATTGGGTTTATTTAATGTTTATATGATTTTTATAATAGACTTAAGGTATGAAGATGCAGGTCCTGGATAATAGGTCCCATACTGGTATACAGAATGGAAAAGTCTTTATCTCGGGCCTCATTATGACAAGTATCAGACACTATAAGACTATGCAGGGCTATGAGAGGCAACACGTGTGCCTTCAGATAATGCAAGAACATATGTAGGGACACAGATTGTTTATCTTTTGTGATGGGGAATTTTTTTTCCAGGTTTCTGTGCAATAAAACATTCGTAGACTCCAATGTGTTGTAAATAAAATGAATGAAGGTTTGGTAAAAGTAGCTGCAAAGCATTTGTGTTGAGCGAATTATTTCGTCAGGCATGGATTCGTAGAGAAATACCTTGCTTTTATGCCGTAAATGTCTTTTAAACGAACAGCAAAAATTAACTGTGAAAATGTACACCGCCAAGAACAGAGACATAAAACGCCCATTGATGTCAGTGCATTTGTTTTGTATATGGTGGCCATGGAACAACATGTCACAGCATCCACTGTAAGCAAAGAACAGATGATAAATATTTATTTGAGTCCATGACATATTGAGCCATCAGAGTCTAGAACTTTTGCTCCATCTGTATACAGAATGGCTGTCTAGTTGGAGGCCCCTTAAGTAGTGATGGGCAAATCTGTGACGCTTCGCCAAAAAATTAGCGAATTCTCAGCGAAATTTGTGAAACGGTGAAAAAATTCACGAAACGAGTCGCGCTGATGTTTTGTCGCGCGCCCAAGTTGACGCGCACTTATATCGACGCACGTCAGAATAGTTTTGACACACAGTGTAATGTAATAAAACTGCCAGGTGAAATGCATACCCCCAACGGTCTCTATTTTGGAGGGACATTCCCTCTTTTGACAGCGCAACCTGCAGTCCCTCATTTCATTTGTATTGGAAAGTCCCTCTTTTCTCTGCACCGAATAGCCAGAAAAAGAAACAAAGTTTCTAACTTAATTGGCTTTTGGCAGAGAGCCTAGAAGAACAGCTAACAGGTGCAAAAAAAATGCTTTTTAACAATTTTGATATAATAAAATAAGTAATTGATTGTATTTGTAACAGTTTAGATAAGGAGAAATATTTTCAAATTTTCATAACCTGCCAAATTTGGTAAAATTAACATGTTAATTAGTGGGTGTGGTCAAAATGTTGCAGCGCTACGTATGGAAAAAAAAAATCTGTCCCTCTTTTTACTTCCAAAATGTTGGGAGGTATGGAAATGTGAAAAAAATTGTAAAAAATGGCATCTTTTGCTTTGTGTGTGAATGTGCTGAATAGCATTGGAGTCAATTAGAAGAGCAATTTACACACGTTTCACTTTTCAAAAGAAAAAAAGGCCTCCCATTTTTCCAGCTTCTTAAAAAGATCTGTGATTATTATTTAAAATAGTGAAAAATTAAAAAGGCATATTTTAATATATATTCATTTATTTTTAAAAATATTTTTCACTGCACAGATTGTGCTGTTTTGAGGTGAAGCGGCGAACACAACTCGACGCGCAAGTAGCGAAACGAAAGACACGGCGAATTTTTGTGAGCGTTTCACAAAACTTTCGCCACCTGCGAATCTCGGAAATTCGCCGCGAATTTATTCGCCCATCACTACCCTTAAGACCTCCAAGACCTCTTTTAATTGTATCAGTTCTCTACATAGAAAAGTTGGACAACACTGCTGCATAAAAAAAAAATTCTTTAGTCCTGTCTTAATGAAATACATCTGGAGATCCCCCAATTTCAAAACAGATGGGCAAGAGCATTAGCCATGAGGTAAGGGGGAAACCTTGCCTCAGACTCCAGTTTACCAATGATGACAAGTAGCAGTAATGGTACAGTCCGTTCACCACTACTCAGAAAGCAGAGTTATGGGTAGAGGGTGGCACTGCATCTGCTGCCTTCAGATATAGGCGGCCGAGGAAAACCCCCGCAGATAGGTCATCAATAGGTCAAGTAAGTGTCAGTTACTTAAAATTGTAAGTGTTCTGATTCCATTTAGGCCAAGGTTGGACGCTGCAAAAATAAGTGATTTGACAAATACTGGAGACCTTGCATCCCAAGACATAAGAATTATATAGGATCCAAGTAGTATATATTATTATGTTAAAAGTGTTTACAAATAACTGTAATTATATACTGTATGTTAGAAGGTTTGTTACTTATGAAAGGAAAAGTTCAGTGTGAAAATAAAAACTGGGTAAATAGACAGGTTGTGCAAAATAAAAAAATGTTTCTAATATATTTAGTCAAAAATGTAATGTATAAAGGCTGGAGTGACTGGATGTCTAACATAACAGAACAGAACACTACTTCCTGCTTTTCAGCTCTCTAAATCTGAGTTAGTCAGTGATTGAAGGGGGGCCACATGGGACATAACTGTTCAGTGAGTTTGCAATTGATCCTCAGCTAGGGCCGGGCCAAGGTAGTTTGGCACCCTAGGCAAGGGGTACAATCAGCGCCGCCCCCCCCCATCCCCATTCTGTATGACCATTTCCCACCTATTCACTTTTTCATAAATAAAGAAACCTTATAACACATTAATGAATCAAAATGTACGTGTGCCAGACAGCAGCACCCAAAAAATTGCCCCTAATCTGTACCTGTGTCAGCAGCACCCACAATATTGCTCCCAATCTGTACCTGTGCCACCAACCATTGCCCCCTAAGTCTGTACTTAGAAATAAAAAAAAACTGACTGCGCCCTAGGCGGCCGCCTACTCTGCCTACCCCTAGTTCCGGCCCTCAGCATTCAGCTCAGATTCAGTTATGGTCCATTGGCCCCCCTCAAGTCACTGATCGGTTACTGACTGGCTATTTACCCAGTTTTTCATTTTACACGGAACAATTGCATTAAGTAAAAATATCTGCAATATCTTGTTTTTTTATCTCTAGACCTAATATGCTGAAATATGAATAGGAAATATGCATTGCAGGTGTTTTCACAATATTCTTGCTTTCTAGCAATGGAAGACAGTGACACTTTGGGACAGATTTACTAAATTCGTGGGAATAATTCGAAATTCGATCGAATTTACAAAATTCAATTGGTCGAATTGTAGAATATGCAAATTAGGTAAATTTGACCATCAAATTTGTAAATTCGATAGAATCGAATAGATCGAATAAAAATCTATTCAACTATTCGACTAGTCGAATTTCAAATTACTTCCCCTTTAAATTTTTATTTGATTGGCTACTTCGCCAGGTTTTGGTGAATTTAGATCAAATAGTAAAAATTCGATAGAAGGGTTAAAATCGATTGATTCCAACTATTTAATTGATCGATCAAATTTTTACCATTCGATTGCTCGCCCAATCGAATTGCGGTAAAATCCTTCGAATTCAAATTCAAAGGATTTTACTTCCCTTCTATTCACATGGTCGAATTTCGAATTTTTCAAAATTCGACCAATGATATGGAAATGTATAGTAAGAAGTGGTCAATTTACTGTTATACAAGAAAGGTTTCTTTGCATATACGTAAGCTCCTTGGTGTTTTACAGCAATAATCACATGAATTCTCAGCATTGCTGTCACTGGAGACTCAATGAGGATATAAGTATGTTAGCTGATAAAATAGTTGCATTCTGTTTTTCCTAGAATGTCTAATCCTTATTGTGGACAAACAATGTAGATTTTTAGACAGAATGAGGGGAGAATGAAGCACAGATGGAGGTGACTCCTTTAATGTTGGGTGAAAAAGATTTAGAATGTAGCTGCAAAATTACCTGGAGATGAAAACAATGGGGTCTAATAGCTGAGAATATCATTCACATGTCAACAAAGTGTGTGCAGTCAGTATATTCATCAAGGCTATGCCTTCCACAAAGTGTAAGCTACACATACTCTCTGAATGGGAGGCTCTTCAGTAACAACAAAATGAGATGACGATAGCTGTGCATTCTAGGGCTAACAAAAGGAGTATTTAGTACTACATAATTCATTTTTCCATATGGAAATGCTTATTATGTTATATCCGTGTATTGTGTGAATTGATATATTGTTTATACTCATGGTGTAAACCCATAACATTTTTTTAATTGCCCTTACAAAGTATCAAATATAAAAGCTTATCTGGCCATCATATGCGCCTCCAGACTAGTGTATATTAGGTATTGGGTTGTCTGCATGGCAGAAACCTTGTTTGTCTCATTGAATAAGGATTTAGATTTGTAAGCTCCACTGCAGCAGGGACTGATGTGTATAATATAAAGTAGACATTTGGTAGACAGCACCACTTCTTATGTTTTCTCTTGCTTGTATTGTGGTGCAGGTTCCCAGTGGCCACTCTCCACCAGTAATAATAGCAATTGAACAACACCACTTGTTCTTGTGAAAAATAAAAGTGCCTTTATTGCAGACTTATGGGCATCACAGCAACGTTTTAGGCCTGAAACGCACTTTTATTTTTCACAAGAACAAGTGGTGCTGTTCAATTTCTATTTTTGTGTATAATATAAAGCACTGTTGAATATGTTTGTGATATATATATGTATAATATACTCTATTGCTGTGTTGTCTAGTTCTACTTTTTTTAAACAATAATCCAAAGTTCCATGTAGATTCTTATCTCATACAGTGAAAAAAAATTTTTTGTGTATATTATAAAGTACTGTTGAATATGTTTGTGATATATATATATATATATATATATGTATAATATACTCTATTGCTGTGTTGTGTAGTTCTACTTTTTTAAAGCAATAATACAAAGTTCCATGTAGATTCTTATCTCATACAGTGAAAAAAAGTATTTTTGTGTATAATATAAAGCACTGTTGAATATGTTTGTGATATATATATATATATGTATAATATACTCTATTGCTGTGTTGTGTAGTTCTACTTTTTTAAAGCAATAATGCAAAGTATATTCTTATCTCATACAGTGACAAAAAGTATTTTTGTGTATAATATAAAGCACTGTTGAATATGTTTGTGATATATATATATGTATAATATACTCTATTGCTGTGTTGTCTAGTTCTACTTTTTTAAAGCAATAATCCAAAGTTCCATGTAGATTCTTATCTCATACAGTGAAAAAAAGTAAAGAAATTGTACACAGTAGTCACACCCGAAAGAGGCCCCCAGTCCAAAGGGCATATAATTTAGTAAAGTCAAACAAAAGCAAAATGTTGGGAGAGACTTAGGGGCAAATTCAATAAAGCGTGAAGCATCTAACGCTAGCATTAATTCGCCAGCATGACGTCAATTCGCAACTTTGGCGATTCACTAACAGTGACCCTGGCGAGAATTCGCTAGCAAAGGAGATCGACTTGCGCAACTTCGCACCCTTACGCCAGGCGAAGTTGCGCACTGACGAAGGGACGTAATTATGCTAATTCACAAAGATGAACATTTTTGTGAATGTTACCACTTACGCTAGACGTTACTTGACAGGTGAGACCTGGCGAAGTTCAATACAATAGATAGGCAGGCAAAATGCAAAAGACAGGGTGTATGTTGCACTTCTTACCTTGCCCAATATATGGTAAATGGGTCCTAAAACCTCTGGGTCATCTTATAATTAATGATCAGTTTTAGGAAACTGAAGGATGGAGAAAGCGGTTACTGGAAGCTAACAAGCAATGGGGAACTAATGTCTCCATTCTGAGACTAAAATAGATCCATGCCTGTAGGAATATGAATGAATGCCTTGCAGCTCTAAGTCAGTAGCATGAAAACAGTGGAGAATATTGGCTACAGTTCTAGAAACACCTAATGGTATATTTTCTATAATTAACTTACAATAAATGTGACAAGAATATCTGAGGGATTGCAGTACTATACAACTAAGTCTAAGGACGACAGCTTATATTTGTAATTATGAGCCTTCCAACCCACGTAAGGTAGAGGCTCAAAAGCCCTGTTTTCTTACAATGTATTATTATGATACGAGTATAGGAGTCATATTTAATAATTATGCACTGAAATAGCAGCTAATGTACACTGCAACCATCACCTGGCTTTCTGGAACGCTACAGGTTCCTATAATATTCTCATAATAAGACAATCATATTGTGGACCATTTAAAGAACACAAATTGTTTAAATAGATTGTATGGCTTCTGACATTACTGTCACATTGCAATTTTGTTTTTCTCTCTCATCCTTTTATAAACACTTAGTCCCCACTATGTCTATGATGGATTACTAATTTGGGAGGTAGGTAATGATGTAATTACTGCTTAATCTCATATTACTTAATAGATGAAATTGTATGCAAAGCACACATTCTGCTTCCCATCTGCTAGATTAACACACAGGCAGGAATATTAATTGTCAACACAACCTCCATTACCTGGATAAGCCATTCCTAATTGTCCGATTTGCTTTAAAGAAAATGAAATGGAAAATTCAAACCTTATTGGAAACAGGATTCATAGGCGATTACTGATAATCAACCAGGTGTAGCATGTCCAACACACCTCCTTCCAGCATTTCTCAGCTACTGATTCCACTGTCCAAAGCAGCAATGTACAGCATGTAACCATGTTTTGTTTCATATAAAATCATCATGTTAATCATTGTACCAGGCAAGTCAAGCTGTCATCTATATATATGTAACCCTTTCTTGGCTATAATTAACCAAACCAACTAGCATAGGTAGAG
>CM044441.1:131408447-131432693 GCA_024363595.1 Xenopus borealis
TATATATATATATATATATATATATATATATAAATATAAAATAACATGGAACCTCAAGGGCCATTAACCATGGTGGTCACTTAAAACTACTCTATGAAATATTAGTGTACATTAAAATGTAACTATAGGTCATATTGATTATTTCTTGCTAATAGGGTTGCTTTTGTAATTAATTATTACTTGAAGTTCCTAAACATGACAGTTTTGCTGACCTGTCAGTTAGAGAATCTATTGATAACGGACTAGAGCTGCACAAATGTGACCGCCCCCTCATAGAGGAACATGGGAGATCAACTAGATGTTTTCCTCCAATGGGTGTTCAGATAGCCAGTAATAAAATCTGACTATAAATTTAGTCGCTTAACCACAATAAAAGTGTCTTATCAGTTATTTTGTGTTGCGTATCGAATCCCACTTGGCAAATTTCACAGCTGCTGAGGAATGTATTTTTTAAGGGGTTTCTGCTGTCATTTTTTTTTCTGGAGAACTGTGCTCAGTACAGTCCTGATGGATGTGTAGTTTATGGTATTCTAGTTCTTTGTCCCTGCTACAGAAACTTCCTCTACAACTTTCTCTGGTCTTTCTCTTGGTGACATCAGGCAACATCTCTGTGCCTGTTGAGTCTTGCCACCTTATGCCTTCTTCTAAAGGGATTATTGCATAACAGAAGGTCTACCATTTATAGTATATCCTACAGGAAGATTAGTAGTTGCTATTAATCGTCTACCTTTCATCATTTTCGCTAGGGGTCTATTTTTTTTAGTGGTACTATAGCCTTGTATCACACCTGGCTGCTTCTTGTTGTTGGGTACAAATGTTACATTGTTTTTTTACAGGGCAATACATTACTTATATTCCTAAGGGAAACAGTGAAACCAGCCTCATTTATAAGTAGCTACACATTTCTAACATCAACTTGTATAATAGTCAAAGCAAACTAATAACATGATGTAGCTCTAGCCTGCCAGCCTAGGAGGCAATAACAGTTTAGGCAATAGCTTCAAATTGATCCCCTCTTAACCTTGGTGACCTCTCCACAAATCCGGGCCTGGGAAGAAATCCTAATTTGCATATGTAAATAAGGTGTGGGAAGGGAAATCACATGAATTTTCATCTCAAAACAATGAAGTAAATTTTTTTCCACTTTTTTCTTTCCTGACTCTAATTTGCATATGTAAATTAAGATTCATACTTACATAGTTACATAGTTCGGCTCGATATTCGTTATCGTGAATCTTTCACAAAGGATTCGGCCAAATCCCAAATAGGGGATTTGGTGCATCCCTACTATTTGCTCCAAAGAAAACCAAGCTGGAATGTCAATTCAGTTGAAAGTAGGAGTTGGAAACTTATCTTCAATCATAGATATTCATGGAACTATTGATAAATAATTGATACATTAATTTTTTTACTAGCATATCAGGTGCGTACTTGAACAAAGGCTGCTCCTCCAGTGGAGTTTGAATCTAGAAAGTCAGACAACCACTGCCTTTAGGCTACCAAAACATTTAAATACCTTTATAAAACCAACAAGTGCTCTTTTGTTTTCAACATGGATTTATGCTTAGATGCCATTGTGTACAAGGCACTTATGTCTTAATATCAGAGAGAAAAAGCAACCAGCTGTGAATGAAGGATTGTTTGTTTCATTAGGAGACTATGGCAAATTGTATTTTGTATTTTGGAATATGTATTCCAGATAACTGATCCTATAACTGCAAAACATTTCTGTGTAAAAGGAGCTTACCTACCAGGGGCTTATAACTATATATGTAGATGAACACCATTGTTAGGTAATATTGTAATGATATAGTAGTGTCCTAACTGAAGAACAGCATGTATTGAGGTCTTTTCTTTCACAGTATCTTGATATCACATGATAAGCTTTTCGCTGACCAGTAGATATCGGCAAAAAGAAGATCTGTAGAACAGATGTCATACCACATGGCATATCAAGATGCCTGCAACATTGTTTGCCATAAGTGACAAATGCCGTGCTGGGATATGCTAACATGATACCTCCACCGCTTATTATATCTGGATCTTGCATGATCAAAAGCGGCCGTACAAGAGCCCTTGAAATATAATCGTTGTTAATGTCCCTAATAGAATCTTCACAACACAGCCAATCTCGCCATCCCATGACTGCTCATTCACGCTCGCTCGTTGATTAATACGCTTACATGCTAACAATACAACAATCAAACTGTTGGCATGTTTAAGCAGTAAATCACATAAATGTACTTTATGGCTTGTGACATTATTATATTGCAGTAACGTTATTGTCAAAACATTGAAAATGTTAAAATAAATATGCAATATATAATCTTTCCCCGTGTTTTCATTTCCTTTATGGACATATGTTGAAAACACAAATAAATGTCGAAGCACTGATGATCTGATGCATAATATTACCATGGGCAGGGAATTAAACAGTCACCGCACTCTGCTTATGGCTGAGTAACTTTTTTTATTGCTGCAACCTAATCCATTCACAACAAAGCCTGCGCCTAATAAATTCTTTATGAACTCAACAGTTCTGCACTCAGCCAAATCTAATTGGTTCCAAATGCCAACTCCATACCATGTAGCAATGAACTCAAACCTTCAAGTCCTCACTTGTGTTCTGATCCGCAGTGACCCCATGAAACATTATAAAAACATGCAATCAAACCAACATAAACATCCTTATACACATCGCATGCTGCCTCTCACACATTTATTTATGCTTAGAAAACATATCAGTTCTTTTGACAAACTAGACAGGGGGCAACACAACAAATTAAATGAAAACATAACCCTGTAACTCAAAATATCATTCAGAAAAAATACAAATATTATTCCACCTTATGCATTTCATACTCTCCAGTAAATAATCATGGGCAATTGCCTAAACATGCAATTTTGCACAAACTGTGTATTTTTGCAGGAAAGAGTTACAGGGTAACTCTTTAATAATTTTTTTTATTCTGGAAAACAGGGTTGATTTGATTTGGTTATCAATGGAACTTCCTTATGAGGGGCCAAAGTGTACCAACACAATGGTTTAGGGTGGCACTTACTGCATGAAGACAGCCTAGGTGCCACCTATTAGACTTTGCTTTAGCACATTATGGATCCACTAAATAAATGGGGTGATTCCCAGTCAATCTAAAGTTCTGGACGAACGTGCTACATAATAAGTTGTTTTTCAAGTGAAACTACAGCCAGTACTCAAAAACTGTTGAAAGAAAATGTACTTCTAAGCAAATTATCAATACATATTGAAATAAAAAAGTAAAGAGTATATGTACTTTTGATTATACAGTAATTGCTGTTTTGTATATGTCTGTCACTTGCTATTCCCCTTTACTAAATTAATATAGCAAGACACAGATCACATGTGACACAGGCTCTATACTTATGTAACAGCTGGTTTTTAATAGAACAGCAGTCCATTGTTTCGATCTGCTTTTCCAGTGAACCTCCAGACTTTCCTGTTTCCAAAGTTAATATTAAAAAATTCTCTGCAGAAATTCTCATTTTTATGAGTGGTGAAAATTGTCACAAATCGACACACGAATTTTTGTCTCATCAAGAAAAATTTCATGCTAGAAAAAAACATGCGAAAAAAGCAATAAAATGGCTATTAACTATCCAATGCATTTTGCACCAGAAAAAATGCAGATAAAAAAACACTAATGACTCCAATGAATTTTGCACAGGATTTTGAACAATGCCCATTGACACCAATGCATTTGCATTGACTGCAATGAGTGCAACAAAAATGACAGGTGCATTCTTTGAAATTTTGGCAATTTTTTTCAGCGAAGCAAACAGGGCAGCAAAAATTCTCTGCAACAAAATAGTCACCACAATAAATAAATCCCTGTTGACTTTAATGCATTTTGAGTGAGAAATTACTTGAGAAAAAAACACCCATTGACTAATGCATATGGACACAAAGTTTGCAAAACAAAAAAAGTCACCACAAGAAAAAAACACCCATTGACTGAAACTGAGTGCATTTGGAGTGTGAAAAAAAGTTGCAAGTGTAAAAAATTTTGTGCATGAAAAAAATGTGTTGCCTATTGACTCCAATGTGTTCTGTAAATTTATCAGCAAAGCAAAATGGGACAGATTTGCTCATCACTACTTACCAGCCAGATTATCTATGTGCACTTACTGCATGTAATTTAATTTTTTATTCTGGATCCCCATACATGAAAAGAAGCCTGATCCACAGATAGCTGATCCACTACCAAATACATATAGAGATAATATAAAGTTATAGATTATACACACTCTAAACATTGTACAACATATTGCTGAACACAATTTACAGATATGTTTTTTTTTTATTTTGCAATGGCCCCAGTTAAAGGGCCATTGCCTTACAAACCAAAAATATGGAAACCCCAAGAGAAAAGATTTTCCTAAGAAATCATAATAAAAGGTTTTATTAGGGCATAGAGAGCCTAATGCCTTTTGTGCCTAATGGGGCACTTACTCATAGGCTTATGAGTAAGTCCACCATTAGGCACTAAACCCATTAGGATATTTATGTCGTATTATTATTTCTCTTAGGCTTCCATGTTTTTTGTTTGCAATTACAGTTTTGAGTACCAAATGCAGACTAACAACATTGACATCTGAAAGGTTGAAATTACAGACCACTATGTACAGTATGACTAACATTAGCAAGGAGACCCAGAGCAGCCTATTCAGCAAATCCAATGCAGGTTTTTGTCCTGTTCCAATACTGTTCCTGTTCTATCACCAGCTTCCTGTTTCAAACTTCAGTAAGTAGGGTGCTCTTGCGTATTTCCAGTGTCCAGATGTAGGACCAAGTGTAAGTACAAACAGAAAACATGGATGACCAGACATACCATATGATACAAGATGAAAACCACTCTATGTTGTAGCAGGAATTGGCTGTACAATATTTTGGAGTTGCTTTTTTTGCCATCCCTGCTTCCATAGTTACCCTGAACACCTTGGCTTGACTCTCTGGTTTGACTTTCAGTTCACCTGAACTAAATTCTTATTACCCTAACTATGACCTGTCACCCCAACCTTTTTCTGCCTGCTGACTAAGTGGTTTCTTATACTTTAATGCATGTTTCTCCTCTGTAGTAGGCAAATGAACCTTCTGTAATATGACCTGGTGGCAGCTGGTTATCCAAGGGTCAGACATGAAGTAAAAGGAGGCAGGTATGGACAGAACAATTTGCTAAGACAAGGCTGCATGGGCTTCACTAAAGTTTAAGTTGACAGACACCTTCATTTGCAACCACATTTTTTTTAGTAATGCAGTCATTGAACAGTAATGCTTCATTTAGAAGGTTTCTTCCTTTTTCTTTGATACATCAAGGTCACCTGATCCTGCATGTACAGTATCACGTTATTCCAAAGCAAACCTTGAGGACCTGCACCATAAATATGCATGCCATTGTACTAACTGGCTCTCCCATTAGCACATTTATTACTATAGTATATTACACATATTATATATTACTATTAAGAAGCTTTTAGCAATTGGTACTTTTGCCATAACTCACTATTTGATATGCTTTGGACAAATGAAAATGAGCTGGCTGATAAGTAAATAAAATGATGCTCAGAATGCTTGATTACACTGGGCTTACATTGATTCATGCATTTCTCATACACAGTGGGGGTAATTCAGCAAACTAATTTGATCCCTTCTTCATAAATGTACAAACTATAAATGCACTTCAGAATATGAATTCCATATTTTTCTACACCATTCAAGATGTTCTTTCTGTTGCATTAATAAAACATCAGAATGACTTAAGTCACTTCCCTGAAACTGCCATCTCAGGCAAACACTAGGAATAGGAAAATAAGAAGCCCAAAGGGAATACTGGCTTTTCAATGCATGTAAAATGCAATGCAATGCAACAAAGTAAAATTTAGCAAAATTGTGTTTTTAAAGGCATATTGGGCTTAATTACCTACAGTAGGTTCATTAGTGGGTGCCACATCAAGGCTATTAAAAATGTACAGGCAACAATCGTGTGCCTTCTGTGTTTAGACTGCAGCATTCTGGGGTGGAAGGAACCCTTCCTGTATTGGGTAAGTGGTAAGTATTAAGTTCTTGCTGCACCTTGCACCCATATATGTTTGTGCCTAATGAATATTCACTACCAGGCATCTCCACAACTAGGTGCAAAAATTTGATCCAGATAGTGACAGTTGCAATTACTATGGAATGTTGTTATAAAATGATACATTGGATTAGACTCAAGTTCAGTGAGAAAAAGGTTTATCACATTAAAACTCATGGACGAGATTGAGATGCAGTAATTTAGAGTTTCAGAAAAACTTATCTCACGGTTTATTATGTGAACACTCTTTTTAAATCTATGGAGAAAAAACTGGAAATGAATTAAGAGAAAAGTTTTTTCTCCTCGAAATGCATCTCGACCAGGAATTTTCACATGATAAACTATGAGATAACTTGTTCTCACTGCACTAAATCTTGTCCATTTTTGTGTATATATTTATACCTTGCAAAACTAGAAACTTTTTTAATTCTTCTGTATTACCAGTTATATCCCTTCAACTATCTTTGTGTATTTCTTACCAAAGTGTATTAAATATTGAATATCCAGTCAATTTTCCTGCCCATGGATATGCCCCATACATTCCTTCTCCATCCAGTAGTTCTGTGTAGGAACAGCCTGTGCTACTACTAATGGCAGGAAACTTCCTTTTGACATTAGTCAGGAGCACTGGGTGGGTCATCCTTTCCCTCATTATCACTCTGAAAAATGGTCTATTGTACGTTATCTGGCAATAATCACAAGTCAGGGACAACCAGAGGTATTTCTGTGAGAGACCAGTCTTGAGTGTGAACCTCCTACAAGCTGATGGACACAATGTGGTGTATGTTTGTTTACATTCCATGATGTCAGAAACCAAGAATTCACATTCCTAAACAGCAAGCTGACATATATCATCAATTGACAAATCAAAAGAGGAAGAGCAAACACAACATCAGATGGCAGAAACATATTGAAACATCAACCTTCCACACCAGCAGAAACCATCAACTGTCACACTGGCCACTGCTGTACACCATCACTGAGACAAGGGGAAGTCCATGGAAACAATTAACTCCCAGAGAGATGGAGCAGAGTTACATAAACGTAACCTTCAAAGAGACAAAAAGCCATTGTGTGCCATGATATTATATTAGTCACATACCACCAACTACCAATGGGACAGAGTGTACTGTAATATACCAAAAATAATTATAAATTACCCATTCCAAATTCCACAGCTCTTGAAATCAAAATGTCATTAACTCAATTAAAACATCCTTTCTGAATACACTTCTGTATTGATATTTAGGAGCTCTTTTTGGAATGGCATGATTTGGAACCGGATGGATAATTGCAATTCTTCAATGTATTGGTGTTCTTTATTTTGTATGATTTAATGCATACTAAAGGCTTATTTTCTTCAGTAGGCAAGGCACAAAGTATAGGCTTCATGATTTTGCCCACAATGAAGAACATGGGGTATGTTTCCATTGGGTAGTGGAGAAAATTCTTATTGTGTATGGGCTAATGACATAACATTTTCATCTCCATGTTTCACTGTCCACCTTATCTGTTATGCAGTCTTTCTGTGTCATTCCCGTGTCTCCTTCCTTCCTTTCTTTTCTTCTCTACTCTCTACTCTCTCCCCTCTGTTCCTCCATAGTTATCGTGTGTCCCTTGTGCTTATCCATTTTTACTCCATGTCCCTCCAATTCCTAGGCCTACTTTTGTGTTGGTTTCTCTTTCTCTCCTACCTTCTATATTTCCAGTTTTTGTAGCTTATGTTGTTGCCCATTTTGTTAACAGCCTATGATTAAGCCTATGATTAAAACCTATTGATGGAAATATATTATTATAGATTGAAACTCTCAGTGAACTGAACAGAGCAGAAAATGTTTCTCAGGCTTGGAGAGGCCATTGAACCATTCAAGTGAGTTTGTAGACACCGTATTTGGTGCTCCATTTTTTTTACAGTTTGAGTCTATAACAGCTCACAATATAAAGCAGATGCTATTGGCTTTGTGTGAGTGTCAAAAAAAAAAAAAATTCTACTGCCTACTTTGCCAGATTGAACCTACCGATTTGCAATAGAAGCCTATGGGAAACCCCCCATAGGCTTCTGAGACTAAGTCCTACTTGAATACCATTTGTATGATCGAAGCGTTCGATCGTTTGAATTGTACAAATTTTTTGGAGGCTCAAGGAAGTTTTTTTCTAGAAATCGAACGATCAGTATCCGATCGTACGAATTCATCGAAAAATCGAATAGCAAACAAAATGATAGCCGAAACAATTCGATAAGATCGAGGGAATTTTGGCGAATAATAGTAAATTTGCCCCTAAGTATACTTAAAATGAATTTAAATACTAAATAAACCCAACAGGACTGTTTTGCAACTGATTATTATATTAGTTTGGATCAAGTACAAGCTACTTTTTCTTTATTATAGATAAAATTAAAATCAGTTGTAAAAATCTGAATTATGCTATTAAAACAGAGTCTATGGGAGACAACCTTCCAATATATATATATATCGCCGGAAAAACGAGTCGCGCGTCGTTTTTTGACGCGACGCGCCGAAAACGACGCGACGCGCGTCAAAGTTGACGCGACGTGCGTCAAAAGCGTCCCGCGACTCGTTTCGCGAATGAGTCGCCCATCACTAATACCAAATACTTCAGCACAGTTTTTGTTACAAGTAGCTAGGTTTTACACTCACTTTACTGTGTTTAGGATAAACATTGCATGTTATTCTATATAGGGAGCTGTCTTATCGCCACATTTGTATTTCCTAATTGTAGTAGCAGATTCATGGTCGGGCAGGGATGGCATTTTCTTTCTGTATTCTCATTTTCACATCCCTCTGTCTTTATCTCTTGTGTCTTCTCTCTGGCCCTCTTCTTTACCTTTATCATTGTTTTCTTCTTGAGGTTTTCTTTTGTCCACTTCATTCTTCTCCACGTACACTCTGACACTCACACAAAGCCAATAGCATCTGCTTTATATTGTGAGCTGTTATAGACTTAAACTGTAAATCTTGGACTATGTAAAAAAATGGAGCACCAAATACGGTGTCTACAAACTCACTTGAATGGTTCAATGGCCTCTCCAAGCCTGAGAAACATTTTCTGCTCTGTTCAGTTCACTGAGAGCTTCAATCTATAATAATATATTTCCATCAATAGGTTTTATTCATAGGCTTAATCATAGGCTTTTAATCATTGCTTCTGCAAAGAAATGCATGCATTTAGTTTATAGTAACTGATTGGAAAGTATTGGGTATTTCTTTAGATCGTTGACATCAAGGTTTGTTTTTCAAACTCCTACCTTTAATTTTAAAGAAGACAAAAGGTTGATCTTATGACTTTTAATTGGTTTCATAATGGCATTTTCACTCAAACTTGTATTTACACAATTGAAGTATGGTAATACGAGTATGCGAGTGATGGGTTTACTGCATAAAAAGCCCATATAAAGTCTTGGCAAACCAATGTTTCTTAGACTAATATTAAATTGTTTGGGGTTTTTATAAAGTAATATGCATTATTTGCCCCAGTATTTATGTTGAATTTTATTATTCTATGTACTTATACTTCAAGGCTCAGCTCCCCACCCATTTCTATAGCAAAAAGAATAAATCGTTTTTGCTCCATATCTGTGGGTACTGATTCCATATTTAAAGCATGATGGTAATAGACAACCTCATCATTGACCCCTGAGATGGAATAAAAGCAAGTTGAATATATGAAACCCACTAAATATTTGGTTCATGGTCCACTGTGATACAATTGCATCAAATATCACTAGTTCCCTTTGCTTTTTAAATGGCTTAAATGTCCATATGGCCATGGAACTAAATTGCACATTCAGATTTCTATTCTATTTGTCTGGACTAAAAATACAGTAGGCTGCTGACCATATATGGCTTTGTAAATGGCACCAGCCAACCACATTTTATGACCTGCCTGCATTCTCCAATTGTTGGTCTGAAGAATAAACAATGAGAGCCACTTAATTTGACTTCTGGCATGGATGAGCGATGATCCAACCATTTGATAACCTGTAGATCTTTATCTGTACAGTCAAAATTACTCTGCTCTTTACCCTTGAATTTATCACTGTCTGTTTTTGTTCTGTTGTGTGCACAGCCATGAAAGAATATGAAAACTTGAATTGTTCCTACACGAAACCCACAGTAAGTAAGGTACTGAACTTAGCAGGAACTAAAATATCTGTAGGAATAGAATATGCCTAAGTAGACTTAAAAGCTGATGCAGCTAAACATTAACTTCACTTTTATGTTGATCTATTATGATATATCACTAGATACAATCACCAGCTAGAATCTCTTTTCACATTTCAAAAAAAACTGATTCAAATGAATAAAACATCCAGCCATAGAACAAAGTACCTGTAAAACCATTAAAACACCTCTTTTCTTTACCGGTTTTAAGCCTTCATATTTCTGAATAAGGGAGATAATACATTTTTTAGACTTTTCTATCATGCCTAAAGTGTTCCAATAAATATATAATTTCTCATGAACATGCCATGATAATGGCAAAGCACATAAGCAGCATGGTATCCCAGGGAATAATTAGGCTTACTCGTCTGCAGATAATCGTGGAGTATGAAGGAATACTCTGAATTTGGAGAGGAACTTGCCAATGCAACAAGGAAACGAAGACTAAAAACCGTTATTTCCTCATCTTCCCAGCTTCATGTTTTATGATCCTCAGCAAAGAGAATAAAACTGGTTTCCATGGTTTCAGAGGCAATGGAAGACGATATAAAGGAGAATGGATGCACTGGTTTTTTTTTTCCCTGATGTGAATTTTATGCATTAAAATATGTTGTCTGTCTGTGCGTTGTACAGTTGGACAGAGTAGGTACACATATGCAGGTTTAGATATGCAGGTAAATAAAATGCACTACTTTTAGGTTGTGATCATTCTACTTAGCAACCAACTAAATCTCACACAGTTAGGATACATTTCATCTACATTTTCATAACTGATGCTATCCTTTCCTTTGCCTACCTCTGTTTCAGTCTGCTTTGAAGTATTTTATTATGTTATTCCTGTTGAGGAGGTAATGCAGATGAGTAACCACATCCCTGCCCGACCATGAATCTGCTACTACAATTAGGAAATTGTATTGTTTTCATTTGAGGGGTACAGTATAATGGGGTATTATGGTTTCTAACTATGGTTTAAATGCACTAGGGCCTATTGTTGCTTCCATAACTTATAAATAAATACATTCTTTACAATGTGCCCCTTTGTATAATGGAGATAGCATACCCATCATGACCTATATAGGATGCCTTATCATATATAAATATTATATATATATATATATATATATATATATATATATTAGAAGGTTGTCTCCCATAGACTCTGTTTTAATAACATAATTCAGATTTTTGTACTTGATCCAAGCTAATATAATAATCAGATGCAAAACAGTCCTGTTGGGTTTATTTAGTATTTAAATTAATTTTAAGTAGACTTAGGGGCAAATTTCCTATTATTCCCCAAAATTCCCTCGATCTTACTCGAAATTCCATAAGCATTCAACCATCGAATGCGTATTGAATTGTTTTAGGCTATCATTTTGTTTGCTATTTTCAAAGAATTCGGATACCGATCGTTCGATTTCTCGAAAAAATCGTAAAATTTCCTTCGAGCCTCTGAAAAATTTGTACGATTAGAACGATCGAACACTTTGATCGTACAAATGGTATTCAAGCAGTATTTAGTCTCAGAAGCCTATGGGGGGTTTCCCATAGGCTTCTATTGCAATTCAGTAGGTTCAAAGTAGGCAGTTGAACAATTTTAAAATTTTCATCGAATGATCGCATTATCGAATATCCGATCATTCGATCTATTTGATAATTCAGTATTCGAAGAGGCCAAATTAGAATATCCGAATATATGAAAAATTATTTCGATCATATTCGATCGAACTTCGATCATTTCACGTGAATTTTGTAAATTTGCCCCTTAATGTATTGAGTTGCTTAGAATAGTGTTTTCTTTCATTAAGCAAATTTTTATTTTGGGGTTGAATTGCCCTTTAATAACATTGCCATTAAACATCACTCGTACCTGCCGAGTCAGTAAACTGCTGCCCAGGTGGCCATCCTATATGGATAAAGTTCTTATACATGGAAATGATTTCACAACATATCTCCCTTTCTGAATAATCACATTTGCAGAAAAGTCACCTTGGGTAACACATTTGTGCAAAATATCTAATCTTTCCAAGATTAAACGAAGATAATTAGCAGTTCACTGATTTCGATATAAGCCATTTTCTACCATTTTAATCCTGTTTATTAGTAACTCACTTATGAAATGACTGTTTTGCCTAGTGAATGTTGAAGAGTCCAAAAAAAAGAATTTGCCAGATGTCACAAGGCCAGTAAGCAGGTGGGCTGAAGCTTCTGTACCAATTCAAACTGGCACCGGATCAAACCTGGTGGGTATAACCTTTAATTCACTGCTCCTCTGGCACCAGATCCAGTGCCATCTGCTCAGCTTTGCTAAGCTGTGCTTGTTTCTGTTCAGGGAGGATGCCAACAATGCAAACTGTCTCTTACATGTGCAGAGAATCATCAGTGTATTTAGTTTTCTGAGACCCATATGGTGGCATCTGCAAACCCACACTGTCAGCAACACTACCGCCACCCTTCTCGTTTTAAGAATGGAAAGACAACTGTGAGGTTTTAATTTAGGCTGCTAAGCATAAAAAAAAATATTTTCTGTTCCTGATAGGACTAATTGCGACAAATATGATGTTTCTGGTACACAGAATGCTTGCAGGAGGGGTCTGCCAGGCAGAAGAGTAGCACAACAAACGGAGACTCTGCTTTCAGCTACATCGAGTTGGAAATAGGAACAGTATTAAACCCTTGTGGATTTTTGAGCTTTTTAAATGACTGCATGGTTCTGAGTTAACAGTAGAAACTATCTTTCCAAACGAGAGACACATTCTCTTTTTGTATGGCAACCATCCCTAGTTGCTATTCACAGCTTTGGCTAAGCATGATGGGAACTTCATGCATGGCAAGTTGCAGGGTGAACTTTGTCAACTGGTTCAACATGGTACCAGTATTAAATGTATATTTACAAATGCAAGGAGTCTGACTGCTAAAATGGGAGAGCTGGAGGTGCTTGTGATGGGGGGAAAATATGATGTGATTGGTGTGGCCGAATCATGGCTGAATGAGTCGCATGACTGGGCAGTTAATATCAGCGGCTATACTTTGTTTCGGAGGGACAGAGGCAATAGAAAAGGAGGAGGGGTATGTCTGTATGTTAGGCAGGATTTAAAAGCTTATATAAAGGAGGAGGTTATGCTAGACAATGAAGGGGCAGAAGTCTTATGGGTAGAATTCTTCACTAATTGTAAAGAGTCCAGCAAATTAATTGTAGGGGTATGCTATAGACCCCCTAATGTAAGTGAGGAGGAGGAGGCTAAGCTCCTGACACAAATAGAAAAAGCTGCTAGTTTGGGAAAAGTATTGATAATGGGGGATTTTAATTACCCAGATATTGACTGGAGCAACAGTACTGCCGGATCAATTAATGGGAATAAATTTATAAACTTGTTGCAAGACAATTTTATGGCACAGGTTGTTGAGGAGCCTACTAGAAAAAATGCTATTCTGGATCTAGTGATCTCAAATGACCCAGAACTTATAGCAAATGTGCAAGTCATTGAACCCCTGGGTAATAGTGACCATAATGTTATTTCATTTAATGTCTGGTGCAAAAAACAAATATATACTGGGGTAACAAAAACCATGAATTTTGGAAAAGCTAATTTTAGTGCCTTTAGGGCTGCCCTTCAGAGTATTGATTGGGGCATTATGTTTTCAGCTAAAACCACAGAACAGAAATGGTTGTCATTTAAAATGATATTAAATCATTACTGTTCTCAATTTATTCCCTTAAGGAGCAAATGTAGAAGCTCTAAGAATCAGCCTATGTGGCTTAATACTGATGTAAAGAAGATGATAGGAAAGAAGAAAAAGGCATTTAAAAACTACAAATCTGTTGGGACAGAAGCTGCATTTAATGAATATAAACAATGTAATAAATGTTGTAAATCAGCAATCCGGAAGGCAAAGAAAAGAAATGAAGAATTAATTTCGGTGCAGGCGAAAAGTAACCCTAAAAAGTTTTTTAAATATATTAATAGTAAAAAGATGCACGTTGAGAGTGTTGCTCCATTAAATAATGGTACCAGTATGGTTGTAACCGATACAGAAAAGGCTAATGTGCTAAATCAGTTTTTTTCTTCAGTGTATACAATAGAGTCTGAGTTCCCAGACTCGCTTCATAGATGCACTGACTCAGCTCAATCTAGTCAGTGGCTGACTCAGGATATGATTCATAAAGCTTTAATAAAAATTAATGTAAACAAGGCGCCAGGGCCTGATGGTATACATCCACGGGTTCTAAGAGAGCTTAGTTCAGTTTTAGACCATCCCCTATTTCTGATTTTCTCAGATTCACTTTCATCTGGTATGGTGCCTATGGATTGGAGGAAAGCTGATGTCATCCCAATATTTAAAAAGGGATTACGATCTCAGCCTGGCAATTATAGGCCAGTAAGTTTGACATCTGTGGTGGGAAAATTATTTGAAGGCTTGTTAAGGGATCACATTGAAAATTTTGTCCTAGGGAATGGCATTATGAGCAGCAATCAGCATGGCTTTATGAAGGATAGGTCATGCCAGACAAATTTGATTGCTTTTTATGAAGAGGTAAGTAAGATGCTGGACAGTGGGGGGGCAGTAGATGTGATATATTTGGATTTTGCCAAAGCGTTTGATACCGTGCCCTACAAACGACTGCTTTCTAAACTAAGGTCTGTTGGGCTTAATGAAGTCATTTGCACATGGATAGGGAACTGGCTACAGGATCGGGTACAGAGGGTGGTTGTTAATGGTACATTCTCTACTTGGAGTAAGGTTCTTAGTGGGGTCCCTCAGGGCTCGGTGTTGGGTCCTCTTTTATTTAACTTGTTCATTAATGACTTAGGGGAGGGTGTTGTAAGTAATGTATCAGTGTTTGCGGATGACACAAAACTATCCAGCCCAATTAATTCCATCCAGGATGTGGCCTCCTTGCAACAGGATCTTGACCAACTGGCAATCTGGGCAGATAAGTGGCAAATGAGATTCAATATTGATAAATGTAAAGTCATGCACCTGGGATGTAAAAATATTCAAGCTACTTATACCCTTAATGGGACTGCACTAGGCAAATCCATTATGGAAAAGGACCTTGGAGTCCTTGTAGATGATAAACTTGGCTGTAGCAAGCAATGCCAGTCAGCGGCATCAAGGGCCAATAAGGTCCTGAGCTGTATTAAAAGGGGCATAGAGTCACGGGAGGAGGGGGTCATTCTTCCACTTTATAGAGCACTTGTAAGGCCACATCTAGAATATGCCGTACAGTTTTGGTCTCCCTCACTCAAAAAGGACATTATTGTATTAGAGAGGGTACAGAGAAGGGCAACTAAGCTGGTAAAAGGTATGGAAAATCTTAGCTATGAGGAAAGACTGGCCAAATTGGGGATGTTTACGCTGGAGAAGAGGCGCTTAAGGGGTGATATGATAACTATGTATAAATATATAAGGGGATCATATAATAATCTCTCTAATGTTTTATTCACCAGTAGGTCTTTCCAGATGACACGAGGTCACCCATTCCGTTTAGAGGAAAAGAGGTTCCGCCTAAATATTCGGAAGGGGTTTTTTACAGTGAGAGCTGTGAAGATGTGGAATTCTCTCCCTGAAACTGTTGTACTGGCTGATACATTAGATAGCTTTAAGAAGGGGCTGGATGGATTTTTAGCAAGTGAGGGAATACAGGGTTATGGAAGATAGTTCATTATGCAAGTTGATCCAGGGACTAGTCCGATTGCCTTTTTGGAGTCAGGAAGGAATTTTTTCCCCCCTCTGAGGCAAATTGGAGAGGCTTAGGATGGGTTTTTTTGCCTTCCTCTGGATCAACTAGCAGTTAGGCAGCTAAAATTAAAAATAAGAAAAAAAAAAAAAAAAAAGGTTGAACTTGATGGACGCAAGTCTTTTTTTCAGCCTAACTTACTATGTTACTATGTTACTATGGTTTAAAGAATGTATGTGATATTAGAAGCCATAGATATATGTATATTTATGTATATCATTGACTAGTGCTCAGTGGTGTAACTAGGGCCCCCCTGCAAAAACTCTTCATACGCCACCCACCCCAACTCCATCCAGTCTATACCCACTCCCCTGCCCAGACTTCACAGCTAGATGTGCTCTGCTTCCCCACCGCAGGTAAGAGGGTGAGGGGGGAAGTTCTTGTTGACTGCAAAGACCTAGGCTGCTTCCTCTATAGTTATGCCACTAATAGTGATGAGTAGTGATGGGCGAATTTATTCGCCAGGGGCGAATTCGCGGCGAATTCCCGCGATTCGCCGCTGGCGAATAAATTCTCCCACCAAACGGCAGAAAAAATTTGCCGCCGAAAAATTCGCCCAAAAACGACGCGACTGACGTTTGACACGACGCGCGACTCGATTCGCAAATTTTTTCGCCAATTCGCGAATTTCTCTGGAAATTTGTGAATTTTTCGGCGAAACGCATGAGATTCGCCCATCACTAGTGATGAGTGAATCTGTCCTATTTTCCTTCGCTGAAAGTTTTACAAAACTATAAACAGTGAAAAATTTGTGAAACAGAAGTCCATGGGTGACTCTTTTTTTCTCACTCCAAGGGGAGAATGTAATATCTTTCACTAGCGCAAAAAGGCACTTGTGACCGTTAGCGACCATGTTTGCGTGCTTTTTGAACGATAAAATACCTCAATGACTCCATCAAGTTTGTAAATATACAAATATTCACCAGAGACTGATTTAACATTGCGAGCAGTGCTAAACATTCGCAAAGACGCCATTTTAAATAACCTGTGCAACTTTTAATTACATTCCCCCCATATGCATTAATGTCAATGGCCATTTTTTCTTGTGCTGACTTTTTTGTCTTGGCAACTTTTTTTCCAAATGCACTGAAGTCAATGGGAGTTTTTTCTTGCAGCAAATTTTTTTTTGTTGTGTTAAATTTTTGCTTTATTTTCAAGGAAAAAAATGTAGATAGCGAAATGCAGAACTTTGTCAAGAATACATACCTGGAGAAAAAAAATCAGCTCATCACTATCATTGAAATTATAGAAAATTATTCTTGATGCATCCATGGTATATTAAGGGATTAGGGGTCATTTACAAGGACTCTGGACAGAATTGCAAGAGCAATAAGGGGCGTAAAAGCATCCCACTAGTGCTCATTCACAAAACACTTCTTTCCATGGTATGGCTTTGCTCTGCACCTTGCAGTGGATGAAAAAATATTGGGCAAGAGGGGCAAAAAGCAGCATCAGTGCCTGTCAAAGGGCAGGTGGTAGGTACAGGGCCCATTGGCACTCTTTTTTTGCACTTTGCAATCTACCCTGCACCTTAAACCTGTCTATTTCTCCTCCCTGTCCTCTCACTTGCACCTCACTGAGGAGCACAAATTTCGTACCAGGCCCTAACAGAGTCCTCTAGACATAAAATGCTGTAAATTAAAAGTCATTTTCATATTAAAACTTCTTTTTTTAATTTAAACAATTATAGTTGTTGTAAACTCATTTAAAAATCTCAGTGTCAATCAAATATTGCCTGTCCTCCTCTAAACCTATATTTATAGAGGCAGGGCAGGCAATTACTTTCACTTTCCATTCAGTACCTACTAGATGTCACTGCTCCCCACATTCCCCCCGCTCTCTTTACAATTTAATTGAGTAACTTGTACATGGGGATGGGGGTACAAACAAGACTTTGACATGCAAGGTTCGCCACAAAATGGTGCCTGTCTGCTTGCTATAATTATGAATTCCCATAGTGAAGGAAACAAGATTCGAATAATTAAAATAGTGTAATTAAAGTTTATTGGCTTGGCTACAGTTATACATATATATATAGGAGTTGGAATATTTTTTTCAGGTGATGGGTCCCCTTTAAGTACTGGTCCCATGACAGGAAGCATGGACAGGGCCCACCTTGTGCCCACCTTTAATTGGCACCAGAGTTCCATTCCAGCGCTAGATAGAAATTGCATCCAGTTTCCAAATGTAAGTGATTTTTTAATAAGCACTAAGGGGCACACTGTTGCATCCCATGGTGGTTATTTACTAGGGATCGAGTTGTGTTTTCCAAGTTTTTTTTTTTAATTCACATTTCAGGTTAAAAAAAAAAAAAATTTTTGAGATTACTCTTTCAAAAAACTTTACTTGTTTTAGATTTATTTACCGCGACCCTGGGAATAGCTCGAATCCAAAAATACAAAAACCTAAAACCTTTATGTAGAAGTCAACGTAAGAGATCCCTTGAACCCTCTGAAGATTTGTTATAGCCTTCATGATGTTTGAGTTTTTTTGGAGGGTTTTACCAAAAAACTTGATCGGTTGAAGTTTTTTTACTGCTGAAAACTCAATCAATTTGAGTTTTGGGGTTGTTAATTCAATGACTCAAGTTTCTTTCTAAATTAGAAACTATTCAAGTTGCCTGTTCATTCGAGGTATACAAAAACTCTAAAGTTCGAACACTCAATAAATAACCCCTACGTTGTTTAAATTGCTACTGAGCAAATTGGGAATGCACAGTGTAATATATACATATACATTTTTTGTAGTTTTCTTTTGAATTGATGACTGAAAGGCTAAAGAAGGGTGGAGGCAACAGTAAGTTAGCATTGTGAAACTAAAATGATTAAATTGACTACTCATAGTTGGTTGGGTGCTCAATCACCATTTGTTATTTGTTTATATTTTTCAATAAAGGAGAATTCAACCCCTTATTAAAAAAAAAAACCCTCTCCCTACCCTATATGGACCCCCCTCCCTCCTCCCCAAACTGCTACCCAGGGCAAATGCCCCTAAATCTTTACTTGCCCCTTGGTGCAGATTCAGGGATCAAAGTGCATGGCAGTCATCTTCCAGGTCTTCAGTAATCTTCATGTCTTCTTCTGGCGCTTCAGCAATTTCCATCAATTTCAGCACATGCACAGTTGTCACAAACCAGGAAATTGCTCCAAGTGCGTATGCGCCAATACACCACTAGCATTCTCAGATTACCAAAGACTCGGAAGATGGCTGCCTTGAACTCTGATTCCTAAATCTGCACTGAGGAGCCAGTAAAAAATTAGGGGCATTTACCCAGGGTAGCAGCTAGCCTGGGGGGGGGGTCTATGTAGGGTGGGGGTAGGGTTTTTTTTTAATAAGGGATTGAATTCTCCTTAAGACTTCTAGATGTACTTAGGCACCTACGCACTTATAACCCACGCTCTTTTTGTCTCTTCCGAATAGATTTGTAAGCTCTTTGGGATGGGGACCTCATCCTACCTGTATATTAAAACATCAAAGAACTTAAACATAGATTTATCTATTTTTACTGTATAACTTATAATAATTATACTCCTGTTTGTGTTTAACCCATATAGCAGACTGCATACATTTGTGGTGCTGTATAAGTAAATAAATTAATGCGTACATGATTCTCATGAAAGAAACCCTTATGGTGGAATGTAATAAAAGTCACAAAGTTTGCCCAGATATAGTAATTCATAACAACAATTAGGTCTAGTAATTCATAACAATAAATAAGTCTAGTAACCCATAACAACAAATCAGTTGTGGGGGTCTTTTTCTTTCAACAGAAAAGAGCAAAGATCAAGAGGCCGCCCTTTTAGACTTGAAGAACTGAGCTTTCATTTGAAGCAGCAATATTGGTTCTTCACGGTGAGGTCAGTGAGGTTGGGGAATGCAATGTTGGGTGATATTCTTATGGCAGATTCTAATAATGCCTTTATGAGTACAGAGATGCTTTCATGCCACTCATTCCATCTAAATCTACTTGTGATTTCACATGGGATCAGTTTCTAGTTCACAGCTTCTCTCTGATATTCTTGCTTCCTTTTAGAAAAAAACCCAGTATAGTCAATGTCATCCAAATGGCTGTCCTGCTCAGTTCCCTAGAATCTATGGAGTCAGTTACTTGTATCTTGTTACTAAGCATCGCCGCAATCAACTTGTTCTGGGAATGGGATCTTTGTTCTAACAAGTCATGCCAGTAATTCCCATCTTTTTCACTTGTAAGGTTGAAGGGCAAAGGTTCCCTCTTTTTGATGCATATGAAAACATACAGTTAAAGGAACGATTTAGAGTAATATACCACCCAGTCAGCAGGGATAGGATAATGTTCTGAGCAATCCATTCTTCCCTACTTAAATTATTCACTGAGCAATAACAAAATCCATTTCAGCACCAAAGAGGCTTGCCATGAAATCCCCCCCAAATCATTACCAGGTTGCACGTAATGATAGATTTTACATCGCTGAGTGGATGCAAGAATAGTTTATTTCTTTAGTTAGAAAAATCCTCAATGTTTATTTCATGTTGCGTTATAAATCTCTGTTCCAATAACATTCATCTCTTTCCCTCTCGTTATGCAATACCTCTACAGATGGTTTTCCCCAGACTACAAATTATAATAATGCCAGCTGTTGCTTCACGCACAAAAAAAGTGATACATGATTAGAATTATTGAGGCTAAAATATTACAGTATGTAACTCAGAGCCTAGATATGCATAGGATTGCTAAATAAAGCTTGACAAGAAGGATTTGCAGATGACTACTGTATGTACAGTATGTGCCTCTTTAAAAAAAATAAATTTAAATTTTACAGTACAGGTATGGAACCAATTATCCAGAAAATGGATCGTTCTGTAATTTGGGTCTTCAAACCTTGTCTACTAGAAAATCATGTAAACATTAAATAAACCCAATAGGCTGGTTTTGTCTCCAATAAGTAGTGATGGACGAATAAATTTGTCAGGTGCGAATTTGCGGCAAGTTTCCGTGTTTCACCTCCTGCAAATAAATTTGCAAAACTGCAATAAAATTTGCCACATAAAAATATAACACGCAACAGTTTTTATGCGCCGCAACTATTCTAACATGTGTCAAAATTATTCGGACTCCCTTTGTCTTTAATGCATTTGGTCAAAATTTGCATTTGACGATTTTTTTGCAGTTTCGCGAATTTGGCAAAACGAGACAAAGTCGCCCATCGCTAACAATATTATATATCATTATATTTAGTTTGGATCAAATACAGAGTACTGTTTTATTATTATAAATAATATATAATATATAATATAATAAAAGGAATTGTTTTTAATTTGGATTATGTAGCTAAAATTGAGTCTATGGGAGATGGCCTTTTCCATAATTTGGAGCTTTCTGGATAATGAGTTTCTGGATAATGGATCCCATACCTGTACCCCCAAATGCAAATCTTTACCTGATCCCGAAGCACAATTTCATAGTCTAACTTAAAATAAATCCTAATTTGCATTTTCAAAGCTGAGCATTATTGTAACATCTTTGAACAGAAATATGTAATCTTCAGGTTTCCAGCATTGAATGTCGCATAAAAGCAAGTCAGATTAGATGAACACCAAGGGTCACATTTACTAAGGGTCGGAGTGAAAATTCGAATGAAAAAAATTCGAATTTGGAAGTAATTTTTGGGTACTTCAACTCTGATTCGAATTGAAAAATTTCTAATTTAAAAATTCGACCATTCGAAAATCGAAGTATTGTCTCTTTAAAAAACCTTCGCCACCTTAAACCTGCCGAATGGCTGTTTTAGCCTATGGGGGACCTCTCATAACCTTTAAGGAGTGTTTTTGAAAATTTTTGAAAATCAATCAATTTTTTTTGGTGGGAAAACCAAATGGACCTATTCGATCGATGGTCAGATTTCAACGTTTTTTCACCTCGAAATTCGACCCTTGATAAATCTGCCCCTTTGGATCTGGCCAGATCTGAGTCTTGCAATATGAGCTGTGAGTTACCGTATGTAGCTGAACCCCTAACATAACCCTCTATTTGGTACATTCCTAATATACAGAACAGGTATGGGATATCCTTGATTTAGAAACTCGTTATCCAGACAGTCTTGAATTACAGGAAGGTTGTCTCCATAGAGCTCATTTTAAGCAAATAACTAATTTTTAAAAATGGTTTCCTTTTTCTCTGTAACAATAACACCAATTTGCATAAATCTATATTGGTTGCAAAAAAATCCTGTTGGGTTTTATTTAATGTTTAGGGAGCAATCCCATATCCAGGAAATCCCAGGTTTATATGTAATACTCCTTGATAACTGATATTGTATAATGTATCTGGTAAGGGTTGCTTTGAGATGTGGCTAAACAAATATCTCACAGTTTAGAAAATTAGAATACTACATAATGTAAATAGTTAAATCAATATGGTTTGTTTGTAGTTGTATTTACCAGTACGCATAGCATCTGGCTCCATACAAACATTCAGCCATTAATTTATTATACAGATGCTCTTTCTCTACAATTCTGTCACATGTTCATTCCTGTTTTTCAGTGCTGATAGTAATAGAATGACATGTATCGTTAAGAATGAATACGCTAAAAGCAGCTTTATGCTGACACATCATTTCTTCCTGTTCAGGTTAATGAAGGTATCAGGGTAAGGAGAAATCCCCAGAGTCGGACTGGCCCACAGGGATACCAGGAAAACTCCCGGTGGGCCCAGGTTTCAGTGGGCCTCTTGCTTCTAACAATTTGGCCTATTTCATGTTCATTCCCTATTTCTTTATGTGGATAAAGAGGCTTAATAATGGAAGAATATAGTATAGTAAGTAGATCTAAAAGACTAGGAGAATAAAGAGGTTAAGTTAGAAGAGAAGGAATAATAGTTTGGAAAGTTGGGCCCCTGGTCTAAGGTTTTCTGGTGGGCCCCTGGCATGATGGAGCAGGTAGAGAAGCAGGACAGACCGGAGTGGGTCATAGCTAGTGGAGAAGCAGAACAGAAAAACATGGAACAAAGTGGAAGTACAGGAAAACAGGATAGACTGGAGTGGGATGGAGCAGGTTGAAAGGACCAAGGCAGAACAGGAACTGGATCAGAGCAGGACAGGAGCACGGGCAGGTGAAAGCAATTACATGCAAGAGCTAGGGTCAAGCCACAACTACCCTAATGTGAGGAAATAAGGTATGGGAGTAACAGTTCTAATTGGCTGGGCTGCAATAGAAAAGACAGGTAAGAGGATTAAATTCAACAGAAACCTGTTGGCTGCTCTCCTGGCCTAGTTTCCTGGCACAACATTTAGTAAAACCTAACAGAGCAACAAATGCTCTACTATATTAAGGAACATTATATTGCATCACACACAGGCTATTTTGTTCAGAACACCTAGTGATTAGAGCACTTGTCTTGCCAACTTCCCAGTACCTTCATTTAACTTGCAAATTACTTACAGGAGCTTCATATAACTTCCCAAATACTCTTTATGGTCCCTCAACCCCAATAGCAAAATTTGTAGATGCATCTCATAGCCATAGTTAGTGTTGAAGTAGTAGAGTAGTGTTGGCTATACCGACTAATACTGTTTGTAAAGTTATCAATGTGAAGTACAAATGCTTTCTAATCAAAGTGAGTGACAACCCTTCTGGAAATGAACTTGCTGAAGACAATACTTTAACATAATTGTAGTCACTATTTTCTGTTTAAAGGAAAAGAAAAGGTTAAAATTAAGTAAGCTTTATCAGAAAGGTCTATATAAATACATCAGTAAACCAACAAAGAAACACCACACTTCTTTCTCTCTATTCTGCATCAGACTTCCTTCTTTCCAACCGAAACCTCCGGGGCATGGGTTCTGAGCATTCTCAGTTCACCAATCACTCCCTATGTGCGAGTAGGAAGAGACTGAGGCAGGAAGGGATGTCACATCAAGCTAATATGGCAGCTACTATCCTAGACAAACAGAGAGCTTCTACTACTGAGCATTCTACAGAATAAAAATAGCATTCTAGCGTGCATTAGTGCAGCTAATCTATTGGCAATAAACTACCTCCATAGCTTTCCTTCTCCTTTAACCTTTTTTCACAGACAGCTTTAACTGGTGTACAATTCTTTTACCCGAAGAGTAAAGTAATTATTTATATGATACTGCTTGCTGTCCTATGGGAAATTGCATTAAATGGTTTACAGTAACCATGGCAGATATAATAAGCTCACTAGTTATGTCAGGAAAGCCATTATATATAT
>CM044441.1:131446825-131458910 GCA_024363595.1 Xenopus borealis
TTATATTTTTATTACTTTAAAACAATTTCAGTTTTTGATGTTACTGGTCCTTTAAAGGAAAACTATACATCTGAACAATGTAGGTCTCTAAAAACATATATCACACAGAACAACTCAAATTCAAAATCCTGTTTCATATACTGTAGATTCAGTTTTGTAGTAGTATTTTCCATTGGGTAATGTAAAATTGCTATATTAAGTACTAAGGCCAGCTCCTGGGATCTTAGGATGTGGTGCATACAAACAAACCAAGAGCACATATACATGTTACTGTAGGTCGCATCAGCCAATTAAAAAAAACAAAGTTCTGTCTGTTACACTTCTCCCTGTTATAGTTACAGCTGCATTATTTATGGGCATGTGATCTCTAAGGGAACACACAGACACCCTTCCCAAAATGATGGCTCAAGGGAAAAGATGTAAAAGGACAATATTTATTATCAAAAGTTAAGTTTTATGCATCTATTTATGGTGGGAATCAGTGACTAATGAATGGGTAGGTACAATCTAATGCAGTGGTTCTCAACCTTCCTAATGCTGCGACCCTTTAATACAGTTCCTCATGTTGTGGTGACCCCCAACCATAAAATAAAAAAAATATTTTCATTGCCAGCCCAGAGCGGATTGTTAGGAAAGCAAAGGAGACAGTGTGGCTGCATTAAGGTTTGTTTTCCGTGCGTAGTGCGGCAAAAAAAATTGTCACACCCATTTTGTGGCCACACCCCATTTACCATGTTAATTTTACAAATTTTAAATGGTCAGGGAGAGCTGTATGGCAGTCCCTACTAAGGGGATATAGAAAGTTGTAGTGCAACTGGCTTCCCTACACAGGTTACTGAACTACAACTCCCAACACCAGGAGAGCTACAACCTTGGCCCAGGGCTAGTGGGGAGAGAGATGAACCTGCTCTTGGAACCCCTTAAGTGACCCGCTGTGAAAGGGTCGACCCCCAGGTTGAGAACCACTGATCTAATGGTTAATTCATTTTTACGTGGTTCTGGTTAACTATATTCCACTTTGGCAAGTTTCTTTAATAGTGCACTTCATATGATAAAAAACTATCTGTTAGTTAAGTATTCATTCAGGGGGAATAGTCTTCCTTTAATTACATAATGTATTAGTCCAAGGTGAAGGCTTTAAAGAGACTGATGTAGTTCCTTATAGAGAAACTCTGGAACCCACCCACCTCTAAGCGCCCAAGTAAATGCACATACACCAATGTCAGGTTCAGCCACAGCTTTATGAAACCCAATTAACACTTCTTGGTACTGAATAAAGTGTTGCCTACATGTCAGAAATACAAACCCATTGCAGATGCCGGCCATTGCATAGACAGTGGCTTTGTAACAATGCAGCTGTTAATATTAATAATATTTCAAGGAAAAAACTACCATGGCAGTGACAACTGGATGTAAAAATTTAAACTAGCAAATCAAAGAATGTAATTTTTTATCAAAGGTCAGAAGACCCCCTAAACATCACAAAGGAGGAAAAAAGAGATAAGGGTAAGGGAGGGCGGGTGCTGGACCAAATGGCACAGGTACAATGCTGGGCAGGTTGTAACAAGAGGAGAAATGTAGGAAAGGAGGGGAAGGAGGGATTGGATGCTGAGGAATTTTCAAATCCAAAGTAAGACAGTTAATAAACTATTAGGGGCAGATTTAGCAAGGGTCGAATTTTGAGTTTATGTGAGTTTCTAAAATCTCCCACAAACTCCCATAAACTCGAAATTCTATTTTTTTAAAATCCAAGTGAATAGAATAAACCTGCAAATTTGAATCAAATTTCAATAAAATTTTAATCAAACTCGATTCAAAAAATTTTTCACAAAAAAAGTTTAAAAAAAATGTTTTTGAAATTTTTTTTTCAAAAGTCCACCAAATGACTAGCCTATGGGGGACCTCCTAGAACCTGTCCTAGAAAAGTCCTAGTTCGAAACATTAGATTGGAAAAATGCGATTGAATGATTTTTATTCAATCAAATACGGTCGTTTTCAATCGAAAATGCTCGTATTCGATCGAAAATGGCCCCCAAAAAAATTAAATGGTCGAATTTCAAGGTTTTTTCACTACCAAATTCCACCATGAGTAAATCTGCCCCTAAAATAAACTTAAAATCCGAAATCTGCCCCTTAGACTTATGAAGAATGAAGGAAGGGGAAGAGTGTGGTGGTGAGTAAAGGATAAGGGAAATCTAAAATTTAGTTGTCTCTATGCTATTTAAAGATGGCAACTAAAAGGAGAAGATGGCATAAAGGGATAAAGGGCTCCATTTGTTTATAAACCACAGTTATATACACAGTTTTATATATATATATATATATATATACTGTATATACTGTATATATATGTATATGCTATAGTGGCCACTACTATGAGCAGGTTATAGAGTAAGAGCAGACACTGATAACTGTAATATCAATGGAGATTATACTCTTTGGTTTATACCTGGGACATTCCAGAGGGTCCCTGGGAATTAGGAACTGTTACAATAGTAATAAATTTAAAATAATTCAATGTAAACATAGGGTTTTTTTCAATGTGCGTATTTTTATAAATTATCACTTAAATTGCTGTGCATGGGGGGAGGGGTGGGTGATGAAATATCAGTCCCTCAAATGGTTAAATCAGATAGTCTGGGAAAAAATTTGGGGCTTTTGCAAGTTTTTCCTTAAATTCTACCCTAAACAAAAGAACTAGTCAGCTTATAAAGTGAAACACTAGGGAGATGTACCTCCAGAATGGAGCCAGACGATGAATAACATAGCAGGAATGTTCTTAAACCTCAGTACCAGCTCGTGACAAGGCCTGCACTCTGTCTTAGGCCTCAAGTTTTGGAAATGCGTCAGGAACTCTAAGAAAAAAAGTTCAACCTGACAGGCTCTCCATGCCTCTAATGTGCTCCTGTTTTAATTCAAGGCAGATGTGTTTCCTAATGAAAGCATTATGGCCGAGCAGCTGCACCCAGGGCACAAATATTCGAAAAAGGAATCAATTATTTAAAGCGCTTCTTTGCATTGTACAATTAGGCTTGACCTTTGCCGAGATGGATTTGGTGGCAGATTATATTTTCGCTGTTTAGTGAACCCGCCAGGGCTGATTGGCCCTCGCAGCCTAGACGCGGAGTGAGATTGCTGCACGCAGGCGAACGCTTTGAAGTAGATATTCTTCATATAAATGGAAATGGCTCCTTATGGTCATTTCTGTAAACAGGAAACATGTAAACATGTTAAAGTGCTTGAGGCTGTTTTGTGAAATGCTTTTGTTTGATGTCTGCCAACTGAGCCTTGTATGGCTCTCCAACATAAACATTTGTGCATCTGAATATCTCAAACCGAGCCCTCCTCCTGATTTCTCTAACCAACCTCAATTCTGATGCAAGGAAAAGAGTTTTCATCATAAATGGAACAAACAATACATGTTTAGATGGGAGATACGTGCTGATCAGTCACAGCTCTATAAAAGTAGTGAAAATGTAATTCTGTAATAGGCAATACAGATACAGGTATGAGATCCATTATCCGGAAACCCATTATCCAGTTCCTTGTACTAGATCCTAAGATATAATTAATCCTTATTGGAGGCAAAGCAATCCTATTGGGTTTAAAGTTTTTTTTAGTAGACTTATGGAGATTGGTGAAAAATTTCGCCATGTACAGATTTGCGGCGAACTTCCAGTTTTCACCAACAAAAATTTTCGTGAAGCTGTGTAATAAATTCAGCACGCATCTCGTTTCACTTTCCGAGAAAAAAAAGTCACGTGACAAACGCATACATCATTCCACATCAACCAAAAGGCATCTGAGCCGTCCCACTGCCTAGGACACACACATTAGTATATTGGTTATTCATATTAATGTGGGATACAAAGCACCCAGATATTATTTATTATTTTTTTGTGCCTGTGTTTGTAAGTTAGTGGTAATATATAAACTATAGACACTATACCACAGTGTAGTAGTAGTAAATACCATTACCAGTCGACCAGGAGTAATGTCAAGAAAACTGGCAACACAAGAACCTTTTTTTTCTATTGAAAAATCATTTGTAGCATTGTGGATAGGAGGTCCTCTAATAGTGTCTACTTATCATATATCTATCTGTCTGTCTGTCTATTTATTCTGTCTGTCTCTCTATTAGTGATGGGCGAATTTATTCGCCAGGGCCGAATTCGCGGCGAATTCCCGCGATTCACGGCTGGTGAATAAATTCGCGAATCACCAGCAAAATTTCGCCAAGCGAAATTTCGCCCAAAAAACAAGTCGCGCGTCGTTTTTGACGCGACGCGCGTCGCAAACGACGTGACGCGACGAAAATGACGAGATGCACTTCAAAGTTGATGCGATGCGCGTCAAGAGCGCCCCGCGACTCGTTTCGCGAATTTTTCGCCAATTCGCAAATTTCTCTAGAAATTCACGAATTTTTCGGCGAAGCGAATAGCGGGAGATTCACCCATCACTACTCTCTATCTATCTAATTATTATCTATCTATTTATCTATCCATCATCTATCTTCCTGTTTATCTATCTATCTATCTATCTATCTATCTAACTCCTATCTATCTATCTATCTATCTATCTAACTCCTATCTATCATATCTATCTATCTGTCTGTCTGTCTACCCATCTAACTATTATCTATCTATTTATTTATCCTCTATCTATCGATATATCTATCTGTCTGTCTATCTATTTATTCTGTCTGTATGTCTATCTATCTATCTCTCTATCATCTATATATCTATCATTCTATCATCTATCTAGCTGTCTGTCTGTCTGCCTATCATCTATCTATCTATCTATCTATCATCTATCACCAATCTATTTATCTATCTATCATGTACTGATCACCTATATGCCTAGTAGTAGTGGATTATCTTCTTGGTATTTATGTAGCTATTGTTTTATAATTTGTATGTTGACAAATGTACCACTGCTGTGTTTACTTTCTATAATTTTTGTTACTGTAATCTGCAGTAGTTTACTGTCCAGTTAAAATGAATGCTATAATTTTTCATTTCCAAACCTGTGACTTTATCATCTGTTTGCAAAAATAATATTATCGTTGAACTCTGCTATAAGTCATGCGCATCTGGTTAATATCCTGTACTTAAAAACATATAAGCATCATTCAGCATGAACTTTAAATCTACCATTTCAGCGAGAGTGCTGGTCGTATCATACGTAACCAATTTTTACAAGCTGCCAGTAACTGACACTTAGTGCTGCTGCAAGAGTTAACTAGGAAATACAAGCACAATATGCAGTAAATGAAAACATCTCCATGTCTGAGCATTGCAGGGCGAGCAGTTAGGACAGATATTTCAGAGCACTCAATTGATAGCATTTGTGGGCTATAATTTAGTCTTGACATCTGCCTGGTGAAGTGGTGCACATATGTCATTTCAGTTAAAGGCTCCAGTCTAGAAATGCAAATAACCTTCCCTCCTCTGCTGTGTTAGAAAAAACATCAAATATATGTGCTGGAAACATCTGCACACTTAGGTGCCGCAAAACCCACTTTCTACCCTTTGTTATTTAAAATCCATTAGGAGAAAACAAGGTACTTCCAATCAGTGTCAATCAACGTGGCAGGGCTACTGAATACCAGAATATGCAAGATATGGATGGGTATCATAGGTTAGGTTTTAACTAATATTGATGGGCATGGCATGCTTACTAGTCTCACAAAGGAAATGTTTTATTATATAAAGTGCCCCAAGAAGTACATCATGTAGCAATTACTAGGATAATACCATGAATGCATGGCTATGCAGGAAATGTTCTAAAGAGGGGGCTTTGAAATCCTGTAAATTGCATTCTTCTTATCATGGCACTAATCCTGGCAGGACATCCAAGATTTGGATAAGGCCCACAGTAAAGGTTATAGGTAACTTGAGGGACTTATTTGTGTTGCTTCAGGTTAGATGATGACCATGATAATATTTCCCCCACTGCAGGGGTACATTATAGCATCAAGCTGATGTTGATCATGGATATTTGCTCAATAGTTAGTCTGTTGGACCAACTTAAGGGAAACGTTTTAAGTCAGCACTCGTCCCTTCCAATCGATCAAATTTGGTGCACGTCCCAGAGTTTCCACCTGAATCTTTGTGTTCCATAATGGACAGCACCAATACCAGTGTAATCTTCTTAAAATGCCTTTATTTAGACATGGGCGACGATCCAGAAAAAATACAACGTTTCAGACCGCTCGAAAAAAGACCAATGTCGGTCTGAAACGTTGTATTTTTTTCTGGGTCGGTGCCCATGTCTAAATAAAGGCATTTTAAGAAGATTACACTGGTATTGGTGCTGTCCATTCTGGAACACAAAGGACCATCTTAAGGTTACATTTTAGGAAATAGGCCATCGCTGTAGATGTAAACAGGGGTTCCAGTGTAGAAGGAACTGATGGGGGTGCCCATTAACACAAACCTGTAAGCAGGACATTAATACAGACTTGTAAGCAGGACCTTCATGCACAGTTTATGGTGACCATGACCACTTTTCCCATCATAAGGACCCTATAAATACATGTATTGTAATGTTTAAAACTCAATTGAAAATGGTCATTGGTTTTAAGGTAATTTGCAAATGTAATAGCTATGCAAAGCAGTATTTGTAAAGCTCGTTTTGTTCTCTGGTTCTCACTCAAGAAGCAGAAGCCAGCTTTCATCCAGGTCTGTTCTTCAACATTGTTTCAATAGCCAGCAACAGCAGTGCAGAGAATATAAACAGACAGATATTGCTTTCAGTAGCAATCACATTTACACATAACTTTAAGGGAAGATCTAAACGAGGAGATTCAGCGACAAATCCCCTCTTCTTTAGGGCTACTAATCTCCCCGAACCACTTCCCCCGTCTTACTCTGCGATTTTGGAAAACGAAGCGCCGCGTGTGAATTGCCGCAGGTGATTCTCATTTTAACCTGCGCAAGACAGGGGGAAGTGGTTCACGGAGATTAGTCTCCCCAAAGAAGAGGCGATTTGTCAATAAGGCAACTAATCTCCCTGAATCTCCACGTGTAGGCCTTCCTTAAAACCATTTAACATTTTGAATGAATACATTATGGATGCACCAAATTTATTATTTTAGGATTTGAACAAATCCTTTGTGAAAGATTTGAACGAATACCCAAATAAAGCCAACCCATAATTTGCATATGTAAATTAGGGAAAAAAGGGGGAAAGAGAACTATGTGTGCACTTCCATGTTTGCATGGTGAAATGTCACGTGATTTTTTTTAATTAGGTCAAGCAATTGAATTCATCCGAATCCTGCAGAAAAAGTCTGAATCTTCACCAAATCCCGGATTCAGTGCACCTCTAGAATATATATACTGGAAATGTGTGCAAAATTACATTTTAATTGAATAGATAAAATAGAATAGATATTCTAATAATCAGTACTTGATAAGTTCCAGCAAAACTAGTTATATTTACTGTATAAACTATCCATATACCCATTGCTTAACCACACTCCATCTGTGTTTTTCACCTTGTGGTAAAGACTTGGAGTGGCCATCAGAGATACGTTCATCTGATGTATTTTCAGAGTTGCAGATGGGAGGCTTATATAAATAGTAAATGCAGGTTCTTCCCAGCATGGTTTCCCATAAATGAATATGGTATTAAGAGGATTAGCATGTTGTAGCTGGGATATTGTTCTCAGGTGAATTCATCCATGGCTAAAGGTAGAAAGTAGGCAAGTAATGTATGCTAAGGCACAGCTGCTGGCGGGAGGAATCTCAGAGCTGTGAGAGCAATGCTAAGCAGGATCAGGTCTTCAGAACTTGTGTCCTTCATTTTGAGCTTTGCCCACGTGAATGACAATACACACAGCCCAGGTTAGCTCAGGATTCCCAAGGTTCCAATTACTCTTATGTTTTCCTTCCAGCGCATACCATCTTGTAACTCGGTCACGTCAGTTTCTCAAAGAAGCAGACCAAACGCTTGCCATTTACCCTTGTTTATATAAAAAAAAAATCAGATTATGGGGTGGATTTACAAAATTCGATTGCTTTGGAGCAGTGAGCTGCAGCAACCAAGCAGACCTTTGCCTTCACTTTTTAATCGGTAGACTGAGAATAATTGATAAGCGGTTGCTTTGGGTTACAGCACCAGCACAATTTGGCCCGTATATTATTACATCTCCGACTAATCTATTAGGAAATAAAGATTTCAGTTCAAAAGTGATAGAAGTATCCTTTTTTAGCAGTGGGGAGACAGCAGGAGAACTGCATCTTAAGGCTAGGGCCACGAGTGGTATCTCGGCTTGCAGAGAAATACAGGCCAAGAATCCGCTGTTGCCTGCTGTGCCTCTGCCCAGAAACATTGTTTCTCCTTAGGTGAAGCGAGAGGCAATGCACACTGGGATAAAATTTTTTGTAAGTCTACAAACAATCATCTAAACATTAAATAAACCCAATACGATTGTTCCACCTCCAATAAGGATTAATTATATCATAGTTTGATTAAGTACAAGGTAATGTTTTAATATTAAAGGTAATCCTTATAGGTGGGTTTTCCGTAAATCAGAGCCTTCTGTATAACAGGTCTCTGGAAATGTGCATCATGAATAGGGGTTAAATATTTTTGAGGATCCACAAAAACTGTAAGAAATTTGTACAAACTTTTTATTGCACTTCCCCACATGTAGTCCATTTCTTTGCACCCAGGGTCAGACTGGGGGGCCAGTGGCCCACCGGGCCTGCTGTCCAGGGCCCCCCTCGGGACCCCCTGGCCCTCATCTGTGACAGTGCGCACATGTGTGCAAAGGAGCCGCAAAGTGCACATATGCACAGGAGCAACAAATTCTTTTTTTTCAGGAGTTCGGGAGAGGGGGGGTCTGGCCCGGTGGCCCACCAGGTTTTTCCTGCTGTCCCTTTCATTTCAGATATTCCCCTGTTTAGTGCAAGCAACAAAAACAATCTATATAAACTTGCAAATGAATATAGTGGTCAGAAAGTATGCTCAGTTTAAGCCCTATTCATTGAACTCATGTTGAAAAGGGGGGCTAGTATACTGTCCCTTTAAACGTTCCAAATTGTGCTTCAATATATGCTGCTCTGCATGTGCTTCAGCACTTAAAAGGTTAAACCAAGCTAACTGGGAAATTGTGTGTTTGTGTTTCTAACATCAAAAGCAAAAAAAAAAAACCCCAGAACAACATTGCACCTGCACCTATCAAAAAATAATGGCGTCATGAGACTGTACATTAAAAACGTTAATTAAAACAAATGCTTTATTTGGATATATTTCCCAATCTGGATATATTTCCCAGTCTTCTTTTTTTTTTTTGTTGGTGTTGTTTTTAAAGGCTTATCTACCGCAGCCAAACACAGAAAATTGGGTCTTTAGCTTCTGCTGAACTCCCAGATCTCAAGTAAATGATCCCAATAACTTGCATACAAGGCATTTATAAATAAGAGATTCATTTTGGCACGCAAACCCGTGTGCAGCACAAATGTTACAATGACACTATTTATGCCGAATTGTTGCGCCGCTATCATATTATGGGAAAAAAATGAAAATAGCTAATTATTTCTTTGGACGGAAAACTATAGTGGCATAGGGAAAAAGCTCACTATTGGCTCAATTATCCGCACCAGTTAGGGGCAATCTAGTCATTAAAAATACAGTTTGGCACTAATATATTGTTTGAAACCTTGCCAGGGTGTGTGTTAGAAATGATGTATGATTACTTCTGCTAAATTTCTTCTCTGTAATAATTAAAAGACTATTTTGCATACTGCAAGAATGGAGTTAATTGATCTCAAACCGTTATTACGTTATTTACATGTTTATTTTGGAACAGCCGCAAGCTCACCATCACTGAGGTCCATTCAATTGCACAGGAAATGTTTTCATTCCAATATTCCTGCAAAATGTAAACGGCAAAGACTTGGAAGAATGAAATGAAAGAAAACAGATGGCGCCAAAAAACAGGTGAAAGTATTAAATGCATGAAGGGAAAAGGCAGGGTTTGTTTTAAATTTACAATTTTTGTGTATACTCTTAGTTGGGTGTACTTTGTATTTACAGTTTGCTACAGTTTACACTTCCAAGATGGCGGGTGCTATCTACACGTAGTGATGGGCGAATCTACCCAGTTTTGCCGAAAAATTAGCGAATTTCCAGCGAAATTCACGAATTGACGTTTTCGTCGCGTCGTGTCGTTTTTGACGTCGTCGCGTCAAAAACGAAGCGCGACTCGCTGGCATTTCACGAATCGCGGGAATTCGCCGCAAATACACCCCATGCGATTATATTCGCCCATCACTAATCTACAGTAACTTACATCTAATACTGCCACTATAAGTAGCCAAAGGTGCCCCTTGCAATATAACCACTCAATATAATTACAATTATACACATTTACAATATAATCACTCAAATAGAGCCACTATAAGCAGCAAAATGCAGGAAGCCATAATCCAGTATGTTAAAAATTATATGGTTTATTGATAAACATTTAAAATTCGCATCAGCATGCCACAAACATCTATGTCCTGCCTGCTCGATGCGTTTCATGACTTTGCACCTCAAAAGACCCCCAAACCCCTCTGGGGCCCCTACTGCCTGCCCACTCCCCAACTGTCAGTCATCCCCCCCTCCACGCACCTTATACTTACTTTTGCGAGATTGTGGGGAGGGAGGGCAGCGGGAAGTGATGGCAGAGGGCAGGTGGGGATTGGGTCTGGATTGGTGGTGCCCACTGGGTTCTTCCCTTGTGTCCCACCAGCCCAGTCCAACCATGTGGCTGCTGCAGTACATATGGGGAGGCCCATTTATCAAGTTTCAAGTTTGTTTTTATTTAAAACGCAAAAAGAAACCCCGCAATGGAACTCAAGATTTTTTTGGATCATGTTAAGCTAGAAAAAAACTCAATCACAAATGAATATCATCTTCTTCCATTCATTTTTAATGAGACTGTAAACTAATCATAAAAAATACAATGAGTTGAATGAGGAAAAGACACATTCAACTAACTTCTAGAGATGCTTGATGGGTTTTATCTGCCCTGTTTTTTTATTTGAATTTTGACATATTTTTTTTTTTGAGAATCCAAGTTAGAAAAACCTGAAATTTTATAAAAATCAGATTTTTTTGCTGTGATTTTATTTCAGACTGCAGGGACAAAACACAATGTCAAATTTCAATAAATTTGCCCATAAGTAAGCAAGGACATTCTGTCCAAGCAAGAAGGTACCCAAATTATCTGCATTTGCTTCAAAGTCAGACAAATGTGTCCCAGGACAATTATCATAACATTCAAAATACAGTCTGAAGTAAAGTATGACTTTGTTATCTGCTTTTTGTGTGTTTTGCCTGGGAAAGCTACAGGCTCCTGATAAAATTGACCCTAATGTGTGTGAATGTGTTAGGGACATTAGATTGTAAGCTCCACTGGGGCAAGGACTGGTGTGAATGATGCACAATCTCTGTAAGGCACTGCATAATATGAAGCGCTATATAGAATAAGGATAATACCTGTAATAATAATCACTGACCCAGGCTACTAGGCAGTGATTAAAAAAAAGTGCTAAAAAAAGGCTCAGATTGAAAGTGGTCTCTGGGGGGCACATGTCTAGAGCACAAAGCAGGGGGGGGCAGGCATGCACCTCTCCTACCCCCTAGTCCGGTCCCCATTTACCAGTCTGTGTGCGGTCTGCATCGCATATTAGTTTCTAGCACACGTCTTTTTGGCGCACAAGTGCCGGTGTCTTTTGTTGCATGTGGGTATTGTTGGGCGCTAAAACTGGCGAGGCTACCTAGTGTTCCTGGTCAGGTTCGGCCGGCGCTAGCATGCCTGCTTATTATTACCTTCCTTAACCACCAAATACCTACCTGGTCCTTAGCTTTCACCTTCACTGCTGAATACCTTCTCGTTATTCTCCCACCTTTACCACTAAATACCTGCCTGCTCCTTATTCCCCACCTGTTCTGCTAAACACCTGTCTGCTCTTTATTCCTCACCTTTACTGCTAGACACCTGTCTGATCCTTACTACCCACCTTTTCTGCTAAATACCTGCCTGCTCCTTATTCCCCAACTTTACTGCTAAATACCTGCCTGCTCC
>CM044441.1:131459174-131486893 GCA_024363595.1 Xenopus borealis
ACTGCTAAATACCTGCCTGCTCCTTATTCCCCAACTTTACTGCTAAATACCTGCCTGCTCTTTATTCCCCACCTTTACTGCTAAATTCCTGTCTGTTCCTTATCCCCCACTTTTTATGCTAAATACCTGCCTGCTTCTTATTCCCCACTTTTACTGCTAAATACTTTCCTGCTCCTTATTCCCTGTCTGCTTCTTATTCCCTGCTTTTACTCCTTATTCCCCACTGTTACCGCTAAATACCTGCCTGCTCCCTATTCCCCACCTTTACTGCTAAATACCTATCTGCTCCTTATTCCCCACCTTTACTGCTAAATACCTGCCTGCTCTTTATTCCCTATCTTTTCTGCTAAATGCCTGTCTGCTCCTTTTCCCCACCTTTACCTGTAAATACCTGCTCGCTCATTATTCCTTCACTGCTGAATACCTTCTCCCTATTGCCCTCTTCATTGATGGATACTTGCCTGTGTATTGTTCCCCACTTTTTCTGCTAAACACCTGTCTGTTCCTTATTACCCACCTTTACTGGTAAATACCTGCCAGCTCCTTATTCCTCACCGTTAACGCTAACGTTAGAGCTCATTATGTATTTATGTATGTATGCATGTATATTTTTATAAGGCGCTCCTTGAGGGCAAAGCACTGTACAACAAAACAATATATTAGTAGAAGAAACAGGGGTCTTTGCAATAATAAGTACAAATAAGTATCAATACAATACACATAAATTTAAAGTATAGTTACAGTGCATATTAAGTGCTTATTGTCAAGGAGACAAACAAATGGAGGCCCCTGTCCCATAGTCTAAATGGAAGGGTAACTTATAGACATAAATCAGAGGGATATGATGTGCTGTAGGCTATCCCTTTTGGATAAGAGGAGGAGAATTGTGGGAGTTAAGGAGGCCACTTAGTAGAAGGTTACAGTAATCTAGTCTGGATAGGATGAGAGCATGCATGACGTCTTGACCATAGCAGGTGAAAGAAAGGGATGGATTTTGGCAATACTGTGTAAGAAAACGTGACACGTTTTGACAGTGGTGTTACTATGATCCAAGAAAGAGAAGTCAAAGAAGCCCAGACAGCATGCTGCGTTGACAGGGTTAATGAGCATGCCATCAATAGATATAGTAAATGGGGGAGTAGGACCAGGCTTAGGTGGAAAGATGATTAGTTAAATTTTTGTTAAGTTGAGTTTGAGGTGGCGCTGGTTCATCCGACTGGAGATTGCTAGGAGGCAGTTAGAGATTTGAGCCTCAATTTCAGCTGAAGGGGTGGATAACAATATTTGGGTATCATCAGCATACAGATTATAATTAAAGCCAAATTAGTTGATGAGATCTCCTAAGGACAGAGTGTACAGCGAGAAAAATGGGCCAAGTACAGAGCCTCTACTTTAAATTGGACTGGAGATGAGGTTGCATTTGCAAAGGACAAACTGAATGAATGGTTAGAGAGGTAAGAGCCAAGATGTAGCTCGGTTAGGAGAGAGTGGTCAACCGTATCAAATGAAGATTATGGATCAAGGAGCATAAGGATAGAGAAGTGGCCTTTGGCTTAGGCAAGCTGAAGATTATTTGTAACTCTGCACAAAGAAGTCTCAGTAGAGTGACCAGGCCAGAAACCAGATTGCAGAGGGTCCAACAGATCATGGGTTTGTAGAAAGTTAGTAATACAGGAGAAACAATACGTAAGTTCTAGGAATTTAGAGGCAAGCGGTAGAAGACAGTACAGTAATTCGACATACAGAACAGGTCAAGTGTGGCCTTTTTAACAATAGGCTTTGCACAGTCCCCCTCCTTCACTACTGCCAGAATAAAGTTGGTGCTAAAACCATTCCTGCTGTTGTGATCCAAGCCTAATGTAGCTAACTGTAATCAAAAAGCCTAAGCTGAAATACTTTATAATTTTGATAAGTTGTAGGTAGAGATTCCAGGTGTTTATCGCATGAATGCTTCTGAATAACACAATGAGAGAACACATTACTAAATGATAACACGGAAGTGGGATGAAAGGAATTGTGGTGCGGAGCACCTGTGTAACACCTGTTGATAAGGCAACAGTAGTAATTAACTCATTTTCGACTACTTATAGAAGAAACCAAATGAAATGCAACCCGCCAAGCACATCCTCACAAATGAATAAGGAACAACTGTATGTGCAGAAAGGGAGGGAAAAAACCCTAAACAAGAAAAGGACTAATTAAAACAGCCGATTTGGCAGTAAGTACAGAACTTCCAGCCAGTTCCTTGGCAGAGGCATTCTTATTTATTTAATGGCTAACTGTTTCACGTCTGTCTTTCGCGGTATAGTAACGTAGTCATTTGGATTCTGACTGAAGTGTAGTGTTATCATTATTATAACAACAACAGGGAAAAGTCAACAAAAAAAATAGATCTGTTCAAACTTTAATGGAATCACATCACTGAACACCTTATTCATAGATAAGCCTCAATAGATAAGTACTTTAAAAACTAAATAAACTCAATAGGCAGGGTTTGTTTCCAATAAGGATTCATTATATCTTAGTTGGGATCATTTACAAGCTACTGTTTTATTATTACAGAGAAAAAGGAATTGGATTATTTGGATAAAATGGAGTCTATGGGAGACATCTATTCCAGAATTCGGAGATTTCTGGATAACGGGTTTCCCGATCCAGTTACCTGTACTATTTAAAATAATATTCAAACAAATACTACATGATATTGACATGTAAATACCAGCTCAAAACTGGCAGTGACAGCTCTATCGTCTGTTTGTCTCTTCTGATATAATGGTTCCTCCAAAACAAATGAGACAAAAAGTCGTTTTGGTTTTTTTTTTTACTTTTTTGATGTACCTTTAAGTCATTTTAAGTGTGCATATAGATTTCTGTAAAAATCAAAAAAGAATGCAAGAAAGGAAGATAAAAAAGTAAGTTTAGTAGTGAAAAGGGTATCTATCCACCACCTCTATGTATAGTGTGCGTCCATCGAGAGACAGAAAGTCATTGACAGTTTTGTCTGTGTCTGTAGTGGCCACTGGAAGAGAAATGGCAGCATTTCAAGTCATTTATGGTATGATGGATGGGCCCTGTCAGGATTTACTTGTTAGACTGGAGAACTGACAAGAATAACCTCTTCTCTTGGGAAACAGGAGAGCATAACTTAACTCCTGTCCTCCACACTCTCAAAGAAGGAGAGATATGCCCCTGCATTTCAATTCAGCATGTTTAGACAACAGATCTATAATTCAATCACTCAGGCTACGATGCTGTGCTGAGACTCTTTCATAATAAAAAGATTGGGGGGGGGGTATAAGTAAAGAAAACAAATACTGGCAATAGTATAATATATAGTTTTATTTTATTTCACCACCAAAGTAAAAGTAGTTGTCATTATCAGCAGAGGAATAAAATATAAGGAAACTATATGGATTTAGCGAAGAAACAGTAGGGTACATGGAATAATTATAATTAGTGACGAGCATATCTGTCCCATTTGGCTTCTTTTTGCAAAACTGTGAAAAACACATTGAAATTAATCGGCTTCAAAAAATTTTGAACTTGCGAGAATCTTTTACACGCACACAATTTTTTGCTCCAAATGCATTAAATTCAATGAGCATTTTTTCTTATTGGCAACTTTTTGTCTTGGTAACATTTTTGCAGCAAATTGTTCCACTGCACATTTTTGCCACAGTTTCGCAAAAGAATTTGCATATGGTAAAATGCTGGATTTTGCAGCAAATCCATGGCTGGCAAAAAATTAATTAATCTCTAATTATAATACAATTATGGTTTATTTAAAAAAAACTAATAAGCATGTAAACACCAGAAACACCCAAACCAGCCAACTTCACTAGATGCACAATTCCATTGTGCCCATCAAATTAAAGCAACTTTGATTCATAAGGACACCAAGTCCTTAAAGAGGAATGATTTGCAAACTACTGTATTTTATGTGTTTAATGAGTATATTCAATAATTTCATGGAATATATCATTTTTGCACATCGATCTTGTTCTGTTTTAATAGCTGAGGAGGAGCATAGTATAACAGGGCTTTATTAGCAGGTGCATGCAGCCATTACACAACAGTAACATAAACTCTATCCTTCTTAAACAGTAAAGACAATACTGTGTATACACAGCATAACTCATGTATACACCACATATTCCCCCTATAGCAGGAAAGCCTTTGGGCAAATGTAGTAAACAACAACAATGAAACAGTACATATCTTAAAGCAATAATATACATTCTTTACATCACATAGTCCTTGGTCCATGCAGGTAGTTTTCTGATTCTCTCAGTATGCCTTATAGGTTCACTTTCTTCAGGCCTCTTGCAGTTGGCATCAGGAGCAGGACAATGTCTTTCATCAAATGGAGCTTCTCCAAAGTCATATCTAGCAGGTGCAAGACGACTTGCATTCCATATGCGTCCATCAGTGCATATGTTTATGGTCCTCGCTGGCGTCTCACTTCAAGTGGTATAGTAAATTTAGATTGTCCTTGTTTCAGTATTCCTGGTTTCTTAATTCTGACTAAAGATCCAGGCTGAAAGTGCACTTCTCTTGCACCACGTTTTCTGTCACTATAAGCCTTTCATTTGGCTTGTTGATGTTTGACAATGTCAGCAGTGAATGATTTTGTGGGAACAGTATTTAGTGGAAGTTTGATGTCTGCACATCTGTCTGCCATGTAACAATTCAGCTGGAGATGATTAGGTTGTTGCATGACATGTTGCTCTGCAGTTATGTAGGAACTCTGTTGTAAATACTTTCCAAGATTTCCCAGTAAGATTTGCTGTCTTTAGTGCAGTTCAGACTTCGGTTGAATACCGGACTTCGGTAATACACTGAAGATTTCCAGCAGTGTAGTTAAAGGGCGATTATCAGTGCACAAGGTAAATTCTCTACCCCATAGATAGGGTTCTCAATTTTTCTGTTGCCCACACATGCTAGAGCTTCTTTTTCAACAGTGGAATACTTATGCTATGTCCCTTTAAGTGTTCTGGATGCAAATGCAACAGTTTTCTCTGATCAGCGTGGATCTGTGCGAGAACTGCATCAGAGTCACAGTCTGAAGCATCTGTTGTAACCATAATGGGTAGTGCAGGATCAAATAAAGCTAGCGCTGGACTTTTCACAATTAACTGTTTTACTATTTCAAAGCGATGTTGAACAGTCTCTGACCAAACCAGACTTGAAGTTCCACATAGTAGGGATCTAAGTGGTTCCACAACTGAAGCATAGTTTGGAATAAACTTAGAATACCATGAAGTAAGACCTAAGAAAGCTCTGGAAATCAGATAGAGTAGATGCTTGTGTAACAGCCTTGACACGGTCGGGGTTGGCAGTAATCCCTCTTGTGAAATTATATGACCCAGAAAACAGCTGAGTTTATCTGAAGTGGCATTCGGAAAGGTTCAGTTTCAGTCCTGCAAAATCAATGCATTTTAGAACCTTTTCTAGGTACTTGCCTTGAAGATCCATAGTTGGAGCATAGACAATTACATCATCCAATTAGCACTGTACACCAGGTATGTCATGGAGTATAGAAGACATCAGTCTTTGAAAACAACTAGGTGTTGAAGCCATCACTGAAACAAACCATCATGGGTGATAAATGCAGTAAGGTCTCTGCTTTTCTCATGCAGTAATACTTTATGATAAGCACTCTGAAGATCTAGAGTAAAAACAAATTTTGCTCCTCGGAGTTCTGAAAATATTTCCTCTACATGTGGCAAGGGATGATTATCCATAACAACTGCTTTATTAGGTTCACGGAGATCAACACACAATCGTATACCTCCAGTTTTCTTCATTGTTACAACAATTGGTGAAACCCATTTGAAGGATTCTGATTTTTCAATAACATCTTGCTCTACCAGTTTCTTTAGTTCCTGTGAGACAGTCTCCCTTATAAAGTAGGGCAATCACCTAAATTCTGGCGATCTTTGCACAGCCCAGTGAAGTGTTGCTTTGTGGTGACATTTTAGACACATGATGTGTGGCAGGCACTGGTGCTGTAGTAAGGAAACCATACACTAATTGTAGGTTTAATGTAGCAAAGAGATCCCTACCAAGTATAGCAGTACCCTTATTCAGAATGTAAAAATCCCATTTTGCATATTTGATTCAAATTGTACAGTCAATGGCAAGCAACCAAGCACAGGGATTGGATCCTTTAAGCAACTTATCATTCTCAGGGCAGGTGCAACAAGCGTATCTTTTACAAATATCCTTTTGGTAGTATAGAAACAGCTGAACCTGTATCAAGCATCAGGTTAATGGAGTGTCCCTTGTCAGGAGAAGCAGTATTAACAATGCATATAAACTTGTCTGGAATAAATGTACCAGCTTTATCCACACTGAACACTGTAACATTTGTAGTAGTGAGTTCATGAGCAGAACTACGGCAGACCTTAGCAAAATTACCTACCTTTGAGCATTTGCGGCACTGTACAGCTTTTGCAGGCATGTAGCATAGTTTGCAGTGTGTTGTGTTGAACCACAGTGGAAGCAGTATTTTTTATTTGTATTTGCTGCACGGTTTTGCAGTGAATCCCTTTCTTTAGCACTGTTTTTGACTGTGACTGTGCATTTTTAGGCCACAGTACTGGATTCACAGTCTGTACATTGCCAGCAGTCCCCTGACTGAGAGTTTTAGCCTCTGCCACTACTGTTTCAGTTTGGCTAACAACTGTAATAGCCTTTGCAAGGGTTAAATTCTGCTCTAGGAACAGTCTCTCAAATGTGATGTGAGTTTGTTTTTTCAACTATTTGGTATCTTAACATTTCATCTGTTAGATTCCCAAACTTACAGATAACAACCAGCTCTCTCAAAGCAATACAAATTGTTCCGTGGATTCGCCATTATGCTGTCCACGTTGGCAGAATTTATATCTTTCAGCAACCACATTTACTCTTGGCACGAAAAAGTTCTTTATAGCAGTAAGAGCAGTTTCATAAGTTTCATCAGGTGATAGTAATGTATAGAATATACACTGTCCCTCTGCTCCCAAGCAGTGAATAAGTAAAACACACCTTCTAGCAGCAGAATCTTCCCTTGGTCAGTGGCAATAATGTCATTTTCAAACATACAAATCCAAGCAGTAAAAGGTATGGTAGGCTCACCACGGTTTGGAAGAAAAGCTGCTGGCTGCTGCAGAGGTAGAAGAGACATATTGTTGCCAATATGTTGTGTTTTGATAGCTGAGGATGAGCAGAGTATAACAGGGCTTTATTAGCAGGTTCATGCAGCCATTACATAACAGTAACATAAACTCTATCCTTCTTAAAAAGTATAGACAGTACTGTGTATACACAGCATAACTCATGTGCACAGTGACCTCTGCAGGCCATTTGTATAAACACCACAGATCTTCTAAAAAGACACTCATTACTTCTTTGTGAGTAGAGAAAAAACACATGGATAACTGTACTCACTTACATCATTACAGGTATTCTTCTAGACATGTAACATACACTAGGAATGAGCCAAATCCACTAGATGCCTATGCTATTTTGTTTATGACTTGAGATCAAATGATGCATGCAGAGGGACATCATTCTTTTCAACAAAAAATGTGCCATTAAAGCCTGGCTGTAGCTGTATGAGAGTACCTGAAATGGTATGGCCAATCAGAAAGCATAGAGTGCTTCACAGTGCTGTGTTGCTTTATCTTTATTATCATGAGTCTAGAAGCTCAGAAAATGTGTTATAGTGACTCAACCACAAATCATTTGCAATAAAAGAAATCAGCACATATAACTAGCAAGAAAAATACTCTCAAAGTATATCTTCAACAGGGGAATTGATCCACAGATTTGTAAATTATAGCTTAAGTGATAAAACAGTTTATAAGTTCAAGGGGGAAAAATGTTTGCCATAACATACAATCACTAATCTAACTGAAACTGAGCGTTCAATCTGCCAAGAAAATACACCCAAGGACTTTGATTATAAGTGCAAAACTAGCTTACAAGAATGGTTATTGAAAAACAATTAAGTGCATACTTGTTTGGACTCCATTCAAATGAAAGTATCCACCGTCCATGTACTGTAAAGCATGAACACAAGGCTACACAAAACAGAGGAGGCACTATACATCTTTCAATCTCTGGCATCACAACTCATTCTGATCCTCTGGAATTCATATCTCCATATCTGGCTCAGTCACCTTTTCCAAAAGCTTACCATGAGCTCTATTAGATAGCAACACCCTTACATGTTAATACAGGTATGGAGTCCACTTTCCGGACACCCATTATCCAGAAACCGCTGAATTACGTCCAACTCCAGACTCCATTTTAATCAAATAATTAACATTTTGAAAAACTATTACTTTTTTCCCTGTAATAATAAAACAGTAGATTGTACTTGATTCTATCTAAGATATAATTAATACTTATTGGAAGCAAAACAAACCTAATGGGTTTATTTAATATTTAAATGATTTTTTAGTATACTTATGGTACGGCGATCCCAATTATGGATTATAACAGGTTCCATACCTGTACTGGGGCCACACCCCTATAAATTATTAATCCCCAAATGATACTAACTCTTTATGCCTGGATTTGGAGTTTGAGTCCCTGCCACATTTTATATAGTTGGTTGCATCCACCTACCATAGTGTAGGCTTAGGCAGAACAAGATAAACATCAATGCTGGGCTTAGAACAAAACAGATGCTCTTAATGACTCTCAGATACACATCTATTGCCCACTGATGGCAACTGGGGTATGAGACACATGACAAAAAAGTAAAAATATCCTTAGAAGCTAAATATGAACACATACAGTACATTCTTCAACATTTATTCGTCTACATAAAGTATAAGAGAACTGCAGTTAATCAGTGATTGCTTGCATTCTTCACCCCATGAAATACATGCTTTCCTGTTCTTTAAAACAAGAGCCATGCCAATATACGCAGCTATGTACACTTATCTGAAATGGTTGGCTGAGAGGATAGACTAATAGGATGCGGTCTCTCAGCAGAATGTTCAATGTTCCATGCTCTGAAAATTATGCAAATTCCTTTGTACATGGCAGTAAGGAAACTACACAACAACCATCATTAATGTGATTAATTAGTGTGCCATGGATTAATTAACTCTTTCCAGTATCATGTAATTAACCCGTTATTTGGTACAAGCAGACTAATTAACCTTTCAAATGTGGCAATGTGTCATATTTTGTCTAATTATTGCTGTGTGCCTTCTGGTACTGTAAATATGCATTCTGGTGTTACTGACATTACAATGACTGCACCCGTAGCAATGGCAGTAACCCTTAAACCTCTTAACCACAATTGTTCTTTTCACCTTAACAAGAAGGACCATTTTCCTGCTGGGGTTTCAGTTTCTTAAACCGACACCCCCCCCCTCCTTTTAAACCCATTGGTATAGTACAAGCAACATATATTGTTTCTGTATGGATATATCCAACGTTTTGTTTTGATTCTGTCTTCAGTATATCTCATTTATACAGGTCAAGGAAATTCTTCCAACATGCATTCAATGGATTCTTTTATGGATGATAAACCTGTGATATTGCCACTGAGCAAGACTGTATCGTAGTGATTCAGATCATTGGCTTCATGGAGGCTCATTGAGCACAAAGGATACTTATGGTCCAAGCCATTATTGTAATGCCTAAAGCATTTTCTGTAAATGGCAACAAAACCCGTTTCACATGAATATGGGTAACGGCACATGGTATGTTTTATTGATTGTCCTTAATATCCTCCAGTGAGATATCCATTAGCGTCAGTGTGAATGGGAGCCAGTAAAAAATTTATATTGCATAAAAGTTGAATACTGCAGCAGAGGGGACTTTCTGGTGGTCTACATAAAATGAAAAAAAGGCTGATCCATTGCAGTGTGGCACTAATACTAAAGGTGGCCATACATGATAAGATCCTCTAATTTGGCAAGGTTGCAAAACTAGAGGATATTTCCCAGATATGCCCACTAACAGCCAAACTTTCGGTCCTAGGGCCTGAATGATCGGATTACAATCAATAGAATGGATGACGATGGGTTGTAGGACCGTATCAACTAGCCAATGTGGTCCTCGATTGCAGGGAAAATCAAACCTGCTCAATCAATATCAGGCTGATTTTTGGCCAGATAATCGGGGGAGCTTATCGGAAGCCCCACACACGGGGAGATAAGCTGCTGAAATGGTCTGAAGGACCAAGATTGTCAGTTTTAATCTGCTGGAATCAGATCAGATGTAAATCACTGGCGGATGCTAGTTTCTATGTCCCCCTATGAATACAATGGATAACTTTACACTCCCTTGGAAAAGCAATCAAGATGGCAATGAAAAGCTCAAAGAGAAAGTGCACTAGGCCAGCACATTTTTTACAGAAGTGGAGTGCCAGCCTAGGGTAAATTCCTTCTGAGCAAAGTGCTGCCACCTTTTTGCTATTCCCAGTGAAACCCTCATTCCTTCACGCAGAGGGACCACTGCATTTTTTTGAAGAGAGAAACATCAGACTAGAGTCATTTTATTCAGCAGGGGTTTTCCAGTAAACTGACCCCACAGTGAATTTAACTTTCCTTGTCCTTAACTCTTTTAATGTCAGGTTACTAGGTACAATCCAGACTACAAGAAGCTATCTATATAATCTATAGTGTTCCAGTGCTGTAGAGCCTTTGACCTATGGTGGGACTTGAACCAAGACTCTTGATCCTCCCTCTTTTAAAGGGATTCGGTCATGATTTTTATGGTATAGTTTTTATTACAAAATTTCAGTGTACATTGCACACATTTGTTTCACCATTTAAAATGTCATTTTTGAATCAATAAATGTATTTGCATTTTAGTTGTAATTAGTGATGGGCGAATTCTCGCGATTCGTGAAACACCAGTGAAAATTTGCCTGCCGAAAAATTCACTGGCGTCAAAAAAAAAAGGCGTGCATCGAAAATGAAGTGACGCACGTTGAAAATGACGCGATGAAAACGTTGCGTGTCAAAAACGTGATGACTCATTTCGAAAATTTTTCGCCAATTTGCGAATTTCACTGGACTTGGATTTTTACTATTGAGTGCTATTCTTATATCTACCAGGTAGCCATTATCTTGTGTCAGTAAGCGGTTATCTTCTGTATCTTTGGTTATCTTCCCATTGTTCTGCTGAATGGCTGCTGAGGAGGAAGGAAATGGTGTGAAATCACTCCTATTTGCAGTGCAGCAGTGAACAGTGAGTGAAGTTTATCAGAGCACAAATCACATGCCTAAGGGCACCTGGGAAACTAACATGTCAGATTCCACATTAATACAAAAAAATCTGTTTGCTCATTTGAAAAAAGTACAGGAGTGTGCTGGAGGAGCACTACTAAAAACGTTTTTCCGTGACAGAATCCCTTTAAGTTTCTTCCCAACGCCCAGATTACTTATATTTCCTTATCTTAATCATTTGTTTCAGCAGCACTGTACAATATGCACTGGGGGAGAGTATAAATCTGAGGACATAAAATTTGGAGTTCTGCACTCATATAAAAGATTTTGTTTGAGATGTTTATTGGTTAAAATCATTTAAAATTCACTGTTACAACTGCCAAATCTGCAAACCACACATTACCTCAATTAGGATAGCAGCAGATTGTCCCTTATTTTTTATGCTAAAAAGTAAAATGTAATACTTCACAGTTTTACATATTTATTCATCTAAACAAGATACAAAATAATGCTGTGACATCTGTTCTAGTAACGCATAGACTGAAAATTATCTGTACCTCTATAGACTTGGTCAATGCTGAAGACAAAAAAAAAAAAAAAAGATTACTGCATATTAAAGAACCAAAAACACAGGAATGTACAGCATCCTGACTGTGATAAACTTGCGGACATGACCTTTTTACCATTATATTCATAACATCAGACACATCAACTGGGTAACTAACAGGGCCGCCATCGGGGGGGACTGGGGGGAAAAGTGTCCCGGGCCCGGGGCTGAAGGGGGGCCCGGCAGTGCTGCATTTTCCCAAGAGCCGGGCCCCCCTTACCAGGAAGTGCTGAACAAGATGCGAAGGCAGCCGAAGTCCTGAAGTCACGGAAATACCCGAAGTCACGTGGAGCCAACACTGAAGTCCTGAAGCGGCGAAAATACCGAAAAGTCAAGAAAGTATGCTGAAGTCCTGAAGCCACGAGTTCAATTCCACCAACACCCTTGTGGGTTTTTTTTTTTTTTTAATCCCCTGGCCTCAAACATTTTCTTTTAATACTCTAGAGGCCCCTGTCACCAATTTAAAAAAAAAAAACTTTTATGGGGCTCCAATATTTTTTTTTTTTAACTTGTTAACGGGGGCCCTGCCACCAATGTTTTTTTTAAAAAAAATTCTTGGGGCCCCAATTTTTTTAAACTTGTAAGGGGGGCCCTGTCGCCAATGTTTTATTAAAAAATTATTTTTGGGGCCTCAATTTTTTTAAACTTGTATGAGGGGCTCTGGCACCAATGCTTTAAAAATGCTTTTATGGGGGGGGCCTTGCACCAATTTTTTTTTAACCTATAAGGGAGCCCTGGGGGGGGTTTACTTTTTTAGCGCTGATGTCTGTGTGGTCTTTTTAACTTTGATGTGGATTCGGCGGGGATTGGGGCGGGCCTTAGATGCCTGGGTGGGCGGAGCCCAGGGGGCCCCGACAATTTTGTTGTGCGGGGCCCTGTGATTTCTAATGGTGGCCCTGGTAACTAAATTGAAGGGTGAAATTTGGTCTTGGAAACTATGGTATTGGAGGCATTATCTCAGCCCTAGGCTGCTGTACTTGAAACATATACAACAATATTCAATAGTTAACTTGCTTTACTCAAGAGAGATGTGGTCAGCAACTATACTTCATATCAGTTGCCATACCAACTGTGCATAGAACTAACTCCTTGCATGTCATTTATAATAAGAATGGAAGGAGCTGCAGAGTATGCAAAGAGAACCAGAGTCCTGTAACTAAGACCTGCTCAACATAGGTATTAAGAATGGGACTCATGGGATACTAGGCCAAACTCCTTTGCATACAGGCTCTATCGGGAGCAAATTTTACACTTTAGTGTTCCAGCATTTCCCTGCTTCACATTAAAAATAACCATAATATAAAACAAAAACACAATAAGACTTCAACCGCCAAAAGCCAGATAATAAGATACTTGATTGGAAATACTGAATATAATTTAAATGGAGATGTTTATTAGACAACCATGCCAACACATATGTATTAAAAACACATTAAAACCCTAGGATTTTAAAAATAACACTTTACATATGCAGCAAATAAGTGGAATTGCCCATGAAAACATCAGACTTTAACACACCAGGTTAAAAAGGCAAGGTGGAAAAAGTGAAACAAACTCCTACTGCGTGAGTAGAAAGCATAGTTTCGACCTTTTTTTGCTCCTTTAAGACCTTGTTAACAATGTAGACCTGTTCCCAATAAGTACACTGAGAGCAAAAAGGACGAACTGCCAATTTTTCATGGCTCTGTACAAAAACAGTACAATAAGAGCACTATACGAAAAAAATATATAGATTATATAGAAATACAAAGGAAAGAAAAAATTGAGGGTCTGCTCGTTAGAAAATGGCATTTAAAGGAAGAAAGGAGATGAGAAACACAAGGCCTAGGGTTGTATATAATGTGAAGTCTTGAACGTGAAATATGGAATTATATAGTGGTTTGTCTTTTTGCTAAAATAAAGTGTGATGGAATGTGGAATGACTTCTAGAGAATAAGTAAGCTTAGAGAGCAAGCTTAGAGAAATTGTTAAGATTATTCAGAGATAAGAGAAGCTTTGAATAACAATACTCTAGAATATTGCTCCAACCAGAAAATTGCTCACGTTGTTTCAAAGCAAAGTCCACAGTGGGTACAAAGTCTAAATTTTTTTACGTATTTTTATAGCATCTGATCAGTCATATAGCTTTAAACTTCCCCAATGTCAATTGAGTGGTAAGTCCATTTGCTAACACACACCCATGATGCCTTATGGGAGAATAAAAACCCTAATTTTTGGGATCTAGGCAGTGCTATGTAAGGCTTCACTTTGCATCTACCACACACACACTAACCTGATTGGACAATGCCTTTTTCAATCACGTTATAACTTCCCAATGATAAGACCAGGGCCTGTGCTGGACAAGTTAAATGTCTGTATTCAAGCTGACTAATAGTCTGTCCATTTAGACTTCCTTTCATCTACCTAAATGTATCCAGTGTCAAACATATATGATTTAGGACAGTGTATCAAATTATACATTGCACAGGTAATAAACTGGCCAGAAAGTATGTCAAAACATAGCACCTGCAAAGGCACGAACACTGATATGTGTATTTCTGTACACATGTAACTACGCTAATGGTGTTTAGCAGACAAATACATTGAAATGATTATGCGTTTATTCTGCTTCAAAAGACAGAATCAATTGACTGTGTGCCCGAGTAAGATCACTCCTTAGCATTGATCCCAACAGAGATGCTTGGATTGCTGAAGTCCTCATGGTAAGATTCATGTTGCCTTGATCTCTATAGTCATAGGAAGCAGTGCAAAGAAATCTTGGGCAGAAATGTAGCATCCTAGCATAGACTAAGGAAAACAACTACAAGACTTTTTGCACCCGTTCTTCTTAGTATGAGCTGCTCACACACATGATCTTTAAACATGAACTGCTGAGAGATTGGATTCACTTAGCAAAAGGTTGTTGAGAGGGCTAATGAGATGGGGAGACATTTCATAAAGAATGGACTTACCCTTTAAATCTTTATTATTTTTTTTGAGGTATTAAACCATTTGTTTATCAAATAATTAATTGAAAAATAGTACAAGTATATTTCTTTAAGAATATTCACAATACTATAATTTATATTACAGGAACTGGTTTGTTTCCTCCGTTCCTCATTGTTCTATGTAAGTATTCTTTATTTTCCCTGGCATATTTTAGTACAGTTTCTTTGAGCAGAATGTAAATTTCTTTTAGCTCAGTTACCAGCAGATCCTCGTTGCATTCGAAATCCATTATGCAGTACTCTAAGTAGTTCTGATCTCATAATTTCCACATTGCAGTAGAGTGCATTATAATTATCGCCTCAATCAAAAGAACATATTTAGCAAGTAAATTTAGGCTCAAGTAGATTTCCTATTTTTATACAAATTGTACAATTGTTACTCTAGCCAACTCTCACATGCCAAAGAATGATTAGTCAATGTTCAAAGTTGCCTTTGGATTAAAAGCATTTTTAATTGAACCTTTTCCTTCCTGGCTTCCTTTAGAATAAATAAAAAAATAAAATCACATACTGTACATGTACTGCACTCTCCAGGAGAATATTAAGGACACTGAATGGAAGTTTGTAAAACAGGACAGCTGGAAAGATGGCATTATTTTGCTGCAGTAGAATATATAATCAGAACGGACATTAAGGGGGGGGTTATTTATCAAATGTTAAGTTTTTTGTTTTTTTTTACCTTGAATTAACTTGAATAAACTTAAATGAACTGGTTTCTTATTTAGGAAAAAAACAGAAATTGAAAAAAACGTGATCCTGCGAGTTTGAAACCCATAAACTTTATTAATCGATTTTTACGCTGGAATTATTCAAGTTTTGGAAATGGCAGATTACAACGCACTATTCAAGTATTTTAAAAAGGCCACTCAATGTTGTGCATCCTTAAAGTACATTTCTTGAGTGTATTATCCCTGTAAAACAAGGGGCGATCACAAGCTGAGAAAGAAACAGAAGGAGATTGGATGCATACATTGAGGATGCTATCTCCATATTGGCTAAATAGGAACTATCACTACTGATTATTCTAGTAGATCAAAGTTTTTCTTATCATAGATTAACGCTTTGATGTCACTTCCTTTACTTCAGTTTATCGTCTGGATGATTCCATCACTATCCCCCATTTATAAGGATGTGTATTGCATATTATTGATGGACTTCGTACATAGCTGTATGATGTAAAACAGATTGTAACAATAAAAAAAAAATATCATTGAGATATTTAAGGAATGTATAATGTATTTATAAAACTGACCTGTTATAATTTTGTGCTCTCAGTATACTAAATTTCATTATGTAATAAAGCAAAATTTACAGTACAGCATTTATACATTCATTTCAGTATCCTTGACAGATGCTAATAAAATGCATAAGATTACATTGAAAATATGAGATAAAAAACTGATCTGTAAGACATAAATCAGTAATTATTATAACAATGACAATTATAGGCTTAAGTAAAAACAAAAATATGACAAATATTCCTGGATTTCTAATTAAAATGGAATGTAGAGTGGTTTTTGCATTGAGACTTGAGGATACAGCATATTGGAATTATCAGTCACCCAAAAGTTGAATTCTTGATTACCTGAACAGCATTAATATGGCCAGGATTAAATATACGCAATGTCTGAACAGTACAATGCATATTTACATCCTGGAAAACATTTAATTTTATAACCTTTCACCAATTCTGTTGCATAAAATGCACAGAGAAATGATTTTGAAGATTAGTTATTTGAGTCTTCATTATTGTCCGTCTTCGTCAAGTTAAGGAAGAAGAAGGCGTAGAATGCAAACAAAAACACCAAGATAGCAATGGTGACCAGGATCACTTCCTAGGGGGACAGAAATGTATGAAAACAAGATTAATGAATAATAATTGTTATATACATTAAAGTTTTTTTCTCTCATTTCTACGTAAATTTAAACTGTTAGAACTAGTCAGTTTCAAATTATTTGCAAGATCAACCCAGAATCCAAATCTAACTTAGACCTGCACCTTCTTTACCACGACGTTAAAGTTAGGCAGGACTGTATTTCAGTAGAGTTACAGCCAAAATACACTTTAAGCAGAACTACATAATAAAGATAAGCAATCATATTCAAATATGCATGCAAACAAAAAAAGGGCAACAATCAACCATATCACATCTCGACAAGAGAAACATATTCCAATAAAGGTCCAGTAATTGTGCAACTTCAATACTAGTAGAAAAGAAGTGAAGAGGTCCATATTCAAAATCTATGATCGTTATGTTTTGAATGCGGGATTCAATAATGTGAAAATTTGAAGATTCAATCAAAATATACACAAAGCACTTGATGCCAAACCATGAATCTAAAGACAAATGAAGTGGCACATAGTGATTTCCAGAACCCAGAAAACGATACATAATCAGGAACGTATCACTAACAGTCCACTCAGTTTTGCACAATTTTTCCTTCAAAGATGGTTGAATATAAAGGACAATATACAAAAAAAGAACAGGACTATCTTGCACTCAAGGAATCCACAGGGCCAAAAAAGTAAAAACTGTATTTATTAATTGAAGTAAAAAATTCCACATCTCCATAGGCCCAAAATAAAGGAATATAAAATAGACCCATCTGCAATAAAAAATAAATAATGCTCCTTCAAACTAGGGATGCAGCGAATTTGGGAATCAGTGGAATCCTGAATCTTTCATGATGGATTTGGGCAGATCCCCAGTGTTTTGTGAAGGATTCATCTAACCCTGAACAGTATATGCAAATTAGGGTGAGGCAGGGCTTAAAACACTGAAAAAAAATGTGCAGTTTTTTTGTGTGATAATAGTTACGATTTGAATTGGCCAGGCACTTTTTTCTGAATCTAAATCCTAAAGGCTGAATCCCGAACTGAATCATGGATTTGGTGCAACCCTATTTCAAATATATTAAGCTCTCTAAATTACCATGTACATTCTCTCATGTCAATTATATCAGTGTAAATAAAGATAAGGAAGGTCTGTATTTACTACATACAAATTCATGCTGAAACAAATAAATGAAGCAAAGTTAATTTATTCCTACAAAACTGCAGCAGAAATAGGTAAATGGATTTCGATATACCGTTGGTTATATTTTACAGCATATTTCCAATCAAATATGCTTTATTAAGAAATAACTTTTGACAATTTGGGGAAGTAAATGAATAACCTTCAGCTCACCATTTGCAGCTTAATAAAACCCCGGCGATGAATAATTCATTGCATTTGTTTATGTGCCGTTGGGAATTCTACCTGGCTGCTCACGGCTGAGGGCTAATGGCATAAATTTGTTCCTAGCATTCAGAGTGTAACACATTTCTCCTCGGCATCATCTTGTGACAACTTTATGGAATTCCACAGATATTTATCAGGCGCTTGTGTGAAATAAATGCACTCATGTAAGAGAAACAGATTATAAAAATTTAGCTGATTTAAAAAAATATACAGAACAAGGCCCTGGTAAGTAGGCAGTGTCGAGAAAAGGGAGCGAAAGGTAATTGAATGCACTGGCGAGATGTTGGGTTTCTGTAAAATAAATAAATAAAATCGTAGTGCAGGTTTAATTTATTTTCCTTTCTTTCACAGCTGTGCTTCCCAGCCCATCTGGACACACAGCTACTAATCTTAAGAGGATGTAATGAGAAAGTGACACACAACTGCAACAACCATCTGCTTTGGAGGCCGTTACAGTGCAGCCACTTTTGTCACTGCCCATATTGCATGGCAGCACCGCTACATGATACAGGGCATACAGATGTGTGTTTTGCTATCAATTAAGGAAAAAAAATACACCCAAAGAAGCTTGTTCAATCCTCAAGGTCAACTTTGAAACCACCAAGACTCTTCAAAGTAGAATTATTCTAGGAAAATAACGTTTTTTTTTTTATACTGTATATTTTGTTGTTAATATGTCACCATCTAGTTAACGATGATTGGGTTACTTAAGACAGATGACAAGCATAAGACAAGCAGACCCTTATCATTAATTTCTTAAAAGGCTCCTGCCAAAAAACACAGATTTGCAGCATGTGCCGGTTTCATAATTGAGATACAAATAAATTAAATGGATCAAACAGATTTCTGCTCTTTTTTTTTCCATCTAATCTCATTCTTTGCACTGCTTTAAATAGGACAGAGTCAATTTGTTTTCTTTGCTTCAAGTACCATTTGTTTTTTCTTTCACCCACTTTTTCAGTTAAAGGTGCAAAGTGCACCTGAGCCCAACATCTACTCCTGCAGCTGATTCCCTCCCAGTGCAAGTTAATGAGATCTATATAAGGAATTCTTCTTCCCCTCTTGAAACTCCATTCTTCTGATAAATAATGTTTATTGATGTTTAGAGGGCGATGAAAAGGAAGACAGTGCAAGATGGCAGTGACTTCTACAGAGTCCAGTGTCAGAGTAAAAAATTCAGCTTGATGCACAGCATTATTAAAATGTTCTTTGCTAAGTAATAGGTATTAGGTAATAGGTAAGAGTATTTTGTTTTCATGCTAAGGTATAATTAGACTCTGCAACAACAGCAATGTTTTGCACAAGTGCTTTATACATTTCTGTGAATTCATTAGTAAAGTCATGGCTTGAGGTTTTAACTCATTCTCTTTAGACCAAAAATCAGCAGTCTCATGGATGGTTTCAGATCACAGTACTCTCCATCCTTCTTCAATTATAGCTGAATTTTCACGTATGCACAGGTTCGTTGTTAATTCACGCATGCGAGCCTGTGGCTAGGGGGCTTGGCTGGGTCTGGCACTGGTCATAGGTTTGGTGAGAAGCTTATATATCTTAGAGATTAAACCTTTTTCTGGCAGGCCCTGTTTAGCTAGTGTCTCGAAGGCTGTACATGGGTTTGATTTTGCATCAACTGCATATGGGTGTAAGAAATGGCGGAGCTGAAAATACTCAAATATTTAAAAGGTAGTTTGGGGTGCCTTATCTCTCAGCTCCTGTAGTGGGAGGGGAGCTTTAGTAAGAAGGTCAATTGTGGAGTGCCAGGTTCACTGTTGCATATCTTTTGGGAATGCTCAATTATTCAACCACTGTTGCAGGAGGTAAATAACTTATTAGACCAGATCATTTAAACATTAAATAAACCCGATAGGCTGGTTTTGTGTCCAATAAAGATAGATTAATTATATCTTAATTTGGATCAAGTACAATGTACTGTTTTATTATTGCAGAGAAAAAGGAAAACATTTGTAAAAATTTGGATTATTTGGATAACATTGAGACTATGAAAGACAGCCCTTTCATTATTTAGAGATTTCAGATGACAAATCCTATACTTGATATGTAACTTGTTCATACTAACTATGGTGCAAGTGTATAGTAAGGTCAGTGGAGCATAATATACATATCAGACAGAAAAGGCAATTTGATCCATTATTGATTTGTAGATTTGCACACTGCACCCATGTACTGCTTTAACCTTAGTCATTTTTTTAATTTGTATTCCTGCAGCTAGAGGAGCTTATATAATATAACAGTAGAATATTAATTTACCGTAAACTACAAAAAAAAAAAATCAACTGACAGCCTACTACCCTCACAACTATAAACCAAGCTCGTTTGAGATAGTAGCGGCTTTGTTTTAAACACCACAGGCAAAGTCAGAAGTTCCTTACACAAAGTCCATTTTATCTTCTTGTTCCTACTTGAAAGGAATAATAGCTGAATGCACTACTGTGCACAGAGACAGGCAGAATACATATTTCATGCAAGTCCTATATGCAGAAAACATGTTGAACATGAAGTTATTTTATTAATTTATAGCAGGGGTGTCCAACCTGCGGCCCAGGATGGATATGAATGCAGCCCATTTTCCTGAGGAAATGTCAAAATAATAATTATAAGTCTATTTACTGTAATATCCAGGTGTCCCATATTCCATAGCCCCATATGGTTCTCCAACTGGTATTGTAGTTCTTTTATGTGTATTTTCTTTACTTTTACAAATCAAAAGTGTTAGTGTGTCTCATGTGTGGCCCCAGACAATTTTTCTTTCTCCAGTGTAACCCAGGGAAGCCAAAAGGTTGGACACCCCTGATTAAATAGCAATAAGAGCCCAGTGTCTAATTTCAGAAAATCAAAAACTATGAAATATACATAAACATGTTTCTCTAGGTTACAAGGATGTGCACCTTGTCTAACAAAAAGTCTAACGAGCTTCAGTGCAGATGACCAAAGGAAATCCATTAACCCTGGTAGAAAGGAACTTTTATAGGAAGATATTTGTGCCCTGTGAGGGTGGCAAGAACCATACAATTTTCTATCTTCAAATATGTAAAATTGACATTTATTCCTGTTCCTGAATTTGGGAAGAGCTCACGTGGCTTTTTTTTTTTTCTTTTTCAGATTAATTAACACAGGCTTGCCTCGGGCTGGTTATACAAGTCTATATTGTTTAGCTCATCTGTCCCATTCATTCGATATATTATTAATAATAATAATAATAATAATAGTAGAATAATAATTCTTAGGGGGCTATTTATCAAAGATTGAGTGATAAGAGTTTTACCTTGAATTAACTCAAATGCATTCGAAACTCGAATGGTATCTTATTTAAGAAAAAACTTGAATGGAAAAAACCCGAATATGGGAGCTCAAGTACAGAACCCAAAAACTTGAATTGATTGAATTTTCGTGATTGATTGAAATCAATCAAATCATTCAAGTTGTCTGGCAAAACACACCAAAAAAAAAACATGAACATCAATCAGGCGATTAACCTTTTCAAATGGTTCAAGGGACCTCTGCCATTGACTTTTACACAACCTCAACAGGTTTTAGCTATTTTCAGGTTTGAGCGATTTCCAGGGTCGGGATATAATAAATCTCAAATATTTAAGTTTTTTTTTTTTTTTTTAAATCTCGATTCATTCAGTTTTCTTTTTCTAACTCATAAATGTGAGTTTTAACTAAAATAGATAGACAAATTGAAATTTTCGTGGAAAAAACAACTTAAACCTTAATAAATCTGCCCCTTAGTGTTGAAAGAAAACAAAGCCTAAATCACACTCAAATTTCATGTCTTTGCAACAAAACAAGAGTTCTTTTGGAAATCATGTAAATTCAGTTAGCCAGCCTCTAGTTTGAGTGAGGCCTAATGCGAAAAAAAAAACTTAAAATGATTTTTGAAAGCTCTAACCAAATTTGAAAGCACTCCATAATCCAATTAGAAGTAATTTGTGGCATGTGATTTAACTACTGCTCCTCCTTCATAATCGTAATGTTTATCACTCAATGTAGTGAAAAACATATGATGTCTTTAGCAACACACTAAAGCAGCCAGAGGCAACGGCAACTGCAGGGAGTTGCAATAGGAATAATTCCTTCTTCTGTACACTGAAAGCCTGCAGATGCTCCAGCCGTGATTCTGCCACTTGTGATGCCAGGCAACCTGCTGCTCTGATATCTAAGCTTCTGATGCCAATACACCCACAGGGGAAATGGTATAATGGCACACACTGGTTGATGATAGTAATCAATCTCAATTCTTTTTCAATCCCCAAAATACACAAACTTGGATCGGACGTGATCTTGGAGGCAAGCCACAGAGTCTCCCGGAGCAACAGTCATTAAGAAAAAGGGGGGGATACAATGCAAATGTTCCCTAGGTGCAAGAATTCTGCTAGTTTAAAATCATACCGATAAATTGTTTTAGACATATGTAAACAAAAAAAAGCAATCATTTTGAAAAAAGTTTTTACAATCCCAGGGTTATTTTTATGTGCTGTATTCATTTGAATAGACATTATTAGGTGAACTGAGAAAGTACAGGTGTGGGCCCTATTATCCACAATGCTCAGGACCTGGTGTTTTCCAGATAATGGATCTTTACATAATTTATATCTTCATACAATAAAGAACCAAACCTGTAAGTAAAAAAAACCCTCCACCTATTCCCTATGTAGACCTCCCCTCCTCTACCCCCACAGCCCACCTAAACCCTTGGGCAAATGCCCCTTATTTTTTACTTACACCTCATGCAGATTCTTGCCACAGGAGTTTACGGCAGCCATCTTCTTTCTTCGGTCTTCTTCGTAAGTTTTGTCGCTGAAGGTCAGCGCTGAAGGTCACGGAAATTTTTCAGAAGTTTTCATGGCACATGCACAGTGGTTCGGGTCCGGAAATCTCCTCCAACTGCGCATGCGCCAAAGCCGCCAGTCTACTTACGAAGAAAGAAGATGGGTGCCATGAACTCCTGTGGCAGGAGGGAAGTAAAAATTAGGGGCATTGGCCTGGGCGGGGAGGTAGGCGGGTTTACACAGGGGAGGGTTTTTTTCCTTACATGTTTGGTTCTCCTTTAAGTCTACTAGAAAGACATGTAAACATTAAATAAATCTATTAGGCTTGTTTTGCTTCCAATAAGGATTAGTTTGGATGAAGTACAAGGTACTGTTTTATTATTGCAGAGAAAAAGAAAATCGTTTTTAAAAATTCAGAGTCTATGGAACACAGCGTTGCATAATTCACAGCTTTCTGGATAACGGGTTTTCTGGATAACGGATTGCATACCTGTATGGTATGAAATGTAATGTCAAAGGGAAATGCAGCCTATTAATAACTGGGGTTCATACTATTTATTCCATATTAGGCAATGAATAAGGGCAGTGTTTTATACAGCTTACAGAATAGCCATTTTCTTCCCAAACCATGAGAGACATTGACATGTTAATTTCCTTGACTAATTTATTATTCAATAACAGAAATATAACTGTAAGGTTATTTTATAATAGAGATCCTTTTCAAAAATCTCTGTTATGTGAAGGAAAAAAATCAAGAGATTTAGGTTTATTATTCTTGACATTTGATAAATAACCCACTTAATGTACTTTTAAATGTATTCTGCTTCTGACTTTCTGATATTTATGTAAACTAATAATAGTATAAATCAAGTTCACCAACAGGTCGTTTAGAGGACCCTCCTGATGGCCCCCATTATTCAAATTATCAGAAAACATCAAGGAATATGTGCCTTTAATTCAAATACAATAATATTACCTTATTACATTATTAAAAAAAGGTCTGCCCAACCCTGTGTCTCCTTGACTATGAATGGATAGCACAAGAAACGTAAACACAAGGCCACAAGCTTGACACCCCTGTACTCTGCACAAAACATTTTAAGAATAACCAAGAGTGCTGAATTCTAGCATTCCACTATCTCGAAACTCATTATCCACAAATCTCCCAATTATGGGAAGGCCATTTCCATTAGACCAGGGGTCCCCAACCACCGGGCTGTGGCCCACTAACGGGCCGTGGGCTTTCTTGAACTGGGCCGCCGAGCAAAATCCAAATTTGATGCAGTGTGCCTGAATGTGATGCGGTGAGCATGGAATTTCCCACTGTGCGTCTGAATTTGATGCGCCACACAAAATTTAAGTGCCATGCGTAGTTCCCACCAAAAAAATGAGGGCTTAAAACTAGTCTCTGGGGCAAAAAAGGCTGGGGACTGCTGCATTAGACTCCATTTTAATCAAATAATTCTAATATAAATTAAAACAAAGACAAGAGGTCCTCTGCACTCAACCCATTATCAATATATTTAAGACAGAGACATTTTGTGCATACTGCTACTAAAAAATGCCTTACCCTTTAAACAAAACAGGGATTGTTTCTAGATATATTTCAATATATTTAAGCTGGCCAACTACGTCAGTCATCCCATATCTGGCCAGTCCTACTCTCAAATTGCATCTGATTCATTAAGAATTCTATTGCTTCATTATACATTTTACAAAGGGACTAAGTTTTACCTGAAACTTACTTCTTGCTGCTTTCAAAATAAAACTCCCAAACTTAGTTGCCCTTTTATTAAGTTAAAACAATCAAGTTAGGGCTTTGATAATATTACCTGGAACCAATTATAATTTTTTTTTTAAAAATGGCTGTATTCCACACCCCCCCCCCCACCATTCTTGATGCAACTGTCGAATTATAAACAAACACAATAAAAAATATAATGCTGACAGATAATGGGCAACATGTTTCCGTATAGCTCCAACCTCCATAGAAAAACTGGCACGGATTACTTATTTGCCAGAAATAATTACCATTGCTGATGTATGGAAAAAACATTCCCACCAATTGGGAAATCCCAGTCTACAGCAGCTTCTGATTTTAATTTCTGAAATGTGTAAAACATATTTGTTTTGGTCTCTTGAGTGCTATTTATTTCTCCGTTGCTGTAATGCTCAGAGAAGCTCTGTATTCACAATAATTATTAGCTTTTTCGTCATACAGCTTCACGAAACAGCTGCTGAACAAAACAAAATGAAAAAAAAGGTGTAAATGTTTGACTGCATGAAAGGCTGCCAGCTGTCCCATATATAATGGATAGATCTCATTTTATTCTTCAATAAAATCTTTGTCCTCAGATTCTGCCAGTTTTCAAATAAAACCCCTACTAGGGGACAATATTAAAAAATATAGATATGTCTGCTTACTGCTTTTTTAATTTTAATACAATTTGTTACCCACAATGCAGTGTTCTTTCCATGATTCCACCCTAACGCTGAGGATAACTCCAGGTGGAGTTATTTCCAACGCTGTAAGAAATGACGTGCACCTATTTCTTTGAGTGCAAGTGAGCTGTGACAACTGTTGCCTGTTGCTGGAGCTGGTAGTAGAACCAGGGTTTTCCTGCATCGACAAGTGCAATGGGCTTCAGAAATACAAAGAGTGACTTTTGAATCAAGAAGCTTTTTTCCCTCCGACACACCATCAATGATATTTACAGCTGCAAAGAGCACATTTGTACTGTAGGGTTCATGCAATCAAGAATGTAGACTTACATATGCAGAACTTACTTTGATGAACAGTTCTTCTAGGAATGAGACCTATAATGGTTAAGCTGAGCTCAGGAGAGGAGGTTAGGACAAAAAACAGGAGCTGCCATCTAGAGCAGAGTTTCTATGCTATCTCTTCATTGGCTGCTAGACTGGAGGATGCGTTTATTGATATGAGCTGAGAAGAACTGAGCTTGCTCAGAAACCAACAATTAGTGCGGGAGGGGGCAGAGTGGGTTAGAGAAAGAGAAGGAATCATAAGTGATTAAGTGGATGATGCAGCCTTACTAATAACCTTTTAGCAACCAGGGTGGCAGGTACTTAAATAATTAAAAAAAGCAGTGATTAAATGCTTATCACAAAGAGGTAGATTTATTAAGGTTTGAATTGTACATTTGAATTTGAATTTTCGAGATGGATTTGTGGTCAAAACTCACAAATCTGAGTTGGGAATAATCCAAACTCAAGTTCAGATTAGAGATTTATCATGTTACCTTGACCCTGGGAATGATTCGAATTTGACTATTTGCCACCTAAAATCTTCCGAGTTCATGTAGAAATCAAGGCAGAGGTCCAGTGACCCATTTGAAGATGTGAATAGCCTTTCTGACATTCAAGTTTTTTTCTGAGAAAATTTAAATTTAAAATTTTTCAAAATTCGATTGAAATTTAATTAGAATTTCGGTTGGTAATATTCGTTCAAGTTTTGGAGGTTTGAGTTTTTTCTTAAATAACCTTCCATTCAAGTTCTGAGTATATACTAGTGATGTGTGGGTCGGGTTTTTACCAGACCCGCACCAGCACAAACCCACCCGCCCTCCCTCAACCAGTACCGGCTTCCTTGAATAGACCCGCGTTGCAGATGATGTCACAAGAGGGGTGGAGCGAACAGGCATAGCGTCTACAAAGGAAGAAGCCTGAAACAGTGCAAGGTGGTAGGTTGGGAGAGCAGAAGAAAAGCTCAACCCAGACCCACCTGTCACCCGCGAAGAGGGGTTCATGGTTGTGGACCCACACATCGCTAGTATATTCGCTTTTAGTAAAGAAAAAAAATTCACAAATTCGAAATTTGACTTTGGATAAATCTGACCCCAACATAAATTCGAAATTTGACTTTGGATAAATCTGCCCCCAACTGTATGAGATTTACAAGCAGGTGCTACAATTTCACCTATAAAAAAGAAATACAAAATTTTGAGGCAGGTGCATTGACATTAGGAATCTGGAAAAAGAATTACACACCAAGTAAATTTATACAAACAAAGCTATGCTATGTTTGCACTATGTATCTTGCATGAACTATTTAATGAGGCACATATTTGTATGGGACCCACACAACACTGTTAGGCTTGTTGCAGTTTTGCTGCATTAACATTTGTCTTTTATAACATAACTAAAAAAACAAATAACATAATTTAACTTTGTATAATCACACGTTGTTTTTGTAAATTTTCCCCGAGTGATGCAAGCAACATCTGTTCTAGACTAAAGAATTCCTTATCAGCGAGTAAATCATTCCATAAACAGACTAGGTGGGTCAAGTGGTTCAATATTTCTATGCTTCAATGATTTCAATTACAAGTCTGTCAATGGTCCATATGCATTAGAGGGCAAGAGTGGCCTCCATAATACACATAAATGTTGCTTCCAATGTAGGATGCATAAATCTTACAGGGAAAATTATGCCTACGGAATGTTGCACATGCACGCAACCAAATTGTTCAACCCAAATTATCATCTGTGTTTATTTAAATAGCACAAGCAAGTTACACAGGACTTTACAAAAATGTATACCAAACAGGGATCTTATATGATTTAAATATTTTTTTTAAAGAATACATATATAGGAGCTCACAATCAAAAGGAGAAAGAAAGATGAGCTCACTGCATCAGCAATGCATTAATGAAATTTTAAGATGGACTAGTTTTAACATGGCATTAATGCGTGTTGTATAGTTAAAAAAATGCCTTGATTCATTATTTACACATATAACACCAGGCTGTTTTCTAGACAAAAATATGATCTTTGCAAACAGAACTTCAGTGTTATGCAGGGCCGGGCCAAGGTACTTTGGCACCCTAGTCAAGGGGTTCAATCAGCGCCCCCCACCCTGTTTTGTATGACCATTTCCCACCTATTCACT
>CM044441.1:131488911-131511309 GCA_024363595.1 Xenopus borealis
ACTGTAAGAGGGAGCGGGAGCCGGGAGGACAGTGGGGAAGCCAGGAAACAGAGCAGCGCCAACTCGGAACCCACTGTCCTCCTGTCAGTCACAAAAAAAAAAAAAATTTCCCCCAAAAGTGCGCCCCCCAATGACTGCGCCCTAGGCGGGTGCCTTCTCTGCCTACCCCTAGATCCGGCCCTGGTGTTATGCCTTCATAAAGAGCCCCCAATGGTGTCAGAAGATTGATCTGTGTAACAAAACAGCAGCAGCTACTACTAGCAACAAACAGAGTTCATTTTATTAAATATTACTGCAAATAATTTTAAATCCAGGTATTCTTGCACTTGTACGAACACTTTTATTTCTTCATGCTAATTTGCTTTTATCCAACTTACATAATCATCACTGTAGTGTTCTTTAGGGAAATTAAAACACACATTTCATAGAACCTGTGTTACGGTACATTAAATATTGTCTTTGAAAATGGAAAAGAAACTGCATTATTAGTATACATATAACCTACAGGGGGAGAGGGCTTGGAGTGCTTTCAGCAACATTGTGTATTTTGGAAGAAGTTTCTTTAATTTAGACATTTAGCTCACGTTCAATATCTCAAAAACAATAAATTAGATGAATAGAGATCTACCAAATCCAAGTTCAGGATCTGGCCAAATATTAACAGTTCTTCGATTTAGGGGTTAATTTTGGGAGACTTTTTTTCCCCAGGATCAGTTTAACAAAAAAGATAAAAAGCTTGTCACTTAAAATATGGTGAACTTTATTTTTAGAAAAAATGGATTGTGGTAAAAGAGAAGATAAACTTGTTTTTTTTTACATTTTATCTCTCAACCACAAACCTGAGCAGATGAAAAATATGCCCCCAAATGTCACATGACTTTAAAGGAAAGATAAACCCCCTCCTAAAGAGAAAGTCCAGTCCACTAGCCCCATTGCACCCCCTTCCCACATAGCTCACTATTTTTAAAAAAATGTTTCTGATTGTCGCACAGACCACTGCATGCAGAGTACTGCAGCAGAGCTCATGGGCGCCATATTCTGATCCTCTTCTTCCCTTCAGCTATCTGTGGAGCTTTCCGGTGCGTGCACAGTAGGCAACCACTTCAAACTGGCTACAACTTCACATGCGCAGAAAACTTTAGTGTTGCTGATCCTTTACATAAACAAAGCTATCACTGGTGAGCTCCGCTACCCTAGTCTGCAAGCAGAGGTCCGTGAGACATTCAACAACACTTTAAGTAGTGGGCTATGAAGGAAAGGGGGCCAATGGGGCTAGTGTTTTTATTTACTCTTCTGTCGTTTGTCCTGCTGACAATTCCAACCAAACACTGCAGGGGTTTCAAGAGACAGCTCAACTGCTGGTAGTTTTCTTTCCTTCTGGACTTGTTGTTACATATTCCATCACGTTACATACCATTACAGGTATAGCATTTTATGCAATTTTTTTTTTTACTTGTCTCCTTTTCTCTGTAATAATAAAACAATACCTTGTACTTGATCCCACCTAAGATATAATTAATCCTTATTTGAGGCAAAACCAGCCAATTGCATTTATTTAATGGTTACTGGATTTTCAAGTTGACTTAAAGAAAATTAAAGAAAGATCCACTATCTAGAAAGCCCCAGGTCCCATACCTGTACAACCAAGTCATAGTGTGCACTGGCAGAAAAGGTTCAGAAGTAACAGTTATGCCCAGCTTTACATGGTTATAGGAGAACAAACCCCCTTATTAAAAAAAAACCCCTACCCTACATAGAGGCCCCCTCCCTTCTCCTCCCCAGCCTAGCTGTTTCCCCGGGCAAATGCCTCAAACGTTTTACTTACCCCAAATTCAGGCATCCGAGTTCAAGGGCGCCATCTTCTGGCTCATTTTAAGCCTTTGGTCTTCTTCCTTCCCTTTGAAGACTTTTGGCGCATGTGCAGTTGTTTTGCGAACAGGAAGTTTGCTACAAATGCACATGTGCCTATACGCCGCTTACTGCGGGTTTTCGCTCTGGCAAAAGAGAGTGTGACTACGCAAATTCATTAAGATGCAGATTTTACTGAACGTTACCTCTTGCAACAAACTTGCCTTCGCCACCTCAGGCCAGGTGAAGTGCAATAGAATAGATAGGAGCTCATCAAAAAATAGTTGACATTTTTTCAAAGTCCCAAAAAACGCTACAGTCCTTTTTACAGGGTGATAGGCTGTAAAAAATCGTAAATGTTTCTGGGGTACCTGACTTCACTACCTACATTATTTCCTAACATATGGAACAGAAACAATACAGTGGGCATAGTGTAGGGCAATACAACTCTATTCTCTTTTATTAAGGTTTCCCAGGCTTGTGTAATGTAATGTATTTGCTGCAACATATACGTCCATTTAACTTTAACTTCCCGCCGTATGCAAATTGGGCAAAACTAGCGCAAATTCCCTTTGCTTGCCTATGTAACGCTAATGCAACTTCGCCAGCGTTCGGCACCCTGGGCACAACTTCAAATTTCATTGTCCTGGCGAATCTACACCTGGCGAAGTGTTGCGATGGGAGCAAAGCAGATGCTGGCGAAGTTGCACTCTTTAGTGAATTTGCCCCTATACGTCCTTTATCAAAGTGCAAAAGAATATGGCACTTTAACGACTCTTCTTTTCCTGTCTCTCTCTATCTAGTAACAAATATTTCTTGAATACACAGAAATACAGATGATAATGATGATTTATCTTTCAAAAAAAAAAGGCCAATTTCCTTCTTGCTCATTAAATCATGACACTAGGCACTAACTGCAGAGATTATGTTGTGGAACACGGCGCATCGTATGGCAATGCTTGATCAAGATCTGCAATCAGGAGGTAAAGAAAGCACCGTTCCATGATTATAGCAGCAAATACTGGAAAGAGCCCAAATACATCATCTGGCAAATGAACAGCTGTTATAGCTTGCTAGCAACACTTTGGCAAATGCTACTTACATATAATTTGTAAAAAAAAAAAAATCTCATTTGCCAAGTATAAGGAAGCACATTTTTTAATACCTTACAAAAAAACGAATAAGTATAACTGTATAGTCATTTTGGTCTGTTTGACCACCAGCCAAAATATCCATTAGCACCTGGGGAAATGGAAAGTCCATATGAAATGAGTTACTCAACAAAACTGTCAGTTTTCAATTTTCCTTAAAATTTTTTTTTGCTGATTGAAAAGAATAGTTAAACCCTCTAATAGGAGATTGAATGGTACCACTAACAACTTAAAGTCTAGAGAATGGTCCATTTCAGCTATGGCTCACCTCACTGTTCCTTCTGCTTCCATGGTGGTTGCTTCCTAAGGGGAAGCTCTTTGTCATACTGGGGTAGATTCATCAAAGAGTGAAGTTCCACCACTAGAGGGAAATTCCACAGCTCTCCATTCATTTCTATGGGATTTTGAAAGGCGTATTTATCAAAGTGTGAAATTTCACTTCACCCATTGATAAATAGGCCTTTTAAAATCCTATAGAAATTAACTGAGAGCTGTGGAATTTCCCTCTAGTGGCGGAACTTCACTCTTTGATGAATCTCCCCCATAGTCTCTGGCTTTTGTAACCAAACCTTCTGTTTAAAAGAGAACTAAACCCTGAAAATGGATATGACTAAAAATGCAATAGTTTATATAATGACCTTATTGTACCAGCCTAAAATTTCAGCCTGTCAATAGCAGCAATGATCCAGGACTTCAAAATTGTCACAGGGGGTCAGCATCTTGGAAAGTGTCTGTGACACTCACATGCTCAGTGGGCTCTGAGCAGCTGTTGAGAAGCTAAGCTTAGGGGTTGTCCCCAATTATCCAGCAGAAAATTAGGTTTTTTTGTAATATGATGCTACAGGGCTGATTATTAATTTCTGATGCTAGTTGCACTGGTTTCTGTGCTGCCATGTAGTAAGTATCTGTATTAATTACTAATCAACCTTATATTGTGGCATTTCTATTCTGTATATACAGTTTATTGTGAGCTGGAAGCACAAAACAAAATGTACAACATTTCTAGCTACTTATTTAGTTAAGCTTTAGTTCTCCTTTAAAACAAGTTTAAGTTTGATTTACAATTACATTTACTTAGCCTTACATCTTAAGGTGATGTTACAGATGGGTTTCTGATGCCTAAAGTTTAGGCACCCAAGTTAGGATAAGTTGTAATTGCTCAGTCTCAATAAGATCATAGCTAAACATTATACAAAGAATAGACCCATCTCCCATTAGTTCGGTTGTATGGAAAGTGTCTAAAACTACTGCAAATTGTGGCATTTTATGCAGCATGGCAAAAGGGGAATTCCACAAAAACTTAACTTAAGCTTTTTGAAAAGTAAACATGATTTCAAGCAAATTTGCAATATACATCAATTCAATAATATTCAGACTTGATTTTTAATGGTTTCTGACAGTTCCCTAAGCCTAGCCCCATGCTCTCCTGTTCATCTGTCTGACTACTTTGCTGAGCTTGCTGACTACTGTTACTTTGTATCAGCAGCCATTTGTCATCAGCCTGCATCCTCCAAACCCCACAATTCCCTGCAAACATAATTTTAATAAGGAAAGGAAAGCAAGGGTTATGTAGTTCCTGCATGCTCTCTGTAAGCAGTGGAGAAGTTGCAACAATTGTAATGTAGGGAAGTGTTATTTGCCATTTCACTAACTGCATAAAACTGTGACTTTAAATCTGGAGCTGCCAAAAACATGGCTGCTGCTTGCACTACAGTGAGACAGTTTTCAGCCACAGCCTGGCCAATCAACAAGAAGGATTTGCTGCTGACCTTGTGACCTCTCTTAAGGAGGTTTCGAGCCAAAATGTAAGTGAGGCAGATCTTTACCAGGAAGAAGAAAACATGGTCTCTGCACTGAACTACTGAGTGCCAGCCTCTTCCTGCTGATCTATTTGGGTAGGAAGCTAGGGGTTTCACCTATAGAACATTTACCCATATAGAGAATCTCATTAGTCAGAGCACAGGGAGTTAGTTAACCCTTTCCAGTCAGCCATCATAGTGACTGGAACTAGTGCAGCTGCCTGAGCTATTGCTAGTGAAGTAACCACTGTAGAATAGACAGATATTGAGTTGCCAGCGTGTACACTTGATCCGGACTGTGGATTTCCCATCAGCCTCCGTGACACATGCAGTGGTTCTCCTCAGAAAAACAGAAAGCTTCTCCTACACCAGCATTCCAAGATCAGTTTGGATTAAAGTTGCCAGACGGCTTCCCTGCATCTGGTTTACCTCACAGGATTCTTTTTCACTACCACTGGGAGTTGGTTAGACCTTTACTTTACACACCCCGGGGTAGAGTCCTGCAGCCGGTATGGAAGCAGGCCGTGGGTCTTCTCAATAGCGATTTTTACACATTTTTCTGACCACACCTACTTCGATGAGGTCACTTCCAGTAACAATAACAGCACTTCCTGATTCTTGATTGGCAGCATGACAGCACTTCCTGATTCTTGACGGTCAGCAGGTTGCCGGTCCAGGTTGTGGATAAGATACTTGCGGGTTGGGGTCGGTTAGTGGGTCCAGGCAGGTTACAATGCAGGTCGCGGGACTCTACCCCAGGGTGCATCAATGTGGTGTTGCAACACATAACACTGATCATTCTACTTTGTTATATCCCCTCCCTCAGACCCCTGGGGCAAATTCACTAAAGTGCGAAGCTTCTAACGCTAGCGCTTATTCGCAAGAGTGACGTCATTTCGCAACTTTGCCAATTCACTAACAGTGTCCCTGGCAAAAATTGGCTAGCGAAGTAGATAGACTAGTGCAACTTCACCCTTACGCCGTTCGAAGTTGTGCACTAACAAAGGGACGTAAATATGCAAAATCACTAAGATGACCATTTTACTGAAAGTTACCTCTTGCCCTAGACTTTACTTCGCCAGTTCAGACCTGGTGAATTTCAATACAATAGATGGGAGTTTGAAAAAAAAACCTTAAATTTTTTCCCAATAAAAAAATTCCCAACAAAATACTGGCGTTTTTTAGGGTGATAGTCTGAAAAATAGCGTGATTTTTTGGGGTTACCCTCCTTCCCCCCTACATTTCCTAACATATGGCAACTCAACTATACAGTGGGCACATGTAGGGCAATAGGACAACTTTATTTTATTTATTAAAGGTTTTCTGGGCTTGTGTAGTGTAATGTTGTCGCTGTAACATATACTTCTATTATACTTTAACTTCGTGCCGTATGCACATTAGGCATCGCTAGCGTAAATGCGCAACGGTAGTGCAACTTCGCTACCATTCGCCATCCCTGAGCGCAACTTTGCATTTTGGTGAATTAGCAGCGGGCTGGCAAAAATTTGCATGGCGCAGTGCGGCGAAGCCATCGCTAGTGCATTTTCGCTGCTTAGTGAATTTGCCACCTAGTGTGCATGGACATTTTCATACAAGGGGTGATACTTATATTGTCTAACATTTATTGTGTTATTGTTATTAATTGTTCTTATTGCATTGCATATATTACATTTCTGACATTACAAATAACTGCTTCACTGCCTATTGTGTGGTTTATTGTCTGCTACAATTGGTACCAAAATCCAGGGAGTTGTATGCCACTAATATCTGGTTTTAGCCCTGGGAGGAGGCAATTAACTTATCCAAATCTTGCAAATCTCCCACTTAACGGAGGCTTGGGATCTATATTGTTAGAACCATGGTGTGGCCCTGGAGATTCCTTCCAAGAAAGGGTTACAGTAACATCAGTGTTTTAGTCCCTCCTTCCTTGCCAGGGTTTCAAACGATGCAGAAGGAGAAGAACGGTTAACCAGCTGGATTTCAGCATAGGAAATGGCATTTATTCATACTTTTTGAAACAGAAACTGTGATTGGGTATATTAGGGGTTTCTGAGCTATGTGGGCTTCTTTATCAAATTTTGATTTGAAAGCTGGAGTTCCCCTTTAACAATACAAAATTCTGTTATGGCCATAGCTGTTGTTGTTGTTTTGCACCAAATTTATACAAGACTTTAACAAAAATCCACCATACTTCTATGAAAATTAACAGATATAGCTCAGTTATCAGACCACTGCCGATAATCCATTCTGAGTAATCCTCAAAATTAAATTTTTAAATGCTTTTTTCCTCAAATAGCACAATTGCTCACCTTTTGTCCATGATGACCCGGGTGTATAAACTCATAGGATCAAACAATTAAGTTTATTTGGGCAAGTTAAAAACATGAACATCCTGATGTGTTTCATATCAAAGATACGTAGTCATAGGCATGAAGCCTATATTGATGTTTTTACTTCTTTTCAAACATACTTCTGTGACACTGGCTCAGCCTCTAAAAATCATACAGCACACTAATGATATGCAGGTTGGCTCAATACCTGCGGGTCAGTCAGGTTTGGGCCGACCTTGCACCCCAATTTGCGGTCTGGGTTGAGCTCTTCCTGCTCTACCCGCCCGCCACTTTGCACTGCCGGGTTTATAGCAGTGCCTGCTTGCCCCGCCCCTTTTGTGACATCATCAGCGGGTGGCATGGGTCTATAAAAGGAACGCGGAAGTCAGGAGGGCACGGGTGGAGGGAGGGTGGATATCGTGCAGGTGTGGGTCGGCAAAACCCAACCCACACATCACTACAGCACACATTCCTGAAAATATTCAAATGTCTGTTGAAAAACTTTGCAACATAAACAAAAATGCATGTATTAAAAAAGCACTGCTAGGGAGAACATGCACCGAATGGAGACGTTTCCTGATCCCTGGAGGTTAAAATACTCTTTTAAAAAAGCAATTGCAGGGTTAATTGATGCCTTAAGTAAAAGCAACGCATGATAAATATTTCAGATGTTTGCATTCTACTCAGTTTTGAAGTGTCATAAGCAATCTCTCTCAAAAATCAATATTCACACAGCACATCCTGGGGGAGAAGGAAGCAGACATGCATAGAAACTTAATGTAAGCTATCAAATAGATGTCTACCTTTATCCCTATTGCTGTTTTTTTGGCTTCGGCTTTTAATCTTGTTGCTTTTAATACAGGCTTGTTTTTCTTGTAGTCTTGTCGTCCTAAAGTAGAACAATCACAAATTATTAATGAAGAAATGTATACTCATAATTATTTTAGCAATATTGATTTTTCTTTCCAACTTTAAATATTGCTGCAAGTGTGACTCCTGCACCGAGGCTTTCTTTGATTTTGCTAGGGAGGGTAACTGCAATCAAGCAAAAGGTGATTTAAATGTTAAAGCGCTACATTTGTTTGCAGAGATCAGTCCTGAAGATGTGCAGCGTAGATGGGCTTTGGCACTTAAAGTTTATCAGGGGTCAAAATAATGATCCCAGATGTTGTCTCTTGGGTCTTGCAGTGCCCAGAATTCTGATAGATTCATAGGAATGTCTAGGGATCTGCTCTGAACATGACAATTTAAATGGATGTGTCCATCAAATACATTAAATGTGTTATATTGACCAGAACACTACACTAGAACAGCTACAAATAAGTCTATAGTATACCAGTGCGGGACCTGTTATCCAGAATGCTTAGGACCTGGGGTTTTCTGGATGATGGATCTTTCCATAATTTGGATTTTCATACCTTAAGTCTACATCATGTAAACATTAAATAAACCCAATAGGCTGGTTTTGCTTCCAATAAGGATCAATTATATCTTAGTTTGGATCAAGTACAAACCACTGTTTTATTATTACAGAGAAAAAGGAAATCCATTAGTTGGATAAAATGGAGTCTATGAGAGATGGGCTTTCTGTAATTCGGAGATTTCTGGATAATAGGTTTCTAAATAACGTCTCCCAGACCTGTATACAACTGCTGATGAGTAAGGAGAAAAGAAAATGATTATGCTCGTCCTTGAGAATGTCGTGGGAAATTGTATTTGGAAGCCCTCAACTGTAGTGGCAAATGAAATTCAATGTTGATACATAAATGTAAAGTCATGCACCTGGGATGTAAAAATATTCAAGCCACTTATACCCTTAATGGGACTGCACTAGGCAAATTCATTATGGAAAAGGACCTTGGAGTCCTTGTAGATGATAAACTTGGCTGCAGCAAGCAATGCCAGTCAGCAGCATCAAGGGCCAATAAGGTCTTGAGCTGTATTAAAAGGGGCATAGAGTCACGGGAGGAAGGGGTCATTCTTCCACTTTATAGAACACTTGTAAGGCCACATCTAGAATATGCCGTACAGTTTTGGTCTCCATCACTCAAACAGGACATTATTGTATTAGAGAGGGTACAGAGAAGGGCACCTAAGCTGGTGAAAGGTATGGAAAATCTTAGGAAAGACTTGCCAAATGGGGGATGTTCTCACTGGAGAAGAGGCGCTAAAGGGGTGATATGATAACTATGTATAAATATATATAACAGGTTTCCGGATAACTGATGCCATACCTGTAGAGATATTTTATCTATGATAGAGAATGTCTGGGGCCTGAGGATTTCAGGATAAGGCATTGTTCCATAATGTAGAACACCTTGCCTTTATTTAGTTTCTATTCAACAGTTTGAAATGTTAGCAGCTATCTGGTTTCTAGGGTCCAGTTTATCCCAGCAACCAGGCAGTGGTTTGAATGCGAGTTTGGAAGATGAATAGCAGAGGGCCTGAACTCAAATGAAAAATCAGAAATAAAGAGTAACAATAGCATATTATTGTCATTTTTTTTTTCAATTGCCACGGTCATTTGAATGAGGCAGAAGAAAAAAGCAAATAATAAACATTTTATATAAGGCTACACATTTATTAGTATTTGTCTTTCTATTCAGGTCTCTCCTATTCATATTCCAGTTTCTTATTTGAATCAGTGCATGGTTGCTAAGACAATTTGGAACCTTTCAACTACTAGAGAGCTGCTGACTAATATGCTAAATAAAAAAACACAAATATTAAAATATTAAAATCAATAGCAAATTGTGTCAGAATATCACCCTCTATAATATACTAAAAGTTAACTCAACCCCTTTAATGTTTAGATGATTTTAAGCAGACTAAAGGTTTGGTGATCCAAATTACTGAAAGATTCCTTACTGGGAAAACCCCAGGTCCTGAGCATAATAGATGCCATACCTGTATTTCATAAACTCTTCACCTTCCATATAGTTGTCCCTGCTGGACATCCGGCACCACCTTTTTTTTTAAAGGGAAACTATACCCCAAGATGAATACTTGAGCAAAAGATAGTTTATGTCATATTAAGAGGCATATTACAGAATCTTACCAAACTGGAATATATGTTTAAGTAAATATTGCCCTTTTACATCTCTTGCCTTGAAACCCCGTGTTAGGGTCTGTGTGCTGCCTCAGAGATCACCTGACCAGAAATACTGCAGCTCTAACTGTAATAGGGAGAAGTGTGGAAGCTAAAGCTACAACTCTGTCTGTTAATTGGATCATGTGACCTAACATGTATGGTTTGTTTGGTATGTTTGTGTGCACCGTGAATCATACAATCCCAGGGGGGCGGCCCTTACTTTTTAAACTGGCAGTTTTCTATTTATGATTACCCAACGGCACACTAAAAAAGTATATTATCATGAAAATGGTTTATTTACAAGAAGCATGAGCTGTTTGCTTTTTTGCTTTATGCATTATGCTTTTTTACAGAGACCTACATTGTTTGAGGGGTACATTTTTCCTTTAATGGGTAGACACTGGGGGGCAGATTTACTAAGGGTCGAAGTGAAAATTCAAATGAAAAGTAATTTTTGGCTACTTCGACTATCGAATAAGCCAAATTTCAATTCGAATTTTAAAGCATTGAAATAGAATTTAAAAATTTGACCATTTGAAAATCGAAGTACTGTCTCTTTAAAAAATTCGAATTCGACCCGTTGCCACCTTAAACCTTCCAAATTGCTATTTGAGCCTATGGGGGACCTCTTGGAATCTTTAAGAAGTGTTTTTGAAATTTTTAGAAATTCTATTTTTTTGGCCAAAATCGTTCGAATTGTTCAAATCAAACAATGCATTTGAACGATTTTTATTCAATCGAAAACGGACCTGTTCAATTGAAAAAGGTAATTCTTTGATTAAAAAAAAAAACAAAAAACAAATTTCGAAGCATTTTAACTTCCACCCTAAGCAAATCTGCCCCTGGGTGTACAGTGATTTTCCACATTACGGGAAGGATATAAAGTAACATTCATCAAGAAACTGCACATAAACGGGTCCAAACCACTGGCTTTTATTTACAAATAAACAGATCACAAACTACTTTGGATTAGGCAGTGTTACTAATAATACGGAGCTTAGTTCCGGTATATTTCACCGATATATAAACAGGGAAGCCTCGGACTAGTCATACAGCTATCACACATCAGAAAATCGTGTTATGAGGAATAATGCACCCCCACATAATAAGGATATTAGCAATCACCTCCTGTGAGTCCTGTGTGACCTATATAGCTGCACTTGACCTGCCGGCTGTGTGCCTCCATATGGTTAGGGCAGACTTTAATGACTTCGGATATCCTTTTATTAAAGATTAGAGGGTGCATTATCCCTTATAAATTTAACTCCTGAAATCCCAAGGGTTTTATTTAATGCCACATATTATGAAAAGCTTAAAAAGAAGGGTGCCATTGGGTGCCTGTGTCTTGCAATTTATCAGCTTCCACCAGAGGCTTTCTGCCGACTAACCATGTCTTTTATATTGCTGCCCTGGCTCATTATCATGTGAATATCTAGTTATTGTTTTATGAATGTTCGTATTATTTCAAAGAGCTCCTCATTGCTATTCCTCAGCAGACTTTACAATATCCTCCCTTATTATCATTATGTGGCTGTGCTGCTTTCCGCCTGCATTTTCTGCTTTAAAAATTAATGCATTGCTATTTTCTGAATACTGCTTAAGCTGCTTAGAAGCGCATTATGCTATCAAACAGACACATGCAGGAAAAGCTTTCTAAACTGTTGTTCTTTCAATGAAAATACAGCTGGATCGCCTTAAAAAAAAAAATCGCATCTTTTCACCTGCAAATGGGCTTGTTCATATACGAGTGCCTCATATTTTTGGGGGCCTTTATATGCTAGCAAATCTTTCATTTGGCCTAACCTGAAATTAAGATATTTAATTTAAATTGAAATAGTCCTAAGAACATATGAAATACCTGGTCATTATAAGGTGATATCTTGGTGTTCACAGGGACATTGATATACAAATATACAGATATTTCAGCAGTTAAACGCGGTTCTGTGCTATGAGGTGTTAGAGTTCAGCTCCTAGTGTTAGAGCTCCCCCTTCTGAGCTCCCCCCCCACACACACTGGGACCATTACAAAAAGGAAGAGTGGCAAGCTTAATATCATTGCTAAAGACACATAAATAAACAACGAACAAACTGAATAATGCACAGTGGTCTCAGTTTATGTCTCACCTCTGTACTGCCCCTTCCCTTAAAGGACCAGTAACAGCAAAAAAATATGTTTAATAATGCTTTAGTATGCTACAAAAAAAGACACCAACACCTATTAAACTTTAATTTCTCTAAGTCTTTATTAAGAAATAACTTACCGGAAATCCGCTTGCACTCCTTATCAGAAAAGGAGACAGGACAAAGATCCATCATGTGACACTCGATTTCTCCTCCCTGGCTATCTCCTATAAGGAAGGCAGGGAGGAGAAATCGAGTGCCGCACGATGGATCGCCGATCGCCTTTTTTTGAAGAGGAGCGCTAGCGGAGTTTCGGCAAGTTATTTCTTAATAAAGGGTTAGCGATTTTAAAGTTTAATATGTGTTGCTATTTTTTTTTTTGTAGCATACAAACGCATTTTTAAATTTAAATTGTTGCCGGCGTCAACGTTTGTTGTCGCTAGCGTATTTTTTTTGACTCGGACAAATTTTTGTGGAAGCTTTGTGTATTTATTCACAAATTCACCCATCACTAGCAACTACTAATCTTTGCACATCTGGTGGGACATTCACTAAGATCCGAAGTAACGCCAGCGCAAGCTTCGCTAGCGTTCGCCGCACTTCGCCAGGCAAATTTTCGCCAGCGCTACGCAAATTCACTAAAGGGCGAAGTTACGCTCAGGTTGGCGAACTGTAGCGTATTTGCGCTAGTGTTACTTCGCTAGGCAAAGCGCAGTTACTCTAGCGAAGCCTAATTTGCATACGGTGCGAATTACAAAAATATAATAGAAGTGTATATTAAAGCCACTACACAAGCCCAGGAAACCTTTAATCTCAAAAATAAAGTTGTCCTATTGCCCTACATGTGCCCCCTGTGTAGTAGTGTTGCCAAATGTAGGGGGAAGGAGGGAAATTCCCCCCCCAAAAAATTGATCTTTTTCAGACTATCACCCACAATGGTAAAACACGCCACAGCGTTTTTTGGGACTTAGAAATAATTTTACATTCTTTTTTCAACCTCCTATCTATTGTATTGCACTTCGCCTGGTCTGGCCTGGCGAAGTTATGTCTAGCGTAAGTGCTAACGAACAGCAAAAAGTTGATCTTAGTGAATTTGCGAAGTTGCGCAAGTCTATGTACTTCGCTAGCGTAAATTCGCCAGAGACGCTGTTAGTAAATTTGCGAAGTTCCGATTTGACATCACGCTGGCGAATTTGCGCTAGCGTTAGCCGCTTCGCGCTTTAGTGAATCTGCCCCCTGGTATCTGGCACAAGCTTTTGAGCAGCACTAATTCATCTGAATCAAAGAGGAGATTGTGGTGTTCAGTGGTTGGATTATAACTCCACAAGATGACAGAGGGCATGAGGCCTAATAATACAAGATGCTTAATTTTTTATATCTTTAATATCTATCTTTAATATCTACATTATCTTGGCATAGCCTAGACAATCACACCTGATACTATGCAGGTCATACAGTGACACATCAAGAAGAAATTAATATCCACAGGAAGAAAACCTGAGGTCAGAAAGTGTTAAGTTAGTGCTCATTTGTCATTCTCTTAAATAATATTACTGTGCTTCATGCTGATTAAAATCCAAAGTAGAATTTATTATGATAACTATGGTATCTGGCAGATCTCTGCCAGCAGGAGGCATGGAAATATTTCAAAGCATCCTTCATGATTCCATGACTTCTTTTAATGCATAAAACACGAATGGATTTAATCTTGCTACATAATGAGCCTTATGGTATGCCTAGCCATCACAAATCTATAGGTATATTTAGAATATGGGTTTAAAGGTACAGGTATGGGACCAGTTATCCAAAATCAGGCTCGGACTGGGGATGCCTGGGGCCTACCGGGACAGTTGTCCAGGGCCCCCCCTACAGCGATGCGCCGATCACGCAAGAAAGCACATGCGTGTGCATGAAGGTGCGTGTGTGCATGAACGGCACCGCTCATAGAATATGAATATTAGGTGGGGGGTCTGGCCCAGTGGGGGCACATGAGGGCCAGTCCGACCCTGTCCATAATGCTCAGGACCTGAGGTTTTCCGGATAATAGATCTTTCCGTAATTTGAGACTTCATACCTTAAGTCTACTAGAAAATTGTGTAAACATTAAATTAACCCAATATAGGGATGCTCCGGGATTTGGCCTTTTCCAGCAGGATTCGGCAGAATCCTTCTGCCTGGCCAAACCGAATCTGAATCCTAATTTGCATATGCAAATTAGGGTCAGGGAGGGAAATCACGTGACTTTTTGGCACAAAACAAGGAAGTAAAAAAAAAATGTTTTCCCCTTGGATTTGGACAAATCTTGGATTTGGTGCATCCCTAACCCAATAGGTTGGTTTTGCTTCCAATAAGGATTGATTATATCTTAGTTTGGATCAAGTACATGGTGATGTTTTATTATTACAGAGTAAAAGGAAATAATTAAAAAAATGTGGACATTATTTGCATAAAATGGAGTCTATGGGAGACGGGATTTCCATTATTCGGATCTTTCTGGTTAATGGATTTCCGAATAATGAATCCCATACCTGTAAAATAAATATTCCCCTTTTGGACATGGAATCATTTAGATGAGCATAGATTATCTTAAGCGTGGTGGTGGTGGTGGGCAGGTTCTTTTGAAAGTCAAAGGAAAGTCTTTGGAAGTCCCTGATTCCAATGCTTCAATGTGACAAAAATGGGCAGATTTATCGAAGGGTCAAATTTCTAATTCATGTGTGTTTTTTTAAACTCCCAACTTGAAATTCGGCCAATCTAAATTTTTTACAAAATAAAACTCGGGTGAATATAGAATGATAGAATTACAGGTAGGCTGAAAACATCATCATCAAACATCTCTGGACCTCTACCATTAACTTATACAGCAATTTGGCAGCTTTTAGTCGAATTTGAGCTCTTAAAGGATAAATCTCGAAAATCATATTACATTTTTTTGAGGGAAAACCCTAGGTCCCAAGCATTCTGGATAACAGGTCCCATACCTGTATAACTAAAAGAGTTTGCTTTCTTTGTGGAATTTAAAGAGTATTACTAACTCACTGGTGTTACTGAAATATGGAATTTCAATAGAAACATAACAAAAATAACCATACATTTTCATTACGGTTGGCCTCTCTTAATTAAAAACCAGCCATGTTTTGGCTGAAGCAAATTACGAGGGGGACCGCCAATCACAGATCTGCAGTCACACAAGCACAGAAAGGCTTCAGTTCCCTATCAGGTCATACTAGCTGCTGATTCGTTCCTGTCCTACAGTGCAGTAAGCCAAGAACCGCCGGCTAGTGATGTGCCAGTAGGCCCGATACCTGCAGATTTACCCAAGGGTTTACCCTCAGGGTGGGGCGAGTCCAGGCCCATCTCGCACCCCCATTTGTGGGTGGTGGGTTGAGCTCTTCTTCCTGCTCTTTCCGGCCTGCCACATTGAACTGCCAGCTTCCGACTTCTGGTTTCATTTTTTAAATACACATGCCACCTGCCCTGCCCCTTTTGTGATGTCATCAGCAGGGCGGGTCGACGCAGGTCTTAAAATGGAAGCTGGGATTGGGCGGGTTAGGGTCGGGTTCTACTGCCGGCTCCCCTGCACAGTTTGGGAATTCAGGGAGCAGGAAGTGGAAGAGAAGGGAAGGATTACGGTTTTTGCAGAAAAATTCAATAAATCAGCTTGAAACACTACTTTTTAAAGCACAATTCTTCTATATCTAAACAAGTATAATGCACTGGTACATTCTTATTTTTTACACAGTATGTCTCCTTTAACATGGAACAATATGTCATGAGCTGGTTTAGCATTATTTTTTTTTTTGTATAGAAAATTCCCACCTGATTTATCAGTAGTAGTTTTTTGCACCATAGCATTTTTTGACCTTATTTATTGAGCATTTCTTTAGTGCAGCGGTAGTTTCTGTACATTTTCTTTCTAGCTAGCAATTTTGCAGCTTGAACAAAGAGAATTCATAAGGGGCTTCAGAACTTCGTCTTGGCCCTGGGAGAATTGTTTGAAGATTTAGGCAAAGCTGCAAGTCATATAAATAAGAGATTCTGAAACTGAAAAATGACTGCATAATCTGTTTTTTTTTTTTTTTTTTTTTTTTGTTTTTGAGTCTGCAGCTTTCATGTGTTTAGCCTCAGTACCGGAATAAGTAAGCAGAACGGCTTCGGTTTTAGAGCCGGCATTAAAGATATCTCTATATAGGAATTTGTTACTGATGGTTAACAGGATATTTCTAGTAATTATTTTACTTACCGATTTGTTTGCGGTATTGGTCTACGGGTATTCTGGAGGTGGAAGCATCTTTTTTACCCATTTTGTTCTACTGCATAAAAATAAAAATGGTTTGTTTTAGTTGTATTGGAGAAAATAATACAGTAACGTGAAAATTAAATGTAAAGTAGTCACTGGCTGCAGTTTAGGTAAAGAACTTCAGCTCAGCAATGAATTATAGTAAAAGTTAATATTAAAGCCCATAAGCAAAACTGTTTAAGTTAGGGATGCACTGAAATCCAGGATTTGGTTCGTGATTCAGCCAGGATTCGGCCTGTTCAGCAGGATTCGGCAAACCAAATCTTAATTTACATATGCAAATTAGGGGCTGGATGGAAATTGTGTAAGGTTTTGTAACAAAACAAGGAAGTAAAAAATGTTTTCCAATTCCCACCCCTAATTTGCATATGCAAATTAGGATTCAGTTCAGTATTCGGCCAAATCTTTCTCAAAGGATTCAGGGGTTCAGCCAAATCCAAAATAGTGGATTCAGTGCATCCCTAGTTTAAGGGGAAGATTTATCAAATTCACATGAAGGATTCGAAATTCGATCACATTTTTAAAAAGATTAGAATTTTCAAATCTTTTTGAAGACCAGTTCGACCATCGAATTTTGGAAATTCGATCGAATAAAAATCTAGTCGAAAATTCAACAGTCGAATAACTTTTAGATCGAATAAAAAAATTTGATCAAATGGTTAAAATTGTTCGATTGAAACGTTTTCATTGATCAATCAAATTATTTGTATTCGATCGATCGAATTGCGGTAAACTCCTTCGAATTTGAGTAAATTCACCCTCGAAATTCGACCAGTAGTAAATCTGCCCCTAGGTGTTCCAAACACTTTTTTCAGTTCAGTTTTCAGATTCACAAGAAATAAAGACTTTTTTTCAATTACTTTCCATTTTTTTACTGTTTTTCCAAATTCAAAGTTGAAGGTGTTTGAGTCTGGCAGCTCAGTAATTCAGGTGCAGGCTCTAAACTGTTACAATTTTGCAACATTTAGGGGCAGATTTACTAAGGGTCGAATTTCGAATTTGAGGGGTTTTAATGCAATTCGTATTATCGAACGATTAAGTATAAAAAATTTGATCGATCGATAAAATCATTCGATTCTATGGGAGCTCCCTATTGGGATATATAGCAATTTGGTAGGTTTTATCTGCCGAATTGTTATATCGATTTTTTTTTTCAAAGGGCCAGTACTTCGACAATCAAAATTGAATTTTTGCCTAAATAATTTTGGGCCCAAAATAAAATTAGAATTTTTTTTTAATTTGAATTTGATTTGAATTTTCACTTCGAATCAATTCGAACCTTAGTAAATGTGCCCCTAAGTTGATACATTTCTCAGCAGCATTTCTGGAGTATTAGCAACTATTGTATCAATTCTAATAGCTGCCTGTAATAAAACCCAGAGAGAGTTTGCTCAACAGGGACAAAGATAAGAAATATATAGAAAGAAAGTTAGAACAGTTTACAGGATCGACAACTTTATACTTCTATATTAGAAAAAACGGTGACACATAGGGGCACAGTTACTAAGCTTGGGTGAAGGATTCAAATGCAAAAACTAACAATTTTCAAATAATTTTTTTGGCTACTCCGACCATCGAATTTGCTAAATTCGATCAAATGATTTGAACAATTCGAATAAAAAAACGTTCGATCATTCGACTCAAACTTTAAAAATTCCTTCTATTGCCTACTTCACCTGATTAAACCTACCGAATTGGTCTATTTGCCTATGGGAATCTCCCATTGTGGTACAACGAAGACTTTCGCACACCCTTTAGGGAAAATCAGCAGATGACCTGGTGCCTCGTGTGCAGAGGATGCGGCACCCTCTAAATAGTCCAATATAGAAAAAACACAAAGGTTTTGCTTGACAAAGGAGGCGTGTCCTCCGAAACGTTGCACTTCCGCAGTAAAAAGTAGTTGCAAGGGTTGTCCCTGCACTTCAAACTCCTGTGTGCCGGTGTGTGTTTTTTCTATATTAAATCTCCCATTGTGGGACATTCACTAAGATCTGAAAAATCGCTAGCGCAGGCTTCGGGAGCGTTCGCCGCACTTCGCCAGGCTTATTTTCGCCTGCGCTACGCAAATTCACTAAAGTGCGAATTTATGCTTTGGTTGGCGAACGGTCTGGTTGGCGAACGGTCTGGTTGGCAATTATGCTAGAGAAGCCTAATTTGCATACGGCGCAAATTACAAAGTACAATAGAAGTATATGTTACAGCCACTACACATGCCCAGGAAACCTTTAATCAAAAAAAAATAAAGTTGTCCTATTGCCCTACATGTGCCCCCTGTATAGTTGTGTTGCCATATGTTAGGAAATGTAGGGGGAAAGGAGGGTAACCCCCCCCAAAAAAAACGATGTTTTTCAGACTATCACCCACAATGGTAAAACACGCCACAGCGTTTTTTGGGACTTAGAAAAATTTTCTATTTTTTTTTTTCAACTTCCTATCTATTGTATTGCACTTCGCCAGGTCTGACCTGGCGAAGTAACGTCTAGCGTAAGTGCTAACTAACAGCAAAAAGTTGATCTTAGTGAATTTGCGTAATTACGATCCTTCGCCAGTGCGCAACTTACCTGGCGTAAGGGTGCGAAGTTGCGCAAGTCTATCTACTTCGCTAGCGTAAATTCGCCAGAGACAGTGTTAGTGAATTTGCGAAGTTACGATTTGACGTCACGCTGGCGAATTTGCGCTAGCGTTAGACGCTTTGCTCTTTAGTGAATCTGCCCCATAGGCTTTTTGGATTTTGATCAAATAGAAATCATATGATTTTTTTTTGAGAAATTGGATGATATACCGAATAGCGGTAAAATCCTACGAATTCGATATTCGAATTTGGAGGATTTTAATTCTGGAAAAATTCGAGGGTAGAATTCGAGGGTTTTTAATCCTCGTAATTCGACCCTTGATAAATCTGCCCCATAGTATTTGGAAAAGGTCTTTTGTTTTCTGGTGATCTATCTGGAAAAAACTACCCCTTTAATGTTTGTATGAAAAATAGAGTGGCAAAAAGGGTTAATTATGTGATGAGAATACCATTTTAGGGCAATGAAATATTGTGCTATTTCCGGTATTTTGTACCATTTTCTGCAGAGCTATAGGGTTGGGTATCTGTAGTTGGAGTAGCCAAAAATGTACAGACTGATTCCGAATAACTAAATACAAGCATGGAAAATAATCAAATCAGATTTAAGCGCTTCTGTGAAGGAGGATATGGCAGAAGCAATTCTGTTTCTAAGAACAATACTTAAATTCATTTTGGATTGTATTTAACAGCTATATGCCAGGTTCAACTAAATATATAAGTTGTTTAAGGTTTTCCAATTGTGTTTGATTTATGTAGTTTAACTTTGATTTTGTTTTAGAATTACCAAAGAATGTGGTTTATAGAAGTGATAAAATACCTTGTATGTTGAGGTCTTTCAATCAACGTGGAAAATACATTAAAGAAACAGTTCAGTGTAAAAAATAAAAACTGGATAAATAGATCGGCTGTACAAAATAAAAAATGTTTCTAATATAGTTGGTTAGCTAAAAATGTAATGTATAAAGGCTGGAGTGAGTGGATGTCTAACAAAATAGCCAGAATCCAACTTCCTGCTTTTCAGCTCTTTAACACTGAGTTAGTCAGCAACTTGAAGGGGGTCACATGAGACATAACTGTTCAGTGAGTTTGCAATTGATCGTCAGCATTTAGCTCAGATTCAAAAGCAACAGTTATGACCCATGTGGCCTCCCCTCAAGTCACTGATTGGTTACTGCCTGTCACCGGGGTAACCAGTCAGTGGAAAACAAGAGAGCTGAAAAGCAGGTAGTGTTCTGTCATGTTAGACATCCAGTCACTCCAGACCTTATGCATTACGTTTTTGGCTAACTAACTATATTAGAAACATTTTTTATTTTGCACAGCCTATCTATTTACCCAGTTTTTATTTTTATACTGAACAATTCCTTTAAGAACAGTAACACCAAAAAGTGAAAGTGTTATAAAGTAATTAACATTTACAGGCTGATTTACTAAGTAAGTGGAAAATACTTCAAAATTCAACCCCCAGATTTTTTTGGGGGGCTCATTTTTGATTGAATATGGCCATTATCGATCGAAAGACGTTTGAATCGTTCGATTCGATTGAAAGATTAGAACGATTTTCACCAAAATCCTATAAATTATCAGAACATTGAAAAATTTTCTGTCCAAGTTCTGTGAGGTCCCCCATAGGCTAAAATGGCAATTCGGCAGCTTTAAGATAGAAAATAGTAGAATTCAAAGGATTTTTAAAGGGCTAGTACTTCGAAATTCAAATTTTTTCAATTCGAATCAAATTTTGGGCTATTCTGTAGTTGAATTAGCCCAAAATTAATTTGAAATTTGAATTTTTGAAATTAGAATTTTATTTCGACCCTTAGTAAGTTAGCCCCATAATATACGGTTACCATGCATTGATAAAAATTGTGTGCTTGCTTCAGAGAGACTGCTATAATTTCTATAAACAACCTGTGCTTTTTCTCCTTTTTTCCAGCTTCAATGGCTGGCCCCATGACTACGCATCAGCTTGTTTATATAAACTACAGTAGTCTTTCTGAAGCACATAATATTTTAATTACATTGATACACTTTCGATTTTTGGTGTTACTGTTCTTTTAAAAACAGAGGAGTCGTGTCAGAAGTACCATAAAGTGAGGAGCCGGAGTTGAAGAGTTATATACTGACTCCAAAGCCCTGAAAAAAAGGAGGGCAGCTATTTGTTCAGTATTTTTTCTCATTATGCATTCCTGCATAAAGCAGGTAAAAAGCCATGTAAAATAAATAGGGAATCGCATGTTTTATTTTACACCATGCAAACACCATCTGTAAAATCTGTGCTGTTTTTTTTACACAGCGAAGCCTGGTGATGTATTATCCCGCTGTTTTTTTACACCACATAATAAATATGCCACTAAGAGAAAAGTGTCCTCTTGTGAGTAAACTCCCCAGAATGATATGTTGTACAGGTATGTGACCGGTTACCCAGAATGCTCAGGATCTTGGGTTTTCTGGATAAGGGGTCTTTATGAAATTTGGTTCTTAATACCTTAAGTCTACAGGTATGGGACCTATTATCCAGAATGCTTGGGACCTGGGGATTTCAAGATAACAGATCTTTCCGTAATTTGGATTTTGTATGTGATATGTGAAGTCTACTAGAAAATCAATTAAACAGAAAATAAACCCAATAGGCTGGTTTTCCCAATAATGATTAATTATATTTTAGTTGGGATCAAGTACAAAAAATTTGGATTAGGAGTCTATGGTAGATGGCCTTTCGGTAATTTACAACTTTCCGGGTATAGAATAATGGATCCCATAACTGTACTAGAAAATCATGTAAACATTAAATCAACCCAATAGGCTGGTTTTGCCTCCAAGACGGCCATACAGAAGCTGATAAAAACAGAGTCAGCAGCTCATTGGCCCGTGTATGGTGCCCTCCGACGGCCTTCCCCGATTAATATCTGGCCAAGGGTGGGCCAGATGTCGATTAGGCAGGGGTAAAATCCCATTGGGTCATATTTGTTCATTGATGCAGTCCCATGATAGGCTGGTTTAAGCAAGGATTGATTAGATTTTCATTTGGATTCAGTAGAAGGTACTGTTTGTATTATTACAATAATCAATAAAGGGGAATCATTTTTTTTTTTTAAATCTGTATTATTTGGTTAAAATGGAGTCCATGGAAGATGACCTTTCTGTAATTTGGAGCTATCTGGATAATGGATCCCATACCTGTAACTC
>CM044441.1:131511319-131577886 GCA_024363595.1 Xenopus borealis
CTACTTAACCCAAAAGCTAACAGCCTTGTTCATCTGCAGGGATCATGCTGTCAGGATCTAAAACATTTAAAGGCAATAAAACGCTGCAACTTTTCTTTGTTCTTCAAAGCTATGTGGTAATCATCATTCATTTCTTCAGCTTTGATGGAGGGATGAAAAATCTCAGAAGAATCCCACAGAGACGTTATCACACAGATACGGGCGCAGGCACAATGCCTAATAAGCCAGTCATTTGCATAAAAGATCAGCCCCAATTTCCAACGTGCCGTGATACATGCAGAACGGAGCCTTGATTAGCATGTACAACATCAAGATTGTTTTCACTATTCCGTTCCTAAGGGAATGTGGCTCATCATCTAACCTCCGAAAGAATTTGTGCCTCCCCGAAGAGGGAGCCTGTCACAGACAGTTAAACTAGAATATGGATTAGGTAGAGATGCTGTTTATTACTTATTAATCCTCATGTTGGAGTGGCTGTGAATTACAGTATTATATTAGACTTCAAAAGGTAAGGAAGCTGGAAATTCTGTTTTGATCAGCTTGAAGCGACATGCAAACATTTTCAAGGTTCAGTGTTAGGGGAGAGTCAAATGAAAACCTTGAAAATAATGGGATTTAATAAAAAAACAATTTAACGTGTGGGCCAAATGAGAATACACAAATTGCTAAGGCACCAAACTTGGGCTTAAAGGGGGCAAGAGGTAGCCCGGGGGGAGATGTAGGCCGGGGGCCTATGGGGGTTGGGGTGTGGGGGAGGGGTTAGCACCAGGGGTTGAATTTAAACCCCAAAACTGATCATGACAAATTATCAGTGGTTATAAAATTGTTTGTGAATGAAATAAAGTAGCAGAAGCTAGCTATTGCAGAGGTGGTTCATCTTTACATTAACTTTAACATTAATACATGACATGTATTGTTTTACTTTTTATTAGGGATGCACCAAATCCACTATTTGGGATTCGGCAGAATCTCCTAATCCTTTGCGAAAGATTTGGCCCAATACCAAACCAAATCCTAATTTGCATATGTACATTAGGGACAGGAAAGGAAAAAGTGTGAATATTTTTTTCACTTGTTTTTTGATGAAAAGTCAAGCAACTTCCCACCCCTAATTTACATATGCAAATTAAGATTCAGATTTCGGTTCAGCCGCACACAAAAATTAGGCTGAATTGAATCCTGCTGAGAAAGGCCAAATCCTGGATTCGGTGCATCCCTACTTTTTCTCACTCGTCTTTCTATTAAACTTTAAATTAATGCATAGTTGCTAGGGTAGTTTGGACCTTGATAACCTGTTTGCTGAAATTACAGACTGGAAAGCTGGTAAATAAAAAGCTAAATAACTCAAAAACAACAATGAATAAAAAATTAAAACCAATTGCAAATTGCATCTACAACATACTAAAAGTTAACTCAAAAGGGAACAAGCCCTTTAAAGGACAGAGAAAGGCAAAAAAGTAAAATCCCATTTTTACTTTCTTTCATGAAAAAGAAATCTATCTCCAATATACTTTAATTAAAGGGGTTGTTCACCTTGGAGATAACTTTTAGTATGATGTAGAGAGTGATATTCTGAGACAATTTGCAATTGGTTTTCATTTTTTTTTATTCTTGGTTTTTGAATTATTTAGCTTTTTATTCAGCTCTTCAGTTTGAATTTTAAGCAATCTGGTAACTGGGGCCCAAATTACCCTAGCAACCATGCATTAATTTGAATAAGAGACTAGAATATGAATCGGAGAGAGTCTGAATAGAATGATAAGTAATAAAAAGTAGCAATAACAATACATTTGTAGCCTTACAGAGCATTTGTTTTTTCTGAAGGGGACGGCGACGCCCATTTGAAAGCTGCAAACAACCAGAAGAAAAAGACAAATAACTATAAAACTATAAATAATAAATAATGAAATCCAATTGAAAAGTTGCTTAGAATTGGCCGTTGTTTAACATAATAAAAGTTACCTTAAAGGTGAACCACCCCTTTAAAAAATGTCTGTTTTTATAAATAACCTGACTGAATGCAGTGAAATTCTCCCTTCATTTCCTGCTGTTCATAGGAATTGTCAGACAGTCTCTAATTGCTGGGCAGGGAAATAATCATACTGATGAATAGCAGGGGGAGACCCTGCCTTACTTCCCAGCCATGCAGAACTCCAGCAGCTTTGTTTCCCTGTAGAACAGTCGGCGACTGTGTAGAGATTTGTATTGGATTTTATTTTTGCCTTTACATCCCCTTTAATGTTTCCAACTCCAGCTGCAGGGGCAAAGATCATGGAGCCAGATTTAAACAGATAAACTGGGATTCTATTTGGAGGATTATTTTGCTGCAGCAACTGGTTCTGAAAGTTTGTATTAAACAATACAAAAACTATAAAATCCACATTAGATTACATGACAACACAGAACTCAGGATAGTCCGTATATTCTGATTATTAATCAGTCTTGCTGTATCAGCTTCTGGAAGATATTATTTGACATGTGCTGTTTTGATAATTTAGGACGATCCCTAAGCAGCCCAGACCACACTGAGCATGTGCACAGTCTTGGTCTTGCAAAGATGTATAACAGTTACAAGATGGCAGCCTCCTGTGGCCAACTTTGAAAGCATAAATCATTTGTGTCATAGGCTTGTGGTACAATAAGTTCATGTTTATGTTACAAAATACAGCATTTCTAGCATTCTATTTTAGACTTTCCTTGTCCTTTAAAGGAATTGTTCAGTATAAAATAAAAACTGGGTAAACAGGTAGGCTGTGCAAAATAAATGTTTTCAATATAGTAAATTAGCAAAAAAAAAACTAATGTATAAAGCTTGGATGTCTAACATAATAGCCAGAACTCCACTTCCTGCTTTTCAGCTCTCTTATTGGTTACCAGACAGTAACCAATAAGTGACTTGATGGGGGGGCCACATAACAGTTTGCTTTTGAATCTGACCTGGTATGGATTTCCTAATTTGGAAATCCAGAAATGCAGTTTTCACTCGGCTAGCCCTCCTGAAAACCGTGTTGTCCCGGTGAAAACCAGACAGATGGCAACCCTACTGTAACACTTCAACTTTTTATAGATTCCCTTTGTATTCAGGTATTCTCCTATTAAAGGGCAAGGAAAGGCAAAGAAATAAAATCCCATTTTTACTTTCTTTAATGACAAAGTTCTTATGAGAAACCTGACTGTATGCAGTGAAATTCTCCCTTAAAGGACATGTAAAGCCTACATTTTCCTACCCTGTATATAAGTTGGGCATATATTCCACACCCAAACTGCATCATTTGTACTGCATATACCCCCTCTGTTTGCCAGCGCCATCACGTTTTCCTAAAACAAATAGCAGCTTTCACCTGGCGGCCATTTTCCCTCTGATACATTATCACCTGAAATAAGACATGTATGCTGTAAAGTCCATGTAATGCAGGTTTACATTGGCACAACATACTTTGATAAAAAATGTTCTGCTGGGTTTGAGCACTGTAATTATTACACTGAGCTCAGGAGAGGTGGTTAGGAGAAAAAAACAGCATCCAACAGTTTCTATGGGAACCAGCGATGCTCTCTCTTTATTGGCTGTTAGTCTGGAGGGTGTGTTATGTAATCTGAGCTGAGAGGAACTGAGCATGCTCACTGAGCCAAGAGCCAAAGGAAATTCCTGAGGGAGGGGGCAGAGTGGTTTAGTGTAGTAGAAGGATTTGTAGCTGATTAAGGGGATACTGCAGCCTTACTGTTAACCTTTTAACAACCAGAGTGGCAGTTATCTAAAGATTTCAGAGATGCTCTTCATTGATTACATTTTTGTGAAAAGGATTGACATGTCCATGTCATGTACTTTTGTGGATAGGAATTGTCAGATGGTCCCTAACTTCTGGCAGGGAAACAATCATACTTATGAACAGCAGGGGGAGCCCTTGCCTTACTTACCAGGCATGCAGAAGTCCAGCAGCTTTGTTTTTTGATCATTTATGATGATCCCTAAGAAGCCCTGACCACACTGAGCATGTGCATGTAGTCTAGTCTTGCAAAGATGTATAACAAAGTTACAAGATGACAGCTCCCTGTGCCCAACTTTGAAAGCATAAATAATTTCGTTGATTAGGCTTGTGGTGCAGTAAGTTCATGGTTATGTTTAGTATACAAAATACAGCATTTACAGCCTTATTCTATTTTAGACTTTCCTTGCCCTTTAAGTATTCAGTCTCTCCATTTAATCCACTGTCTGGTTGCTATAATAAACTGGGCCCTCAGAAGCCAGATAGCTGTTGAAATGCCTGAAGAGCTGCTGAACAAAAACCTACATATTTCAAATATAACAATAAATGAAAAACAACTGTAAACAGTCTTAGCATATTAATGTTAAGTTTAATTTGATAGCAGCAGATCATGATCCATTTCATTCATCAGGTGTAACCAAAGCCTGTTAGAATCTCTCACTATTACATGCTGCAACAGAGATATACATTTTTTCAACTTCAGCAGTAAGGAATATTGAATTTAAGAATTAGATGTTGTGTAAGGTGCGAAAGAAAAACATTTATTTACAGCCCCGAACAATAGCCTTTTAAATAAGTTCAGCGTTTCGTTTTGTAAAGCAATTTCCCTTGCAATGCGTTGTGAATGCTATGTCTATTTTAATAATGTTCAATAGAGTTTGAGGCGCTGTAGGTAGTGTTGTGTTTGAATGGAGCATTCTGGGCTTTTTTTTGTAGGCCTACTGGCCCTGCTGTGAGCAGATGTGACAGGAGGAATTAAAAACACATCTTTTATTATTTTTACAGTCTTTGATTTCATGTCACATGAACAATTTGACTAGAAAGTAAACGTAGGCAGAATAATAATGAGCTGCTCTACAGGTACTGAGACATGGCTGGGGAGGGAGCTTCAGAAATCAGACAACTGCTGAAAGAGGATCTAAAGCTTCGGGAATAAAAATCTATACTTATTTTTCTGACTTCTAAAGAACCTACTTCCCGATATCTGTTACAAATGATGTCTCCTCCCTTTCCATCAATCATCTTGCTGATGATCTCTTGCTGTTCGGGAGGGTTCAGAAATGGAGTAGGCGTGTATCTGGCACTTTCCAATGTAAACATGCACCTATTGCAAGTGCAACGACTGCCATTACAGAGTGCAAAGTCTGATATATATTTATATTTTGAGACTTTATCCCCTGCTGTGGCTTATTTTTTTCTAGCATAGATCATTGCATGCCCTGTAAAACACAGATCGTTACTTGCTTCTGCAATGTTTTCAACCAATCAGAACGTTGCTTTCATTTTCTTAAGCTGGCCATAGATGCAAAGGTATTGCCAAACAATCAGATCTTTCCCCCATATGCCACTAACAAGGCCATATGGTCGAGCGATCGGATTACAATGACGCCAAGGCGCTACGAAGGGGTTGGTCAGAAGAAAATCGAACCAAATCGATCGGGAAGGTTTGATTTTCTTCCGACCAACCCGTCTGAGCCCCTTGGCGTCATCGTAATAAGACCCGTCAGAAGCCCCCATGTATGGGCAGATAAGGTGCCAAATTGGTCTAAACTACCAATATCGGCAGCTTTATCTGCCCGTGTATGGCCAGCATTACTTGTAGGAGCTTGTTCAATGGAAAATACTGATTGGTTACTACAGGTATGGGACCTGTTATCCAGGATGCTCGGGACCTGGGTTTTTCCAGATAACAGATCTTTATTCGGATCTTCATGCCTTAAAGGAGAATTCAACCTGAATCTGTAAAAAACTCTCCCCCCCTCCCCTGTATAGGTCCCCCTCCCTGTGCAAATGCCCCTAACTTGTTACTTACCCCTCTTTCCAGGTCCAGTCTAGCGGAGTTCACAGACCCCGTCTTCTCTCGATCGCTCTTCCTCCTGGATTGACAGGTGTTTTCTGGTGCATGCGCAGTAAGAGGGATTTGCCCGTGAGGAGCTACTGCATGTGCCGAAAGTCACAAAGTTTCTGAAAAAAGAAATTGAAAACTTTGTGACTGACAAAATTTCTGCACTGGCAAATCCCTCATAAAAAGATCGGAAAGTTCATGACTTTCAGGCACCTGTGCAGTAGCTCCGTACCAGCAGATTCCTCCAACTGCGCATGCGCCTGAAAGTCATGAACTTTCCAATCTTTTTTTCCGGGAAAGTTTGTGAGTTCCGGGGCATGCGCAGTTCGAGGAATCTGCTGGTATGGAGCTACTGCGCATGCGCCAGAGTCACAAAGTTTCCGATTTCTTTTTTCAGACACTTTGTGACTTTCGGTGCATGCACAGTAGCTCCTCGTCGGTAAATCCCTTACACTGTGCATGAAAACGCCGGTCAATACAGGAAGAAGGGCGATCGAGAGAGGATGGCGCCTCTGAACTCCGCTGGACAGAACCTGGAAGGTAAGTAACAAGTTAGGGATAGGATTGTTTTCTAAACTCAATAAGATTGTATGCTTTAAAATGCTTAATTATTTGATTAAAATGCAGTCTGTGGGAGACAACCTTCTCCCAAGACAACCTTTGGACATTTCTGAATAATTGGCTTCCGGATAATAGCTCCCATACCTAATAAGTTTTTTATTTGATTGAATTGCATCTCAAATGTAATCTGGTCTAGGAGTTTTGATAAACTTTTTTCTCACTGAAATGAATCTGGCCCAAATTGGGGTGGATATTTTTTCATATGTCTTGCAGGCAATAAGCAGAAAAATTTTAACTAGTAGTTTTGTTGTCTCATGTCAGGTTTGGACAAGCTAAAAAAAAAAAAAAAAAAAATGGAAGGGCTCTTAGACTAAGGATGTGTGTCCCAAAATTATGGACTCTCTTTGCCAGGGGTCAAACAAGGAGATGGGGATCCAAGGACCAGCAATAAATTAAAGGATTGGGGAAAACTTGCTGCATCTTGAAGTATAAATTTAGGTTATCTTTAAAAATTCACATGAGCAAGGTCCAAAAAATTATTTGTTTCTCTTTACTTCTTGTACTGGTTTTTTTCTTGCTACTGCTTTACAATCCTGTTATGGTTACCTTTACCTTTTCCTTTGCTGCATGCATATCTAAAATGCATTAATACAGATTACGACAGTGCAAAAAAAAAAGTAAATAGGGCGAGAATTCGACTTTCTGCTGCACTTTCCATAGTTTAAGGAATAAACAGTCTTCTAAAACTGCTGATCAGCTCATCAATATGTTATGGCTCTCATGGGCTTAGCTACCTCACAACCTGAAGGACATTGATTCCTAATAGCCCAAGCATAATCTCCATGTTGAAATGCTATTTTAACACGCCAGCTGAGCCCTTGTCTGCTACAGAGGTAACTAGTGCAGTCTCTAGGGTGAGATTAATTAGTGTTTCTGGAGGATCACATCCTCATCCTCACTGTTGTTTCCATGGGCAGCTGTACTGATGAAAATGGAAATGATTAACCCTGAGGCCCAAAAGGTGTGTCGGAAAATCCATGCCTCCATTTAGACAGACCCAACTTCAGGGAAAGCACCAAATCCTCATTAATGAAAGCCTGCGTTAAATGTAATGTGAGATGGAGAACTGAAGATGGACGCATATATAAAGGATAATCTACCCAATGCATTAAATGTGAGGGAATTAGAAGTTCAATTTCAATAATAAATGCTTGAGGTTGCAGGCTGGATACTTTTATAATGTGTCATGAACAAATAGGTGGCTTTTACAACATTGTAATGGTCATGTTTATAGGGATTGTTCACTTTTTGTGTTAACTTTTAGGGCTCCTACACACGGGCGTTTGTGACCTGCGCTCCCCTGCGTTGCGTTCGGCTGCGTTCAGCCGCAGGGGAGCGCAGGTCTAGACGCACCTCATTTTGTTCAATGAGGTTGTACCCATGAGACGCGTGTAAGCGCCGAACGCAGATTCAGACGCAACATGCTGCATTTTTCCTGCGTTCGGCACTTACATGCGTTCATGTGAATACAGCCCCATTGAAAAGAATTGAGTGCGTCTATACCTGCGCTCCCCTGCGTTTGAACGCAACGCAGGGGAGCGCAGATAAAAACGCCCTTGTGTAGGAGCCCTTAGTATGATGTAGAGCAATATTCTGAGACGACTTGCAATTGGTTTTCATTTTCATTTTTGCTATTTAGCTTTTTACACACCAGCTCTCCAGTTTGTGGTTTCAGAAATCTGGTTGGTAGGGTCCAAATTACCCTAATTTGGGGGTATAGGGGTGCTATGTGAAGGTATGTGGGGTGGAGAACTAGAAATGCAGGGTCTGTAAAGGGGTGGTTGAGTTAACCTATAGTATGTTATAGAATGGTCTATTCTAAGAAACTTGACAATTGGTCTTCATTAGTTATTTTTTTGTTTTTTTATTACATGAATGGCATCCATTATCTGGAAACCCATTATCCAATAAGCTCCGAATTACATAAAGGGCATGCCCCACAGATTTCATTTTAATCAAATAATCCACATTTTAAAAAATAATTTACTTTTTCTCTGTAATAATAAAGCAGTACTTTGTACTTGATCCAAACGAATATACAATGAATTCTTATTGGAAGCAAAAGCAGCCTATTGAGTTTATTTAATGTTTATATGATTTTCTAGTAGACTTAAGGTATGAAGATGGTCCTGAGCATTCTGGATAACAGGTCCCATACCTGTACTTGGCTTTTTTCCTTCTGACTCTTAGATGACCCCCTCTAAAAAACAAACGCTCTGTAAGGCTTCGCATTCATCGTTATTGCTACTTTTTATTATTCATTATTGTGTTTATTTAATGATTTTCTTGTAGACTTAAGGTATGAGGATCTGAATTACAGAAAAATCCATTATCTGGAAAGCCCCAGGTCCTGAGCATTCTGGATAACATTCCCCATACCTATACCTGCTTCAAGCATGATCAGTAATAGTTGTGAGCACCAAGACACATTGCTAGTTAGATGTGTGATTCATAATGAATATTCTGCCTGTATATAATATATGGAAATGTATATAAATACGGGAGCTACATTATATTCCAGCAAAGGCCAAAAATAGTTTGTTAGGTCTTAGTAATCTCAGTAAAAATCCCCCCTGTGTGTAATAACCTGCAATTCTTCCACGTGCTTAAACATCTCTCTTTGTGAGGAGACAATGGGCTGCTCAGTCTCACTGTAGGGTAGCACAAATGCAGCCTGTAGCTTATACAGTCCATCTATGGTAAAGAAGCACAGCTGGAGTCTAAATATCCAATGCAGGCAGTGTATATTCAATGGGAACATGGAAGTGGTTTACATTCTTGCACCCTTTGTGCAGTTCAGCATATATGGCTATGTTTATACCTCACACCTGCCTTCACATCATCATTTCCAGGGCCACGTGTAAACATCAAATAGGAATACACACTATTGCCTAGGGAATCTACACCAGTGTAGAATCCTTTGAGGTTAAATGGGATAAAGAGAATAAAGGTGTTTGACATACATTCATACAAGGCACAAGATTACAAATGGATTTAAATAGTCATTGTATATTTAAAGACAGACATCACCGGAATATATTCCAGCCGTGCTGTTATGAGCTGCAATAAAACGCCAGCCGGCTGAAGTGTCTGATATTTGCCATTGTTCTGCTTTGAAAATACAATTTGAATCTATTATTATACTTTCTTCATTTCCAGGGCTGCCTCTGTGTTCCTATAAAATAAGTACACTTTATCTATTTCCGTAATAGACCGGTATCAGGAAGAGTAAATGATTTTTATATGCGATAAACTGTTCACAAACAAGAATGTATAAGAATTCAGCAGATTGATTGATTGGGTTCATTGTATCCTCAGTGCTACAATCCTATAATATACAAAACACAGAACCACCTCAATCTCTAACAGTTACTCCCTATGAGAACTAAACACAGGTATGCATACCTCCCAACTGTCCCATTTTCAGCGGGACAGTCCTACTTTTGACAGCTCAACCTGCAGTCACAGGTTTGTACTGAAAAAGATAGCCAGAAAAAGGATACAATTGACTTTAGGAGGGAACTGCTTTCTGGCAGGCTGTTGTTTTTGCTTCTCAATGTAACTGAATAGTACGCAGTGGGACATGGGCTTTTACTATTGAGTGCTGTTCTTAGATCTACCAGGCAGCTGTTATCTTGTTCTGTTGTTAGGCTGCTGGGTGGGGGAAAGGGAGGGGGTGATATCACTCCAACTTGCAGTACAGCAGTAAAGAGTGATTGAAGTATATCACAGCACAAGTCACATGACTTGGGGCAGCTGGAAAATTGACAATATGTCGAGCCCCATGTCAGATTTCAAAATGAAATATAAAAAAAAATCTGTTTGCTCTTTTGAGAAATGGATTTCAATGCAGAATTATTCTGGAAAAGCACTATTAACTGATACATTTTGCAATGTCTTTTGATAGAGACATACATTGTTCAGGGGTATAGTTTTCCTTTAATTTAAAAAAAATCTAAAAAGGGGTGGTGGGGGGTGGTCATTTTCCATAGAGACATATTTAAATAAACATTTCTCATGTTTAACAATTTCCTTATTCTCTGTAACAATAATTTGTACAATCCCATTGGGGTTCATTTAATGTTTAAATCATTTTTAGTAGACTTTAGGTATGGAAACCCAAATTATGGAAAGATCCCTTATCCAGAATCCCCAGCATTGCAGATAAATGATCCCATACTTTGACTGTACATTCCATCAGAGACAAGCTAACTGTACAGCAAGCACATGCACTGCCTAAATCAGTTGCATCAGGGAGCAAAGATTAGAGTATTAAGAAATGACTAATTACTGGATTATTACGCCGACAAATGTTCTACTGACAGGCACGAGGAGGAAATTAGTAGTTCGGTTGCGTTACACAACACACTGACACGAGTAACATATTACACACAAAAATATCACTCACTTTTCTGAATGTTCCTTGAAAGGAAACGCAAATAATAAGCTGTTCAAACAGACTGCATTTTTGTAACTCAATAATACTGTCAAACGCCGTGCTGGCACTGTGCTCTTCCCCACTTCCGTCTTTTTCCGCACCTGTTCCGCATATACAGACACGTTCAACATGCCCCACATCCGGTCAGTCATGATAGACATAAGGGAGAACCAATGGCGTTGCGGTGTCCTGAGCGAGCGGCTAATTCCGATAGTGGACGCTGCACTGAAACGCTGCAATTGATGCCAACATTGGAGCTGACAGGATGTTTTCCCAGCTCCTTATACAGAACAAAAGCAGGATCAGTATATTATGTAGTGTGACCAGTGTTTTTGGTTATTCGTGCGTGTGAAATGCTGCTACATGTGATAAATTTAAGGGTCAGTCAGGGAAATGAGTCAAAGACTGGCAAACTGGTTGTTGGTCTAGATTTGTTGCCACAAGTAACTGACAGTAACATACAGACTTCATTGAGGAAATAGCCACGCCACAAAGATAATTAAATCTTTATTTTTAATAGTTCGATTGAAATTTTTTTATTCGATCTACCGAATTGCGGAAGAAACCTTCAAATTCGACCAATAGTAAATCTGCCCCTAGGATCAAGCTTGATTTTTACCGACCAGGCAGGTAAAATACCGACCAGGTGGCAACCCTAGTAGCTCCCCATCTTCCTTTCTGCTGATTCACATGCTCTGTGCTGCTGTCACTTACTGAGCTTAGGGACCCACTCACAATATACAGTACACATAGAATAGAAATATAGTCACAATATAAGGCTGATTAGGCACTAATCACTGGAAAATTGATAAACGGAAGCCATGGGTAAAAAAATGAAAAAACTTTATTTCCAAGTAAACATTAAAAGCATGAACAGGCCTCTTACTTGAGACCTAAAACTGAACTGTCACATGTCTAGCCACCTAACGTGTTTCGTGCCTCACTCTGGCATTTCATCGAAGTGAAACGGAGTGCAGCCAAACGGATAGCTGCCACGAGGGTAACTACATACCGCCTACATGTAAGTTTTTTGTAAGTACTGATTAGTCATTAATACAGATAATTACTACATGGCAGCACCGAAACCAGTGCAACTAGCATCAGAATTTAATAATCAGCCCTGTAGCATCAGCTTATATTACAGACCAACCTCATTTTCTGCTGGATAATTAGTGACGACCCCTAAGCTTAGCTTCTCAACAGCTGCTCAGAGCCCACTGATCATGTGAGTGTCACAGACACTTTCCAAGATGGTGACCCCCTGTGACAAGTTTGAAGTCCTGGATCATTGCTGCTACTGACAAGCTGAAACTTTAGGCTGGTGCAATAGGTTCAGTATAAAAAAAATGACATTTTTAACCATATTCATTTTTAGGGTTTAGTTTCCCTTTAAGTCGCAGCCCCAGTGGACCCTGGACACCCCAGTCCAATGCTGACTGGATGTGCTGGAAGAGAGGAGTACCTGTAATTTTCCTTTTTTTTTTCCTATATATCCATATATGTGGTTTTTGTTTTGCCCACAAATATAAAATTCTAAAAATAATGCCATGTGCTATGTGAGGTATTTCCACATTGCTACTTTATTTCATTGCTACTTAATTCCACATTGCTACTTATTTATTTATACATTTGTTAAACCTGAAATTTACCTGGTTGAGGGTTTTAAGGGGAAAAGTAAAATTTTTCCTGGAAAAAAAAAACTTGAATTTTTAGAGATGTATTATAACCCAAAGCCGTTAAAGTGGACTGGATTGAGCAGCATGATCAAAATTATTTTAATTCTTCAGAATGGAGACTAGTTCTGGAACAGAAAGCAGCCAGCTTGGATCATCCAAGTTACGCTCAGGTCGGCTAACGGTGACGTAGTTGCGCTAGTGTTACTTCGCCAGCCAAAGCGCATTTACGCTAGCGATGCCTAATTTGCATATGGCGGGAATTTCAAAGTATAATAGAAATATATGTTACAGCCACTACATTCCACTACACAAGCCCAGGAAACCTTTAATAAATAAAATAAAGTTGTCCTATTGCCCTAAACATGTGCCCCTGTATAATTGAGTTGCCATATGTTAGGAAATGTAGGGGGGAAGGAGGGTAACCCCCCCAAAAAAATTTTGCTCTTTTTCAGACTATCACCCTAAAAAGGTAAAACACGCCAGCGGTTTTTTGGGACTTAGAAAAAAATTTCCATTTTTTTTTTTCAAACGCCTATATAGTGTATTGAACTTCACGAAAGTATCGTCTAGCATAAGTGGTAACGTTCAGTAAAATGGTCATCTTTATGAATTAGCGTAATTACGATCCTTTGTCAGTGCGCAACCAGGGCCGGATTTACCCTTCTTGCCCCCCTAGGCCCAGCCACTGTGCTGCCCCCCAACTAGCAATTAATCATGATATATATATATATATAGACACCTTTTTATATATAAATGCAGCGATGTGTCTCTTGTTTTGATAATAAGCATCAATTAAATTATTAATAAAAAAATTAAAAAGTCTTGTTTAAAATCTCGGCAGCAGCATAATGTATGTGGTTATTATTTCTCAGCAGACTATTATTTATATAATTAATTGATTAAATTAACTTTTTAACCTACCAACTTTTAGAATTGCAGTTAAAAAGTACAGTTCAGTGCCACAGCCACTACTTGTACATAGCTGAATGATTTTTCAGTTGCAGCCAGTACAAGGGCAGCCAGCCAAATAAATTCACATGCACAGTGAATGCTGCTGCATCCTGTACTCTATCTGGGAGGGAAGGGCAGCTCCTGTCCTGGCTCTCCGTCTCCTGTGCTGAGTCTGAGGCTGTGCGCTTGACTTGCTGTACACACGCCGCAGCCTGCTCGCCTTACACACAGGCAGCGCGCACAGTCAGAGCAGGCGCCTCTCTGCTTCTTCTGTGGCTGGCGTGGCGCTGCACAGAGTGATGAGCCTCCCGCAAGCACAGTCACGTGATGTGGTGACGTCACGTCACCGCGATAAATTTGCCCTGCCTGTCTACAGCCCACAGAGATCTGCACCGGTCCGTAGCTGCCAATGCTGCCACAGAAGCAGAGAGCAGCCAGCCACACCGGTGCACAGCAGGAGGCGGCTGACCTGTGCTATGGAGAAGAGAAGTTAGGGGCACCAGCTTGCCGGCCTTAACATCTTGCCGCCCTAGGCCCGGGCCTAGGGGGCCTTTCCCTAAATCCGGGCCTGTGCCCAACTTCGCCTTGCGTTAGGGTGCGAAGTTGCACTAGTTTATCAGAAATTGCACTAGTTTATCAAAAATTCACCAGAGTCAGTGTTAGTGAATTTGCAAAGTTACGAAATGACGTAACGCTGACGAATTATCGCTAGTGTTAGACGCTTCACGCTTTAGTGAATTTGCCCCATGTGTACACAATAGAAGGAAAGAAATGTGGGGTTTATTTTGAGAGAGGACTCAGGTCAGTGTTAATTTGAGGGTTTACTGGTGTATTTATATAGACCTTTCTTATAAAGTTTACTTAATTTTAGCCTTTCCTTCTCCTTTAAGGCATCACCTTAAAAAAATCAAGTCTGTTTGGCAAGATCTGTCTCGTAAAATAATTCTGACTACTATATATGATATTGTCTTCTTGGATGGATATTAGGGTCTCAACAAAGTTCCAAACAGCTTCTCAAAACAGATGTCAAACCTAAACATCCTTAACTTGTCGGTACAGATGAGTTTTGTTTTAATTTCTTTAATAAGAAATCACTTTTACCTACCTGAAACCCCCGGGCCTGTGCTCCTATCAGCAGAAATCTGCACCTGCCCAGGGTTATACGAGTGAACACCACAGAGAGATCTATTTCCGTCTTCCTCTGTCTTCGCAGGGCTGCGCATGCGCAGTAGAACGGAAAAGCCAAACTTTAACTAAGAAGTCAGCTCTTTTGTTAAACTGCACATGCATTAGTCCAGGAAGATCGAAGACTGAAGAAAACGGAAGTTGATCTCTCCATGGTGCCCACTTGTATAACCATGGGCCGGTGCAGATTTCTGCTGAAAGGAGCACTGGCCCGGGGTTTCAGGAAGGTAAATACAATCACTTGGGGGTGCCTAACGTTTGGCACCATATTCTCCTCTTCCTGCCGCAACCTACTAAGACATTGCTAATGCTTGCACACATGCACACACACAGGGGGCATGCTCGCATTGGTGCACACGTATGGGGGAAGGGAGCATGTACACACACGGGGGGGTGGGTGGGCGCGCTCACATACGCATGTTGGGGGGGCCATGAGGAAGCAGCCCCGGTGGTCCCTGGGCCCCCCAGTCTGACCCTGCACTTGCTCATGCATTTTTATCCCAAATTGGGGGCTGTTGCGACAAATATTTTCAAAGTCTACCTGAAAACATGTCTGGTGTTCGCTGGTATCAGTTTTGGTGTTCTGCCTGCGAGTGATGTGTGTGCCCTATTTTATGGTGCAACTGAACTGCAGAAATTGATACAGGGTTCTGAGGGAACCTTGGAGCTACTACCTGGTCTGGAGGTGTCGGTAACTCATAATTGATTTTTTAATTTATGATTTAACATGATTTTTTAATTTAAAAACTTCACCTAGGGGGGAAATAAACTAAAACTCGCATTTATCTCATTTTTTTATTAAAACAAAGTCGACCTAACTCCCATCCACAAATATAACTAATTTATCAAAAAAAATCAACTTGAAAAAGTCTGTGTCTTAAAGAATCACAGCAAAAGCACGCATCAATTTAAATTGTGCGACCTTTTGAATTGGGGCTCTGAAAACTCGACTTTATCGAATTATCATCGCTACCACTTGGATTATCTGAGAAAACCAGAGCGGATCACATGTCAAGAAACAAATACAGGGACATCTGCCATTTGACTTCTACATAACCTCGACAGGTTTAAAATGGAGTATCTTTTCTGATTTTTAGCAGGTACAATAAGGGGCAGATTTACTAAATTCACATGAATGATTCAAAATTTGATAGAATTTTCAAAAAGATTTGAATTTTCGAATATTTTTGAAGGCCACTTCGACCATCGAATTTTAAAAAGATCGAATGGAATGATTCAAATAATTCAAATAAAATTATTTTCGAATATTCGTCAGTAGAATTACTTGCCCTTTAAATCTTAATTTGACTTCCTAGTTCACCAGATTAAACCTACTGAATTGCTACTAAATCCTATAGGAAGCTCCCATAGGGTTTATTTAAGTTTTTTAGATCGAATAAAAAAAATTTGATCGAATGGTTAAAATCGGTCGATCGAATTTTTTGTTATTCGATCTTTCGATTGATTAATTGAGTTGCGCTAAAAACCTTCAAATTCGATATTCAAATTTGAAGGTTTTAAATTCGACCACAATTCGGTTAATTCGCTCTCGAATTCGTCCAATAGTAAATCTGCCCCTAAATCTCCAAAAATACGATTTTGTTTTTTCTGCTAACAATTCGGGTTTTCCCTTTTTAAAACTTGATCAGGAAAATTTAAGCTTTACTAAATAGGCCGCTAATGTTACAGTGAACCAAAATGGTTCATGACCTCCTTTATAATAACATTAATTATTCAGTTGATAAATGCAGATTTAAAAAAATATATATAAACAATTTTCCTCGAGTCTATAAATCCATAGCAACCAATCCACAGTTTTTGCTGGTTTGCCTTATGGATGATGAAACAAACATTGGTTTCTGTAGGTTGTTTAGGTGTTTAATTAAGATGCAGTAGTTTTAATCTTGAAAAGATACCTTTTATAAGTATTTAAAGTTCTACATGTAAATTCACACTTGATAATTGAATTCCAACCCGTATCAAACTTTTCCTCTGTATTCTTTTGGTAAATAAAAATTCTGGAGACTGTTTCCCTGTTGCAGTAATGGTGATAGCTGACCAAATTTATGATTTATTATAACAGCATCTTTCTGTTCGGGAGCGAAACAGTCATATCCACAACTTAGAAGTGAAATGTTGAAACTGTGCAACTAACAGCAACATTTTATTCTGCAGTGCAAGAAGTTTGCGTGGATAAAATTAACCCTGTAAAATTTCCGTCAGTCTAATTGCTCTTAACATGCTATTTTTGTCCAGAACATGAAAGTGTTTCCATAAAATGTAATTGTTATAGGCTTTAATCACATATATTTCACATCTCAAATAGGTTGTGCAGACAATTCACCATCTAAAAGACATTTTAATACTATACAGGAGCCTGTGATGAGGAAATGCTACATTTATTTTAAGAGAGAGAGAAATCTGTATTTCATTTCTCAGGCTGCTAAATTCACTTTAGGTAATTGCATTCCTTTTTGTATTACCCAGAGCAATAATTGACTTGGTTATTGAAAGCTAAAATGATTTTCTTGATTCTGTAGGGAATTTGGGCATTTAAGTGGTGTACATAGGCAATTTTTTCAAATACTTTTAAACTTCCCAGTTACAATATAATCCCATACATAATCCCATAAAGTCCAATGAAAAGACCAGAAGGTTTGGTCTTTTCACTATACAGAAAATCTGAAAGAAAATGTGCAAATTAAAATTAGCATTTCCACATATAATTTACATCCTATTTAGGGTGGTTTTAGACAATACTTATAAATAATAAAACATCTTATTACAAGCCCAACATTTACTACAGTTGTTCCCTTGGTTATGTGACATGGGCAATGAGCAGTCCTGGGGTTACTAAGTAATTCTAGCAAAGTTTAACCTATTTCAACCAAGAGGGGTCATTTCCATATGCCCCATGCACACATTAACACACCTAAGGGTGGTGGCACACCTCGCTATTCAGGGGAGATTAGTCGCCCAGTGAAAAATCTCCTCTTCTTCGGGCAACTAATATCCCCAAAATGCCTTCCCACCAGCTAGAATGTGAATCACCAGTGGTGTGGCGCTTGGGTTGCTCCGTTTTCTGAAGCTGCCTGAAGTTGCTTCATGAGGAAACTTCAGGCGACTTCGGAAAGCCAAATCGATCTAAGTGCCATCCTGCCAGCGATTAACATTCTAGCAGCCGGGAATGCATTTTGTGGGATATTAGTCGCCCGACGAGGAGACGATTTGTCGCTGGGCAACTAATCTCCCCTGAATTGCCAGGTATGCCACCAAGGTGTGGATCCGTAAACTTTTACCTTTGAGCCTCATAATCCAAATTTAAATGTAAATAGATTTTGGAGCAAGAAAAAAATCCTGATGGCCAAAACGGCTGTGGTTGGCTAGCCCCAATCATTTGGTAGCCCCTATGTGGACTATTAAACAAAACTTTCTTAAAAACCAGGAAATAATAATAAAAATAAGCCCCTGCTTTGAGGCTACTGGGAACAAAATCCAAGCCACTTGTTGGGCACTACTGCCATAAGAAGTAATTTACCCAACACATGATTCTGGTGTATTGCTTTGTGCAGGTGCAAGGTGCTGATCAGACTGCTGTCCAGCACAAGGCATCCCTGTGCCTACTGGAAGTGGGCTACCTAATGTATGTGCTCTCTATATTTATGCATCTGAATGTGCAAGTTAGAGAATGGGTAAAAGGCAGTAGTGTAACTACTTGCCTTTGGGCCCAGGTGCAGGATGTGCACCTGGGACCCCCCTACAAAATATGCACCAGCCCTACAAATCCCCCTGCCCTGCTGACAGTGATAATGGTTATTGTAGCTCTGGCTGGCCCCAAGGGGGTGCAGTTCTGAATGCAAACACACCAGTAGTTACACCACTGGGTAGGGGGCAGGATAGGAATGCCTACATGCCTCCACTCTTGACTGCAGCTCTGCTGAATGCAGGCAGCACTGTATTTGTTGAGAAAGTTCATGTCCAGACTCAAAAACCTGTTCCCCCAGGCAATCACTAAAGGGCAAGGTACAATATATTTAAAACATGCATTTATGTTTGGCACTGATAATCATAAATAATATATTTGCAGTTACTTAATCCACCTTTACCAGTAGAATGTTACTAGTGATTAATGGCTATGGACTAAAGGACAGCTACTATCATAGTCCATAGAACTGTATTGACCATGTTTCAGATCAGTAAATTAAAGAAAGGGGAAAAAAAACATTGTTACTGTTGTTTTAATAGCCTTGAGCAAATTACTTTTGAACATGGTTCAGCAGACATGGGGAAAAGCCATACCTGTATATTAATCAGTGCAACCAGTGCTGTAACCAATGAGAGAAATGTTTCACTATTTTAATTGTAATAGACTGTTAAGAAAAGATAGCTGGTTGGTTACTATATTACCAGTGTTTCTAACTTAGGGGCCAATAAGAAACTGTTTAGGAGCCAGTCATTTGTTGGCTGTCACCAGACTTATTTTGTTTTAAATGTGTTTCTAATGCTCAGTTTATTGTTGGAAAATAACATGATACAATTCAATAAAAATACAGTGCCTGTGAATCCATGATTAATGCCATAGAGTTTAATGTCAGTGGATTTATGAATCTGAATCTGATTATGTACAAGTGTTTGCAGACATTAGGGTCACATTAACAGTTTATTGAAACATGCTGATAAGTAAAATGGTCATCTCTTTCCCTAAGGCTCTTAATTGAAACATGATAAATCACTGTAGCGAGAAATCTATTATATTGCTCCAAATGAGAAAATATAATTTACCATTACTGAGGTGGCTGAAACACAACATTTGTTACAGTGTGTAATGGCATAAGTAAGCAACTGTCTGCATTTGTGAATTTGTGAGGCTTGGCCTAAGGCAGCATCATCCATTGTGAAAATGTGCCAATTGTACAGGAAACCAGAGATTACTGTAAATTTTCCACTATTAAAAATGTCTGCTTCCAAAATATTAACCAATAAATTCATTGTAGCCTGGGCCCAGACAATGCTCATAATTCAAAACAACCTGTGACAAAAAGCAGTTCTGATTATGTTCATTAGAAAAATATTATTTATATATATATTTTTTTTTAGAGATAACTCAATTAATTTGAGACCCCCACCATTGGCACTGATTTGAGTTTTTTACATTCAAGTTTTTCATAAATAAATAAACATTTGAATTGTGAATTTATTTGATGTATAAAACGCCTTACCAAACTTGACCTTTGATAATTAACCTCCTAAATTTCCTTAAAGGAGAATTTAACCCTTTAGAAAAAAAACTGTACACCCACCCCATGTAGATCCTCCTTCCTCCTCCCCCCCCCAGCCTAACTGCCCCATAACTTGCATTATTAAAGTGGCCCTGGCACTGCATGTGCAGTTACCAGTTTGCGACAATTGCACATGCGCCGAAATGGACGAAAATTGCCAAAGCACCAGAAGAAGACACGGAAGAACTTGAACTCCAATGCCTGAATCTGCGCTGAGGGGTAATTAAACACTTAGGGGCATTTCCCTGGGGGGCAGTTAGGCTGGGGGGGAGGGAGGGGGTCTACGTGGGGTGGAGGGAATGGGCTATTTTTTGCTAAAGGGTTGAATTCTCCAAAACTCTTTCTGATAGGATTTCTTAAAAATTTCCTAAACAAACCAAATTGAGGTGCCAGTCTGAGGTACTGACTGAATGGTAGGCTGAGATAGTGTTAAATATATTTACCTAAATACCCGACTAATAAACAAAAATAATGTTTAGGAGGGGTGTTAGAACCATAAGAGAATTTGGTCAGACTTTCAAACAGCAAAAAAATAGTAATGGTGATGCACTAAATACAACATTTTGAATATCTAATTCACACACAGCAGATTTAGCCAAACTGAATCCAAATCCTATTTTGTGCATTCAAATTTTTAAACAAATTAAAACATTCAGCTGTATTCGTTAATAAATAACATAAAGGAATCAACATAGGGACCTGGAATTTATAAACCTGTGTAAAAATGTGGTATGTTATAATCATTTAATGATGAATGCAAATAAGTACAAAATACGATACTGTGTCAAGAAGACAAGAGGATGGAGGTCCCTTCTCCATAAAGTTTACAAAATAAATGGGTAACTTACAGACATAACTAGGGAGTATGAATACATTGCACTTTACCATCTGAACTCCAGGCATTACATTATAAAAATCCATCATATTTATAAATCTGTTTTGATATTAGGTTAAAAAAAGTGTAAAAATTCCAGGGCAAAATAAAAACAATTGAAAAATGCCTTTTGTTATGGAAATTGAGCTTTTGCCATGGAAGATGTTTTGGACAATTAGAAACACAATACATGGGATTAGAAATGCCATAATTACTTCTGTTTAATACAGAATTTAATCGAAAGTGTAGGTATAACATTTTTTGGAAAAAGGCAGAAAAAACAAATTGAAAATAATCACATTTTGTATAGGACAACTCCCATTGACTTCTGCATGAACTCCAGCTTTAAGATGCTAACTACTGTATTTACATTTGAGTTTTTTGAGTATTTTTGCTGTTGATAAATTTTGAATACTCCTCTAAACCTATAGTTAAACTATTGCTAAATCTGCCCCTTGAGGGCACACAGCTTTTAGGAATGCTGTTTATAAAACACCACTTTATACATGGATATAAATCTTTACGAACTTACCCAGGTGGTCTAGTGGGGCAAAGGGGACACCCGCAGCTGTTGTGTTGTTATGCGCACTGTTTCAAGTGTTGTTGCAAATATCTAAAGGCGCCAATTGTCAGTGCCCAACGTTAGGTCCATTTTTATAGTTCCTGTGTGTTTTCTATGTGTTCTTGTTCTGATACAGACTCTGCCTGATCATGTCTAGTTTGCTGCCTGACTTGATTATTGCCTGTTTACCCACTGTTGTGAACCGTGTTTTTGGTGTGTTTGACCAGGCCTGTGACTCCGACCATTCTTCTTTCTCCTGTATCTGTACCTCACTGACTGATTGTTACCGATCTGGCCTGGCTTTTGGCTACGCTCCTTGTTTCCCATTTTACAGCACTACGATTGGTTCCCTTGCTTGCTCGGAACTCTCTCAAAGCCAAAGGCGTCTGGCTGTTATAAGCGGAAGGGTGAGCCTCAACCGGGTCCTTAGAGTCTGTTCTGAGTTTGGATACCCTGTGTTACAAAATCATTATTGACAACTAGTGATGGGCGAATCTCCTCGGCGAAAAATTCGCGAAACGAGTCGCGGGACACTTTTGACGCGCGTCGCGTCAACTTTGGCACGTTGCGTCGTTTCCGACGTGTGGCGCGTCGTTTTCAGCGCGACTCGTTTTTCCAGCAAAATTTTGCTGGCGAATCGCGGGAATTCGCCCCTGGCGAACAAATCCGCCCATCACTATTCACAACTTAACAAGAAGACCAATATGTGCTTTTATTTAATTATTATAAACATACTGCAACCCTCCAGCGTGAGTAATATATATATGGCACAATATATAATGCACAAGTACTACTCAAAATTAATGTTGCATGATGATCATACAGTCTTCTAAAATATTTACACACACATATATACACACATATATATATATATATATATCCAAAATGTGGAAATAATACATTCCCGGGTCAGCACTTCCCTTATTTAAATATTTTTATTGTACACACATCACAGTGCTCCAACGTTTGACCGTGTGACCTTTCTGTACTTCAATGGACTATATAAATATATAGTTTTTTTAGCGTGCACCTGCAAACTGCTATTTATTGATTTATTGCACTGCTTGAACCAACTCTCTTATTCTGTCAGAGGTCAACTGTCATGTTGTTTATCAGTGACAGACATCATGGGGTCAGTAGTTTTCAGTAGAGAAATAAATGTTAGGTTGAAGAAGCACGGCAGTGCAATATAAAATATATCAAAATCTGATATAAGTTAAACATCCTATAGAACCTGTGGGCTTTTATTCATCTATGTCATAAAATGTACACTGTGAAATGGAAGTACAGGTATGGGACTTGATATCCAAAATGCTCAGGACCTGGGGGTTTCCATATAAGGGATGTTTCCATAGATTGAATCTCTACTAGAAAATCAGGTAAACATTAAATATACACAATAGAGAGAGAAAAAATAAATTATTTATAAAGTATTATTTAGCTAAAATGGAGTCTATGGGAGACAGTCTCCCATAATTCAGAGCTTTCTGGATCACGGGTTTCTTAATAATGCATCCCATACCTGTACCAGCAAGCCATTGCCATAGATTTTACAGGGCAAACTCACTAAAGAGCGACGCGTCTGACGCTAGAGCTAATTCGCCAGCGTGACGTCAATTCGCAACTTCGCCGATTTACTAACAGCGTCCCTGGCGAAAATTCGCTAGCGAATTTGAGCAACTTCGCACCCTTACGCCAGGCGAAGTTGCGCACTGACGAAGGGACATAACTATACTAATTCACTAAACATTTTACTGAACGTTAGCTCTTGCACTAGACTTTACTTCCCCAGGTCAGACCTGGCGAAGTTCAATACAATAGAGTTTGAAAAAAAAACTTGACATTTTTTCTAAGTCCCAAAAAATGCTGGTGTCTTTTACCTTTAGTAGGGTGATAGTCTGAAAAATAGCAAAAAATTTTTTGGGGTTACCCTCCTTCCCCCCCCTACATTTCCTAAAATATGGCAACTCAACTATACAGGGGGCACAGGTTTAGGGCAATAGGACAACTTTATTTTATTTATTAAAGGTTTCCTGGGCTTGTGTAGTGTAATGTAGTGGCTGTAACATATACATCTATTATACGTTTAACTTTGCACCATATGCAAATTAGGCATCGCTAGCGTAAATGCGCTTTGCCTGGTGAAGTAACGATAGCACTACTCCGCTACCGTTCGCTGCCCTGAGCAAAAAATTTGCATCTTAGTGAATTTGCATAGCGCTTGCGAAAATTCGCCTGTCAAAGTGCGGCAAACGCAGGCGAAGCTGTCGCTAGCGCATTTCCGCGCTTTAGTGAATTTGCCCCTACATCTCTGGGTTTTGTCTTTGCCTATGGCCAAAAGGATTAATGCTTGGTACAGCCACACAGAACACAGACACAAACACCTATGTTGGGTGCCAATCATTGTGCACTGTAGTGCTTTAAATAGGCATCATCTTTTCTACAAATTTGTGAATTACTGGGACGCTGGAGGTGAATGTTAGATAACGTGGTAACTTTAGTGACTGTCAACATCTAATATTTCCTGCTGTTGCTTTCTGTATATCATTATGGCCTCTAAAAATTATATTTTGACTCATTTTTTTCATGCTACTGTTTGTTAACTGCTGCACAGCAAGAGCGGCAACTATCACAAGCACCCGCTTCTTCTTTTTATAATACCCATCAGCCTTCTGCAATTTTCTGCCGTCCTTGGCATTTCAAACAGACCTCATTTATTTTTATATTTGCCTTTTGTTTAATTGTATATATATATATTTTTTTTGTAGCGACGATTATGGTCAACGGATTTGTGAACGTCGATCCGCCAAATGCAGGTATAAAAAGGAAGATTATTTTCTTACTTTGCCTAAATATTTATTCCAGCTGTTTCTTTTTCATAAGAGGTTTAATACTTATTATACTTACTATAAATCACGTTTTGTACTTCATCTGATCTTTTCTGGGTTGCAATAAAACAGATTGTTTTTAATGGCTGCTCTAGCAATGAAAAATATCTGTGTTAGGTGGAAACAACAAATTGATGCTTTTTCAATTCCATTTAATGGCATGAGAATCTTCGCAACCTGCTGTGAAAAATATTCTCTTAATGATAGGCCTGTGGCACAACTTAAGGAATCGTCAAGAAATAAATGCTCTGCTGTCTGTCTGGCAGCTTGGTGTCCCTTAATTGAAGTATTATAAGAATCTGTGCAGAGGAGAGCCTCCAGGGTTTTGTAACTAAATGGCACGGACAACGCTGATGAGACATGCAGATGAAGATGTGTCAATACGTTGTTCTCCAATTCTCTCTAATAGGAAGAACTGATTAATTTCATAACCACAGGTGCTTCAACCAGCTAACCCCCTGCACTGTTATTGACTTTATTCAGTAACCTTTTTCGGCTGTATGCAAGAATTTCCTGCAGTACACGTTTACCGTAAAACGCTGAACAGAAACATAGAACCGTGAGAAGCTTTATAATAACATTAGCCATTTCCCTATTATTCCTAATTCATATGCATTTTATTACTGAGATGGCAACATTGTTTTGTACATTTTTTTTTTCTCTCAATCTTTCTTGGTTGCCAAGGATGAACTTGCTGATGACTAGATCGTCTTTGGGTGACCTTGCAGCTATCATCTGTTTTTCATTTCAAGAAGTGACAATAGTGAAATAAAGAACATTTTGGCACAGCTGTGCTACGCTTCAGATCTGGGGCACCAGCTGGTTTATATATTTTAGACTAAGGCTGGGTTATAGTACACTATATCTCATTTTCTTGCTTTCTTTGAAGTAAAAGTAGTGCTAAGATGAGTCTATGTTATTGCTTCCTGGCAAGATGACAAGTTTAGCATAGGACGAAGACTACAACTGCTACCCACATTCTTCTACTGATACAATGAGCACACAAATATACCTAGGGATTGTAATATAAAAAAATGCATTCACCATTTTGTGTTAATAACCCTGCAAAGAATGAGTTCCAAAATGTGATTAATATATGGATCCTTAGTTGTTAGGAAAACATCCTGTTACCGTTTTACACTACAGATGCATTTTGGATTCTGTACATACTGAATCCTCTTCATATCCTCCTCTGATTACATATTACAATTTAAAATAATTAAAAAAAAAAAAAGAAACATCTATGAACACAAAATGTGTCACATGACTGTAAGATACGTTTATGAGAATTTCTGCCGATTGCATTTTGCTTTATGCTGATCGTGGTTTCTCCTCTTATTTCTAAAACCTGCATCTCAGCAGGTTTTTAGGAGGCCAGATTTTTCTATTTTCTTATCACTTTGTTTAGAAAGCAATAATTTTTTTAAAAAACACACATTCATGGAAATAAATGAGAGAAAAATCAAAATTTTCAAGAATCACATTGTTAACAAATAAGCAAATCAGTGTTCCGCAGAAACAAACCCTTAATTGGAATCCTGTAAAAAATGTAGAATTTTCCCATATTCTAGATACAGTGCATCTTTACTTTATATTGCTTCACACATTAGCAGATTTCTAGGATATTTATGTCATGACTGATAAAAACATATAACCTGAACCCGACTTACCCTCCCCCCATATATCTATTTATTTGGATATTTTTTACTCCTAACGACCCACTGGGTGGCCGAACCCAGCAAAACTAAACAATAGAATGCTTACGTGGAACAGATATGATGCACTTACAGAATAATTTATTGTAGGCAGCATCACACAGCATAATCATTACTCAAGTGAAATACTCGGCATGTGGGGAAAATTCCCTTTCTGCTAATATTATTCTCTTTTCCTAAGGCAATGGAAGCTTATTCTTGCTTAGCACTCTGCAGATGTTTCTTTCTGATCAATAATGGGATTGATGTTGCTTCATTCCTTTGAATTTCAGCACAGGATTGTTACATGACAGCAGAATGATAAATGACATGAGCTGTAGACATATTCAGCGTCTGCCATATTGTGCCCAGAGTAAAAATACAGAATAATTTTTTTAAAAAAAGGCTGATCCTAATGCAAATTATATATTACAGAAAAAAACTCTATAACTATTAAACTGAAATATTATCACTCAGTCAGGTCAGCTTGGATTTTAGTCTCCATGCTTTTTAACCTACAACCTAGCATGTTTTCGTCCCTGCTGGGTTTATTGGGTGTTATATAGTAATATGTACAAAGTGCTCATGGTCAGGGCCGGAACTAGGGGTAGGCAGAAGAGGCACCTGCCTAGGGCGCAACCAAAGGGGGGCGCGGGGCAGGTACCTGTCTTCTGCCTACCCCATGTTCGCTGCTCTGCCTTCTGGATGCCCCCCCAGCCGGAGCTCTCTCCCCTCCCTTTGCTTACCCACGCTTACCCTCCCTGGCTCCCGCTGTCAATCACTCTGGGAGGGAGGAGCTCCAGGGAAGTGCGTGCCCAGCGCGCACACATACATCGTGCACAGCACGCACGGAGGGGGGGAGGCGGGTAGAGCTGGGGCGCCAGGTCCATTTGGCCCGGCGCTGCTCATGGTAGAGATCTGAGCACCCGGATCCACCACCCTATATGTTCCCCTACCTAGACCTGCTACCCAACTAGGCCCACAAATAGTCTGACTCGGAGGTCCACAAGAACAGAAGCACCTTCACTATAAAGCCAAAGTAACATCACACCAGAGCCTTATCAGATGGGTATGGGGACACATTGTAAAAGGTACCCAGGTGGAGAACCCATGGACTACCCACACGATAAGGGAATTTGAACTTTATTCCCAATACCCAACCATTTGCAGTTATTCCTTAGGTACCTGACCCGAAGCAGGACTTTTATTACCCTAACTTCCCTGGGCAGGTAATAGCTAAGTGCTGGTTGGTCGCTTTAAATTGTGGACAATATAAAAATTGCCAATGTTATTATAGATCTCAGTATACAGAAAAGCAGTTTGTGAATATATGATTTCTTTAAAAACTATTTTCAGAAACAAAAAAATAATCAACATTTGGACAGCATGCTGTGTTTGAGATTCACGATAACAGATCTTGCACAAGCAGCTGCTTATTAAGGAAAGTTTTGTACCTTGGGGAAATCATTTGGTACGTGGGATGTGAACTAATATAAATGCAACCATTTACTGTTTGTGTAAAATATCATCATTTCTCAGTTACATTTTTCGTAATTTCTATGTTAATACGGTCCATGTATACATTTGAGATTGGATATCCATCATCCCAAAGGATCAGATTTTGTATACTTTATTTAAAGTTTAGATTTCGTATTTTTAAGAATTACATTTTCATTAAATGTAATTCCTAAAATTACCCTAGCAACCTTGTGCTAAATTGAATAAGAGACTGGAATATGAATAGGAGAGGGCTTCCACAGAGAGATGAGTAATACAAAGCAGCGATAACAATAAGGGGCTCATTTACTATTAGATAATGAGAAAAGTTCTTGTTTTTTTTCATATCGGGTTTTTCCAGATTTATCAGTGTGTTTTTGACATCCTATGATTATTTCGTGCTTTTTCCCCCCCAAAATAAACAAATTTATCAGGGATTTAATTTAAAAAAAAGTCAAATTAACAGAAAAACAATCTGAATTTATTATGTTTTAGGTGACTTTGAAAAAAATTAATTATTATTAAAAGATTATCGATTTTTTCAAGTTTAACCTTAAAATACACAAACATTTCAGATATTCAATATCAGCCTGTCCTTTACACACATTTATTAGGAGAAGGTCTAGTAATTTTAGAACCAAAATGTAAAGGAGAAGTGATTGGAATATTTGATCCCCTCACAATTTAAAGGGAAATTGATGGGAATGTTTGCCCCCACACAATTCAAAGGGAAAGTGATGGGAATGTTTGTCTTCCACATAATTTTAAGGGGAAGTGATGGAAATGATTGGCCCCTGCACAATTTAAAGCACCAACTGTACAAGAGGATTCACAGACTGGAATAGCTCAGCGCTATCCACAGAGAGCACATTAAAGATTGCCAGTTCAACTCGAAGACTTTGTCAGTAAAGCTCTTGAAATTGACTTTTGAAAAACAGCCTGCCTCTGGGACCCGTATCTACACCTACTATTGATGACATCATTACAGATCTAAATGGAGCCAAAATATTTTCAGAGCTTGACCTTAACTCGGGATATCAACAGCTGGAGCTGCACCCCAAATCCAGATACATTAAAACCTTTAGCACACACGTGGGTCTTTGGAGATTTAAGAGACAACATATTGGCATTTCATCAGCTGCAGAAATTTTTCTAAATGTTATTTGGAAAACACTTTCTGGGATACCTGGTGTCTTCAATATAAGTAGGGATGCACCGAATCCAGGATTCGGCCTTTTTCAGCAGGATTCGCATTCGGACGAATTTTTTGAAACAAAACAGGTAAGTGAAAAATGTTTTCCCCTTCCCACCCATAATTTGCATATGCAAATTAGGGTTTGGTTTGGTATTCAGCTGAATCTTTCAGGAAGGATTCAGGGGTTCGGCCGAATCCAAAATAGTGGATTCGGTGCATCCCTAAATATAAGTGATAAAATCCTTGTATAAAGCACCTCCCAAAAGAACATTACAAGTGACTGGAACAATTAGATTACAGCAACTTAAATGGCAAAAAAATTTCTGAAAATGGAATGTCAGCAGACCCTTAGAAAGTAGAAGCCATAAAATCAGCCAGCCAGCTCCAGAATATTAATGAAGTCTGTATTTTTCTTGGCCTTGTAACGTATTGTGGCCGTTTCATACCTGATCTTGCTGCTGTGTCTGAGCCCCGAAAACAGCTTTCCAAAAAAAAGATGTTCCATGGTCATGGACCACTGACCATGAAAATTATTTTGATCCACTAAAGTCCAGCCTGACTAGTGACACCGTTATGATCTACTGAAATCTTAAGAGATTGTAGTAGATGCCAGTCCAGTGGGCCTGGGTGCAGTTCTTACTCAAATCTCTAAAATTGGTCAGGTGCACACAATTTCTTATGCAAGCAATGCACTAACAGAGACAGATAATCACTATTCACAGACAGAAATGGAAGTTTGGGCAATTGTTTGGGGGTGCCTACATTTTCAACTTTACCGTTTTAGTTGCAGTTTTATTGTGGTAAGTGGCCACAAGCATCATGATGCTGATACTCCCCTCCAATTAGTCATGGAAGCTATTAAGGCAAAAATAAATATGACATTGGAAATTATGCTTTATTTTCTCCTGCAGTGGTGTAAGTAGACCATGGTCATAGACTCTCAGGTGGGAACAGAGGACAGGGAGTGTAGTTTTAGATGCCAATGGGCCTGGGGAAGCATCAGGGTAGGGGGTCCAGGTTAGTTTGTTACTCTGTGCCATGTCCATCCACACTTTGTCTTGGGAAGGGGCCCAGCTCTTTTACAATGGCCATTTTTCTTTCAGACCAAAGCTGTGTATATTGTCCTAGCATCTACCTGCTTTTTGGACCACCCACAGTTCAAAACCAGGGTTACGAGCATTTTGAATTTTTAAATTTACTCCTGGGTGGCAGCATAGGGGGCGTGGGCAAGGACTGGAAATGGAGTTTCGCCTCTTGATGTTCTGATACAAATAATAAATGGTGTCCTCCTCCTGACCCCACTACTGGAGGGCCGCAGCCCATCAGCCACCTTGCTCTGCCCCCTGGGCCTGCCTGCCTATACTCCCTTCCCCCCCCACCTGGGTCCTCCAGTCTACACTCACTTGCCCCCTGGCCTGGGTCCCCCTGTCTACACTACCTTCCCGTCTGCCCTTGGTCCCTGCCTACACTCCCTTTACCCTCCGTCTGCCCTGGTTCCCCCAGTCACACTAACTACCCTCCTCTCCCAAGAATCTTGTGCCCTTTCACTCCACCTTGCCTCCCTACTTCTATCCCATGTATTAACCCTCCCTCTGCTCTCCTCCTCCTGGAGATCAGGACTTGAATGGAGGAATCCTGCTCCCCCTCCTCCTAAAATGGCGCTTGAGGACTTGTTTGTTGAAGAAAAAAAACAGGAAGCATTGAAATAATTTTTTCGAGATTTATTCATAGATTCAATTCAAAAAAAATTTCTAAAAAAAGTCAAAATCTTATGAACACATGGATATCTTCGTACATTTTAAAAAATAACAAAAAAATTAGTTTTAGTAAATACCCCCCTAAATGTGTTACTTTGGAGAACATTTGTTTTTTAGAAAGTGACCCCCCAATTGAAAGCTGGAAAGAGTCAGAAAAGGAGGCAAATAAGTAAAAAACTATAAAAAATAAAGTTGTTAAGAACCATCCATACTATAACAAAAGGGTCGAATTTTGAATTAAAAAAAAAAATTTAAAATGCGACCATCAAATTTTTTGGGGGGCTCATTTTCGATATAAAATTACCATTTTTGGTTTAAAACAGGCATTTTTGATCAAATTACAAATTGTTTGAATCGTTCAATTCAAACAATTTGTAATTTGATAAAAAATCATCTAATCCTCAGGAATTTCAGGACAGGTTGTCGAGGTTCCCCATAGGCTAAAATGGCAATTCGGCAGCTTTAAGGTGGTGAAGTGTCGAATTTGAAGGATTTTAAAGAGACAGTAATTTTAAAAAATTTTCAATTCAAATAAAATTTTGGGCTAGTCGAAGTAGCCCAAAATTCTTTCGAAATTCAAATTTTATAAAAATTTTCAATTTGACCCTTAGTAAATGTGCCCCTAAAAGTTAACTTAAAAGTGCACTAACCTTTTAATCAGTCTCTGAAAAAAGTTAGACTTGCGTTATACTGCATTAACTGGGAAAATGCGATGAGAAGGTACTTAGCATTGGTCTATTTAGAATTATTCTTACCCCTATCTCTTCTTTTTTTTTGTTTGCGCACAGAAGCTGAAGCAATCTGAAAATTCTCTGTATTTATAAAATATTTTTTTTGCCTCACATACAAAGCTGGAGAAGAGGCTGCAGGTAGAAGTATTTAAATGTTCACAAACTTAACACTATGGTGTGAAGGGAATGTTATTCCTGAATTTATTGCTGCCATTATATTTGATGTCTTATCTTTTAGACAGATGATAGTAGATAATTAGAAAGGTAGACAGACAGATAGATATTCTTTATAAATTTATGCTTTGAAGGACTATACAATAAATCAAGTGAGTGGCTCTGAGATTGTTAGAGTCCAGTGTTGTGTATGTCTGCTGTGTAGCTTTGTGCTTGGCAAAGACAGATCAGAAGAGTATAATCTGCCCACGACTGGCACAAAGTTGCATCTTGCTGCATCAGCACAAATTTTGGCTGACACTCATTTAGCCTTGTTCCCTAAGAGAGACTGGCTGGTTTTAAGGTTACAATCTCCAACGGTTAAATCTTTGCAGATAAGTCGCTCATGGCTAATTTGGCAAGGCAGAAAATGAGCAAAATATAAACTTACATAACAACAGTTTCCCTTTAAAAAGGAGCTATGGTAATTATCCAAAACAGGAACGACAATGTAAAGTAGCAAAACATTATGATCACTGCAAATAAAAAAAAAAGCGAAATATATGAAGGCCTTTAAACTAACATAAAGTCTAACTACACTTTAATGTTATCAAATATAAAAGTTTTACTGCAAAATGTAATTGCACATTATGACTGGAAGCCTAACATCTATTTTAAAGTATCTTTTTTTTTTGCCAAATGTTTGTTAGATGGTGTTGGACTCCATCCAAAGACAGATTTTTTTTTGTCTTGATCCGTGTTATACTTGGATACCTTTTTTTAAGCAAAGGTCTGCATTTCCCTATAAATAAAAAAAATCTATAAATGCATTAATAGCAAATAAAAAGCTATGTTTTTTTAATGTCACATAGTTTAATACAAGCATTTTCTCTGGCAGATTCTGAAATGAATCCCAGCTGTGCCGATTCTTCTTGGAAATAAAGTTTTTTTTTGTTTACACAGGTGCAGACAACCTTTAACACGATTTTCATATGCAGCTCAGACAGATGTCTGTGTGCTTTACTTGGCAATACTCTTCCACCGAAGCAATTTGTTGCAAGCGTATCTCAATGTGATACCAACGCAAACAATATAGGTAATTCCAACACAAGGAAAGGGTTTGTCATAATGTGCCTCGCAGATAAGCGCTTATCAAAGAGAACAGCATGATCAGAGTTTCCTGAGATCACTGCATTCCACATGCAAATGCATCTTTGCGAAAAGGTTCTTCATTGTATTTCATATTTAGAGGGAGATTTTTTTGATAAATATTCTTCCTTTGAGTTTTAGTGGATTTTGCAAACATGATGTCATATAGATTATTTAGTATTGTTGTGGTCTCACCAATATATGGTTGGGTAAATATGATGTTTAGAATAAGCATTACTATAAACATAATTGGATGGTATTTCATATATAACCTTTCTTTGTGAGGAATGAATTTGTTATCCTTCCTTGCTAATTACACTGAAACCTAATAGCTGAGATTGAAAAAAAAAAAGATAAACGTTAAAACGGAAACCATTCCTCCTAAATTTCTAGTTTCCCTCCTACTGCAACAAACCATGCTTTGTGGAAATAGTGTATTGCAGAATGCTGGTTCATGCTGGAATCTGCCAATAAAATCAGTCGAAAGTAGAAACAAAAAGTACAAGCAGGAAAAAAATGCCAGCTTGAGAAACCCCAACCATCACATCTATCAATGGTAAGAAAAAAGTATACAAAGTATTTGTTAAAGGAAAACTATACCCCCAAAATGAATACTTGAGCAACATGTAGTTTATATCAAATTAAGTGGCATATTAAAGTCTTACCAAACTGGAATATATATTAAAGTAAATATTGCCCTTTTACATCTCTTGCCTTGAACCACCATTTCATGATGGTCTGTGTGCTGCCTCAGAGATCACCTGACTAGAAATATTTCAACTCTAACTGTAACAGGAAGAAGTGAGGAAGCAAAAGACACAACTCTGTCTGTTCATTGGCTCATGTGACCTAACTTTATAGTTTGTTTGGTATGTTTGTGTGCACCGTTGGATCCTAGGATCCCAGGAGGCTGTCCTTATTTTTTAAAATGGCTATTTTCTATTTAGGATGACCCAATGGCACATGCTACTAAAAAAGTATATTATTATGAAAATGGTTTATTTACATGAAGCAGGGTTTTACATATGAGTTGTTTTATGCAATATCTTTTTATAGAGACCTACATTGTCCGGGAGGTATAGTTTTCCTTTAAGGTTAACAGCTAAGGTAGTGTCACATGTGATCTGCTTTCTTCCATGTCAAAAAAAATGCCTATGAAAGAAAATGGAGAATCCAGTTATTGTGCCCTTGCCCTAAAGCTACAGCCACACTGGCTTCATTCTGTTCATTCTGCTTCTTGTGCCTACACAGAGGGCCCATGAACTGCTTAAAGGAGAACAAAACCCATAGTTTTTTTAGTTTTAAAACCTCTCCCCTGTAGAGAACCCTCCCTGCTCCCCCCAGGATACTTGTAACCCCATGCAAATGCTTTCCTCACACCTTTCAACAGACTCGGAGTTCACAGCAGCCATCTTCCTCTTCTTTGGTAATCTTCGTGTCTTCTTTCAGCTCTTCTGCCATTTCCATGGGTTTCGGCACATGTGCAGTTGTACGGAACTGGAAAATTGCTCCAACTGCACAACTGTTGGAATTCCATTCAATACACGAGGATTACCGAAGAAGATGGCTGCCGTGAACTCTGACACCTAGATCTGCAGTGAGAGGTGAGTAAAAAGTTAGGGGCATTTGCCCAGGGTAGCAAGTAGGCTGGGGGGAGCTAAGCTTCAGCTTAGACCTTAGGCTGTTTCCAGATGGGGATGAATTATGGAAGAAGGGGTCCTTCTACAAGGAATCCCTGGGGGCATGTTTGAATCCAGGGGAATGGAAATATATAATATCATCACTTTTGGATTTGTGTTTTTTTTTTTATTAAAATCTCTACAGAGAGTTTGATTTTAAAGAAAACAATACAATCGGGGGTGGGGGAAACAGTGTTCGCGGCAAAATGCAAACAATTGTCAGGCTCAAAGTGCTATTCAGTTCATGTAGTTGGTTTGCAGCCATATTTGTTTTAATTATGTACACAATATATGCATGATTGCATTCAAACATGACCATCACAAAATCAATAACTGACTTGGAAATAAATCATTTTAGAACATAGAAATCAATATATACTGTATTCTTCAAACACTTCAATTTCATTGTCTTTTCTCGCTGATGGCCACTAAAAGGTTATGTAGGTTTCAAACAAATTAGATAGACTTTTGATATTTATTCAAGTGTACTTTTCACTAGTGATGGCCACTTAGCCCTTTCGTAAACCTGCCCCAAAGACTTTAAACTATACATTTTCCTTTTAACTTGTATTATTATTATTGTGATATAAAAACCAAACACATTCTTTGATAAGAATGCAAAACCTTTGTGTAAACCTCCATTCTACGCAGTCTCCACATTTGGTTTGCATTCATCAGCAACACAAGCATCCAGTTTACCAAACTGTAGCATTTGGGAGAACACTAACATCAGAGAGACAGCTGTTTCATTTAATGTTCTTTATCGTACAGATTAGGATTATGCTTTATTTTTTAAAGGCAAAGAGCAGACATGTTAGTAATATCCTTTCACACCGAGGGCCAGATTGCACGGGAACGCAAGCCAGCAACTTTGTTCGTGGCCAACGAGGAATTTTGTTTCAGAAGAAAACATGAAGACTAATTATTTATGACTTTAGCGTAAACATAAGAAGGTGTCTAAAGAAGAAATATTTGCACTTCAAAAAGTCCCCCCCCCCCCCCCCCCCCGATTAAGTGTTTACCAGTGTAATACATCTGGAGGCAAAAAATTACTTGTTGTAGAACTTGCAGTTGGGGTGACATAGATCGGGTCTCAGTAACACAGCTGATTTGCCATAGTTCTCCTCCAAAAAGCTTTTATTTCAATATTTTACAGTACATTGTCACACATTTGCCTATCTTTGTACAGCATAAGGAACAGAGGAGCCAAGTACCACTAGATAAGGACTGAATAGTCTATGGTTTTATGAAAGCAAATAAATGACTAAAATTAGGTGCTAGAGTATAAGGTTGCAGTGTTCATTTACAAATGTAAAAATAGGACATTTTACTTTATAAGGCTTTCTGTAAATGTATTAAGAGTTTGCTCTTACTTTCGCTTAGCTCATGCAGCAGATCTGCATCTTCAAAATAATAGCACACATAAAACAAACACTATATGCAACATGTCACAGAAAAAGGTAGGGGGAGAGAAAAAAGAAAGAAAAAAAGAAATGTTAGTTTGTCCTTTAAGAACACTTCTTCTCTTGCCGATCCTCCTCCCAATCTCCTCTCTTTTGGGTAAAAAGTCTTTCAATCGCACATATGGATCAGCGCCTAGGGCAAACAGAGAAGCCAGGGGCCATATATGGTGTAGTAGTTCTCTATAGTAAAATCATACACCCCGTGAAAATAAACTTATTTTATCAAGGAAAGTGTGTTTTCTTTCTCCAATGTAGGGAGACCTTATTATGTTGCAGGAAACTCCTTCACCAATCTGGTAAAAATTCCTACTTACAGGACCCACTCCCTGGGTTGCGTGTAATAATGGTTTCCCTCTGGTTTTATTCCCTCTGCTCCGTGTTTAGCTCCGGGGAAAGAAACATATAGCATTCATAGTGTATCTCTATTTATTAAAACACTCAATTATAATAAAATCACACTCACATTTGTAAGAGAGCTTCATTCACATTCAGTAAGGATCTTTCAACACAGCTGTGTGTGTATGGGCATTGGGGGTAGTCCTTGTGCCAGCATAAAGGTGTTTCTACTCCCCTTGTGGCTCCTGCTGTGTTCCTTGCTGATGCTATTGTAGCTCCTTGCCTGACGCGTTTTGCCAATTAGGCTTCCTCCGAGGAAGCCTAATTGGCGAAATGCGTCAGGCAAGGAGCTACAATAGCATCAGCAAGGACCACAGCAGGAGCCACGAGGGGATGTATACTAAACATGAACTTACTGCACCACAAGCATAATCAAACAAATTATTTATGTTTTCAAGTTGGCCACAGGGGACTGTCAAAACTTCCACTTGGCATGCACACCACGACTCAGGAGGATACGGTGAATTAAAAGGCTTTTTATTTCCCAAGTTCCAGCTTTCCCAACGCGTTTCGTGTGACCCCACACGTATTCATGGGAACTGTCATCTTGTAACTTTGTTAAACATCTTTGCATGACCCCTGCACATGCTCTGTGTGGTCTGGGCTGCTTAGGGATTGGAAATAAATTATAAATAAATCATAAATTATCAAAACAGCACAGCCAAAAGCCGATACAGCAAGACTGATTAATAATCAGAATATACAGACTGCACTGGGTCCTGTGTTTTCATGTAATCTAATGTGGATTTTATAGTTTTTGTATTGTTTAATACAAACTTTCTCAACTCTGAAGAACCAGTGGCTGCAGCAAAATAATCCTCCAAATAGAATCCCAGTTTATCTGTTTAAATCTGGCTCCATGATCTTTGTCCCTGTAGCTGAAGTAGGAAACAGTAAAGGGGATGTAAAGGCAAAAATAAAATCCAATAGAATTCTCTACACAATCGTCAACTGCTCCACCGGAAAAAAAAGCTGCTGGAGTTCTGAAAGGCTGGGAGATAAGGTGGGGGCTCCCCCTGCTGTTCATAAGTATGATTGTATCAATGCAGAGCAGTTAGGGACCATTTCACTGCATGAAGTCAGGTTTCTTATAAAAACGGTAGACATTTTTTAGGGTAGGGACAGACAGGGAGATTCGGGGAGATTCTGTCGCCTGGCGTTTTTAGCAGGCGACAATCTCCCCGAATTTCCTTCTCCCTGTCTGCCGCTAGTATAAGTGATAAAGCGCCAGCGCCTGTGCACACGATGCGCAGCGATTTCCGGAATCGCCCGAAGATACTTCGTGAGGAAACTTCGGGCGATTCCGGAAATCGCCGTGCAGCGTGTGCACTGGCGCTTTATCACTTATACTAGCGGCAGACAGGGAGAAGGAAATTCGGGGAGATTGTCGCCTGCTAAAAACGCCAGGCGACAGAATCTCCCCGAATCTCCCTGTCTGTCCCTACCCTTAAAGTATATTGGAGTTTTCTTTTTCATTAAAGAAAGTAAAAAGGGGATTTTTTTGCCTTTCCTTGACCTTTAATATCAGGTCCAGTAGGTGATACAAATCTTATACATTGGTTAAGCCCTGAAGCAAAACATGTGCTACTGGGTATATACTGGGTATATATTTTTATTTGTTGAACTGTTTGGGACAAATGTACTTAAGGATGAAGTGGGTTTTTCTAGCAAAAATTTGCCAAAAAAGACAATTTGCAGGGACATCGCCAATTTACTAAAATGTGAAGAGGACAATTTGCTAGCACAAAACAAACCGCTAGCGAAGTTCCATGCCATTTCGCAAGGTGAATTTTTGCTCAAGCGTACAATCGATACGTAGCAAATTTATCAAAGTGTGAACTTTCCAGTCCATTACCTTTTTCTCCAGTCTGTTTAATTGATCAGATGAAGCTACATCCTCAACGTAATTATGTCAGTGACATCATATCCTGTATGGCAAAAAAGTCATAAAAAAGACAAAAAATAAAGACAAAACGCTGTTTTTTTATATATTAATGTGGGGTTATGTTTAAAAGTTCTTACTGTTAAATATGTTTTTTTGCACTTTGATAAATACGCATAATTGGTGCAAATTAACATCTTACGAGGTTGCGCAAAGACTTCCGAGGCAAAAATTCACCCTTTAGTATATTTGCTTCTTTGTCTGCCTATTTTTACTACTATACTGGGACAAATACTACAGGTATGGGACCTGTTATCCAGAATGTGTACAATGCTTAGGCACTGACTGTGAATCTGCCTTTGTTTGTCACTTAATTATAAATCTTGAAAATAATACAGTTATGGGATCCATTATCCAGAGACCCATTACCCAAAAAGCTCTGAATTAAATTCCATTTTAATCAAATAATTTAGATTTTTGAAATAATATTGTAGTAATAAAACAGTGCCTTGAACCAAACTGAGTTATAATTAATCTTTATAGGAGGTAAAACAATCCTATTGGGTTTAAATACATTTTTAGTAGACTTAAAGGGGAATTCAACCCCCGGCACTAACCCCACCCCCCGTAGGCCCACCTCCCTCCGGCCTACCTCTCCCCCCGGGCTATTGCCCCATAGTCACTACTTGCCCCTCTGTGTAGGTTCTCTGCAGCGAAGTTTACAGGGGCCATCTTCTCTTCCAACCGCTTCTTCCTGGATCCATCGGCGCTCGGCAGCGCATGCGCAGTAGGACGCTGGTACTACTGTGCATGCTCACAAAGTTAGCAGATTGAACTCCATGAACTTTGTGCGCATGCGCAGTATTACAAGTGTCCTACTGCGCATGCGCCGCCAACGGAGCTGGATCCAGGAAGAAGCCATTGGAAGAGAAAAGGGCCCAGGAGGAAGCGGTTGAAAGAGAAAATGGCCACTGTGAACTTCACTAGAGGGGACCTACACACAGGGGTAAGTAGCAACTTAGGGGCAATAGCCCGGGGAGAGGTAGGCCATGGAAGGGGGTCCTACATGGGTGGGGGGAGAGGTTAGCGCCCGTGGGGGTTGAATTCCCCTTTAAGTGACAAAGATCCAAATTACAGAGAGGTCGCTTATCAGGAAAAACCCCAGGTCCTGAGCATTCTTTGAGATTCAGTGATATTTTGACTACCGACTGTAGTGATGGGTGAATCTGACCAGTTTTGCTTCCCCTAAAATTCGCTAAACTGTGAAAATTAGCCAAAATGCATTGAAGTCTATAGGTGACAAAACATTTTTTTTTTCACCCATTAGAATCTGTGGGCATCATTTTGGTGTTGAAACTTGGCAAAAAAAATTGCTCAACACTGCTCCCAAGTTATTGATGTGCTCTAGAAACAGGACAGCACACTGCCCATCCTAATATTAAACTCAAGGTCACGGATCATATGTGCATGCTCCACTGAGACCTACATGTTAATCCGTAATTGTCTTCTTTCCACTAGTTTTGTAATCTACAATCCCAAAAATACTCTCCGTGGAATTTAATTAAAAGAATATACAGTATATATAAAAGCAGAAATATAGTATAAAGCATGGAAAGCACAAGGGATGTTTTATGCACATAGACATATTGTGGCATGCCTGTGAAATACTTTGACTAATGCATGCTTCCACCGCTGCAGTGCCACTAGAGATGGCTATAGTATATAAGACACACTATAAATGTCAATAAAATGCATGTCTACTGCTATTGTAATTACATTTTCATAAAAGCTGCCTAGATGATTCATTATTCACAAAATGGCACACGATGTACAGCAGTTTGTCTGGAGTGCAACTATTCCCATCTAGCTGGTTTTATTACCACGTGCATTCATCATTTTTTGAAACCCAACAACTGAAGTATGAAATGATTTCCACTATTTTTTAAAGGACATTTATGGAACTGAGGAATTGCATGAGTGGTGTACAAGAGAGGTCAAGCCAACTAGCCCTATGCTAGATCAGTCACTAAATCCCAATGGCACAATTTGTCTGACAGTGATCAATATATAATGTCTGAAAAAATGACAGAAAGGAAGTAAAAAAAAAACCCTCATCTTTATTTATTTTTTTAAATATAGCTACTTTATGATTGCCTTTCTGTTGTGCATTTTGTGTTTACAATGGTAATATTAGAATTTCAATAAAAAATATGTAGTTCACTTGTGACTAATAATAAACTTTATTTTACATGAATTACAAAAGTTGGTTATTATTGTTTACTGTTATAAAAAACTAGGGAAAATTATACCCTGCATTTACTGTAAATGTTTTTGTTGTTGTTATTACTTTTATTATTAATAATAATTAAATAAGATGCACCAAATCTAAGATTCTATTCTGGATTCAGCCTTTTTCAGTAGGATTCGGATTTGGCCGAATCCTTGTGCCTGGTCTAACCAAATCCTAATTTGCATATAAAAATTAGGGTTGGGAAGGAAAATCACGTGACTTTTGTCTCAAAAAAAAAAAAGAGTCTTACCTTTTCCTTTGCATGTGCATTTGCATATGTAAATTAGGATTCAGTTCGGCATTCGGCTGAATCTTTCACAAAGGATTCAGGGATTCGACTGGATCCCAAAAAGTGGGTTTGGTGGATCCCTATGAAATAAAAAATATTTATTGATAACAATAATTTATTGTTTATTATTATTATTATTTCAAAACACTACTGTTTTGTAGCTAATGTAAATTAAAGTTCATTATTCATCACAAATGAATTAGATATAATTTATTGGAATAATAATAATAATTCTAACGTAATTGTATATTAAAAATATATATCTAGTACACCAGACTGCAGCTAGATTTTTCATGTCTGCATTCTCCTGCTGTAGATTCCTTCAGGAAAAATGTGTTCAGGTTAAACCAAATAATGCAGTCTGCTCTAAAGTATTATCTAAAAGGATAGGACAAGACTAAAACAGTTGGCTTCAATGATGTCTGGAGCCTTTGCACCACTGACATTTTTCAAGGCTTTTAGCAGAGTATGTTGTTGATAGTTTTCACCAACCATAAAGTGAAAGAATTATTAAATATTCATAAAAATAATTTTTATGGTGTGGTTTAAATAATATAAATAACTATAAATTCAGCAAACAACCAAAACAATATGGATATACCAAAAAAACTATCACTTAGTACCAATTTATATAATTTATTGATAAATTGGTTTATATATATATATATATATATATATATATATACTGTATATACAGTAAAAACAAATAATAATAACATTTAACAAAAAATATAGACATACCAGAAGCGTTATCACTTTTAAATTACCTGTTTAAATCATTTATTCATAAAAAATATTCCTTTTTATGGTTTTAAAAAAAAAAAGAATTCACCTATCCGATAATACCTGTTATTGGGTTGGAGAAGAAGACTCATGTTCAACATTGTTGAACACTAAAGACTACAACCAGGTGTTGTGAAAAAAATCTCATTCAATATATAACTTAATGCTGGAGTGACAACAATAAATGTCCACTGTTTCTGAGAAATCACCATGGTGTAGACATAAACCATATATATATTTATGCATCCACCTTGTATTTCTATTGTTTTATGTGCCTCAGAGAAGCTTCCAATGTCGGTGAGAGTGAGGTGCCCATGTGTTATGATTTGAGGTCTTGAGCAGCAGATTATTTATTCACAGTTTCAAAGGATGTATTTTGACTTCCAATTCCTCAATATACACTGTATCTATATATATATATATATATATATATATATATGGGCGTTTATGTATTCTATCATTACACACAAGTGAGTGTGTTTGGTGACACCTAAAATACGAGGTTCAGCAGAGAAACACATTTATGTATGGAATAATTCCTTCCCTGGGAAGCAATACATTAACTCCTCCTAACATTTCTATTTCACATCAATCACCTAAAAAGTTTGTTAGCTATTTTTGGTATTCTGGGGGAAGCATTACATATGAAGTTTTTTCTTCATGTGCTTATTTATTAAAAAAAAAACTTGCATTTCAACTCGATTAAATTTTGCTAATGCAACTCCCATTTAAGTATCTTGGAAATGTGTGTTTCAGAAACTCAAATTCAAGATTTTTACTGCAAAAAAATATTCAAATTCATGTTGATAATGTTGACACTATAGGGTCAAAATTTACAAGAATGCAGAGCCCTGCCCATGCTGCCTAGACACATGCGTGTGACTGGAGAAACTTAAGATTGTGGGGGTTGACCAGTTATCTCCTAGCAGTGATATAGATTGGATGGGATCTGCTATCCAGAAACCCGTTATCCAGAAAGCTCTGAATCAAGGAAAGGCTGTCTCTCATAGACTCCATTAGAATCAAAAAATACAAATTTTTCTCTGTGATAATAAAACAGTAATTTGTACTTGATCCAAATTAAGATATAATCAATCTTTACTGGAAGCAAAACCAGCCTATTGGGTTTATTCAAAAAGATTAAAATTCGAATTTTCGAATACCTTTTTTGCGCACTTCGACCTTCGAATTTAAAAAATTTAATTGATTCCAATGATTCGAATAAAAATCTATTCGATCATTCGACCATTCGATGGTCGAATTACTTGCCCTTTAGATTTTTAATCGCCAGATTAAACCTTATGAATTGCTGTATAACCCTATGGGAAGCTCCCATAGGGTTATTTCAGCATTTTTAGATTGAATTTCGATCGAATGGTTAAAATAGTTCGAATCGATTTAATTGTTCAATCAAATTTTTTTTGTTCGATCGATCGAATTTCGCTAAAACCCTTCAAATTTGATATTCGAAAATTCGACTGAAATTCGATTGGTCGAATTCGAGGGTTAATTAACCCTTGAATTCGACCAATAGTTAATCTGTCCCTTAAAGGGGTTGTTCACCTTTGAGTTAACTTTTAGTATGATGTAGAGACTGGTATTCTGAGACAATTTTCAATTGGTTTTCATTTTTTATTATTTGTGGTTTTATAGTTATTTAGCTTTTTATTCAGCAGCTCTCTAGTTTGCAGTGTCAGCAATTTGGTTTCTAGGGAACAAATTACCCTAGTAACCCTGCACTGATTTGAATAAGAGACTGGAATATGAATAGGAGATGGACTGAATAGAATGATAAGTAATAAAAAGTGACAATAACAATACATTTGTAGCCTTACAGAGCATTTGTTTTAGATGGTGTCAGTGACCCCCATTTGAAAGCTGCAAAGGAACAGAAGAAAATTGCAAATCATTAAAAAACTATGAAAAATAAATAATGAAGACCAATTGAAAAGTTTTTCGAATTGGCCCTTCTACAATATACTAAAAGTTAACTTGAAGGTGAACCACCCCTTTAAAATATGAAGATCCAAATTATGTATTCTGGATAACAGGTCCCATACCTATACTATGTAATTGTGATGGATGGGTTATTGAATATTTAGACCATAAGAGTGCATGTGTTGGCTTGAATGAGGAACATAATCTATTCTTACTTTTGGACCAATCACAATTTGCTTCTTTGTGTGGCAATTTTTGTAAAATGGTTCCAGGAGATAATATTTTGTTGCCAATCTCTAGGGGGCAGATTTACTAAGGGTTGAATTTTGAATGGTAAAAAATTCAAATTCGACCATCAAAATTTTGGGGGGGGGGGTCATTTTCGATTGAATATGACTCTAATATCTCTAATCTCTAAAACCACCTTTGGTCAAGGCATTTATTAAAATAACCAAACAGAAAATAAATGTAAACAATCCAGAAAAAGATCTGAATACCTAAAATCTAAAAAAATTTGAGCTTTTTAAAAAAAATTGGAAATTTGAAAATCTGTGTTTTAAAAGTTAAAGAACTACTAGCTAGAGGTAGTGGCAAGGGAGAATAAGACAAGAAGAACAAGAGATGTAGACATAGCAGGTTTAGAAGTCAGAATCACTGAATCATGGGAAATCATTTAGAGAAAGTCCAATTCAGCAGCAGGTCAGTTAGAGAAGAGAGCAGGGAAAGCATTCAAGTGCAACCAGGCAGAGAGTAATGCATGGGCAGTAAGGCAGAAAACATCAAGTAGAGTGGCAATTCCAGCACAGCACAGGCCAGTTAGAGCTCGGGTCACACAATCAAAACATTAGTGGAAAAAAATACAAAGAAAGCAGTTAAGCAGTCAATGGTGAGACCAATAATACAAATAGAAATGGAGGACGCATGAAGGCACAGCTATGCTGCTATTACATTTATTAATGTGTGTTTCTGCATGTTCAGACACACAACCCTTTACATTTAATATAATAGGGGGTGGGAATATATAAATATAAAATATGTAAATAAATAAATATATTTATATAACATGTTTCAACGTTATATAAAAAGACACCCATTGCACAGCAACTTCAAAAATGTAAATGTAATAAGCACAACCTGGTGAAAGCCTGTTTTTGCTTTGGGGCAATAGAGTATACCCACCATATCAAAAATTCTATTGCCTGGCGAGGCAATTTTGAGCGACTTTTAAAATCGTGCCGCTGCGTGTAAATAAGCGCAGGCGACTTTACGTGTCGCGGGTGCGCAGCGCGACCAAGCTATTCGGGGAGATACGTCGCGGCGATAAGTCACCAGGCGACAGATCTCCCCGAAAGCGCCCCGTCTGGCCTTACCCTAAGTTAGGAAACTGGGCAGCAAACTGGAAAATGAGGTTCAATGTTGATAAATGCAAGGTTATGCACTTTGGCAAAAATAATATAAATGCAAGTTATACACTAAATGGGAGTGTGTTGGGAGTTTCCTTAAGTGAGAAGGATCTTGGGGTTTTATAGATAACAAGTTGTCTAATTCTGGGCAGTGTCATTCTGTAGCTACTAAAGCAAATAAAGTTCTGTCCTGCATAAAAAAGGGCATAAACTCAAGGGATGAAAACATAATTATACCTCTTTATAGATCCCTAGTAAAACCTCATCTGGAGTATGCAGTGCCGTTTTGGACTCCAGTCCTTAGGAGGGATATAAATGAGCTGGAGAGAGTGCAGAGACTAAGTGCAACTAAACTGGTTAGAGGGATGGAAGACTTAAATTATGAGGGAGACTGTCCAGGTTGAGGTTGTTTTCACTGGAAAAAAAGGCGCTGATTACACTTTACAAATACATTAGAGGACATTATAGACAAATATCAGGGGACCTTTTTACCCATAAAGAGGATCACCAGAGGCCACCCCTTCAGACTAGAAGAAAAGGACTTTCATCATTTGAAGCAGCGTAGGTGGTTCTTCACAGTGAGGACAGTGAGGTTGTGGAATGCACTGCCGGGTGATGCTGTGATGCTCATTCTGTTGATGCTTTCAAAAGGGGCTTAGATGATTTTTTGGACAGACATAATATCAAAGGCTATTTTGATACCAAATTCTATGGTTAGTATAGCTATGGGCCTATATGGTTTGTGTGAAAGAGTGGAGGGGTGTGTGTGTATTCTGGGTTTTAATTTGGAGTGGTTGAACTTGATGAACTTTGTCTTTTTTAACTATGTAACTATGTCATAGAAAGCAGTTGAGCAATTTCTAATGTTTTCTTCTGACATGTTTAGGCTACTAAAAAAAACACTGAGGATAATCTACTGAATTCACCCCTTATGTCATATCTGTTCTTCTCTGAAGGGTCTCATTCCACAATACATTTGCCATGTGTCTACTGTAACTTTACCTGCACTTGAGCAATATTGTCTCTCTGAGCCTATAGTCAGTTACAGGTTTAAACTTAGCCTAAGACAGGGTTAGACGGGTTCCCACTGGGGCCCACTGTTTTTTTTTCCCGGAGTCCTCCAGGCCCAGTCCCTCCCTGGCCTTTAAATTTAAAACCTAAAACCACAGTCACAGGGAGAAAACCTGCAACCATAGTGGTCATCATTCATCTACCAGCATTGAGGTTCTTCTTTTAAATGCTTCCACATTATCTGTGCACAAATTCATAAATTAAAATTGAATAAAATATTAGTTACTCTGAGAGACTAATTTATCACAAGGTTTTTCTTAACTTGATTGCTAAAAAAATAGCTTCAAACAAAAACAGAGAACAATGAAAATATGTGTTTAATATCTCTATACATTAGGTTTAATATTAATTTCACACTGCTTTACAATGACATTCACAAGTAAAAATGCATGCTAAATACTAGAGAATATATAACGAACAATGTTTGCAAAAAACATCTCCAAATGGAAAAAAAATAAGGGTAGGTGTAGAGGAATATTTCAAATAGTATCTTAGGGGGAGGCAAAATGGGATGAATGCATTTTTTATTTAAGAAATATTTACCCTTTATTAAAAAAAAATATATACAACGAATAAAATCTAATTCCTAATAAAATCTAAAGTCTGATTAGAAAGCTTTTTTTTATAAAGGGGCAGTGATCTAGTTGTCTGTAAGAAGCTTTTTTTTTTACTTTTCTTTTTCTCTCTTTGCATTATTCTACCATAGACTCTTTAATGTCAGAGTTTGTTTGCTGTTAGTTTACTCTGTTTTTGCCACCAATTACCTTAAGGCATAACCCATGGATAAATATTTTTATTTATGGGCATCCTTCAAAATAAATGTTAAAAAAAAACAGTTAGTCTGTATCTTATTACAAAAAAATCCGAAATGGTCGGATTTTCTGGCAAATTTTACTTTTTTTCATGATTTATTTCTGTTTGTACTTTTACATTCTGATCTTTTTGTAACTTTCATGTCATCTGTGGCTTCAAAGAGCTTTAGTTAGTGGGCCGACCAGAAAATGCGTCAGTAATCACTTTCAAGTGAACAATGCAAATGAATAAAGATGAGAAGGGCATTATTTCCTAATATTAAAATATATATATATATATAAAAAAAAAATATTATCTTAGTCTGTAAAATATGATTACATTTTTAATTAATTGCATGTTTGAGCAAAATGAAAGATTTAAATTCACACTTAGAAATAATATTTTTTCTGAGTGCACAGAAATCTGGCCCACGGACACCACTTTGTACAGTGATGTGTGAAGGTCAGTTACACCAAGCCTTTGTTAATTCTAGGCCAACGAGTCAGATGTTTAAAGAGAAAATGTCAAGTTCTTTTAGGCTTCAAATGACCTTTTAAAGCAGATTGGGGATTTGTAGCTTTACACGTAAAATTTCATATTTTATATGGCAGCATTTAACAAATGATCAAATGCATGTCACAGAAAGGCCGTTATTTATGGGCTGGCATTTTATGCCTTAAAGGCAGATGTTAGATATATCCATTCACTCGTAAAATAATCAGGAGCTTTATTTTATTCTGTGCACCTATTAGTCCATCATTTTGTGAATACTTGAGGCGTCTATGCCAGAAGTACAACTAATTTTACCACTGGGTCCTCATGCCAAAGAAAATGTGTAATGGGTTCTATATGTATTTTCTGCTCCCACAAGAGAATAGTAGGGCTCAGAGTGATTGATCGCTCAAGAACTCAGACCTGAAAGACTCGGACAAGATGATTTATTATGACTGGAAATGTAGTTACATGTTTTGTATTTTAACTGAGCAAAAATATACACTAAACAAACTTCCACAGTGAACAAACAACAGTTAAAAAATTCCAGTCCAGTCTATAAGCACTGACAATTGGAAGCTGAAAATATAAAACGTTGCCATTACTACACACATTGTAGCCTCTTTTTTTTCTTGCAATAAAAGGTACAGTATGGGACCTGTTATCCAGAATGCTCAGGACCTGGGGTTTTCCAGATAATGGATCTTTTTTGTAATTTGGCTCTTCACACCCCAAGGGGGTTATTTAATAAGCTACAAATGCAAATATTCCAAAAAAAAATCTGTATTTTTTTGTAGAAAATCAGACTTTTAATAAATCACGTATTTTTCGGGAATTTATATATATGGGATGGAAAAAGTGTGAATCTGAAAATCTATAAGCTGTCGGGGTCCTGTAGAAGTCCATTTCAATATCATGGTCAGCTCTCAGTTTTGGTGAAAAAATTAGTTTTTCCTGCCAAAAGTCTGATTCCAGCGAGAAAATTTGACTTTTTGGTGAGAAAATCTGACTTTTTGGTGAGAAAATCTGACTTTTGGCAGGAAAATCTGAATTTTTCCAATTTATTTTAAGAACCGATTTTTAGCGAGATTCTTCTATGATAAATAAGGTCCAATCAGCAATTTGGAGTTGGTTGGTCTTTTTTTTATAGAAATAATGAGATACATCAGCTTATGGTGAAATTGCAACAAACCAATTGGGCAAAATGATAGAACCTAACCAACCAATGTACTGTATAAGTAAATATATGGGGTCATTTATTGTTCTCAAAGACAAGGAAACCCACTGTAAATAATCTTTACCTCTACTAATGCACCAGCTAAGCTACTCAAACCACTAAATGTTTTTCCACCAAAACTGCTTAGTTTTTGTTATATAGATAATTTTTCTATCTCCACAGTACTTTGTCACCTCACCTGCCATCTTGACAAGTGACTGGCTTGATACTTCAAGAAGAAGTATGCCAGATGATTTGGAAGAAAGATAGGGTTCAGCATGATTGAATTAGAAGCAACTGTGATGAACAAAATGTGGAGGAACAAGTACTGATATGTGTTTAATGTGTTTAGGAGGCCTTCTTCTATTGGACTGCCCTCTTCTCAGCGATATCCTTGTGAGCATCGCACACAGGCTAATCAGTTAAGACTCAATCAAGTCAACCCATCCGTAGCCTATTTTTTGCTATTTTTTTTAAATGAAAGTAAATTATTGAAAATTGTATACATTTGTTTACATTTAAACAGTTATTACACAGACCCTCCATAGTGACAATGTGTATTTCTAAAGCTTCAGAAGCACTGCATGAAGTCAATGTTGTAAAGGAAATTTGGCAAAGGAAAAGTTGGAAACCCAACTTTAGGCAAGTACCTAATGTACTTTAGAAAATCCATGTTGACACAAGGAGGCAGGGGAAGGTCCAGATTGTAGGAAAATATAGTGACTCACTTGATTTGAACAAACACTGATTCTGTTATTGAGATTGTAAAACCACACCTTTTTAACCACATATTGCACTTTGAAAATGGTACCATATTTTGCTGCCTAGACATAAAAGCTTTACAGCCTTCTTTCAGTACTTAGGTGCCAAGCTAAGGGTTCTGGATGGGCACGATGGTAAAGCAAAGTCTTTGAGCAGAAGGTCACGGAACAAGGAGTAAACGGATAGCGTAGTCAAAACCAGACCGGGTCAGTGCAGGCAGAGTACAAGCAGAATCAGACAGGCAAGGGTCAAACCAGGAGATCAATAAAGGGGGTACAGATACAGAAGAGTCGATTACCAGGCAGGGTCAGGATTTCAGAAGTCAGGATTGTCAAAAACAGGCAGGGGTCACAACAAGGTATCAGATAATAAAAGCTTCAATAGCACAGAGGCACCAGGAACTCTCAAGGAGGAAACCTATAATGGAATTTCCACGCCATTGCGTGCTGACGTCAGCTCGCCAGCGTGAATGTGCCTATAAAACGAGCAGAGCCCTAAGGAGCCAGTAAGGAGGAGGAAGCTGCACTGCAAAGAGCAGCACCACGTGTTGGGCATCCCACTGAGGGGGCGGCCGGTGTCCCTGCTGACCCCCTCCCACTAGACCACCAGGGTGAGTTGTTATTTGATTGCATTAGGAAGACTTGAGTGAAAGCTCTGTTTGGCACCACAGGTAAAAAATACTAGAAACTTAATTCATATCTGAATTCTGACATAAAGTTGTGCTAGCCTCCAAATCATTTGCTTTCTGATTGGGGTAAAAGAAATACAAATTGGAAAAATAAGGACAAAGAAACAGTTTTTGGAAGTACAAAGCTTATCAAATCTGCATGTTACCAAATAATGTATTAAAATTCTTCTTGGCAACAGTTTGTGCAGTTTAATAAGATAATGGAATACAAATTAAATGCAATATCTCCAACATCAAGGTGGAAAAACAACTGCCAAAGCCAACTGCTCTATAGCAGTCTATCCAGTTTCAGTTGGGCTCCAATATGTTCTTGGAAATTTGGCCTTAGCCTGTAGCTATATTTATATTGTGATGTATAACATGATGTGGTTTCCATGGCTAGGTCAGCAAGGACCAACCTTTGGCACTGCAGATGTATTGAAAGAAAAACCTTTGAGTCCCACAGACAAGGGCTGTAGTGTAACAATGTCTACAGATGATTGTAGATCATCTGGTCTTGGTTATCAGCTATTTTGAGACCCTTCCAACGTGTGACATGCTGGTATAATCAGAGCCTTTGTTTAACAGGCGGGAAATATTTTAATTTAGAAAGGGAATACATTGCAAAGCCAATGCACCCTGTTAATTCTCAGGTATTAAACATGACTAAACTGAATGAACACCGTTCATTAACATGCCTACTGGTCGAGGTCCAGGGCAAGGAACATAGTAACCCTTCTTTTGAAGGCAGACATTAATATTATTGCTTATTTTTCCCTGTATTCAATATATTAACATTCCCACATATGTTAAAATAATTCTGCCCAATTGCTTGATAGATATTTTGCATCAAACACTGACCATCAGCTCACATGTAAGTAGTACCCTGCCAATGCTGTGATTAGATGCTACTGTTTCTAACTTGCTTCAAGGCCTCCATGGCTGTTCCTTTATTTATGAATCTATGGTGTGACATATGCAAGAGAATATCATCATTGGTAGGCCTTTCCATAAAACAAAAAAGAGCTTTTTTTAACTATTTATAATTAAAAAGAAAATAACGTTGCACTTGCTACAAATTTAGAATAATTTTACAGTATTGTAGATAACCACACTTTTATCACTAAAGTGTTTTAAGTTTTAAAAATTTTTTCTGGCATATTATATTAATGTTCTGATGACAATATCATCATTTCGTATTTAGTATTATCAGCTAAATATCCGCAAATCTTAGCACTCAGGAAATCTGCCTATACAGATTTTTCTCCATCAGTTGGGACATGGGTGGATATGTCTACATCAGGAGCGCTCATACGGGGTCTACTTTTAGCATCCAGTTCTATGGAAAATATTACTTAAATATTGATTTCTGTGAAAATGTACATTGTTAAATTTAAACATGTATTTCTTATGTAACCTTAACATATAAAAAAAATCTGAATGAAAAGGATGAAATAGGAGGGTAATTTAGACAAGCTGTTTGCTGACAGTTTCCTGAGATCTTCTGATAACAAGCCAAAGATCTACTGGTAGAACACGATCTACCTTTTGGGTACCTGTGCTCTACACCCAACAATTACATGATATTGAGCAACTAAAGGTACAATATACAAAGGCATTCTTGTCTTTAACACCAGTTCAAGGTAGGTGTTTGGTACAGGGCTGCCTAATGTTGATGAACACTTCACCTTGTGCATTTCTATTAATGTGTAGTGGAAGACGCAAGTTGAAAAGGGGGCGAGTGTTGCACCATTAAATATGTCCAAGTGTGCACAAGCAGTATTTGATGGGCTTAAAATGGGTACAATTTGGTGCAGGTCAGCCTGAAATCCACAGGACCCACCATTTACCTGTGTGTCAGTGGGTTTGGGTCGACTTCCACACAGCTTTTGCGTGCTGCGGAAGGGTTCGGCTGAACTTCACCATGTGCCCACCTTACTATTCCCCTGCTTTTGCCTCCTGTTGTTGGTTCTTATAGACTCGCAGCTGCATGCTGTGCCCCTTCTGTGACATCAGAGAAGGGCAGGGTGCAGGTAATAAACAAGCGGTTTAGGGTTGGGTGCGGGTGAACTTTTTGTCAACCCGCCCATTAATATTCCTTATGTCTGGGGTATTTCTTATAGCTCTGCAAGAAAGAAAAACCTCACTCCATTATTTTGCTGTTTTTAGCAATGTAGCAGTTGCTTTCCTTTTAGCAAGCTGTAGAATTACATTATAAACATCTTCTGCTATAACATCACAGTTATTATGCAAGATTCCTACTGTTTGCCTAGGTCAAGGGCACAATATTATTGCAGGCTTTTTCACAAGGCACTGGAATTCTAGAAAATAAAACTATAGTAATTGCAAAAGGATTTATTATTACCCCTTTCTACAGGTTTTATTTTAGTGAAGAAATATTCACATGTATTTTTATGTTTCACCCATTTGGAGTATCTTGGCCTTTAAGTTGGCTTTTACAAATATAATCAGGAATAAAGTGAAGCATCTACCAATTAAAACAATGCGTACTTGTGATTATGCTCCGTTACCGCCCGTCATGAGTTTTGAACAACTAATGCATTTAACAGAAACATGCTGGGGCCGTGAAAGAAATAATTAGTTGCCATCTTTGGATAATAGAGTATTTTAAAATCAATTAACCTTAATGGGCAGACTTCTCTAATTTTCTCCTTATTTCACTGTTTGACACATTGTGTTGTTGAATTGACGCCTCACTGACAAATAGTAGCCCAGAATCCCCTAGAAAATGTAATCTTCTCCCAGAGAAATAAAAAAGCATTTCATTGAATTTTATAGCTGGCCATAATTTAAAGAGGCTTGGGCCATTAACAGAGTGAAATCTGAAATTCTTTTCCTCTAGACTGTTTGCTAGTCATTTGTAGTAAAATCCTGTTCACTATCTTATATGGATGTAGTAGTATGATCCAGGGAACAAAATATGTTTTTTTTGTGTTCTGTCAGTTCAGGGCTTTCATGTGTACATTTTGACATGGAGGTAGTTCCAGGGTTCCACTAGCAAGTTGCATCAATTATTATATTTAGTGATGGGCGAATCTCACCCGTTTTGCTTTGCGGAAAAAGGGCGAATTTGTGGCAAATTCCCGCGATTCGCGAAACGCCAGCAAAAATTCGCAAAACGAGTCGCGACTCGTTTTTTTGGCGAATTTTCGCTGGCGAATTTTTGCTGGCGTTTCGCAAATTGCGGGAATTCGCCACGAATTCGCCCTTGGCGAATAAATTCGCCCATCACTAATTATATTATATTTTATGATAATTCCGTTATTAACACCGTTCACCAGTTCAGCAGGGACACCATTTATAAAACAAAATGCAGGAAATGTCCATTGCAAATGTTTACCAAATGGATACTTATTTGATGCATAATACTGGTTCATTATGGACACCAAGGAGCAGATTTACTAAGGGTCAAAGTGAAAACTTGAATGGAAAAAAAAAATCGAATTTTTAAGTAATATCTGGCTACTTCGACTATCAAGGAGGCCAAAATTCGATTCGAATTTTAAACAAAATTTAATCAAATTTTAAAATTTGACCATTCGACAATTGCAGTCACTGTCAAATTCAACTTTTCGCCACATTAAACCTGCCAAATTGCTATTTTAGCCTATGGAACCTTTAAAGGAAAACTATACCCCCAAAATGAATACTTGAGCAAAAAGCTTGAATCCAAAAATACTCCACCTAAAACCAGTCAAGGTTTACTATTACGCTAGCAAAGCCTAATTTGCATACGGCGGGAACTTTAACTTATAATAGAAGTATATGTTACAGCCACTACATTCCACTACACAAGCCCAGGAAACCTTTAATAAATAAAATAAAGTTGTCCTATTGCCCTACATGTGCCCCCTGTATAGTTGTGTTGCCATATGTTAGGAAATGTAGGGGGGAAGAAGGGTAACCCCCCCAAAAAATTATCGATCTTTTTCAGACTATCACCCTCCTATGCTAAAATACGGCAGCATTTTTTTTTTCAACCTCCTATTGTATTGAACTTCGCCTGGTCTGACCAGGCGAAGTAACGTCTAGCGTAAGTGCTATTGTAGAAGAAAATGCTCAGTGAATTTGCAAATTTACTATCCTTTGTCAGTGCTCAACTTCGCCTTGCATAAGGGTGCGAGTGAATTTGCGAGGTTGTGAAATGACGTCACGCTGGCGAATTAGCGTTCGTGTTAGACGCTTCGCGCTTTAGTGAATTTGCCCCGTAGATGTGCCAGCTGGCTTCTTCTTCTTCTTCATCTATGTACATATGTAATGCACATGTATGTGAATGCCATTAAAGGAGTTGCTCACCTTTGAGTTAAATTTTAGTATGAAAGTGGTATTCTGAGACAATATGCAATTGGTTTTCATTATTTGCGGTTTCTGAATTATTTAGGTTTTTATCCAGCATCATCAGCTCTCCAGGATTGCAATTTCAGCTGGTTGCTAGGGTCCAAATTACCTAAGCAATCATGCATTGATTTGAATAAGAGACTGGAATTTGACTAGGAGAGGGCCTGAATAGAAGAATGAGTAATAAAATGTAGTAAGAACAATAAGGGTCAAGTTTCGAATTAAAAAAAAAATTTGACCATCGAATTTTTTTAAAGGGCATTTTTGAACGAAAATGGATCAAATACTGTAGGTCCGTTTTCGAGCGAATAAAATTCGTTCAAATTGTTCAAATGCATTGTTCAATTCGAACAATTTTGGGAGAAATCTTTTGAATTTCAAAAACACTTCTTAAAGTTTCCAGGAGGTCCCCCATAGGCTAACATAGCAATATGGCAGCTTTAAGGTGGTGAAGTGTCGAATTAAAATTTTTTTTTAAAGAGACAGTATTTCAAAATACAAATTTTTTCAATTCAAATTGAAATTTGGGCTATCCCATAGTCGCAGTAGCCAAAGATTACTTTGAAATTCGAATTTTTCAAAAATTTCACTTCAACATTTATTAAATCTGCCCCCCGATGTGTAACCTTATAGAGCATTTGTTTTTAGATGGGGTTACTGACCTCTGTGAAAGTTGGAAAGAGTCAGAAGAAGGCAAAAATAAAAATAAAATGAATGAAGATCAATTGAAAAGTTGCTTATAACTGGTCATTCTATAACATTCTAAAAGTTAAAGGTGCCATTATTTCAGGTCAGCTTAACATTGTGTTAGGATATGCAGTGCTGACATCTGTCTGTATGGGAGACAGTAACAGAATCACCTTCTAATCACCTTAAGATGCAGATGGAGATTTCTGCTGTTTGATGAAACCTGTACTGCAGATTTGTAAATAAATATCTCCTTTGCAATACAAAATTTTAGATTTTTTTTACGAATTTAAAAAAAGTAGAATCCTCCTTCAGTGTATTAAAATTAAACTCAAAACTCAAAGACTACCTCTGGGAGCACCTGGATAACACCTGAACTAGGAACTGGCACTAATATAATGGAAATAATATAAACTGTGCACTTTAATACCCCTCCGAATTGTGTATGTATGTTTGTATGTTACCCTCCCATTTAGACTGTAAGGGTAGGGTCCTCCAGCCTTCTGTCTCCTGGACACTAAGGGGGAAATTCACTAAGCTGTGAAAATTTTCGCCAGTGCTACGCAAATTCATGCAAAGTGCGAAGTTACAATAAGGTCGGCGAATAGTGATGGGCGAATCTATACGGTTTGGCTTCGCCAAAAAATTTGGTGAAAATCGTGCATTTTTGGCGTGTCGCGTGGAATTTATTCGGCGAATCGCGGGAATTCGAGCCTGGCGAATAAATTCACCCATCACTATCGGCGAACGGTAGTTGCGCTAGTGTTACTTCGCCAGACCAAGCACATTTACGCTAGCGATGCCTAATTTGCATACATCGTGAATTTCAAAGTATAATAGAAGTATATGTTACAGCCACTACATTACACTAAACAAGCCCAGGAAACCTTTAATAAAAAAAAAATTAAGTTGTCCTATTGTCCTAAACACGTGCCCCCTGTATAGTTGTGTTGCCATATGTTAGGAAATGTGGGGGGAAGGAGGGTAACCCACCAAAAAAAAAATTTCACTCTTTTTCAGACTATCACCTTAGAAAGGTAAAACATGCCAGCGTTTTGTTTGGGACTTAGAAAAAATTTCCAATTTTTTTTTCAAACTCCTATCTATTGTATTGAACTTCACCAGGCGAAGTAACGTCTAGTGTAAGTGGTAACATTCAGGAAAATGGTCATCTTAGTGAATTTGCGTAATTACGATCCTTCGTCAGTGCGCAACTTTGCCTGGCGTAAGGGTGCGAAGTTGCGCTAGTCTATCTACTTCGCGTTAGTCGGCGTTAGTAAATTTGCGAAGTTACGAATTGACGTCACGCTGGCGAATTAGCGCTAGTGTTAGATGCTTCGCGCTTTAGTGAATTTCCCCCCAAGTACTTAATCTGTAGTGTAATTTATTATTATTATTATTATTATTATTAATGTGTATTTATAAAGCACTAACATATTTGGTAGTGCTGTAAAGTAAATGTGTTTATACAACTAAATCACATAAATTATATACATAGAACATCAAAATCAATGCCGGTACAAAAGGTGAGGCAGGCCCTGTGCAGAAAGAGCTTACAATCCAAAGGGAAGGGAATAAGACACAAGGTATGGGAGTGGGCAAGATCAGAATTAAGTGGGTGAGAGATGTGATACTGTAGGTGGTATTGCATTTGGTAGTTAAGCAGAGTGAGAGAAGGCTTCTCTTAATAGGTGTGTTTTAAGAGATTTCTAAAAGCAGAAAGGTTGGGAAAAAGTCAGACAGACCATGGGAGAGAATTCCAGAGGAGGGGTGCAGCCCTTGCAAAGTCTTGAATGCGAGCATGTGAGAAGAGTTGAGTAGCAGGACAGTAGAGAAGCATAGTAAGCAGTTGGGTGAGTATATAGAGATGAGTTCAGAGATGTAGGGAGGGGCAGAGTTATGAAGTGCTTTGAATGTCAGGGTCATTAATTTGAATTTAATTCTGAAAGGTAGCGGAAGCCAGTGCAGGGATTGACAGAATGGCATGGCAGAGGTGTATAATTATATATTATATAATTATATGTATGTGAATTGTATTTCTAATAATGTATTTATTGTTACTTGTTAATGCAGTGACCCTTTTTTGTTATTACTAATGTATTTTTTTTGCTGTAAAGTGCTTTGCCCTCAAGGCAAATAAAAATATACATACATACCAAACTCAAATGTGTGCTTAAGAAGGTGATCATGTAGAAATGTAATAACTCAGTAAAATCCCATTCTACCCATCATTTTTAATTTTCCATTTGTTTCCATTAAATTTTAAACTCTCATTGACTTTTACATGAAATCCCTAGCTTTTAGATGCTGACATTTTTTGCGCTTAATACATTTTGGAAAAAAAATGGAAACTCAAATTTGTTGTTTTTGACACAAAAACAGCCCAATGGAGAATTTGAGTTTTCAAATTTCAGTTTTTAGAGTGATTTGAGTTTTTTGCACTAAAAGTCAGAAACTAGTATGAGCTTCACCAAAAACTTGAAAGTTCAAGATTTATTAAGCACAAAAAAATAGAAAAAATTGAATGTTGAAATTCAGCATCTTAAAGCTTTCAAGTTTAAGAAGAAGTCAATGGGAGGTGCCCGGGGCAAAATTAATGTGGTTTCCGCACACATTTTAGCTTCCAGTTTTTTCAAATATAAAAAATAAAACACATTTGAATTTTGATAAATAGGCCTCACTTGCTGTGCAAGGCCATACAGGACATGAGGTAAATTTACTAAAGGGCGAAATGACTAATGCTGATGATGATTCGCTAGCATTACCTTTTTCAATCACTTCGCCATTTTACTAATGGGCGCTGGCATCACTTCGTTAGCGAAGGAGAAAGACCCTAGCATTGATTCACACTCTACAGCCAGGCGAATTTTCACTCTCGCAAATGGATGTAACTCAGCAAATTCACTAAGATGTGGATTTTACTGAACATTACCTTCACCAGACTTGCCTTCTCCAGCTCTGACCTGGCAAAGGGCATTGGAATGCATAGAACACCCTCAATCTTCAATTACCTACATCATCATTTTTGAGAGTAATATCTTTTAAGTTCAAAAAATTCTTCTGTCTTTTAATTTTTTTCTGGGTGTTATGCTGCAAAGGGCATCAAAATTATTTTTGGCGTACACGGTTTCCCCCATACATTTTCTACCATATGACACATTATTTAACTGTGGGCTTATGTGTAGGGCATTTTTCAAAATGCATCAGTTAATAGTGCCGCTCCAGCAGAATTCTGCATTGAAATCCATTTCTCAAAAGAACAAACACATTTTTTTATATTTCATTTTGAAATCTGACATAGGACTAGACATGTTGCCAATTTCCCAGCTGCCCAAGTCATGTGACTTGTGCTCTGCTAAACTTCAATCACTCTTTAGTTCTGTACTGCAAGTTAGAGTGATATCACCCACTCCCCCCCACCACCACCAGCAGCCTAACAACAGAACAATGGGAAGGTATCCAGATAACAGCTCCCTAACAGCTGCCTGGTAGATCTAAGAACAGCACTCGATAGTAAAACCCATGTCCTACTGCTTTCCAATCAGTTACTGTACATTGAGCAGGGAAAACACCTTCCTGCCAGAAAGCAGTTCCCTCCTAAAGTGCTGGCACAAGTCACATGACCAGGGACAGCTGGAAAATTGATAAAATGTCTAGCTGCATGTCAGATTTCAAAATGAAATATAAAAAAATCTGTTTGGTCTTTTGAGAAATGGATTTCAGTGCAGAAGTCTGCAGGAGTAGCACTATTAATCGATGCATTTTGAAAAAAAATTATTTCCCATGATAGTATCCCTTTAAGGTTCCCTTGGGATGTATAGTTATCAGTGTCAATGTTATGTATTAGATGCACCATGTAACATAAATGCATTCCACTTAAAATTTCCTGCCGTATGCAAATTAGCCTGAACGCAAGACCTCTAGCGAATTGAATCTAGAACTGAACACTAGTGCATCTTCACTTTGATTTTCTCTCACTTTGCAACTTAGTAAATTATCGTTGCCTGAGCAAATTTTTGGCTGGCGAAGTGTTTGCAATGGCTGTGAAGCTGGCGAATTTGCACTCTTAAGTAAATTAGCCCATAGAGGCTGGCTAGTGATGGGCGAATCTGATGTTTTGCTTCGCCAATAATTTGCGAAACGGCAAAAATTTACCAAAATGCTTTGAAGTCTATGGGCAATTTTTTATTTGCCCTTTATTTGCTACTTGCTCATTGAATAACTATATATATATACACTCACTAGTATGGCCTTTCTGCTTGTAAATGGTCACATTAGTTATAATAACCATTTTGGGAGGTGTATCCAATACATCATCCTGATGCATCTACTGCTAGAACTGCCAGATATTAATGAAAAAAACATATCCGTTGCTCATTTCCACATACAACACATGCTATGGACTGTGCTTTTTTTTATGTTACGGATTTACTCAGACCCTTTTGAATCAACCCATTTTATTGCAGCTTTCATTGGAACAAGACTATGCACATCATTCTTTCATAATGTTTATCAGTTCAATCAGCCGTGGGTCTTGCTGCGAGTTCATCTGTCTCTCTTTGATCCACTGCAGACTTCTAAGATTTAGCGACAAATCGTTCCTGAATGGATTGCAGGTTTTTTTGTTTTTTGTTCAGACTTACAATTTCACTATGTCTTTGTGTTTGTCAAGGAAACACACTACTTGTTTTGCCATTGTGAGATTTATTAATGCACTCGTCTTTGTTCCTGATGGATGGCGACCCCACACGTTTCATACAGTTATTTTATCGAGGACACCTGACAACTCCAAGCAGAGCTGAATTTATGAAACCCAGTCTTATTTTGTGAACACGTTGAATTTATGCTGTTTTGACCTTTACGGTTCCTGTAATTTGATTAGCTGACAGTAGCTTTTGTGCCCATAACTGCCTTGGAAATCATTTTCATAAAACTGCCTTCATGCTGTGCCATTTGTGTTCTCACACACATTGTTCTTTGTCAGAAAACACAAGACTTACAAATAACACTGTGTAAGAGAAAGTTGGGGATGCTTGACTGATCAAAATAACATATCTGAAAAGCTTAACACATTAGATCACAATCTATATATATATTGCATATATGACTTTCCATCAGTGCAAAGAAATTGCTTTTAAAATGAACATTCCAGTCTAGACTGTTTGGCCACAGAATATGAGAAGTCCCTTATCTTTAATTAGTTTTTCTTATGTGACCATTTAGCCATCAGCCAACAACTGCATTAGAGGTATTTCACTAGTATTTCACTAGCAATGTATTTCACTAGTCATGTATTGCACTAGTAATGTGAATTGTTCTACTACTCCTAAATGATACTTTAATATGTATACTTATTTACTCACTCCAATGGCCAGCTACAATAATACAAAATTAAGGCATCTGAATAACAGTATTGTGCTGTTTGGGGTTCAAGCCATTAATAACTGGGTTATTTTGGGGAACTAATTTAGCATGAAGGGAACCTGTCACCCCCAAAAAATATTCCAAATCCCATTTTAGCAAGTTAAACAAGCAAAATGCAAAACACTATATAAATTATTTGAATCTTGTTTCCTTTAGTCTGGGAATTCATAATTATAGCAAGCAGGCCGGAGCCGTTTTGTGGAGACTGTTATTAAGGCATGATTTGCAGAGGGCTTGTGTGGGGATGAACAGGGTTTCAGTGGATTATGGGCACAGTTTTGGCATAACTGAGTGGCCAGGGCAGATCAGGGGCATGGTCATGACTGCTGAGGGACATTTTTTTTAATGGGACCCAATTTTATTTGTGGGCAGGACCCAACACCCAAAGGGGCCTAGGTAAATCATATTTGGGGACACCTGGGTAGTGAGAGCTCCAAACTTAGTAGTATAAAACCCCATGATTACTGATGGAATCCCTGCATTCTACTAGTCTACTTCCGAAATCCAGCCTAAGCAAGCAAAATATCCAAAACCCTGAGCATGCTTCACGGGTTTTCTCATTCTGAGCAATGATGTAGGACACATGCAATATGATCATGGTTAAGGATGAAGTGATGTCACAAGGAGGAACCATTTGGGCTGCAGTGTAAAGAGAAAAGGCTGATGGGTGCTGAATATTGGGAACTGAGTAAGTGGCGGTTTAGAATAGCTTAAAGAGCTTTGAAAGCTACTTCTTAATTTGCCATAAATTATTTGTATGATACTTTTACATTACCTGTCTGATCCCCCATGTTCCTGTATGATGGGGCTGCCATATTTGTGCAGCAGGAGTCTGTTATCATTAGAAACTGTAACTAACAGACTGAGATGGGACTGTTAGGTTGGCAAAGTCATGGGGGTAATTTATCAACACTGGGCAAATTTGCCCATGGGCAGTAACCAATGGCAACCAATCAGATTGCTGCATTTGTTGTTCTACTTGCAGCTGGCTTCAAAAAGCTAATCACTGATTGGTTGCTATAGGTAACTGCCCATGGGCAAATTTGCCCAGTGTTGATAAATGAGCCCCTCTGTGTGAGAGAGTCAGGCTTAGGAAATCCTACTAACAATTATATACAAAAACAAACCTCTCAGCAAAAAATGATCAACATGACCTATAGGTAACATTTAATGTACATTCATATGTTAAAATTCATTTTTTAGTGTCAGAATCACTTTAAGAACCATCTGTAGACTATTGGTTGATTCGATACCCATTGTTCCACTTTAATAAAACTTAACTTTTAGGGGCAAGTTACTGTGAATTGGAAAGGGGAATCCAGTTGTTTAAAGTTAGGAATGTTTCTAAGCAATTGATACATTTATTAAAGCTTTGAGCAGTTGAACATCGTTCATTGGATCTTCATACCTTAAGTCTATTAAGAAATTATTTAAGCATTAAATCATGTACAAGCTACTGTTTTATTAATACAGAGAAAAAATATTTTTTTTTTAGTAAAATTTAGTCTATTGGAGATGTATTAATTTTCAACACCTTCTAACACATCATCATTGCCCACACATCTAACACATCATCATTGTTTCCTGTCAACTCATCATAGAGCTGCAATATTGATAACTCCATAAAATACATAGAAATAAAGGTTGGCACTGGCAGAATGTAAATCAAAAAAGAGCAAAAGAAAAAACCCAAAAAGTAGGAAGAAGGAATGTAATAGGAACATTATTCAGTAATATCGCATAAGCCACCAAAGTGAGATCTTCATACTGTTCTGCAGAGGGTTTTCTTTTTTTTTTTACTGATAATTGTGATGGTAAATCCATTCCTATCCATGACCAAAAGCTTGGTATTACTTCGAATTATCTGCATTTCAATATAAAGGTAGAAGCTGATGAAGCTGGATATTTGTTATTAGTGCCTTTAGTTTGATTGGAATAGCAGCACTCCTATGAAGTATATTCTAAAAATGGTGAGGGTCTCTAGCCCATTGATAGTTACAGCAAACTTACAAGTCCACATCCCACGTTCCTCACTCTAGGTGCACCTCCCGCTGCTGTATGTTCCTCCACGCGCTGGTCTCCAGCAAAACATGCAGTCCAAAAAGTGAAAAAGAGTTAACGACAGTGGTTAGTGGCCAGAGGTTATTTAAAAATCAAAGAGCTTTATTCCAGGCTACATTGAAAAACAGTTAACACGGATCCACATGGAACATACTTCCTGTTCTATGACAATGTGAACACTTGACGCATTTCATGCCTTGTTCTGGCACTTCACCAGAGGTGATGTCAGCAGTTACTCTATGGGGCAGATTTACTAAAGGCTGCATTTTCTAGGTGAAAAAACTTCGAAATTCAACCATCGAAGTTTATTTAAAGGGATTTTTTGATCGAAAATGGACCTATTTCTATCGAATAGGTACATTTTCTATCGAATAAAAATCGTTCACATTGTTCGAAGCGTTCATGTGCAAAATCCTTCGCATTCCTAGGACTTAGAAAAATTTTCAGGACAGGTTCTAGGAGGTCCCCCATAGGCTAAAAAGGCAATTCGGCAGCTTTAAAGGGGAATGAAACCCCCCATTGGCCCCCCTCCCTCCTCCCCCCCCGACCTACCTCTCCTCTCGAGCTATTGCCCCTAAGTCCCTACTTACCCCTTAATGCAGGTCCCCTCCTGCGATGTTCTAAGGGGCCATCTTCTCTCTTCTTTGTCTTCTAACCAATTCTTCTCTTCTTCTTCTTCTCTTCCGGTAACTGAAGGCGCTGGGCACGCATGCGCAGTAGGATGCCAGTACTACTGCGCATTCGCGAAAGTTCACGGAGTTCAATCTGCAAACTCCGTCAACTTTCGGCGCATGCGCAGTAGTACCGTGATACAGATCTCTAGCCCATTGAGGGTATAATTTGATAATAAATATTTGCATTATACTTAAAGTGAATTATAACATGAGCAGAATAGCAGGTAAGTAAATGCATTTTTGAGCCCATCTGCTAGAGATTTCCTTTAAGTTACAGCTTTCCAATAGTACTATTAATCACAAAGAAATGCCCTCCTATCATCAATTTATGTGATCTCGTGATTTAGGTCGAAATCTGACTTTCTGACAAATTTGATTTATGACGTGATACATTTCACTTTTTTCCTGATGACAAGTTTGGACACCTAACATCTGGTTGTTTTTTAACATTGAAGCTTGGAGAATTTTAATTTTCATGCCATTTTCAAAAAACATTGATGAGGACAATATATGGTAATACATCTGCATTGCACAAAATAGGGAGGGCACCACATTCCTCTGTGCAAAAAAGATCCTCATTGCTCCATTATTATTGGAATCTACATTTCCACAAAATCTCAGTATAAAGACTACACAGAATCTTAGGGACGTAGGCAAGTATTCATCTTTATCCTCCTATCAGATATGTTTGGCCAAATCCAAGGGTCTAGGCATCTTGTTTCAGATAATTAAAACTTGTACCTTGGTCATCCAATTTGTGCTCCGAAATTTACATAGTCTAGGGTTATATTCCTGGATAAATAATTTTGGAAAAGAGGTGTTGCTGGAGTCCAGGAGACATAAAACCTGAAGAAATTTTGACTCTATCCCAGATCGTGGCCAATGTCTGTTTTGGTGTGAACCAAACCATATAAATCCAATGGGGACCATTTAAGCCTAAATGAAGGGTAGTCAATGTACTTCCATGTAAAGTATAAGATTTTAGTCTGGAAGAGTTTAAGTTCAGAAATGTTTATTAAACCAGAATGGTATAGTAGTAGTAATATAGAATTTAAGGCAGTATAGTCATTTTAACCTTTTTACTTTTACTGATCCAAGAGATCTGTAAGAGATCCAAGAGAATTCTTCCATTCACAATATGCCTTTTTTAATGTTTCTCTTCACTATATATAGGGGCAGATTTACTAATAGTCGAATTTCGAAGTTAAAAACTTAAAAATTTGACCATCAAATTTTTTTAAAGGCCATTTTCGATCAAAAATGGACCAAATAGATCAGTTTTCGGTGGAATTGAAATTGTTCAAATCATTCTAATGCATTGTTCGATTCGAACGATTTTAAGCAAAATCCTTCAAATTCCTAGGACTTCTAAAAAGTACAGGTCAGGTTGTAGGAGGTCCCCCCATAGGCTAAAATGGCAATTCAGCAGCTGTAAGGTCGCAAAGTGTCTAATTCGAAAGATTTTAAAGAGACAGTACTTCGAAATTAGAATTTTCTAATTTTTTCAATTCAAATCAAATTTTTGGCTATTCGATAGTCAAAGTAGCCCAAAATTACTTTGTAATTAGAATTTTAAGAATTTAGCTCGAATACTCACTTCCACCCTTAGTAAATCTGCTACTAAATATATAATAAACATATATAATAAAACTTTTAGAGTTTTTTTATCAAAGGTTGAGTTTATGAGGTTTGAGATTTTTTTTTTGTGAGGTTTAATTTTTCCATCCCCTTAGCAGGGCCAGCCCGCAGTTTAATACTGTTGTAAGTTGTCAAATCTCCCTTACAGCAATGGTCCCCAACCATTTTTACCCGTTAGCCACATTAAAATGTAAAGATAGTTGAGGAGTAACATATACATGAAAAATGTTCCTGGGGTACCAAATGAGCTGTGATTGGCTGCTATGTAGACTGCCAGCCTGCATGAGTTTCTATTTGGCAGTACCACTGGTTTTTATACAACCGAAATTTGCCTCCAAGTCAGGAATTCAAAAATAAGCACCTGCTTTGAGGCCACTGGGAGCAACATCCAAGGGATTGGTGAGAAACATGTTGCTCCTGAGACATTGGTTTGGGACCACTTACAGTATCACCGTATACCTAAAACAGGACCATCAGGACAACTTGTGCCAGCAATGGCTGTAAAGGTGGTGTAAAGATAATATCGTACGAAACTAATTTTCGTACGATAATCGGTTGTGTATGGTGGGAAATGAGCCGACCGATATCGTCAGAAGATTAAGATATCGGTCGGCTGGTTGATCGGACTGGACGGAAAATTTTGATCGGATGCCTTTGAAAGCTCCCTGAACATCGGCCATTGTTAGTGCTGAATCGTCAGATACAAGTAGAATTCTATTGTTTCTACCTGTATTTTGACGATTCAGCTCTACACATGCTGGTGTCCCCTATACATGCTGGTGTCCCCTCCACATGCTGGTGTCCCCTACACCGCTGGAACTGGGGAAACTGGTAACTGGTCATTTCAGTGCAACCTGTAATCCAAATGTGTTCCAAACGCACTTTCCCTATATTAGTATTTGCATTATTACAATTTTTTTAAAAGAGTAGGTTAATTCAGAATCCATAAAGGAAGTCCCATATCATACTTTGTACTACAACAAGACTGTGGCATGGACAAATATAAAAAAAAAAAAAGGAAACGTAATTCAAAAAGAGTTTTGTGAATAGTTGCCGTCATTTCATTTTGCTGAGTTAAACATTCATGTGTCATCTTGATTACATATTATCAGCCTTTATCATGATATTGCATGTTTTTAGGAGCCCATCATTTGTAGATGGCTGGCATCTTGAGTGATTTAATGAAGCTCAAATGTCTGAGTAGTCTTTTGCATATTTTTGAGCGGCCTGATTAAAATAGCTCTCATCATGCAGCATGATCCCTCAGGTTGCTTTACAGAGGCTATAATTAATCATAAATCATATTCTTCACATAATAAGATTCTGTACTTGAGCTCAAAACTGCGCAACTCCACATGGCTGCATTAAATGCCCATTGTACAGCTCTTCAGATTCTGCACATATTAAAGCCATTGTTCCATGCCATAAACAGCTATTGGTATTCATAGCACATTGGTGGCTTCTGTCAGTTGTAAATAAAAGTCAGTCATTCAATAGACAAGAAAATATTGTCAGGATTTGATCACATAAAAACCTTCTTTTTTTGCAGCCTGACCCTGACAATGCGCAAGCTACAATAAATTCTATTTTTATAAATATTTGGCTGTATAGTTTTATTTAAGTAGCTTTAATTAAATATACAGTAATGCACATATCTAACCATGCATTGCTAGTACAGATCAGAGGAATAATGTAATAGAAAATATTAAACAGTATACAGTTTCATCAAGATGAAGTGCATGCTATTAACATAAATAGGATGAAGGGGGTCCCTTTATATGTATATGATTATTATTATTAACAGGATTTTATAAAATACTGACAATACTTACAAAATTCTGCAAAAGCATGGACACAAATATATATTGTGCAAGAAGTAAATAGGGCCCTTATTAGAGCATGTATACCGTATATATATATGTATATTTATTTACAGTATATATATATCTCAAAACAGGGGGGTTCTGGGAGCACTCTAAAGGCTTTAAAGTATATATAAGTATTATAAATGCTAATGCATATACACCCAAAACAGGGGTTATTTTGTTACAAAGTTGTAGCACCCACAACCCCCCCTGTTTTGATATTGTATGTATAGCTGGAAGCTGTGGCGTAGCTTCAG
>CM044441.1:131607120-131637062 GCA_024363595.1 Xenopus borealis
TATTCGACTGCCTACTTCGCCAGATTGAACCTACTGAATTGCATTAGAAGCCTATGGGAGTCCCCCCATAGGCTTTTTTTTCAAACACTTGCTCGGATACCATTCGTACGATTGAACGCCTCGATCGTTCGTATCGTACGAATTTTTCGAGCGCTCTAAGGAAATTTTACGATTTTTTTCGTGAAATCAAATATCGAGGTAATAGATAGCCTAAAAACTATTCGATAAGCATTCGATTCGATAAGGTTGAACTTGATGGACATGAGTCTGTTTTCAGCCTAACTTACTATGTTACTATGTTATCGAATTTAGAAGGAATTTGAGGGATTTTTTACGGAATAATAGTAAATCTGCCCCTAAGACTAGTTTTACAATACACATAACTAGTGTTAGAGTCCTGCAGTGGATTGGGCACCCAAAAAAAGTGGTAGGACTTTTGGGTGCAAGTATTGATGTGGGTATTGGGTCCGGTTGCTGGTCTAATCTACAGTATATTTCTTCTATCATATTATCTATATTATACACTTTTAAATGTTTTGCATTTTTTTCTACCCCACCCGCTTCTGATGATGCAACTTCCAGTCTGCAACAACAGCTGACTGGTGGGTTCAAGCAGGTAAAAATATGGGTTGTGGGTCCAGGTTACAGGTTTTTCTTTTGACACCTATCCATTTTGGAAGAATTTATCCTCTATTAGAGCCTGAAATTGAGGTAAAAAAAAAAATATATTCATGATCATCTTTATTAACCTCATTCAGCTATTTTCTTTGTGGAGAAGAAATGCCACTCCCTCCCTGTGTATTGACTAAAATGAAACTAATATACTCATCAAGAATTGGTACCTTCTGTCTGTAGTATAGAGTAGCTTCAATGCCTCTATTCAGCTTCAGTGTTCTCCAAGTAGCAAATGAGAGAAGAGCACAATTTAACGTGCATCAGAGAAGCTGACAAATTTCAGTATTTAGCCATTTCATTTTGGTTCTTATATTGCTTCAGCAACCTTCTATGACTTCAATATGGACATCTCAAAGAGATTTTCTGAATCACTTTGTTATTGTTTATTAGAGTATTTTAGTCTGATGACTGTAATTATATTAAGATGACATTTTCTTCTTTGAACCTGATATGAAAACGAGGTGCACATTGACAACAATCATTTATTAAATGTTTATTAAATGTTCTTGCATCCATACATGCTCCTTATATTTATGAGAAGTGCCACAACAGCTGCCCAGTCTGTTCTGATGAATAGTTCGTGGGTGAGCTCATTGACACAAGGGCACCCAGAAATTAATGTCAGCCAGGAATAGGTGGTTCTTCTTGAGTGAGTTGTTTCCATAAATACAACTGACTTGCACCAAGCTCATTAGATTCTGAGTATGCACCCCATAGGTGAAGCCATTCTAATGCAAAATCAATGGAAATTGTGTGTAAGCAATTTTCCAAAGGGACCCTTTATTTACAGACCCTTCAAATGGTTGCTATATTTTCATCTATATTGGAGCGTCATGTTGAAGTTTAATAGAAGTAAATGATGCTTTTCCATTACCTGTCTGATCCCCCATGTTCCTGTATGAGGGGGATGCCATATTTGTGCAGCAGGCATCTGTTATCATTACAAACTGTAACTAACAGACTGAGATGGGACTGTTAGGTTAGCAAAGTCAGAGTGTCAGAGTGTCAGAGAGTCAGGCTTAGGAAATCCAACTAACAATTATATACAAAAACAAACCTCTCAGCAAAAAATGACCAGCATGACCTATAGGTAACATGTAATGTTCATTCATATGTTAAAATTTATTTTTTAGTGTCAGAATCACTTTAAAGTAATAGCCATGGTGCCATAACATAGGACATAAATGTACAATTTAACTGCATTTTTACTATAAAAATGTATAATTTTATTATACATTATATTGTGTTATTATTGCAAAGTTCAACTGGCATCCATCTAGCCCTCTACTCTACTCAAACCCCCAGAATTATTTGCAAACTATGAAAACTATTTTTTTTAATATCTTTAAGTAATATTAGTGGTTACTAGTACTAGCAGAGACCATGAAACTATTTTCCAGCATTTTTTTCTTTTCACAAATTATGTCTGCTTAAATAGGATCTCTTTCAGTTTTAGATAAATACAAAAAGTTTGAGTAAGTCAAAGTGAAAATTAATAATGTTTTTATAAATTGTGTGAAATATTCTGAAAAATGTTAAGAACTCAGATTATCTTTTATTTAAAATAAAAGAATGGTCCTTTTAATCCAAGGGTCTCTGAGTCTTCTCCACCCTGTAGCACAAAAAAAGTTACTTGTGTTTCGTCTGATGAAATTTGTACATGCCAAAAGCTTCTGATAGACAACTCATTGGGATTCAGAGCCTGATCACTTTGATCACTGTAATCAGGACCACTTTAATCCTGACATCGATTTAGAAATGTATTAAATCTAAAAACATTGCAATTACTCTTTGAAAGGCTTCACAGCAGGGTATCCAAATCATTTGACTCGCCCATTTTTCTAGTCACTGACTCTTTGTTTTAAGACACATATATCAAGCACTGAAGGTCTCAGCCTTGCTTTCTCTCACTTAAAATGGGATTTTTCCTATGACAAAAAATTTTGGTGTTTTGCAGCTGCTGCTAAGTAAATTTCGCATTGTAAATGTATCTATTTGCATAGTAAACTCACCAACTACTACTGTTTCCAAGGGAGTGGTAACTCATATCTTTTGCCCAAAATGTTCTATATTTACCTTAATAATTTGCTGTTATTCTTAATAATTATACTTTTTTTTTAACAATCTTTTTATTATATTTTGTCTCATTTAGACTATAGTTTGTTAAGTTCATAGTCAGCAAAATAATATGACTTTATTGCTGCCTCAAAAATATTGAATAAAAAATCATTTGATGGTAATTTTAGGTGGATTTTGAGGATTGTCTCATGATTGGCCATATCTTTCCTAATATGCTTCCAGCTGAGTTGTTTTATCAGTGGATAGATTAATAAATAGAGTATATATATTATAAATAGATTATATAACATATTATTGACTGAATCAAACATTTTATTGACAAATGGCAAATCTTGCATAAAAGGATCATCCAAATAATACAACGGTTACTGTCACTACATTTTGGCAGTCATTTTGCTTGATTACAGCAAGGGCAGTAGAAGTAGTAGTAGTAGTAGTAGTAGTAGTAGTAGTAGTTTAAGGGCACATGAGAGTCAAGGGAAAACATTAGTATATAGGACCACATATTACTTTTTTACATCTATAAAACTAGAAGACAAAAATAACAGATTACATATTCAAAATGTTTGTGATTGTTCACCTTGAAATGAAAGAGAAACTACACTTGGGGACAATAGTTTTGTGATTATAGCTGGTCTGTTTGTTTTACTTCCAGAAATTTACTGGTAGCAATGAGACTATTTCATCTAATTTCTGTCAAAACCAGAAGTGTATTAATGATTTATGATGTTCACGTTATATTTGAAACAGTTTTTTTTTACAAATATGTCCCTGTAGAATTGATGATCTTATCTGAAAAACAACATTGATTTCAAAAGTCCACTTCTGTTTATGTAGTTCCCTTAACTGAATTAGAGGTAGAAAAATAGAAATAAAGCATACAACCTAATTAAATGTATAGATTCTAAAAATGTTAATATAAATAGACGATTAAGGATGTATTACATAATATAAAATAGTTTACCCTATTTGCTTAAAAAACTGCTGGAGTAGTCTTAAAATCTTGTAGCACCTTCAATAGGTGGTCAAGTGACATACTAATTAGCAATAAACTTTGTAATCTCATAGTTCCTTTAGCTAATGCCTCACAGGGCTGATCATTGGCTTGCCAATAATTGTATGTACATGTGTCTGCACCTGGCCAACGGAGTGGCATTAGTCTTCAATCTGACTTTCTACTTGGGATTGCGGGGTCTGCTTTCTCTATAGTTATTAGAAATCCCCGCTCCCCAGCTGCTCTACTACCTGCTTTGAATGGGTGGGGAGCAGAGTATACAGGCTGGTTTAGGAGGGAAGGCCCAGCACATTTTGATTATGTCATTGTACTTAGCCCTGCTTATCAATTGTTGAGATTTACTATTGTGTTTTTAAATAAGAGATGCTATCATTATATATTAATTGGGATGTAAAGTTCTACATTTTTTTTTAGAATGAATCCAAATTTGATGTTTGATTCAATTATTTATTAAATTCAAGTACAGTATTTATTTATTTTTTTACAAATGTTTAAGAAATAAGTATTACCTTTATTTATAAGGGGCAGATTTACTAAAGGCCAAATTCTAAAAATTTTTAAATACGACCAGCGAATTTTTTTAAAGGGCATTTTCGAACGAATAAAAATTGTTCGAAATGTTCGCATGCATCATTCGATTGGAACGATTTTGTCAAGATCCTTTGAATTTTCAAAGACACATCTCCGGTATGATTCTGGAAATTGAAGTCATTTAAATACAAACTGTACGGAGCACCAGGCAGATTCCGAAGCCACAGCGCTACGCAACAAGTTGGCGCTATAGAAATACATGTTAATAATAATTAAAACTTGAATTTTTTGTTACCAAATATCATGATTCACAACAGTGTTGCAACCCTCAGGCTTGACGTGTTTCGTGGCCTCACGCCACTTCCTCAGGAGCCAGAGGAATCGCCCCCACCACACTCTCAAATAAGATAAAAATAAAAAACTCAATACACCTGTGAACAAAACCCATTAACCCCATTAGGATGGAGTTAAAACCAAAATTAGTGACCTATACACAAGAATGCAGAATAATATATCCATATGGTGATTGGGGAAACCCATAAAAGGGAAAATGTAGAAAAGAATAACAATATACATAAAGGATATAGTAAATTAGAAAATATGAATTATATAGGTAAAATAAAATAGAATATGTGTGCAACGCACCAAGTTGGCGTTATAGAAATACATGTTAATAATAATAACCAAGACCCGGTATCATAAGAAAACCCTAATAACAAAAAAGGTGTGATACTAGAACAGACAGAAATCAAAACCGTACATAACAACATTTTAGGTCAATTTACATTTTAAATTGACCTAAAATGTTATTTCGTACATACTTATTCGATCGAAAAACCAATTTGAATCAAGTTCGATGGTCGTTTTTTCACTTCAAAGTTCGACCCTTGATAACTCTGCCCCTTAGTGTTACATTTATTAAAATATTTGCATTTTTTTAAATCTGTATCTGTCTACAAATATTGTAGACAACTATCCACACATTTTTGGAAATGTGTTTAATTTCTTTAAATGATGTTCTTAATATACATATGGACATTTTAATGAGTTACTTGAAAGTGGATACAAGGATGGGCCTGTTATCAAGGATGCTCAGGACCTGGGTTTTCTTTATAAAGGGTCTTTCTGTACAGTATTTTAAGGGGGTTATTTATCAAAGTATGGGTTTTAGAGATTTATGAGGTTTTTCATACCTCGAATAAACTCACAACTCAAGTGTTTTCTGATTTATGAAAAAACTGAAATGGGAAAAACTGAAATCAGTGATTTTGGGGTAAAAAAAACTTGAATGGATTGAGTTTTGGCAGATAAAACTAGAATACACTAGAATACACATTGAACTTGAATCACATGAATTAACAGAGTTTTTCGAGTGGAATCCACCAAAAAAACCCAAACATCAGGAAGGCTACAAACATCTTCAAATGGTTCAAGGGACCTCTGCCTGACTTTTAACTGGAATGTTTTAGGATTCTGGTATAATAAATTTGGGGCAGATTTATCAAGAGTCGAAGTGAAAATTAATATTTTTAGTTTTTTGTGTGCTTTGACTAGGGAATAGTTCAAATTTGATTCAAAGTGGCAAAAAAAATAGAAAATTCAAATTTCGAAATTTATCACGTACTGTCTCTCTAAAAATTCAACCATTCGCGATCTAGAGCCTGCCAATTAGCTTTTTTTTAGACTATGGGGGACCTCCTAGAACCTATTTGGACCTAATTGGAGTCAATTGGTGGACTTTGAAAATTCAACTTTGAATCGAATTAGATCAAATGCGCTATTACTTCGATTCGAACAATTCAAATTCGATCGAATATGGCTCTATTCTATCAAAAAAAGTTTCATTCATTTCAGTTGGTCTTTTTGAATTTGAATTTCAAAGTTTTTACTTTTATAAATGTGACACTTGATAATTTTTTACCACTAATAAGGATTCATGCAGTTTAGTTAGGATTAAGTACAAGCTATTATTTTATTATTACAAAGGAACTTACATAAGGAAATCATTTTTAAAAATTAAAATTACTTGCTTAAAATGGACTCTATTGGAGATGGACTTCCAGCAATTCAGAGCTCTCTGGATAATGGAACACATTTTGGCACAGGATAAATCAACAGTATTTGCATGGTTGTAGGTATATTTGACTTTAAAATATGCATCAAATTCTGGAGTAGTAGAGAACTGAGAAAGTCGACAGTTTACTATAGCCTCCGGCATACTGTTTTGCATCTCAGATTAAAGGATTTTCAAAACTAACTGTGATTGTCTTGTCACGGTTGAGATGCACATTAGTTGACTGAGCTAAGTATCAAATATGTGAAATTAGTTGCCATTAAAAGCTTGCTTTAGGCAGTTCATTTCTCATCAGCCAAGCTGTGAGAGCCTCCTGCTGTGGACAGTGAACATTAGCTTACTAAATATTGTTGCTAATCAAACTCTGCATTACAAATTGATGTTTCTAAATTTAAGAAGGTAAAAAAAAACATTGAAGTTGGGGATAAAGTTGATTTTGAAGGATAAAAGGGGTCATCTTTAAACTGCAGGTTTCTTTTCTACAGGATGAAGATATTTTTGGGGTATACACAAATATAATGTACAGTCTTTTATAATGTACAGTATAGGACATGGTTTATTAACAAGGGTTGCCCTGAAATCACAAGCGAAAGACATTGTCAAGACTCACATTTGTACAACTCTCTTCTTAAATGTTTGTTATGAAGAAGAAAGGATGGAGGATAAGGAGAAAGGAGTGATTCCTGTTAAAGTATCATGTAAACATTAAATAAACCATTAGGCTGGTTTTGATGCCAATAAGGATTCATTATATCATAGTTTTAGTAAAGGGCACTGTTTAGTTATTAAAGAGAAAAGAAAAATACAGGTATGGGATCCATTATCCTGAAACCTATTCTGTAATGCTCTGAATTACAGAAAGGCTGCCTCCAATTGACTTCATTATAATCAATCAAATGAACTTCTTTGTTTCCCTGTAGATCAGTCGGCGAATGTGTAGCAAGTTTTGTTGGATTTTATTTTTGCTTTTACATCCCCTTTATTGTTTCCAGCTCCAGCTGCAGGGACAAAGATCATGGAGCCTGATTGAAACAGCCACTGGTTCTGGAGAGTTGGAGAAAGTTTGTATAAAACAATACAAAAACTATAAAATACACAGTAGATTATGTTTAGTATACAAAATACAGCATTTCTATCCTTATTCTATTTTACACTTTCCTTGTCCTTTTGCACTGCATTATCCATTGATTAAAACAGGAAACTGTAGATAAGTGAAACTTTTATTGGCTAACATAAAAGATAATAAAATGCACATTTTTGGGACAGTTTAGGTCCCAAGGGATACAATTATAGAATATGGGCAAAACCAACACTAAGGAGGTTTTCTATCAAAGCTCCAATTTTAGAGTTTTGTATACCTCAAACAAACTCACAACTTGAATCATTTCTAATTTTTAAAAAAATCGAAAGGAAAATACCTTGAATCTGCAGATTTGAACTGATCAAATTTTCTGCAGGGAAAAAACTCAAATTGATTGAGTTTTTGGGGAAAACCCTTTGGAAAAAAACTCATGCAGGCTATTAACTTTTTAAAATTATTCAAGAGACCTTGACAGGCTTTAGATGGTGTATTTTCAGAATTAAGCTGTATATTAATTTGAGTTTTTTTGTTTTTTTCAATAAACTTTAAGTTTTTTTTAACCCAAAAATCTGACCAAAAAAATCAACTAAAAAAAACTCGAATTTTCGTGGAAGACATAACTCAATCCTTAATATTTAACCCCACCAAATTTCAAAGGTATAGCTGATTACATACAATGTGTCAGAGATGATAGCATTCATATGGTCAATACTAGTCCCCATGTCACATACCAAGAATCCTGAGTAAGGAATAGATACAAGATTAAAAATTAGAACTTCAAACATTATGGGGCAGATTTACTAAGGGTTGAATTTGAGGGTTAAAAAACCCTCAAATTCGACCATGGGAATAGCTGGGAATAGTGTGGGAAGTAAAATCCTTTGAATTCGAAGGATTTTACTCCAATTAGATTGGTTGAACGGTCGAATAGAAAATATTTGATCAATCGATAAAATTGTTTGAATCAAATGATTCAAATGATTTTAACCATCGAATATTTTTATTCGATCAAAAATAATGAAACACAATTTGGTAACTTTGATCTGGCTAACTAGGCAGTCGAATAAAAATTTAAAGGGGAAGTAGTTCGACAGTCCAATATTCGAACAGATTTTTATTCAAATTATTCAAATCATTCGATTCGATCGAATTTTCAAAATTTACTGGTCGAAGTGGTCTTTAAAAGCATTCAAAAATTGAAATTCGAATCTTTTTGAAAATTCGATCAAACTTCGAATCTTTAATGTGAATTGATGAATCTGCCCCATGTGTGGAACAGGAATGTAAGGAACTCACCCTGGTGTCTAGTGGAGGGACGGCAGGAACGCCTGCCGCCCCTCGGCGGGGACGCCCGCCGCATCCTCTTTCCCTTAGCGCCGGCTTGTTCTTAGGCACGCGCGGCGCACTTCCGGGTTCCCTTAAAAGCGCAGGCGCGCTGACGTGATGACGTCAGCGTGCATCGGCGCAAAATTAAAACATATTTAAAGGGATTTTTGATGCAATGCGCTGCCCTTTGTTAGGTTCTATTTGTTAGTTCCTGGGTGTGTTTGCCTTACTGTTCCTGACTGATTCTTCTGTGTTTGACCCTTGCTTGCCTGACTATCCTGCTATTCTCCAATCCTGACCTTTGGCTTGTCCGATTACTCTGTTGTCTCGTATCCTGACCTTTTGCCTGTCCCCTGACTATTCTACACTCTCTAATCCTGATCCTGGCCTGTCTGACTATTCTATTCCGCTTGGGCTGGTCCGGCCCGCCTGTTCCATTTTGGCGGTATTCTTCAACCCAGTATCTTTGGTGAGACGATTGTGCCCCTGTGCTTGCCAGAACTCTTAGCTTTGCACCTCTCAATAAGTCCAGGGGGCATCTGAGTAAGCTGAGGGCTCCTCCCAAGGCCAAAGGTGGTCACATAACTGGTGAAGCCGAGCTGAGACCAAGGTGCTTAGCTATTGTTCTGGCTTTTGGTGCCGTTCGTGACAAGGAACAGACATGGAAGACACCTGAAACCTCAGCTATAGGGGTCTTCTTCAGTCAAGGGAATTCTTGGAAATGCCCTCCATTTATATGCATCTTGGTCTAGGTTTGCTGTGAAAGCAATAAATAGCTTCTGTTATCTTCCTAAAACCTTTTTATATTTGATACAGGAATATCTATATAATAATATCTATATAATAATAAAAGCTGTTATTGTTTTCGCTTCTTCCCCAACCAATTGTTTTTCTAATCCATTGCATTAGAAAATGAATTGTTCCTATCAGTAAACGTATACCTGATAAATAAAAGAAAAAAATATATGATATTTGCATAATAAAGAGCTAAATATCCTCTGACAGAATTTTATACAGTATATACAGTTATCGAATCCGTTATCTAGAAATCTGTTATCGATAAAGCTCCAAATTAAGGAAAGGCTGTCTCCCATAGACTCCATTTTATCCAAATAATCTAAATGTGTAAAAATTATTTCCTTTTTCTCTGTAATAATAAAACAGTAGCTTGTACTTGATCCAAACTTAGATATAATTAATCCTCATTGGAAGCAGAACCAGCCTATTGGGATTATTTGATGTTTACATCATTTTCTAGTATACTTAATGTATGGAAATCCAAATTTTGTAAGACCTGTTATCCAGAAAACCCCAGGTCTGGGGCATTCTGAATTACAGGTCCCATACCTGTACAACTTTACTTCTTAATTTTTGTTTTTTGAACTAAATATACAAGTAATTCAATATAAAGAAAGATTTGCATACACACATCCTTCACTTATCCATATTCAAACGTTAATATTGAGAGTTCCACAAACCATTATTATGTTGTTGATATTGACCTTTCAGCCACCAGGATGATTAGGTCATAGATCTCCCCTGAGCACTCAAAATATTCCAATAATATCCACTAATATGTCTCTTCTTTCCTGCCTGTATAGATATAACCAACCACATACGATTCTATTACATATTTGTGGTTAAATCTATTCTTCATTATGCGAAAAGCAGCAGCCCTTGACAACCTTACAAAAGTTGTCCAATACAACTCTACAGTTCCAACTTGGAATAATATTAGACAACCCACTAATTGGAGGAGACAGTCTACCAATCAGAACTCTGCCATTAACAATATAAACGCAGGCATAAGAAAAAATAAGTATTTGCATGTGATTGGCACTCCATATCTCCACTGTTTTTATATAATCATATCATATTAAAATAACTAGAGACTAAAGGATAATTGCAATAGTTGTATTGTGATATTATGTCTGTTATCTACAATGTTCGGGGCCTGGGGTTTTCCAGATAACGGATTTTTCCATAATTTGGATCTTTAGTCTAGTAGAAAATCATGTAAACATTAAGGGGCAGATTTATCAATGGTCGAATTTCGAATTGAAAAAAATTTGAAATTCGACCATGTGAATAGTATGTGAAGTAAAATTCTTCGAGTTGTAAGGATTTTACAGCAATTCGATTGGTCGAACAATCTAATAGGAAAAATGTTTTATTCGATAAAAAATAATGATACCCAATTCGGTGTCTTTGATCTGGCGAACTAGGTGGTCGAAGAAAAATTTAAAGGGGAAGTATTTCGACCAGCGAATAGTCGAATATTCAAATAAAATTAAATTTGAATTATTCGCGTTCGAATATTCGATGGCTGAAGTTGCCTAATTTGCATATCCGAAGATTCAAATTCAAATCTTTTTGAAATTCGATCAAATTTAGTAAATCTACCCCTAAATAAAACCAAAGAGCTGGTTCAGCTTCCAGTAAGGATTAATTATATTTTAGCTTGGATCAAGTACAAAGTACTGTTTTATTGTTATTACAAAGAAGAGGGAAATCATTTTTAAAAATCAGGATTATTTGATTTTAATGGAGTCTATGGGAAATGTTCATTCCATAATTCAGAACGTTCTGGATAACGTGTTCATGCATACCGGTTCCCATACCTGTATTATATATAAATGTGTCCTTGTGCTTTATTCTAACAGGTTATAGATTATCAGAACCCCTCTCTCTGCTGTTAAAGACAGATTATGGTTGGTTAGTATTACATTATTATTACGTTAGCGGTTTACAGCCTCATTAGTGTGGAGTAATGTTGTCTCTATCCATTTTCAATGTCACTATAGCAGCCCTAATAAGATCTGAAGTTAAAGCTGTGACAGATAATCAATTTATAATGCATATTAGGTCTTTTCAGCACGACTTGCTAATGTTTGCAGTGAGAGTGCCAGAGTAAAAACTCATTAATTATCAAGGAAGTGACATATTCAGCCATTAATAATCTGATTATCAAAGACTCAATTCATCATGTTTGAATAAATTTTATTTGCAGATTGCTGGAAGGAAATGAGTACTGGGCACCAGAAATAAACATAACAGGGGAAAAAGAATAAAGAAAAAGTTGATAGCAATAGTCAGATTTTCTATGGAGTGTTGGCCTGTTGCCTTCAGTGGGATTACCTTATCAACCCTTTCATTCCCTCAGAGAGTTTTACTTAACTTTCCCAGCTGCTTAACTTTTTGCATGTATAGTTCGAAGATGTAAACATTAAAGGAAAACTATACCCCCGAACAATGTAGGTCTCTATAAAAAGATATTGCATAAAACAACTCATATGTAAAACCCTGCTTCATGTAAATAAACCATTTTCATAATAATATAATTTTTTAGTAGCATGTGCCATTGGGTAATCATAAATAGAAAATAGCCATTTTAAAAAATAAGGACAGCCACCTGGGATTAGGGATGGCGCGAACGTCGGAAAAAAAGTTCGCGAACAGGTTCGCGAACTTCGGGAAAATTGCGAACGGTTCGCGAACGGTTCGCGAACCCCATAGACTTCAATGGGAAGGCGAACTTTAAAAGCTAAAAAAGACATTTCTGGCCAGAAAAATGATTTTAAAGTTGTTTAAAGGGTGCAACGACCTGGACAGTGGCATGCCAGAGGGGGATCAAGGGCAAAAATGTATCTGAAAAATCCATTGTTGACACAGCGCTGCGTTTTGTGCTGTAAAGGGCAGAAATCACACTACTACTTGGCCAGTTCATGTATAAATACCCCAGAGTTCACACAAAGATGGCAAAGTGGCCAGTTCAGGTATAAATACCCCTAGAACTGGAAAGTGGACCAGTAGCCAGCACATCATCCAGGCACAACTAAAATAGAAAAGCAGAGCCACTGACCATGTGGGTGGGAGGGTGGTGAGCAGACTGCAGGCTGCAGTGTTTGTATTGCAGCTCCTTCCTTTTTCTTTTTCCCTGTGCTGAAATCAGGGAACTGTAGGGCAGTATCAGTGCTGGGCTGGCCAATCTGATCAACAGCTGGATCTGGCTGCAGGGAATGTGAAGGGAGGAGCGAGCACCAAGGGAGCTTCCATTGGAAGGGGAGTCAGTGGTCCAGGGGGTGTGGGGGTGGTCCAGGAGGGAGAGCTTCCTTATTGGCTGCCATGTATCTGCTGGTCTGGGGTGAGAGGGCAAAAAAAAAGCACAAAATTTGGCGAACCCAAAATGGCGAACCTTATGCGAGGTTCGCAAACTTTTGGCGAGCGCGAACACCCGATGTTCGCGCGAACTAGTTCGCCGGCGAACAGTTCGCGCCATCCCTACCTGGGATCCTAGGATCCAACGGTGCACACAAACATACCAAACAAACTATAAAGTTAGGTCACACAAGCCAATTAACAATAAGAGTTGTGTCTTTTGCTTCCACACTTCTTCCTGTTACAGTTAGAGTTGAAATATTTCTGGTCAGGTGATCTCTGAGGCAGCACACAGACCAACACGAAATGGTGGTTCATGGCAAGAGATGTAAAAGGGCAATATTTACTCAAATATATATAACAGGTTGGTAAGATTCTTTAATATGTTGCTCAAGTATTCATTTCCGGGGTATAGTTTTCCTTTAATAGGGGAGACCTATCATTCTTTCCTGTGTTATGTCCTCCTGTTGGACTTAAGTTCTCCAAAAGATTCCCTCCTCCTAATGATGAATGTTGTGTCTGACATGACCAACTCTCCTAATCCTGAAATAGGTTGCAGTAGTTCAAGCGGGACAGGATAAGAAAGAATATAGGACAGTTATATGAGAATAAAAAAAAAAGTGAGGTATCTTGGTAATATTACAATGGTGAAAAGCTGTTGGCAGTTGCATTAATATGAGAATGATAGGGAGAGATTAAAGATAACCACTAGGCAGTGTGCCTAATCAACATGGTGAATGAGCATGCTATCAGTAGACATTGTAGAAGGAAGGCCTAGGTTTTGGTAAAAAGACTATAACTCCACAAGACTCCACTTATAGATAAGTTCTGTTTCAGGAGGAATTGATTCTTCCAGGATGAGATAGCTAGGAGGCAAATAGTATCTGGGACTGATCATCAGTGGTGGATATGTCTAAATATATTTAAATGTCATCCACATATAAGTAATTCTGAAGGCCAAATGAACGGTCGAGGTCTCACAGTGAACAGGGAGAACAACAACAGGCAGAGTAGAGAACCCTGAGGTACCCCAAGTCTAAGTTAAATGGGAGAAGAGGATTGTTGGGGTAAGAGAAAGGGAAGGAGAACCAGGATGCATCTTGATTAAGACAGTAGATAATGTGTCATAGCAAAGTCTGCAGTATCAAAAGCTAAAGACTAATCCAGGAGAAAGATAATAGAGTGTCATTTACCTTGGCAAACTCTGAGATGCACAGCTCTACATAAGGCTTTCTAAATGGACTATGCAGCTCGAAAACCAAATTGCATAGAAGATTATTGATTTAGAAAATGTAACAGGTGGTATATATTAGAGAATTTTAGATGCCAGTAGTAGAAGGGAAACAAGATGGCAGCTAATGAGACAGGATGGTTTTGGTATAGCATTTATTTTAAGAATGGGTGTGGCATCGGCCTGTGTGAATGAAGAGTGAGCAGCAAGTAGCAAACGTTAAACAGGAATTCAATAAGTAAGATAAGTAATGAATGGGGCACAGAATTAAAGTAGTAAAGTGGAGAGGAGTAAGTGGAGAGGACGGGAGAAGAATAAAAAAAATTTAAAAATCCATGAAGAAGGGAGAAGCCTTAAGAAGAGTTGGTGTTTTGGTGTCTAAAGAAGTAAGCGTAATGTAAGGTATCCCAAACCCAAAACTAACTCCAAGATTACCGTCTCAGCCCACTCTTTTTGAATCACAAATATGTGATACAGATATGGGATCGGTTATCCGGAAACCTGTTATCCAGAAAACTCTGAATTACGAGAAGGCCATCTCCTGTAGACACAACTCGCTGTAGTAATAAAACAGTAACTTGTACTTGATGCAAACTAAGATATAATTAATTCTTATGGGAAGCAAAACCAGCCTGTTGGGTTTATTTAATTGTTTACATGATTTTTAGTAGTCTTAAAGGAGAATTAAAGCATATATAAAGACGTAGTGTAGAAATGTTGTACAGTATGTTTTGTACTTGTGTACCAGCCCAAGGCAACCACAGCCCTTTAGCAGTAAAGATCTGTGTCTCCCCAGTAGATGCCCCAGTAGCTCCCCATCTTCTTTTCTGATTCACTGATTCACTGATTCACATGCTCTGTGCTGCTGTCACTTACTGAGCTTAGGGACCTACTCACAATATACAATACACATAGAATAGAAATATAGTCACAATATAAGGCTGATTAGTCATTAATACAGATAATTACTACATGTCAGCACAGAAACCAGTGCAACTAGCATCAGAATTTAATAATCAGCCCTGTAGCATCAATTTATATTACAGACCAACCTCATTTTTTGCTTGATAACTTGCAATGAACCCTAAACTTATCTTGTCACAACCCAATGAGCATGTGAGTGTCACAGACACTTTCCAAGATGGTGACCCCCTGGGACATGTTTGAAGTCCTGGATCATCCAGTGGCGTAACTACCAGGGGTGCAGGAGGTGCAATTGCACCAGGGCCCCCACCCCCTTGGGGCCCATCAGAGCCACAAAAATGGTTATGGCAGGCGGTTATCTAGGGGGACATTTTACAGCACACATGCCATCAACACTCCAGCATGCAATTTATAGAGGTAAGGGACTCACAGGGGGGCCCAGGTGTCCATCCATTACCGGGGCCCACCAGGGAGTAGTTACGCCACTGGGATCATCTTTGTTATTGACAAGCTGAAACTTTAGGTGGGTGCAATAAGTTCAGTGTATAAATTATGTAATTTTAAGCTAAATACATTTTTAGGGTTTAGTTCCTCTTTAAGGTATGGAGATCCAAATTAAGGAAGGACCCCAGATCCCAAGCATTCTGTAGCTGTAATAGGCATGCCTGGATGGCAGCCATATACTGAGTTACAAAAGTTTAAGTAAAAGAGCACAATAAAGAGTGATCAATTGTGTTTGGAAGTGTAAGGGCATATTTTTAGCCCATAGTTAAGATTGCAAGCCTCATTCTTTATAATCAGCCACTAAGAAATGTTCATGTGCATTTTGCAGCTATGAGTGCCAAAAAACTTCCTTGGTTATGGTTCAATAATGTCTCTTTTCATCCACCCCTGCCATTTATTTATATTACGATCGTCCTCTGTTCTAAACTTGTTAAAGAGAAGGGGGGGGGGGGGATAATTTTCTGTTTGTTTGTAGTTTTCCATAACGCATAATAAGCAATCACTGCTGATTTGTGACCTGAATGTTTTAGCCCTCACAAAGAATTTTACATTTCAGGTTTACAAAAGCCTCAGAAATAGGTAGCAGAATGCATGTATTGCTTAACAACCCTGTATTCATCTCTGATTCTTCTAAAAGCTTTGCAATTGCCACATGATGGAATCTGTCAGAGCCCCTTGTCATTCCCCAAGCGCATATTTACTTTTTTTTGGGTTGTCATATCCTGTTTTGATTCCTCTCACTGCAATTTAAATGCGGTTCACTCACCGAGTTGAACAATCCTGCAACCGAGAAGTATATTTTAGCAACCAAACCATTTTAAAATGATTTCAGAATTGTGTGACCAAGTGATAAAAATGGTAGTGAAAGATAAAATCTAATTACTGTTTTCACTTTGGCTAGGGATTGTAAGAGATTCTGTAACAGCAACAGTGTTATTTGGAATATCTCAATGCAATGTTATACGCTTCAAAGGGCTGCTATGTCTTTGTTTATTAACTTCCACTTTCTACAAAGGCAGATTTGGAATTGTATAAGCGTCCACTGTTTATTGACTGGTAAGCAACAATATTCCCTGTCTGCACCATACTGACACAATTCATTAAGTGTATGTGCATCTAATCACCCTCCAGCACTTCCATATGCTTGCCAATGCATCCATCCTGCCTCTTCTGCACCTACTGACTGAGGATCAGTGATGTAACTACAAGTGACCAGGCCTTCCCTCCAAAAAAAAACTTTGAATGGCCTGACTCTCACTCTTAACCTTGCACATGTTGCCTCCAAACCTGGTCAATTGGCCAGCTGCCCGCCACTCTCTTGCTTACTTGTGGTGGGTAGAAGAAAGTTTTGCTTTGTGAGGGGGCTACTATACAGTAAACCCCACGGGCCAAGTCTCACACTCACCTGCCCATCTCAGCTCGCTCACTCCCTTCTTCTCCCCCACCACTCATGATCTACTGTTTTGGGGACTTTGCATGCAGAAGAATGTTTTAAGAAAAATGTAGAAGTAGTTGGGTAGCATGCTAACCCTTCATTTGTGCCTCCTAGGCATTAACCTTTGTGATATCCCTATAAATGTGGGTCTGGATATGTCACTGCTGGGGATTGCTAGAGATATGACTAACCTTGACCTGACAGTATCTCTAGGGTTCCCACACGTTCACAATACAGACAGAACCCTCACTGTATAAACAAGAAGTTCATCTTACACCTGATTTGCATCAAAGTGCAGGTGTTTGAAGCATAGAGAACACTTACAGCCAATGCAACTTGGAGCACAGCCACAATTATGCCCAAATTATGGTGAAGAAATGCTGCATAATGGGTAAAAACAATGACGATTTACATCTGAAATTGCACTTTTTATACTGTGCTTGTGTTTATAAATGGTCCCTATAAAGACATATTAAGACGGTGAGGAATTTGTGAAACGCATTGAACTCAATGGGCATCAAAATTATTTTGATGCGAGAAAATTTTTACACGTGCAACAATTTTTAAATGCGCAAATTTTTTGTCCAAATGCATTAAAATCAGTAGGCATCCCAATAATCTTGACATGCAACAGTTTTTATGCACTCAACAATTAACTTCTTTATCTTTCGTGAAATAATTTGCAGGTAGCGGAATGCGAAAATTCACTGCAAATCCATTTGCCTATCACTACACATGTGCTATGAAGTTTGGTTGGACAGAACTTGGGCAATGTCCTGGCACAGCAGCCATTAATGGTTGTTCACAGCATTAAGTCCCCTTTAGTTTAATCATAAAGCGGAGACTAATCTGTGGCATTATCTTGTAATCATTTGGCAGGACAGTTCTATGTTGGAAATTAAAAGGCAAAGCAAACCCAAAAACAAATTGGCCTGGAACAAAACCACACAATGATATAATTGTACATTTGCACATGCAAATAATGTTTTTCACTATATATGTTTGTGTGTTCTATGGATATTATAAATGTTCCTTTAGGGCAATAGCACAAAGAGGCATTATGTAACTTGTGGGAAATCACACTCCCCACGGGTGAGAAAGTGCCCAAAAATACCTTTGAATTTAAAAAAAAATCCTTGAAATCAGAAGTTCCTAGCCAACTGAATCACATACTCACATGAAAACATGCTTTTTGTTACCTCGGGAAGAACAGGCAGCCCTGTGCTAGAAGTCAGTAGATTTTCTTCTCTAAATTTTACAGGGTTTGAATGGACTCACTGTATCTATCACATCAAGATCTATGTTTATCTCTGGTGGGAAGCGTGCTGGAGGATATATATTTTAGATGAAGTAGTAAATGCTGTAAAACCCATTTTAACTATGCAGTTATCTTTAAGCTTTGTTTTAGGGAACTTTTTTTATTTACTTTTTCTGCATTGCTCTTATTGATTTATTTATCCACTAAAATGTACAATAAAGTTTATATTGTTGCAAGCGGTTTGTGCAGAGAAGCTGGTGGACATAAAACAACTTGGTCCACTATGTTATAGCACCTTAACCCTGATTCTGTGGAGACAGAGTAGTTCTATTGCCTTCCCTAATGTGCATTTTATGTAAATAACAGCATCATTTTCTTCCCAACCTGTAGTGTAAAAAGAAATTAACATTATTATTATTTTTAACCTTGGGCCAATTTCAAGTGCCTCCGGAGGGAAGATAAGATTGTAACTATTATGTTATATAATTGGCTGCAAGGAATGAAGTTATCTCTTTCCTTTACCTGCAGAGATATAAAACAGAGGTCCTTTTAAACAAAAGAAAAGGGAACCTTATTGTTGTCATTTGTCTTGAACCAAAAATATCCATCCACCACCATTGTCCTCCATTGCGTTTTCCCGTATTGTTTCAACATTTCCATTATTTCATTAGGGTCTCCTCTTCCATGTTCTTGTTCAGGGGTCCCCACCCTTTTTCACCCGTGAGCAACATTCATATGTAAAAAGAGTTGGGGAGCAAAACAAGCATGAAAAATGTTCCTGGGTAGTGCTAAATAAGGGGTGTGAATGACTATGTGAACTGGCATCCTAGAGGAGCCTCTGTTCCATAGGACACCTGGTTTTTATGCAACCAAAACCTGCCTCCAAGCCTGGAATTCAAAAATATGCATCTGCTCTGAGGCCACTGGGAGCAACATCCAAGGGGCTGGGTAGCAACATGTTGCTCACAAGCTACTGGTTGGGGATCACTGTTCTTGATAGTATATGGTCCCAATATAGCAGTGGCTGTTGGATGTTTATCCAGAATACTCAGGACCTGGGGTTTTTCAAATAATGGATCGTTCCATAATTCGGAAATTCATACCTCATGCCTACTTATATAAACATTAAATAAACCCAAACAGATATTTTAATAAGGATTAATTATATCTTATATATTAGTTTCATCATTCTGTTGCTAGGGCCCTAATTACCCTTGAAGAAGGGACTGGAATATGAAGAAGAGAGGGCCTGACTAGAAAGATGAGTAATAAAAAGTAGCAATAACTATAAATCTGCAGGGCTTAAAGTAGAACTAACCCCCCACAATGTGAAAAGCCACATCCACTACCTTTCATAGTGCCCCCTCCCTACTTCCTACCAACATTCTTTTTTATAGTTTTTTAAATTATTTGCCTTCTTCTTCTGACTCTTCATCTTTCAAATGGGGTCACTGGCTCCACCTAAAAAAATAAATGTTCTTTAAAGGAGAACTAAACCCCCATCCACTACCCTCCATAGTTCCCTCCTCCCTACTTCCTCCAAGCATAGTGCATTAGTGAAAAATGTAGACCTAATTGTGAATCTCACATATCCGAGCAGAGTAGAGAAATGGAGCTCAAGGCCATCTTCCCCATCTTTGGTTTTCTTCAGATCCTTCAGTCCAGTGCATGCACAGCTGGCATGAACACTGGACTGGCTCCAACTGCAAATACCTTAGTGTTACTGGTTCCATCCAGATGCCCAAATAGCGTGCCTGGCACAGGTGGAGCGGAAGGGGCCCATGACTGAGGGGAGAGTAGTGAAATGGTTAAAAGGGGAGTGGGTTAGGGGAGTACAGGGGGGAGGAAAGAAAGAGATAGGGGCAGGGCTTAAGTAACAAGTAATAGGTGGGAAAGGCGGGAAGGCACTTACCTGGTGGCTGCAGGAGTAACAACGTCCCTCCCACCCGCCCTTGTGAATATAATGGTAATATTATGTCGCAGCAGTGGCCTAATGGGGGCTGCCCGACTGGGTAGCCAAAAAGGGAGCTGGGAGGTAATGTAAGGGTTGAATAGGCCTGGGGCAAGGCTCAGGGGACAAGGAGGCACCGTAAGGAAGGAAACAGGTGATGGAGCCTTAGCCTTAGGATAGTTAAGGGGTTTGGACTAAGTAAGGTTTGGGAAGTTACTACAAACATGTTTAAATGTATGTGCAGCCTTAAGTGGCTATTGTTTCACAGGATGTTAAAATGGTTATGTAACAGTATTGTAATGGTATGGTTTAACAGTAAATTAAGTATGAGTCAAATTAAAGGTTATTTTAATAAATAAGCTGCGGCCTTTTCACCAAAGTTATTGTGTGGAATTTATTTGGGGGGTATTGGGGCAATGTAACTGAATCGAAGCATACTCTAGTCATGTGGGTCTGTGCGGTGGTATTGGAATAGCACAATGTAAACAGTATAGAAAACTATTTGTACAACAGAAAACTTGCAGCATATCAGAAAGTAGCACATTATGAGTGAAGTCATAAATCTAAATAGATTAGCAAAGTGAGAACAAGCCCTGGACACTATTTCTAGATACAAAGTCCCAGCGTCTTTCATAACGTTACACTTGGCCATTCTCCAAGCCATGGGACCTCCGCTCTTCAACCCACGGGACGCCCGCTCTCCAACCCACCCTAAAGAAAACGATGCAAAAGATAGTGCCCTTGAGCTCCACTGCCTCACTATGCACAGATATGATTCACATGTAGGAACACATTTTCACTAATGCACTATGCAGGGAGGAGGGAACTATGAAAGGTAGTGGATGGGGTTTAGTTCTCCTTTAAAGAACATTTATTTTTTAGGTGGAGTCAATGACCCCCATTTGAAAGAAGAGTCAGAAGAGAAGGGCAAATAATTAGAAAAACTGTAAAAAAAAAAAATGAAGGCCAATTGAATTACACATTATATCATACTAACAGTTAACTTAAAGGTGAACCTTCTCTTTAATAACTTGGGGGCAGAGTTACTAAATTCGTGTGAATGATTTGAAATATGATCAAATTGAAAATTTTCGATTTCTCGATTTTCCAAATATGCAAATGAGCCCACTTCGACCATCAAATTTGCAAAATTCGATTGTATTGAATAGATCGAATAGATCAAATAAAAATCTATCTATACAATCATTCGACCATTCGATGGTCGAAGTACTTCCCCTTTAAATTTTTATTCGATGGCCTAAAGGCTTAAAGCTACAGGATTGTAATAGTAGCCTATGAGAAGTTTTATGTTTGAATACAAATCGAACGTTTCGCTAGTTCGATTCATACGATTTTTTCGAACAATCAAAAAAATTTTACGTTTTTTTTTCGTAAAATCTTCAATTGTACAATTTTATCGAAAAATCAAATAGTGGTAAAATCCAACAAAGTTGATGTTCGATTTTTCCAGATTTTACTTTGAAAAATCGTAAAAAGGGTCGAATTTGAGGGTTAAAAGCCCTTGATATTCGACCCTTGATATTCGACCCTTGATAAATCTGCCCTTAAGTCTTTTTGGGAGAACAAGAATGGAAACAAACTACTGGGTATTTTCTTATCTTCTCTTTCTTATAATGTCATAATATCTACATAGAGGGGCTCGTACAGTTGCATCAGTCTTTGGGGAAGACTCTGGAAGACAAACTTCATAAGAACACTGTGATCTATATGGAAAGGAGAGAGCTGTTTTGCCCCAAATCATTTAATTATTATGTCTTTTATTTGTATGTGTTATTTCTACTTGAATTAGTCTATTTGGGCAGTCAAGGTGACTTTTCTATGTGTAAGGAAATGGAAGTGGCCACCGTTTTATAGTTTCAAGCTTTATTTTCAGTTTGAATTCATTAATGTTCAGCCATGCATTTCCTCCTTCACTAGCATTCTTCCTCCAAAACACATGATCCAATCCATAGAATCCATATCTTTCTCCTTCTTTGTCATCCATTTGATTTTTGAATATTTATGTATTTATTTTATTTGAATGTTTTTAATTTTTATGTTTTTGTTCATTTTTAGCACACTTAATAGTTAGCTGTAACATGTTTCTGGAACTGCAGGATTGTGGCAGTTCTTTTCTTTTTGTATTGTGGAAAAACCCAATAAAATATTTGAACACTTATAGCCCCCTTAGAATTTACAGAATACTCAGGATTTTTTTTTTTACTCACTATATCTTTATCAGGAACAGAAATACTTTCAAGTAAACAAAAAGCCCAATTCTTAAGATGTGAATTATTGTGTCTGAGAGGAACAAGAAGAAGAAGTGTTGAATTGTATCTGGGCAATAATTCATGAAAGACTGACAGAAACGCTCATTTTCTTTTCCCTGCCATTATTTATGGCTCTGATCTGCTTCTTCTCAGCACATGAAATAAAGATAAAAACATTACATCTGCTGTGTCTGAAATGAGTTCCCCTGAAAATGTTTCTCTTATGACAAACTCTGTATCAGATTTTTTTGTTGTTGTTGTCCTTTAAAATACATTGAAGTCCCACACAGAAGGAATTAATAAAGCTGCCTCGGTTTTTTTTTTTGTGTCACTTTCATGAGATATTTGTTCAAATCCCAACAATAACTACGATCAGGTTTGTGTTCCTTTGTCTTCATATGTTAATGTTTGTGTTTTCCCTTAAGCTCTGCTGCAAAATATGCATGTGCTGCTTTATAATAGGGATGCACCGAATCCACTATTTTGGATTCGGCCAAACCCCCGAATCCTTCCCGAAAGATTTGTCCGAATACCGAACCGAATCCGAACCCTAATTTGCATATGCAAATTATGGGTGGGAAGGGGAAAACATTTTTTACTTCCTTGTTTTGTGCCAAAAAGTCACGTGATTTAGCTCCCTGGCATATGCAAATTAGGATTCGGATTCGGTTCGGCCAGGCAGAAGGATTCGGCCGAATCCGAATCCTGCTGATAAAGGCCGAATCCTAGCCGAATCCCAAACCGAATCCTGGATTCGGTGCATCCCTACTTTATAAATCATTGATAATTCACTAATGCCACAAAACAGTGTGTGACACTAATATTTAAATTAAAGGAAAGGTTAACCCTAAAAAAAAAGCTAATGAAACGTTATTTCGAGCATTATTGTAAGCAGTTTTGCGATCTATAAATGTATATTTTAGCTTTCAGGATATTAGCTGTTTCTACACTGCTAAGATAATAAAGTTGAAACGACAGCATCACCTGCTATTTATTTAGGCCAACTTGGCAGCAGCAGAAAATTAATTTTGTGAGAAAAGCAAAGTTTTGTGATGTTGTTCTGCATAGAAATTGAAGTTAGTGAGCAGAGAAAAGTCATCTGACAGTCCTCTGGTCAGTTCTAAGGAAAAGCAAGACACCACAAGACTTTCCTCTTCTCACAAATCAAATATTTCCAGCCTGCCGGGTGGAATGGACAACAGGTGCTACTGTTCACTGTGCTCACAGGTTCATTATGTTTGCAGTGTTAAATCTTGAAAACAAGAAATATGAGTAACGTAAACTGAAAACAATCTTGGTGGGCAGTCAAGAAATTCTATTTTCATTTATTTTGTTCATTCTTTTTTTTATTTCCTTTACATTCATTACTCTGAAATTTTCATGGAGTTCTCAGGAGCATTCTTATGGGGACATTTAACTTTAAAGGGGCACTACACATCTTGTTCAACATAAGTGCAAAGTGTACAACCCCCTCCCTTCATCCTCTATTGAGACTGTTTTTTTTAGCAGGAGCCCATTATGCAGGGGGATTATCTTTGCACTGATAATCTCATTTTCTACCTCACAAAGACCAAATATGGTGTAGCTTCAATTTTCCTGTTAGGCCTGTTTATCTCAAGATATAAAAAATAACCCAGTGTTTTTTTTTTTTTTTTTAATATATCAAGCACAAAGACACATACTTTATCTGGAAGAGTAGAGTAAATTTCAAGCATATATTGCTTCAAGTGCAATGGGAGTGATTTGGGTGAGTAGCAGCAGCAGAAATAGCTGCAATCAAAATGTCACCCAAGGGCCGTTTTCCATAACGGATAGCAAATAACTACAGTATTAAACATGATATGGTTTTAGCATTTAGTACCTGACACTAATAGGCATCAAAATAAATATATATATATATATATATATAGAATGTAGAAAGAGGCTCACACTCACAGGACTTAATTCAGAAATTCCAGTGTTTATTGGCGCAGAAAGCTAACGTTTTCGGCTAGCACTCTTAGCCTTTATATATATCTTGAGAAAGTACCCCCTATTGTAAAATATAAGGATATTATAAGTTACCGAGGAGTTCCATGACCATATAAAAACACGAGGTAACTTCTAATATCCTCATATTTTGCAACTGGGGGTACTTTATTTATTATAATACACAAGTTTCAGTGAGTCATGTGACAGAAATGACATCAGAACTCACCGTTTATAAGGATATAATTTACAAGATATTCACAGCTTTTGTGTATTATATATATATATATATAGACACACACAGCAGTACACTTTACAGAAATTTGTTTTACTTTCTTCCCCTTTAACCTTATGCTTATCTGCTTAGGAGACACAACATTTCATTCATAAGAATATTATATCTTGTACATAAATATATTCTGTATGTAATAAATGTAACTAGATTATACAATATATATATATATATGTGTGTGTGGAGTAAATCGGTAGTGATGGGCGAAACGGCCGCGTTTCGCTTCGCCGAAAAATTCGCGAATTTCCAGAGAAATTCGCGAATTTTTCGCCGATTCGCGAAGCGAGTCGCGCGTTTTTGACGCGCGTCGCGTCATTTCCGACACGCGTCGCGTCATTTTCGGCGCGCGTCGCGTCGTTTTCGGCACGTCGCGTCAAAAAACGCGCAACTCGTTTTTGCGCGGCGAATTTTTTTGGGCGAATTTTTTTGGCAGTTTCGCGAATTTATTCGCCAGCGGCGAATCGTGGGAATTCACCGCGAATTCGCCCCTGCCGAATAAATTCGCCCATCACTATAAATCGGCACTCGCCATTCAATAAGTTTTTGCCGGGGGGCTAACCAAGTTCATCAATAGTAGTCAAATGAATTGACCAAGGAATTGACCATCAAGCTTGTATCAAAGTGTTTTTATTCGTGCATGGTGCATCAATGAGTTCCGCTCACATCGAGCCGTCGTCAGGAAGTGAGATAAATCTTTAAATAAGCCTCATATCCAATCAACGTGCCAATATTTAAAACACCACATACAGTATGTGAATTAAAAAGAGACCCACTCTATTCACATTATAATCTATACTAGGAAAAAATCACTGTGTATGTGTAGCCAATGCCATTAATAAGGCCCTGCCATTCCTACTACACAGAGGCCCAAAAAGCCCTCACCAGCCCACTTAATAGTCACTTTCTATGGCAACTTACAGCAGCCCCTCTGGCATTTGCCAGAATTCGCAGATTGCCAGTCCAGGCCTGATAAGGCCTGTAAAAAAGATTGTGTGTCAATAAAAAGAATTTAAAATCTGTGCAGAGAGATACAAAACAGATGAATTAATAAAATGTATGTGCATTTTGGTGTATCGAATGTGGCCATCTAATAAGGGAACTATGTAACCAAATAGCAACAGTTTCAAATAAACTCCACTGCATGAATCTAAATTAACTCCAAGCTTTTGTACACTGCATAGTCTCTTTATTGCATGCCAATATCTACAGCGTGTGCCAAACGTTTCTTTAAAGTCTCTCTGGGGGTCATTTATAAAGTTCGCGCAGCGCATAATTGTTCGCTGTTCCTGAACGCTACAATATTGCACTACTGTGCCCGTCTTTCCGGGTCTTTGCAAATTTGCTTTGTGAATTAATTTTCGCAAACAACTCGCAAACAAGACAGGTCTTTGTGTGAGTACAGGCACTTTGCGAAAATAGAGTTAACAGTAACTTAAATTCGCAATTTGCAAAACAGTTTTGCGAATATTTTCTCCGCCACCAAAGTTGTGGCGCAGAGTGTTTGCAATTTGTGATTTTTGCCATATTTAAAAAGCTCCTATAGACATTCGCAATGTGAAAAACAAATTCCCAAATCTGTTTGCACACTCTTATTCAGCTTTATAAATATAGCCAGGCGCAGGGCAAATATATTCACTCTGTGAACCAATCTGCCCTGCGTGAAGTTTATAAATGACCCCCTCTGGGTTAAGAGCAACTTTTCTTATCCAATCAAAGGTAACTGGATAAGGCTTAGTCCAGACGGGGAGATTCGGGGGCGATCCGTCGCCTGGCGACTTTTCGCCGCAACGGATCGCCCCCGAATCTCCCCGAATAGCTAGGCACTGGCGAGGCTTAAAAGCGCCGGCGCATGTTCACACGCAGCGGCGCGATTTTTAAAATCACTCCAAATTGCCTCGCTCCAAATTGCCTCGCTATGCAATTTTAAAAATGCGCCCCTCCGTGTGAACACGCGCCGGCGCTTTTAAGCCTCGCCGGTGCCTAGCTATACGGGGAGATTCGGGGGCGATCTGTCGCGGCGAGAAGTCGCCAGGCGACGGATCGCCCCCGAATCTCCCCGTCTGGACTAAGCCTAAAGAGTACATTAAGCCCTCGGGGTGCCACTGTATCCAAAGTCCGTATACATTTAGCAATAGTTTAGATCTGTCATAACAAAGAGGGGGATATGGTCAATTAGAATTGCCCGTAAGGTAGGTAGTGGATGTTTGCTACCCAGAAAATGTCTAACCAGAGTAATATCTGCTTTGCCTGTGGCTAAAGTGGCACATATAACGGAGCGATGATTGTACTATAAATATATATATATATATATACATATATATAGTATGGGCTACTATATATATATATATATATATATATATATATATATTAATTACATATATAGTGGAACAGCAATGCAAAGCTTCATCACACTTCCCAGAAATATATGAAATCAATGTATGAGGTTATTACGCAGGAATTTCCGGATCATTCTCTTGACTCTCCAGCATTTATGAGAACTAGAATTAAAGGTACTGCATCAGGCAAGGTTATTATTTGCTAATTTGCTGTCGTTGCAATCTGAGCCACACTATCCATTATGTATCCCGCATAACAATTACAAAAACAGTTTAATTAATCACCAAGACTCTTTTTTTTTTCTGCTGATGGATTCTGGGTAATGTCGTTGTTTACTATCTAGCAAATAGCAACATTTAACACTGTTTCAGTACATTAAACTGCTCAAATAAAGCAAATGGTTGTTAAAAGGAGTTGGCCATCTGCCTTTATTTTCTTTTACTTTTGTGTAAAAAAAAATCCACTTGAAGGGAAAAGGGAAACTGATAGTGGCACAAAATGCTCCCTTTTATCAGGTTAAAATCTCATCTAAATGCTTTTATTGTGAATGGACAAAAAAAAAAATGTGAGTGTCTTTGTAGAAGTTTAGAGGGTCTGAAGGCAAGGCATGAAGTTTAATGATTATTTAATGGTGCTGCATCTGAAACAGGATTAGACAGGGCTCTTGTCCCTTTAAGAGTTTGATGAATAGGGCTAGTGACAAGCATTTAGGAATACACACACAAAGAAAAATTCTCCATAAGAAAAGGCCAGTTTATAGATTCAATTTCCAGTGGTAATTCATGAGGTCAGTCCCATTTAACATTCACTATAAAGAGCCATATTCCAGAGAATACTGTAGCCATAGTGGGAAATTGCTCCAGTGAGCCCCCTTTGCACAATGCTGCCTTTCAGAAAGGAGTCTGGGTATTTCTGGTCCCACACAGCTAGGGAGGCCCATGGGCTTGTCACTGGGATTGCCTTCAAGGCTAGGACCTCAGCGCTCTATTTAAGAGCTCCGTGACCCCATTGATTGTAAGTATTTAAAGCAGGGCTGAAGTTCAAAGCAATTCTTTTCCGCTGCTATTACATATGTGCCTGGGCTCTGAAACATCTGCTGTCAGTTCCTCTCTGCTGCCTGACTCTGGAGTATGTCAGCAAAGCACTTCTATTTACAATAACTTGGATTCCTTTTTTAGGTTCCAGCCTTTCACATTGTAACCATAAGCTTAGGCTGCTTCATGTAACTGGGGCTCTGTATACTGTTTTATATAATCGTCTTTGGACCCATTTGCACTGAAGCAGGGATGGAAAGGAAACGTATTTGAATCAACATTGGCAAGAAAGTAGATAAGTGCAGAAGAACATAGAAAGAGCCTGATGATGGACAATAATTTCCCTTGTTACGGAGAATCCGGTTATGGTGTCTGGGCCAAGCTGGTTATAGAAATAATATCACACTGGTATTTATGTTGAGTTAGAGCACAAAAGGACTTTTAATTGCAGTTATTCAGTGATCAGAGCGGCAGATATCACCACAGGTTGCTGATCAGAGCCAAGTTTAGATATGATGACACCAGGGCAAAACAAACTTGTAGGACCCCATCATTTAGATAATAGAAAGACAACTCTACCAGTGCAGTTGTGCAAAGTTTGCCACAGTTGTACTTATGTACTCAGCGCAACTACTTCCATCTCCTCTTTTGACTGGAGAGCAGTGTGACTATTGATGCCGAGGGAAAAGGGAGCTATGGCCACCCCACAAAGCTGGCAGGTGTCAGTAGATCAGTAGATCCAGGTTTCCCTTAGTGGCGTGAAATTTGTGCCGGCAGCATTTGGACCCAGAGCGCCAGAAATTATTATATGCAAATAACAAAGAGTTCTATCTGCCAAGTGTTTGAATTATAATGCATCTGCCGCAGTAGATCTCCACCCCAATGCCAAAATGAGACTAGAATCAAGCTATATTGTAGGTTAAAATAACATGGCTACTTTCAGTCAAAATTGCACATTGCACTTGCGTTCAACTTGGTTTGTAAATGAGCCCTTTAGGTGTAACTATTACATCTTGTCTTACAATTATTATTTTTTATACCTGTGCTGCCTATCTACAATTGTTCAATGGCCATTACCCCCAATTTGAACATCCCTACAAACAGAAAACTTTGTCCGTGAAGTGGGGGCAGAAGCAATATCCATAGCCCAAGGAATAAAACAGTGTTATCTGAATATTATTGAGAGTTAACAGTACTCCAAACTCTTCATGTTTTGTTTAAAGGAGCATTTTAAACATATTTTACTATTTGTTTATTCAGTAATAGTGGCTACCTTCTCCTAGCTTCTATAATCCCCACATCTGTTAGGTGATCCGTGTGGCATCCAATAAAAAGGGCATATGAGATATTAGAATTCTTAATATACAGATATGGGTGCAGGGAATATATTCTCTTGCTGTCTGGATGATCTTTGCCTGATCATATCTATTTGGAAAGCTAACTTTTTGACTGGGGACTCCCAGATAAATACCCATTAAGGGCTAGGCCACACGGGAAGATTTCAGGGAGATTAGTCACCTGGCAACTAATCCCCGCGTCTTTGAGGCGACTAATCTCCCTGAATGGCTTGCTCCTATCTCGCACCCGCTAGCGCTAAAGTCGCCTGCGCCTATTCACACGGGGCAATATGTTTTTCAAAAAATGCGTCACCGTGTGTGAATAGGCACAGGCGACTTTAGCGCTAGCGGCATCTGTCATCCAGCTGTCATCTATCTATCATCTATCTATCATCTATCATCTATCTATCCATCCATCCATCTATCTATCTATCCATCCATCCATCCATCCATCCATCCATC
>CM044441.1:131637405-131713326 GCA_024363595.1 Xenopus borealis
CATCCATCCATCTATCTATCTATCTATCTATCTATCTATCTATCTATCCATCTATCTATCCATCCATCTATCCATCCATCCATCCATCCATTTATCTATCTATCTATCTATCTATCCATCCATCCATCTATCCATCCATCTATCTATCTATCTATCCATCTATCTATCTATCTATCTATCCATCTATCTATCTTTATAGAATAGAACAACCTGGTCTTTGTTAGTAAGAACATGCAAAGACGTCAGGATTCATTGAACATTCAAAGACTTCAGGATTCATTGATTTGTGTAACATTCGTCTTAATGGTTTGCCTTTTTATTTGTATGAACAATTCCAGATTAACAAAGCTGCAGTTTTACAAATAACCAAGATCGGTGTATAAAGTGCATTTCACTCAGAGACCAGTTGATACCATTACCATGATTGTCACTTATCTCTTCAGGCGACTTTAGAAAACAAAGTGCTCCAAGTGCCATCCCGCAGGGGATTTAGATTCTAGCCAGTGGGAAGGCAGTTCAGGGAGAGTAGTCACTGAAGAAGAAGCGATCACCACGCATGTCTCTGCCCTAAAGGGGGTCAACCCCTCATTTGACCTTTGTTAACTTATTTTAGATGTAGCAATAAATAATTACAGTAATAAAGCATCATTGGAATTATGGGAAACTGTTTAAGGTTTAAGATATCAATGTAATCCTGAAGGGTTCTCAGAAATGTGACCTATTTATCAGATTCTTACAAGTGGGAACATTTACCAAAGCTCTGAGCAGTGGAACACATTTGCTTGGGGTGTTGATTCAATGACCGGCTCAGCAGCAGCACTGAACACTAACCCTCATCCCAACTGCTAATCCCTGATGCAGATCTCATTGGGGAGTCAGTTATTCAGACAATTGCTTGTATGAATTGTTCCAGACTGGAAAATATATTCTTAAATATGATAACACCGTTGGTAACCAGCCTGGATGTATCTCTCTCCAGTTAATGTAGTATTTCTGTACATCCCCTGACATGTTTCACTCACCAATGGTGTTTGCGTTCATCTTTGCAATCCTTATTATTTCATTTCCAACTGAAGTGAATTCAGGTATTTCTATTTGTTTAGGGTTATATCTTACTTTTATATTCAATAACAACACGCTAGTGATTTCGCCAACATTCATTATTTGATTATACAAAACCAGCCGCACACCATTGATGTAACTCCATTGTCACTGGATGGATTTGATAGATCTTTGGGAGGCTCTAATAAAACACAAGACAGAATCAAAGCATCCAAGCAATAAGAGATGTTGTTTACAATATAGCAATAAATAAAGCTGAAACTGTCTATGAATTAAATATTTCAGACATCAGTTTGGTTAAAGGGCCCACATTCTAAACATACATTCTAAACAGGAAAGAAGCCTATGATTAAGGGATACACTCCCAAAACGCGTTAGGCGATTTCTGCAGCGGTATTTTCAAATAAAATTGGCGTCTTTTTTTGTGGATTTCTTCGCATCTTTCAGTGGGGGCACTGTCCGACTGAGCACCTGGACCTGTTATAAGGGAAGCACTGTGAGCTAGAGCGGTTTTTCTTTCTGTTTTTATGTTCTAAACAGGAAAGGCTCATAGTGATAAAAGCAATAAGAGTGACAGACAGATGACACATTTGATTAATATGTGGGCTACTGCCATAGGGCAGGCAGTTACATCCTGCACCTTCGAGTTTGCAGCTCACCCAAGATTGAAAATTTTAAATTTTTTATTAAATTGCAATAGGTAAAGATTTGAGTTCATGGGACTTTTAAATAACTCCCATGCACTAGAAATCTGATAAATGTGCCCCTAAGGTTAAATACATATAAATAATTTGATGAACTATGTAAAGTTGGGGCACAGAGCGGCTTACAGAGGGAGAGATTACTATCAGATGTCTCAATTACTTTGACTGGTCCATCCTGACTCCAACATCCTGGAACGTTCACTCAAGCATTACTCCGTTAGCCAGAGCAGTTCCATTAAGTTACGTATTTCTGGTTATTCGGTTATTTGCTAAAGAACAAAATACAGATCTTTATTGAAAAAAACTTTGGTGGTTGGGACTTAAAAAACATCCTTAATTAATAGACTGTTCCTGCCGTGTGATGCTTGTATTATCAAAATGACAAATCCCGTTAGCATGCTCTGCTGTATTGTCCAGTGAGCAACTGCTATTGAAGCCAGTGTCAGACTGTGTGTATACTGCTGACAATCAAACACTGCAAACTGCTGCTCTACCCACTTACTGTATATAAAGAGGTTGGTTTCCTACAGCTGAAATCTCAGAACCTGTAATATACGTACTGTGGAATGTAATGCTTACTAACAAGATTAGTCGGCTAGGATTAGTAACAGTGTTTTGTTTTAGCTGGAAGTTTAGTTGCATTCTCATGATCTCTTGCAGGTGCTCCATGAATGGCGAGTAAACAGATTCCTTCAGACAAGGGAACAACAAAAGTGTCTGGGAAAAGTGTGTTATGGGAGTTGGGAAGAGGGACACTCTTAGAAGTGAAGTAAATTCACTAATGTATTTTAATGCACTAATGTAAGGATAGGGGATGGATAATTGCATTTTAGATAGAAAGATAAACAGTTGTTTAGATAGAAGATAGATAGATAGATAGATAGATAGATAGATAGATAGATAGATAGATTATTAGATAGATTGATTGAAAGATAGATAGAAGTTGATTAGACAGAAGATCAATAGATAGATAGATAGATAGATAGATAGATAGATAGATAGATAGATAGATAGAGAGATAGATAGATAGATAGATAGATAGATGATAGATAGATAGATAGATAGATAGATAGTTTATTAGATAGATCGATTGAAAGATAGATAGAAGTTGATTAGACAGAAGATCAATAGATAGATAGATAGATAGATAGATAGATAGATAGATAGATAGATAGACAGACAGACAGACAGACAGACAGACAGATAGATAGACAGTTTATTAGATATATCGATTGAAAGATAGATAGATGATACACAGTTGATTAGACAGAAGATCAATAGATAGATAGATGATAAACAGTAGATTAGATAAATAGAAATAAAAAGAATATGATAGATCAATAGTGATTAGACAGATTGAAAGATAGATGATAGACAATAAACAGTTGATTAGATAGATAGATAGATAGATAGATAGATAGATAGATAGATAGATAATAAATAGATATATAGATAGACAAAAAGTTAGGTATACCACGTGGATTACAAATGGAGATGGGTTGATTATCTGCTGCACTCAGTGAATTATTTGGATACTGCCTCTTTCCAAGGTCAAAGCACAGGTATTACCCCACAGAAATTAATTAATCTGGCAACACTGACCAAAAAAAACAAAATTTTCCCTTTAAATCATGCCAAACCTGTTTTGTTTCTTCTGCTTAATTATGTCCATTACCCACTGCCTGTGCTCCCCTTGTCCACAGACTAATACTTTTAAAAACAATGGAGTTAATAGATACTGTGTACACTTCATTTCTCCATAGGAATTTACATCCAGAAAACATGCCAATATTATCAAGCATCATTGATAAGCTGTAATACTGGTATGGGATCTATTATCTGGAAACCCGTTGTCCAGAAAGCTCCAAATTATGGGATGGCCATCTCCCATAGACTCCATTTTATCCAAATAATCCAAATATTCAATCATTCTTTACTGCTGTACTGCAGGTTGGAGTGATATCACCCCCTCCCTCCCCCCCCCAGCAGCCTAACAACAGAACAATGGGAAGGTAACCAGATAACAGCTCCCTAACACAAGATAACAGCTGCCTGGTAGATCTAAGAACAGCACTCAATAGTAAAACTCATGTCCCACTGCGTACTATTCAGTTACATTGAGAAGGAAAAACAACAGCCTGCCAGAAATCAGTTCCCTCCTAAAGTGCTAGCACAAGTCACATGACCAGGGGCAGCTGGGAAATTGCCAAAATGGCTAGCCCCATGTCAGATTTCAAAACTGAATATAAAAAAATATGTTTGTTCTTTTGAGAAATGAATTTCAGTGCAGAAGTCTACTGGAGCAGCACTATTAACTGACGCGTTTTAAAAAAAAAACATTTTCCCATGACAGTTGCCCTTTAAAAATGATTTCCTTTTTCTCTGTAATAATAAAACAGTAGCTTGTATGTGATCCAAACTAAGATATAATTAATCCTTATTGGAAGCAAAATAATGCTGTTGGGTTTAATGGCTGTTTCATTCATTTTTTTAGTAGGTTTAAGGTATAGAGATACAAATTACAGAAAGATCGCTTATCTGGAAAACCCTAAATCCTATGCATTCTGGATAACAGGTCCCATATCTGTATTTAGATTGCAGAGCCTAATGTGTTTTTAAGCATCCAAACAAAAATGAAATTGCCTACATTTTAAGGAATATTCTTTTTTAGGTTTTAAGAACAATAATCTATATTATAAGAGTTATATAATTTTTGGATTTATTTTAGTTTCTTAGGAAAACAAAGTCGACCAACCTCCCTTCCATGAATTAAGCTCATTTAGTAATAATTTCTCTCAAGTGACAAAGTTTAGTGTAAATTCTTATCATATGTTTGACGATCCAAAGACAAAATTTCAGCAAATTTCCACTGCAAAGTCTTTTTCAGATTATCGGACGAAAACCCAGACTTTTTTTGAATATCCCAGATCACAATGTCAAGAAACAATTTCAGAGACATCTGCCACTGACTTCTACACGACCTCTACAGGTTTCAGATGGCGTATTTTCGCATTCGGATTTTTAGCAGCTTTAGGGTATAATAAATCTCTAAATTCGAGTTTGTCTTTTTTACCTGAAAAATCTGTGTTTTCCTTCTAAAAACCTCGACCACAAATTAATAAATGGGCCCCATTCTGTACATTGTTTCCCAATACAAAGTTGTGCAGCAAACTTTGAGACTGTGCCAACTCAGCTGGCATCATCATTAATTTGCCTTTATTGACCCCTGACGAACCACATTATGCCTGTTTATTTTCACTGAAATGTTGATTTTTTTACTTTTTACTGTTTCTTTTATATTCTGTCCTTTCTGTTCATTTCCTAGTTTGTGTGTGTGTGACTTGACAGATGCCATATCTGCAGATGCTCTTTCAATGCAGAGCACAATCTTCTCATTAAAAATATATATATATTAAGTACCTGCACTCCAACTCCAAATATCTTTTGTCTGGGTGCTGGGTCAAGGTAATCATATAATATAATATAGAAGGATCCGCACTCCAAATTCTGTGTTCCAAAAAGATTTATTTGTTCACTGTTGCATCCAACGTTTCGACCCCCATTGGGGCCTTTATCAATGGTCCCAATGGGGGTCGAAACTTTGGATGCAACAGTGAACAAATAAATCTTTTTGGAACACAGAATTTGGAGTGCGGATCCTTCTATATTATATATATATATATATATATATATATACAATTGTCAGTTTGGAAATCATTCCATGCTACTAGGCAGCAGCTGGTAAAGTTTACGCCAGCTCAGCTCTTTCGAGACTGCAGACTCCTGAGACTATTATAATCTTGTCACCCTATTGTGGATATAATGGCTTTTTCACTGTGTCTTCCTGAACTCAGCATGCATGACAAGTCATTACTGGGGACTGAAAGCAATTGCTTCATTATATGAATTGCAACAAATGCTGGAACAGCAACCCTGATGGAAATTCATTGCATCGCTTGCTGATATTTCTACTACTACATTTCCAGGACACAATCTGTGTTTTCAGTCACTGTATTTTCATTATATACTGTATATATATATATATATATATACAGTTCCAGGCGCTTGCATTCTGAACCAGTCTTTCAAACACTCTAGGTGCTGGGGCAAATACGTGTATACAATACTCATATCTATACAATATATATCTGTATACATTATAAATATATATACTGTATATATGTATGTGTGTCTATATATAAATAAAGATATATAAAGAGATATATACAGTAGAACACTTATTTTGTGTCCCCTAGATTTAGGCTAAGGGCAGACGGGGAGATTCGGGGGCGATCCGTCGCCTGGCAACTTCTCGCCGCAACGGATCGCCCCCGAATTTCCCCAAATAGCTAGGCACCGCTGCGCACTGGCGAGACTAAAAGTCGCCTGCGCTTGTTCACACGGAGCAGCGCGATTTTTAAAATCGCGTCGCTCCGTGTGAACAAGCGCAGGCATTTTTAAGCCTCACCGGTGCGCAGCGGTGCCTAGCTATTTGGGGAGATTCGGGGGCGAGAAGTCACCAGGCGACAGATCTCCCCCGAATCTCCCCGTCTGGCCTTAGCCTTACGGTTTCCCAGATTATTTGCCAATTATTCACAATTCCACACTTGTACGCTCCATTTGTTTTTCCGCATATTTTATGTTTTGCCAAACTTAATCTTGTTTCATTCAGTTCCTTTGAGAAATGTGTTAGCAGGGTTCTACTGTATGTGTATATATATATATATATATACGGTCTTGATAAAGGTCTTAGAACCAGACCGAAACGTTGGCCGTTTTTAAGTGAACCAATAAATATGGAGTTTTAAATGTTTTCAGTAAAATCCTGGTGTGCATCGTCTTGCTTTGAAGATTATATATATATATATATATATATATATATGTGTGTGTGTGTGTGTGTGTATGTATATATATATATATATCCACCCCCCCCCATTACTCCAGTTTATTTGTCTTACAACACAAATGTAGAAATGTTCTTGCAACAATATATGTATTTTATTGTATTCTACAGAATGTCACACATATGGGTGGCATTGTCACATGCATTGTCAGACAGGGTGACAGCCAAGTTACAGAACAAGACTTAGGACAGTGACACAAAGGGCATATACAGTAATTGCATTAAAATGTTCACAGATGCACTGTTAAGCTGGCCATAGACATAAAGATTTTTGAAAGATCCAATAATTACCGTGAGACCACGATTGTCTCAAAACGATCGTTTTATGTCCAATGTGTCCATCAACTAAAAAGACCATTTCAGGCGATATTGCAGCAAAACTGAAGGATCGCAGCCTGCTTTGCCCTGCAAACATAGGTAGATTGCATGGGGACCGATAAAGATTTTCTAACCTGGCCGATCAATCTTCAGACCAATGTCGGACGAAAAATCGTGAGATGAACGATCGTTTGTATCCCACTAACCGCACGATAATTTGACAGATTGGTCGGACTTCCCTAAAATCGGTCGCTCGGCAGGGAAATATCGTTGCGTCTATGGGGAGCTTAACTCACTTTACAGATATACCTGCTGCAGTGATGTAACTAGATATTAATGGGCCCCACAGAAATGTATTTTTCAGGCTGCCAAAAATGTCTATAGGTTGACATTTTTTACCAATATTTATTGAAATTGAATATGAATATACAGTGGGGCCTCCTGGGGCCCCTATACCCCCTGGGCCCCACTGTAGCCACAGGGCCTGCTTTCTCTATAGTTACGCCCTGGCCTGCTGCAATTTTAATGCAGCACAATGGAAGGGCAGTTTCACCCATGACAACATGACAAGTTAAACACATTTGTTAAAGATTTTTAATCTGGACCAATATCCCAATCTTCCAAATTGTGCTGGGTTATCTGTAGAAGCTCTAAGAATCAGCCTATGTGGCTTAATACTGATGTAAAGAAGATAATAGGAAAGAAGAAAAAGGCATTTAAAAACTACAAATCTGTTGGGACAGAAGCTGCATTTAATGAATATAAACAATGTAATAAATGTTGTAAATCAGCAATCCGGAAGGCAAAGAAAAGAAATGAAGAATTAATTTCGGCGCAGGCGAAAAGTAACCCTAAAAAGTTTTTTAAATATATTAATAGTAAAAAGATGCACGTTGATAGTGTTGCTCCATTAAATAATGGTACCAGTATGGTTGTAACCGATACAGAAAAGGCTAATGTGCTAAATCAGTTTTTTTCTTCAGTGTATACAATAGAGTCTGAGTTCCCAGACTCGCTTCATAGATGCACTGACTCAGCTCAATCTAGTCAGTGGCTGACTCAGGATATGATTCATAAAGCTTTAATAAAAATTAATGTAAACAAGGCGCCAGGGCCTGATGGTATACATCCACGGGTTCTAAGAGAGCTTAGTTCAGTTTTAGACCATCCCCTATTTCTGATTTTCTCAGATTCACTTTCATCTTGTATGGTGCCTATGGATTGGAGGAAAGCTGATGTCATCCCAATATTTAAAAAGGGATTACGATCTCAGCCTGGCAATTATAGGCCAGTAAGTTTGACATCTGTGGTGGGAAAATTATTTGAAGGCTTGTTAAGGGATCACATTGAAAATTTTGTCCTAGGGAATGGCATTATGAGCAGCAATCAGCATGGCTTTATGAAGGATAGGTCATGCCAGACAAATTTGATTGCTTTTTATGAAGAGGTAAGTAAGATGCTGGACAGTGGGGGGGCAGTAGATGTGATATATTTGGATTTTGCCAAAGCGTTTGATACCGTGCCCCACAAACGACTGCTTTCTAAACTAAGGTCTGTTGGGCTTAATGAAGTCATTTGCACATGGATAGGGAACTGGCTACAGGATCGGGTACAGAGGGTGGTTGTTAATGGTACATTCTCTACTTGGAGTAAGGTTCTTAGTGGGGTCCCTCAGGGCTCGGTGTTGGGTCCTCTTTTATTTAACTTGTTCATTAATGACTTAGGGGAGGGTGTTGTAAGTAATGTATCAGTGTTTGCGGATGACACAAAACTATCCAGCCCAATTAATTCCATCCAGGATGTGGCCTCCTTGCAACAGGATCTTGACAAACTGGCAATCTGGGCAGATAAGTGGCAAATGAGATTCAATATTGATAAATGTAAAGTCATGCACCTGGGATGTAAAAATATTCAAGCTACTTATACCCTTAATGGGACTGCACTAGGCAAATCCATTATGGAAAAGGACCTTGGAGTCCTTGTAGATGATAAACTTGGCTGTAGCAAGCAATGCCAGTCAGCGGCATCAAGGGCCAATAAGGTCCTGAGCTGTATTAAAAGGGGCATAGAGTCACGGGAGGAGGGGGTCATTCTTCCACTTTATAGAGCACTTGTAAGGCCACATCTAGAATATGCCGTACAGTTTTGGTCTCCCTCACTCAAAAAGGACATTATTGTATTAGAGAGGGTACAGAGAAGGGCAACTAAGCTGGTAAAAGGTATGGAAAATCTTAGCTATGAGGAAAGACTGGCCAAATTGGGGATGTTTACGCTGGAGAAGAGGCGCTTAAGGGGTGATATGATAACTATGTATAAATATATAAGGGGATCATATAATAATCTCTCTAATGTTTTATTCACCAGTAGGTCTTTCCAGATGACACGAGGTCACCCATTCCGTTTAGAGGAAAAGAGGTTCCGCCTAAATATTCGGAAGGGGTTTTTTACAGTGAGAGCTGTGAAGATGTGGAATTCTCTCCCTGAAACTGTTGTACTGGCTGATACATTAGATAGCTTTAAGAAGGGGCTGGATGGATTTTTAGCAAGTGAGGGAATACAGGGTTATGGAAGATAGTTCATTATGCAAGTTGATCCAGGGACTAGTCCGATTGCCTTTTTGGAGTCAGGAAGGAATTTTTTCCCCCCTCTGAGGCAAATTGGAGAGGCTTAGGATGGGTTTTTTTGCCTTCCTCTGGATCAACTAGCAGTTAGGCAGCTAAAATTAAAAATAAGAAAAAAAAAAAAAAGGTTGAACTTGATGGACGCAAGTCTTTTTTTCAGCCTAACTTACTATGTTACTATGTTACTATGTTACTATGTTAGATTTAAGTTCTTAAACTCTGAATACAAAGGAGAAATGTGATAAAAGTTGCAGAGTCTAGCATCCAACAGTAGTTAGTCTGGTGTTTGCTTTTAAACAAGAGATCAGTAAAGGAGGTTTTCTGACTTGGTTGCTGATGTTTACAAGACCTGGAGCAAAGAGTATGACTTTTAATGCATTGCCCCTGGTAAAATAAATATAAGGTATTGCAACTATATGGCACCTTTATGTTTTGGAAAATGCATAATATTATCCTTCCCTTGTTACACTTGGAATGAAGCTCTTTGAATCCAAGACTTCCTATGTCCTACTCCTACTATTGGAACTCATAGAGGAGAAAAGAAAGAGTGCTCACATTGAATGAAAAACTAAATTAGACTCTTCTGTTGTAGAACTGTCAGTGTGTAACAAGAGACAGATATAATGGAAATAAAATCAAAACATTTTTTAGAGATAAAGAAGATTGTGAGATGGATAGAGTGTATAATTGGTCCAAATAAATCCATACTTAAATCACACAATAAAAAAACATGTCAGTTTTTCTAGGTTTGAATCTATGGATAATACTGGTATGTCGGATATGTGGCGGCTGGCTCTCTCCCATTTCTTCACAGCAAAATCCGGAATCTTGAGCACTTGACTTGTTCTCCAGGGATGTACTAAAGAATAATGAGACAAAAACATGGAGACAGATCAAGAATGTCATCTCAGATAGGAACACGGAACCAGCAACATAGAGGGATGTATGGAGACACAATATGAGAGGATGGAAACACAGAAGCGTGTCCAAAATATTGCCTGAGAGAAAAGAAGAGGAACTATTGATATTGAATTTCACTACATGGACTTTGACTAATATAGAAGAGAGACTTCTCAAATTAGGACTTTCATTCTGTCCCACTGAACTGTTTCATTTGTTTAGAACTGTGGTGGATGTTAACAGGTTTATTAGGAAATTATTATTAAAAAAAAAATTGTCTACTTGTTCCAAATATAATCTTACAACAGCTGAAAGGACTTCTCTTAAAAAGTTACAGAATGATACTGACATAGTTATATGATGTGCTGACAAAGGGGGCTCAATAGTTGCATTAAATCATACGGACTATATGAAAGAAGTCCCAATCGTAAGAATATTTAAAGTTTTAAAGTAGAGCTCACCCGGCTAGACGCGCTGTTTCTCTGCTCCTGCGGCTGCTCTCGTGGGATGTCGGCACTTCCAAGCCGGCCGGTCAGTACAGTCTGCTTCTACCCGCTAACAAGCGCACGTCGGAATCATCAGAGGAAGCGCGATGATATGAAGTTATTGCGGTTTTATTAGTATACACACCAACATCAAAAGACAGTGGGACGGCACTCTCACCGTCCCACTGTCTTTTGATGTTGGTGTGTATACTAATAAAACCGCAATAACTTCATATCATCGTGCTTCCTCTGATGATTCCGACGTGCGCTTGTTAGCGGGTAGAAGCAGACTATATGAAAGAAGCCCTTCGCCAATTAGGTGACAGAAACACCTAAACTCCATTAAACACTAACCCTATGAAACAATACCAAGATATTCTATTTAAACTCATATATAATGCCAATGAGAAATCCCTTATATCTGAGGAAACAAGTGATTATTTGAAGGTTAAGTCTCCAGTCTGTCCTATATTTTACCATTTGCCGAAAGTAGATAAACCTGAACGTCCCCCTTAGGTAGACCTATTATTGTAGGTATTAACTCATTTGGGGAATCTCTTTCTGAACTGGTTGACTTTTTCCTTCAACCTCTGGTATTGAGATTACCGAGCTATTTGAAAGATAGTTCACATGTGATCTCATTACTAGAGGGGTTCAAATGGCATACTAATTATATGTGGATCACTGTTGATGTGGCATCTCTTTACTCCTGTATACCCCATACTATGGGCCTTACAGCCAGAGAACATCATTTAGATATACACAGCATCAAATGATTTGAAGGCATTTATTCTAGATGCTATTGAATACTTAATTTTTTTTTCTTTTTGAGAACAATTTTTTTGTACAAAACTGTGGGATACCTATGGGGACGAAATTTGTCCCCTCTTTTGCAAATTTGTAGGAGGAGGCTAAGATATATCATGAGTTTAATCCCTACCAACAATTTATACAATTCTATGGTTGCTACATAGATCACCTTCTATTTATTTGGTCAGGGACCAAAGAACTGTTTATTCAATTTTTGGATATTTGAATCAAAATGATTTGAACCTCAAATTTACTCATGAGATACAGTCACATAGTATTGCCTTTTTAGATATATTACTCTCAGGTACCACACAAGGAATATCCACTTCTTTATATCATCATAATACCATCCTTCAAGTGTCTTCCTCCCATCCTCCACATGTAGTCCACAAAATTCCTACCGGACAGTTCCTAAGATTAAGGAGGTTATGTTCAGATTTTGATGACTTTGTTGAGAAATCCTATGAACTGAGAGACAGGTTACTTAACAGAGGGCACAATATGTCCAACTTAATAAGTGCCTTCTCCAAAGCTCTATATACCCGGTGAAACACTGTTTTTAGGAAATATAAGAATCGGCAAATGGTGACTAAATTCTCCCCCTATGCTAAATCTAACTTGATATCTTGCATTCTGACATATAGTCCACAGCATTTTGAGATTGTGAACATTATAAAAAAGGATTTAACTATATTAAAAACTGACCCCCTTTTAGACAACGTTTTAAAAGATGGTTATCAATTTCTTCCTAGAAAAGCTAAAACCTTGAAAAATATTCTGTCTCCATGATTCGCACACACAAGAGACCCACTTCTCTCCCTGAAACTGTTGTACAGATACATTAGATAGCTTTAAGAAGGGGTTGGATGGTGTTTAGCAAGTGAGGGAATACAGGGTTATGGGAGATAGCTCATTATACAAGTTGATCCAGGGACTAATCCGATTGCTTTTTTTTTTCCCCCTCTGAGGCAAATTTGAGAGGCTTAGGATGGGGTTTTTTTGCCTTCCTCTGGATCAACTGGCAGTTAGGCAGTTAAAATATAAAAAAAAAAGTTTAAAAGGTTGAACTTGATGGACGTGAGTCTTTATCCAGCCTAACTTACTATGTTACTATGTTACTTGGCTTACACATACTGGCTCCTTCAAATGTGGATCATCGAGATGCCTGACATGTCAATATGTTAAGGTGGGAGACAGTTTTACTTCAGACACTACCAAAAAAGTGTATGAGATAAAAGAGTACATAAATTGTAATCTAATATTGTGTCTACACTGTGGCAAACAATACTGTATGTAGGCCAGATGGGTAGGTCTCTGAAATAAAGAGCTTGTGAACATATAAACAACATACTGTATATAGGAATAATGAAACCAATGTAGCTAAACATTTTAGTTTATGCTGCTCTAATAACCTGAAATATTTTTCTATAACTGGTATAGAAAGGGTGTCATTGGAGGGGGAGATATTACAAAGAAACTTTTGTATCATGAAACAAAATGGATCTTCACTTTAACCACAAGATTCCCATCTGGTTTAAATAATGAGTATGATGTAACATGTTAATTCTAACCTTCTAAGTGCCACCATACATAGAATTACTATAATATTTACCTTGAAGAATTTTGTGTTGATCTTAGAAGTGTATTTGTCTATAATAATATGCAACTGTCCATAATAACTTGCAACTGTCCCTTTTTGAAAAATTTTTGAGATTTTTTTTTTTTAATTTTTGACATTTCTTAGATTTTGGTTAGACATTAACTGGGCCTAGACTGCTTATTATAGATTGACATTATAGGTCTATGCCTAGTTACCTGTTTCTTAAATATATATCCTTTCTTTTGTATATAAATTTGTTAGTTGTTCATAAAGTTGTTGTTGCTTTGAAATGACCTCACTGTGAAGTACCAAAATGGCAACCAATTTGCATACAAAGTGATGTCATTTTGAAGACTACCAATTACAGTGTTGAATGTTGCCTTGTCTACTACCCTGAATTACACTGAACACTTAGCCTATGAGTAAGTATCTTGGAGATATGAAATGCGTAAGGCTGTATCCCTATGAACTGGAATAAATACTACTGATTTTTTCACAAAGTCTGCCTTGAAGATTGGTCTATGCGAGTGCCTGCCTCTTCTCTTTTTACGGTCCTATGACAATTAGGGCAGGATTATGCTGCACCTCCAGATGTTGCTCTCAGATTCTCAACTTCCTGGTAAGTGAACATTAAGGGGCTCAACACTTGCACCCCTTAGTGCTCTACCACTTGCACCCTGGGAAATAACAAATGACCTCTAATGAAGAGATGGTGAGAAACGCAGTACTTCCATTGTTCCAGAGGTGGCAACTTTGCATTGCTTCTTTGCCTCTGTCCTGCAAGCAGAGAGTGCTTTGATGAACAAAACACCAAATGGCAAGCATTATCTAAATGACTCTCTGTGGAATTAATAGGTTATAGTAAATCTAATGGTTAATACACAAAAGCACAAACCTGCATGTGTGCATCCAATAAGTATAAACAGTGTTCAAGAGATTTGCAGTAGCTATGATTTATTGCCCCACAACTGGATAATTGCCTCTGTATACTAAATTCAAGAGTCTGTCCGACATGTAGAGTACTCTGATTAGGCCGTGTCTGCATAGCTTTATTAGTGAACACTGTGCCCATGGTTTGAAAAGCATTACTGTTCAGCTTTGCTCAAAATGGTCATAATGAGGTACTGTTCACATAATGAGCTGATACAATAAAGCTATGGAATTGACTGAGTATTATCATTCTTATGACCCAATGAGCATTCAACTTTACAGCTAGGAGATTGAAAAAGTGGCCTTCTATCTCACCCTACATCACCATCACCACACATAAGTATGCTGATACACCCGGTGATGACAAGGTTTAGCCTTACATCTACCAAATCAAAAACCAGTTGGTGAGTTGCCAAATGAAATTCCATACACTTTTGTATTTGTATAAATTGCACTGGATTCAATAAATAAGCATCTATTAATTAAAGGATGGGTGGGCAAACATGTGCCACCTACACATCTGGCAAGAGGCCAAATTAGTACAGCTGGGATCTGTTATGAGCCAGGAAGAGATAGCTTTGTAGCATCCACACAGACATCAGATAATGCTCTTGTCCTGATTACCAGTCCACTTTATGGGGCTTCTATTTTTAAACTGTGTAGAAGACACACATGGGAGACACACGTGGGAGTCAATTCTTCATTACATTCCTGAACATCTGTTCACCCACATGTCAGACAATGGATCAGACCTTAAGTAGAAGAAGTTGTAATGAAGTCACTCTCTCTGTTGGTTTTTCCCCCATTACTACTAAATTCATCTTACAGGCTCTTCCTTTTTCTGGAGGCTTGAGACTGATGGTACAGATAGGGGGGGGGGCTATGATTTTTGAATGCATGGCACCTGTGGAAGCCTCCGTTTGATGTTAAGCACACCATCTGTCATTTTGTATTGTGTTTAGGAGTAATATTGCTTTAGGAGATATGTACAGAGACAACTCTATCAAAAGATATAGGATGGCTTACTCTTGAATTGGTAGCACCCATTATCAGAAGGTGCATATTTCACACCAGGTGTAGCAACACATAGCAATCAGTGAAATGTTTAATAATAAACAGGCAACCAACGTGGGTGTCCATTACATTTTACAGGCGGGCAAAATCAATAGCCAAAAGCACAACACCAGTCGAATGTCACTCAGGTGATACTCATGCATATTAAAGTAACCCTCCAGGTAGATCAATGGTCATTAACGTAATACTTCTCACTATGGAAATTATATTATAAGCCATGATATATATGTGTGACCTCAGGGCTGTTTCTAGCAATATCGCCTCCTGAGGCGGCCTTCGATATGCTGCCCCCCCTCCCCACGGTGCTCACTTCTTCAATGTAGGGGGGGTCCACTGCGCTAGTGCAGAGCGCCCAAGTGAGCGCTCTGCACTAGAAGGGCCGAATTTTCGGGTTTGAAAATTGGAAATTCGGCTCTTAGTTACCAGGAACAGCTTTTTTGCCGCCCCTGGTAACCAGAGGGGTGCTGCCGCCTAAGTGCCTCAACTCACCTCATTGGCGGATCGCCCCTGTGTGACCTACAGCTGAGGGTCAGACGAAGCTGTTGCTAGTGCATTTTCGTGCTTTAGTGAATTTGCCCCATTGAGTGCAGGGCCTTGCATTCCACGGCTTGTGTGTTCTGAATAACATGCTAGAGGTATTCTATCGGCTCACCATTTCTAGATACATATACTGTAGTCTAGAAGTAGTCTATTTGTAAAGAACATAGCTTCCCTCTGATATCTCAAATTCCATATCTACGTAATTTATTCAGTTTACACATGGGTTGGCAGTTGTTTACCACTGAACCTGCAAGTACCAGGCTCACTGATTTGGGGGACAGTACCAAACATATAGAAGGGGTCCCCAGTGTGCCAGCTGTGGTGTGCAAGCTTCATTTTGTATGGTTTCCTAACAGTGTCAAATGGAACTCATGCATCATGTGTGCTCCAGGATGCCTCAAAATTTTTGGTACATGCTTACATGTTGACACAAGTTTGTAACCATGTTTGGCACTTTCTTTCTGGTACTTAAGACCCAAACAGGGTCTTCAGAAGACACTTGGTTGTCAAGTTCCAATCTGGTGTTCCTGTTATTTCTTCTTGTACCTCTTGTTCCCTACCTAACCTTGCAGCTTGCCCTGACCCAGATCTGTTGACTCCTGTCTGACCCTTTGATACCTTGTTCCTTGGACCTCTGGTCCCTCTCCATTGCTGTGCTTCCTTTTCCTGAATAAAATATTTGCAATTATTTCTGCTCAGTCTGAGGAGGAGAGAAGCCCTATTTGACACATATAAGTTTGAAACAAGCAGGAGTTACGCAGTACTGTAGTCTGCAATCACCTTTATTTGGTGTAGTACCACAACGTGTTTCGGGAGCTAGTCCCTTTCAAAGGGACTAGCTCCCGAAACATTTTGTGGAACTACATGTGTCAAATTGGATTCACGCGGTGGATTCACGCGTTTTGGAAACAGCGAGTAAAGCCATTTCCTTGATTCTTCGCTCTGTTACTTTTTGTTTTAATCGTCGGAGGAGAGAAGCCCTCAAAGTCCCAATCATAGCTGCTTAACCATCAAGGACATATGGTTGATATTTAGATTGTGTTGTTTTATTTTTTATGTAACAAAACTAATTTCATCAAGGTTTGACTGGACTAAGGGACAAAGGGAAAGAAGCCAGAAGCCCAGCTGGCCCAGAATCAATTCCTACAGCCACTTGAGCTAATTTCTGACTTCCCCACTCACATCAACTGTGACCACATGAAGAAATAAGTAGGTACCTGTTGGCTGTGGGGTTGTGCAGGCCCCTACTGTGGCAAATCCTATGAGGCTGGACCATATCGGTCTGATGCTGCATTTCATTATGCTGTCTATAAAAACATGATTTATATCTTCAAATATCCCTGTAGATGTAACACGATTAGTACTATACAACCTCTTCCTAACCAATGAGATGCCCCCAATATATTAAAGAGATCTCTGTCTGTATTTTCAAGCTCCATCCCTTGTATTATCTGTACTCCTGAAAATGTTACAGTATATCTGGTGTTCAGCTACAACTATTACAACATCTCAACATCTCCAAGGGCTGGTAGTCGTAAATTAACAAAGAGCTTGAAGGCCGCGGCCTGTTTTTTCATTTATCCTCAAATAAATTAAAAGGCAAGTTCTGTGAAATGAAAGAACAATATTGTATAATTGCTGCAAAGCTGCAAATCGTAAACAGAAAATGGTTTACATTTGAGCCACAATGGGGTTATTTTTTATTTGGGGATAGAATAAGATTTTGTTTTCTAGAGCTCTTGTGTTTAGGATTCAGCGAGAGTTCTACAGAAATACTTGAACTCTGCATGGGAGTTACCTGAGGGAGTGTGCAATCCTCAGAGCTCCAGCTCATGTGTAAAGAAGTTTATGTACTCTAGCTCGCAGAACGTGCCTGGGAACTTTTATGTTCTGTAAGAAAATTGTAGATGCAGAAAAGGTAAAACAAACTTTTAAATACATTTAGTCAATGCGATCGATTGGCACCAAAGCTCTCTTTAAGTCCCTTTGTCTCGACCTGTGTTTAAGCATCTGATTAACTCAAAGAGGAAAACTTAGTTTTGGGTTTATTTACTGAAAGCCCAAAATGTAAGAGAGGCCTGAATAAAAAGATGAATAATAGAAATTAGCAATAACAATACATTTGTAGCCTTACAGAGTATGTGTTTTAAAACGGTTTCCAAATTTTTAATAGTCAGAGGAAGAAGGCATTTATTTAAAAATTATTTTATAAAAAAAAGAAGGCAAATTGAAAAGTTGCTTAGAGTTAGTCATTCTATAACATACTAAAAGTTAACATAAAGGTGAACCACCCCGTACATTGACTAGGGCAAAAGATGAATAACCGCAACACCAGGTGCACTTGATAAAGTGGCTCTAATGACTGTATTTCCAGCCTGCGTAATAGATCTTTCCAGACTAACTTAATTTCTTTTTATGAGAAGGTAAGCATGGACTTCAATTCTGGGATGGCAGTGGATGTGATTTACTTAGACTTTACTAAAGCATTTGATACAGTGCCACACAGAAGGTTACTGGTTAAATTAAGGGATATTGGCCTGGAACATACAGTAGTATTTGTACCTGGATAGAGAACTGGCTAAAAGATAGACTACAAAGAGTGGTGGTAAATGGAACATTTTCTAATTGGACCAGTGTTGTTAGTGGGGTACCGCAGGGCTCTATACTGGGTCCCTTGCTTTTCAACTTGTTTATTAATGACCTGGATGTGGGCATTGAAAGTACATTTTCTATTTTTGCAGATGATACTAAATTGTGCAGAACTATAGGTTCCATGCAGGATGCTGACACTTTGCAGAGTGATTTGTCTAACTGGAAAATGAGGTTCAATGTTGATAAATGCAGGTTATGCACTTTGCAAAAATAATATAAATGCAAGTTATACACTAAATGGCAGTGTGTTGGGAGTTTCCTTGACTGAGAAGGATCTTGGGGGTTTTATAGATAACAAGTTGTCTAATTCTGGGCAGTGTCATTCTGTAGCTACTAAAGCAAATAAAGTTCTGTCCTGCATAAAAAAGGGCATAAACTCAAGGGATGAAAACATAATTATTAGTGATGGGCGAATCTCCCGCGATTCGCTTCGCCGAAAAATTCGCGAATTTCTAGAGAAATTCGCGAAACGAGTCGCGGGATGCTTTTGACGCGCGTCGCGTCGTTTTCGACGCGCGACGCGTCGTTTTCGGCGCACGTCGCGTCATTTTTGACGCGTCACGTCAAAAACTACGCGCGACTCGTTTTTCCGGCAAAATTTCGCTTGCCGAAATTGTGCTGGTGATTCGCGAATTTATTCGCCAGCGGCGAATTGCAGGAATTCGCCGCAAATTCGACCCTGGCGAATAAATTCACCCATCACTAATAATTATACCTCTTTATAGATCCCTAGTAAGGCCTCATCTGGAGTATGCAGTGCAGTTTTGGACTCCGGTCCTTAGGAGGGATGTAAATGAGCTGGAGAGAGTGCAGAGACTAAGTGCAACTAAACTGGTTAGAGGGATTAAAGACTTAAATTATGAGGGTAGACTATGATACAATGTGATCAGCACTCACCCAAACCCTATTCAGTTTTTAAGGAAGCAGGTGCTTGTGTAAAGTTGTCCACTCAAACTCTAAATGCTTGATAAGTCAGACACAGCACCATCAATGTATCAGTATATAATTATTATTAAAATCTTGGCACAGCTCTCAGACAAGGAGCAACATTTCAGGCCTTCAAAAAAAGTCTGTGTCTTGAAAAAAGGCAGTGTAAGGCCTGAAACATTGTTCCTTCCAACAAAGGCTTTTTTATTGATACGTGGATGGTGCTGTGACATATCTAGCAGTTATGAGGGTAGACTGTCACAGTTGAGGTTGTTTTCTCTGGAAAAAAGGTGCTTCGAGGGGACATGATTACACTTTACAAATACATTAGAGGACATTATAAACAAATATCAGGGGAATTTTTTACCCATAAAGAGGATCACCACACCAGAGGCCACCCCTTCAGACTAGAAGAAAAGGACTTTCATTTGAAGCAGTGTAGGTGGTTCTTCACAGTGAGGACAGTGAGGTTGTGGAATGCACTGCCGGGTGATGTTGTGATGCTCATTCTGTTGGTGCTTTGAAGAGGCGCTTGGATGATTTCTTGGACAGATATAATATCAAAAACTATTGTGATACTAAACTTTATAGTTAGTATAGATATGGGTATATATAAGTTATGTGAAGGTATGGATGGGTCAATGTGTGTGTGTGGATTTTGGGTTTTCATTTGGAGGGGTTGAACTTGATGGGCTTTGTCTTTTTTCAACCCAATTTAACTATATAACGTTGAAAGTCAGAAATTGTAGGAAACTGGAGTCAGAAAGTGGTTTCCCAACCTGACTGCTTGCTGGTAATTAGATGAATCAATACAGGCCATGTAAACACCTATTCATTCATTATAACTGAGTGCCTTGGCATGTTACAGCACAAATTAGAAAAGCTGTTTGTACGAAGGCAGTAGTTATCCCCTCTGTTGCTATCCAGAGATAATAAGGGTACTTACTGCTATAGTAAAAGACAAAAGTCTTCCTGATCAGTGAATGGACAGCACATAGGAGATATTCTGTGAGTTGTGCAGCACAACCAGAGACACGTAGTATTACCCTTTCCATAACAAGACTTGTCTACATTTTGGGAAGCAGAAACCAGTTAACAAATACTTAACTATACCCATAAAGAGAATGGTTGGAAAACTTGCAGATGACTTTAGGAAACTTGAAGCATTTGTATTTTTTAAATCATAGACGACTTCTTGTTATTATTCAACCTCTACTTGCCCAGCATAACATATTGTTTTTCAGGCCATCTTGTTCAATTTCCATATTTTTTTTTTATCCTTTGGGCAAACAGAAAAAAAAAATGAAAAAAAAAAAAAATAATAATGAGATGAGTTCCCTGAAGAGCTGGGAAAAGATTCTGCAAACATGCTAATTAAAGATTCTTTCTGAAAAATACAAATCGTATGTATGGGTGGCACAGACTGGAATACATAATGATTTTTACTGTAATGGAAGCAAATGCCACCAGAATTAGATGATGGAAATGTAAAAGTCATAAATGCAAAAAAAGTAAAAGTCATAAATGGAAAAAAATTGATTGAAATAATCATAATAAGAAAAGTTTTTTTTTAATCATATTTCTCATTTGACAGAATTTACACTGTGCTTTTTATTTGTACATAGCAAATTTCTAATGCCTGCAGGTTTTTTATGCAAAAGAATGACTTTTTCTGTGAGAAGTTTTACTTACACTGCACTCTGTTGTGATCTATAATATTGATCCCAAGAATGCTCGGCCCAGCTGGATTTCATTAAGTCTGAAATAAATAAAAACCTTAAATAAACCCAATTTACCACCAATATAGATTCATGCAGCTTAGTTACCATCACGTACAAGGTACTGGTATAGGAATTTATATCCGGAATGCTTGGGACCTGGGATTTTCCATATATGTGGTCTTTCCATAACTGGGATCTCCATAATTCTGCTAAAATTGCTAAAGATCATGTAAACATTACATGAACCCAATACAGGTATGGAACCTGATCTCCAGAATAATATGGACATGGTTTTCAGGATAACTTATTCTGTATTTTCAATCTTCATACTTAGGTCTCCTAAAGGTCTCATACTTAGGTCTCCTAAAAAATTACTGAAACATTGTTTTACTTCAGTAAGGATTAATTATATCTTAGATTGAATCAAGTACAAGCTACTGTTTTATTATTACAGAGAAAAAAAAGGAAATAATCTTTAACCATTTTAATTTTTTGGATAAAATTGAGTCTATGGGAGATGGCCTTCCCATAATTTGGCTCTTTCTGGATAACTGGTTTCTGTATAATTGATCTCATACCTGTATTCTACTTGTTCCACATTCATCATAAATATGGGTGAGATGAGATGTAATAACAATGTGTCACCCAGCTAACAGAATAAATGGACACCAACAATGATGAGAACTTGGAGGATTGACTGATGCAAAATGTAATAATTTATAAGTACAGGACATGGGCGAATCTGCGGCGTTTTGCTACGGCAAAAAATTCACTAAACTCTGCCAGGGTCTCGTTTTGGACATGGGTGTCCATTTTTTTCAACGCTGGCAATGTGCGCCGGCGCCCATAAAAAGACGCCCACGTCCAAAATGAAACCCTGGCAGCGTTTTGTGAATTTTTTGCCATAGCAAAGCACCGCAGATTCGCCCATCACTAGTCTTGATTGATTAATTAAGGGAAGGAACAGAGACATGATGGTCCATCTTAACCAGGTCTCTTTTTATTATCCCATTACACAATTAAAATAGACCTCCCATTCAACATATTCAATTGTTTAAAAAAAAAAACAGCAATATTTGTACAAAAGGAATCTCTTGCACAAGAAGAAAGATAATATTTAGGCAAAATGCTGAACATATTTTCACAGTCTTATGGCTCTTTCATATCACAGATCAGGTTTTACAAGCCTGGAAGCAGGAAAATCCAATTATTCTTGTGCAGGTACAGGAATGGGAAACCCTTTATCCAGAAAGCTCAGAATTACAAATAGGCCGTCTCCCATAGACTGCATTTTATCCAAATAATTCAGATTTTTAAAAATGATTTCTTTTTTTCTCTGTAATAATAAAACATTACCTTAAGATATAATTAATCCTTATTGGAAGAAAAACCAGCCTATTGGGTTTATTTAATGTTTAAATGATTTCATAGTAGACTTAAGGTATGACAATCCAAATTATGGAAAGATCCATTATCCGGAAAACCCCAGGTCCCGATAACAGGTCCCATACCCGTACTCTGAGGGTCAGTTATTTGTACTAATTTTTTCAATGATTCCAAGAAAAACCTGGCAAGCAAAGGACTGCTTTTTTTTCATATTTTCATTTTTTCTATCTTTGGTAGTCAATAAAAGTGTGAAAAAACTACAAACACAGAAGTAATGAAACTTTACAGGAATTTTCCTTTTCTGTTTTAAATGTGGTCATGGTGGACTTTTCTTTAGACCAAGGGGCACATTTACTAAGGGTCGAATTTCGACTATCGAATTTTTGAATATGGCCAATTCGAATCGAATTTTGGGCTATTCGATAGTCGAATAAGCCCAAAATTTATTTCAAAATTTTAATTTTTTTCATTCGAATTTGATTAGAATTTTCACTTCGAATCAATTTGAACCTTAGTAAATGTGCCCCTTAGTGTCAGGACCTTTACACAGTAGCTTTACACAAGTTGTCTTATCACTGGATGTATACATTATTTTTTCTTGTTTTGTGTCTTAATGGTGAAGTGGGAAATTCTAACTACATAATAAAGAGCTTTGTGAAGAAATCCCTGCAGCAAAGTGTCATGGAGAACTCCAGGGGCCATCAGGGCTGTTTATAAGAGATGTACAGAGAGAGGAATTTTACTCGCTGGGTCTCTGGGGCACAATTACATTGCACTGTGGCTTTGTCCGAATGCTCCGTAAACTATGGCTGCACAGACTGAACCATTAACTACCTTCCCGTTTTTTTTTTTGAAAAACATTCAGATAATATTTAATATTATAAGTGCAAAATACATTTAAACATCAGCATTGCATATTTATACGAATTTGTAAAAATTATATATTTTTTTATTAGCCGAGGAAAAAAACTGTAAAATTGTAAATGTGTTAACCTTTGGATCTGAATAATTCATTCCAGTTACAGAAATGCCTGCAATAATGTAGGTCACATAGACAGTGATTGCCAGATTTAGTCGGATAGCAAAAATAGGCTAATATAAAGCAGAAATTAGACAGTATATCGGTTACAGTATAGTTGCGAGGTGTCATGGCATGTCAACGGAACGGCTAATAATCCTACAGGGAGAGTTCTGTGTTGCAGTTGGCAGTTCTGCTTACTCTCTGGCACTGACTATACAGTGAACTGATTCCCTTTCCCAGAACCTGATTATTTGCAGTTTTATGAACAGGTGAAGCTGGTAAATTAGCACTTCTTAGTATAATTAAGGGCAGGATCACATTTTTCACTTTAATAAATAAGCCTATTGAGGGGTATAGAGACTGCTAAATAATAAAATAGATTTTGGCTTAATGAGACAGCATTGATTCTGAATGTGTTTCTTAGCAGAGCTCAGCCAATGTGTAAGTATAGTAAGTATAAATAAGTAAGTATAGGCCGTATGCATGTAGTACAATGACACATTTAATCAACAGGAGCAGGGTTTTAGAAGGATTGTGTTGTGACAATGCATGACTCTCTGGATCTAGAAGTGACCACATGTGAGAATGTTCTGCTTATCCTAGTCATAGCTGCAGCATTTCTCTCTGGTTGTTGACATGAACATTAGTAAGTAGGCACCTAACTATGACTGCTATGTTATTTTGGAAATCAGCAGGTGAAATTAATCAAGGGAGCACGAAGCATGAATAAAAATGAATATGGCTGGAAATGACCATCTTGAATTTTGTTTGGAGTGTCAGTGACATTCACAGTATGGTCTTGGCAGCTGTTGAGAAGCTAAGATTAGGGGTCGTAGCAAATCATCAAGTGGAAAATGATGTGTGCCTGTAATATAAATTGATGCTACAGAGCGAATTAATAATTCTGCGGCTAATTGTGCTGGTTTCTAAGCTGCTGTGTATTTATAATCTGAATTCTTTTCTAATCAGGCTTGTATTGTGAGGTTTATATTCTATATATACAGTTGTTTATTATGCATCAGGCCCTAAGCTCAGTAAGTGACAGCAGCAAAGAGCGTGTGCAGTGAATCAGCAGAAAAGAAGATGGGGAGCTACTGGGGCATCTTTGAAGGCACAAGTCTTCTTTGCTAAAGAGCTGTGGTTGCCTTGGGCTGGTACTAGTGATGGGCGAAACGGCCGCGTTTCGCTTCGCCGAAAAATTCGCGAATTTCCATAGAAATTCGCGAATTTTTCGCCGATTCGCGAAACGAGTCTTTTTTTCGACGCGCTGCGTCGTTTTCGGCGCGTTGCGTCAAAAACGACGCGCGACTCGTTTTTGGGCGGCGAATTTTTGGTGGCGAATTTTTTGGCCCATTTCGCTAATTTATTAGCCAGCGGCGAATCGCGGGAATTCGCCGCGAATAAATTCGCCCATCACTAGCTGGTACAGATGCCCAATGGCCACTGTCTTCCCCTTTATCCCATAATGATGCTAGATGATACACCTGGTATTCTGGAAGCCAGTCAGGTGGCAAAAGTGTGGCACGGCTTGTTTATCTGCAGTACTGTTCATTATCACACATCAAATTTAAAATCTTCTGCCCTATTATAAAGGTGCGAGACCAAATAAACATCTGAATACAGAGGAGGTAAGTCACTGTTCCCATGAGGAATAAGATAATGTATTTTTCTAGGGACCTGGAAACTGCAAAACTGACCCACTCACCCTGCCTAGGAAAGGAAGAAGGGGTATTGGCCTCCCAAGTACCTTCTTGACAGTTCTCTAAATGAATCCCTGGGACAAAAAGCAGGGGTCAATTCTTGTAGACAATCTACTAAGAGTGAGTGAAGCACCCTTAAATGAAGCCTCAGACCCAAGGACTGGATAGTTCTGGTGAAGAATGGAAACCATGATTCAGTCTTTCCTTCCAACAAGCAATAGGGTTACTATAATAAATAATAAAAAGCCAATCATATGGTTACTTTCAAAAAGAGGATTTATACATTCTCCTTGCTAATTGGTTGCTATGGTTTACTAGAACTGATGTGACCTGTGTTTCTCCCTAATGCTCTATACCAGTTGAGATAATCAACTTTTTTCGCTTTCTAATCCAAAATTTCTTGAACACCATGAAAACTCACACTCTGCCATTACTGTTTTTCAAGCTGCCAGCCAGCAATCTGCACACGAGTATAATTTGGTACCTATAGCAGGAATTATAAAAGTAATGTTCATATATATGGGTAGGTGATAGTTCTGCTTTCAGTTCCGAGAATATGTCTAAATCAGTGAGGCATCTGCAGCGAGCAAGATATTAAAAGTAGCAGTTATTGTTCATTTCTAATATATAGCGGCTTGAAAGATAATCACAGTAAATAACAGGGGGAGGGAATTTTAAGAGCTTTTAGAATGTTTGAGGTACCAACAGTATAATAAACTAATCACTCAAGTGTCATGATGTGAATTATAACTTGCAAAGAGTAAACTCCATTAACATGTAACCAGGATAGCATAAAGCATTGTATTCATAAATAGGCAGTTCAGTTAAAAGCTTAGAGTGGATATTACTTTCCCAAAGAAGGATATTTAGATGGCAGGACTAAAAATATAAATAAATTATTGAACCACGTGATGGTGTGAATTATACATGTGCCACAAGGCTCCACAATTAGGGGAAGTTAAGAAAGTCCACACTTTTTAAAAAGTTGTAATATGCTCATCCAGGAATGAACATAATGAGTGATTACATAATATATATATTTTTCAGTGGCCAGCTTAAAATTGTATTTTGGCTGAATTCTGTACTTGCTAATGTTCCTAAGCATTGCTCTCCATTATTAATTAGAACATTTAGATAATCTGCCAATGAGGATACAGGTTTCTCAGGTCAAAATATATTCATGCATTACTCTGAGTCCCAGTAATAGTTTCCAATAAATAAAAAGAAATATTGCATATTTCATATAGAGTATTTATGTGAAATATATCACAATATTCCAAGATGATATTGTGGCCAAACACAATACTAAACAAAGTGATTTAAGAAACTCCAGTGACATGTCCTTCTTGACCTCTCCAGTCACCAGAGGGCAGTTCTGGAGGCTTTTATTCTTGATGAATAGTCCAATATCACTAATCACTGAATTTCAAACTCATTCTGAAACGAATTTGGCTAAAGTTGACAGATGGACTGGCAAATTAAATATAGCAGTGTCTTTGTCAAAATTTCTCATGCTGTTTCCCATAATCCAGCCTTTGCTATTTCCCATGGCTTGTGATTGTATCCATGCTCCTGTACTGCCTGTATTGACATTGTCTAGTGACTTGGGAAGGTATCTCTGTGTTGGTGGCCATACACAGGCAGATTTAAGCTGCCTTTATTGGTCCTTTAGACTGATTTGCAGAGTTTATCAGCCCGTGTGTGGGGGCTCCCAATGGGATCTCCCAATCGATATCAGGGCAAAATTCAGGCAGATATTGATTGGGCAAGCAGGAACGCATTGGCTAGTTGATGCAGTCCTGTGACCCGTCTGTACCCATTCGCAGCATTGTAATCTGATCCCCAGGGCTGAACTTTTGGATTCACCCGATATCACCCAGCTGTTAGTGGATCTTATAGTAGAGTCCAATTTGTAAGACCCAGACCTGACCCAAACCCGCAACTCGCATATTTACCCACTTTGATCCACTACCTGACCCGGTCCCAAAAATACCTTATCCACAACCCACCAATCACCATCAAACAGGAAGTGATCTTGCTGTAAACCAGAAGTGACATCATCTAAAGTGGGCAGGGATAGACACAAGTTTTGTAAAACTATAAAATGAGTGAAATATAGACATTATATAAGATAAGAGATTTAGATGAGACCCACAACCTGACCCGCATCTACTGTATACCCGCACCTCAAAATCCTCATTCCACAGGGGGCCCGCTTTCTCTGCGGGTAACCAATGGGTACATTACAGAAGTGCCATATTATTGAACTCTGTGGCAGTGGTCCCAAACCAGTAGTTTGTGAGCAACATGTTGCTCTCGAAACCCTTGGATGTTGCTCCCAGTGGCCTCAAAGCAGGAGCTTATTTTTGAATTTCAGACTTGGAGGCAAGTTTTGGTTGTATGAAAACCAGGTGCACTGCCAGACAGAGCCTCAGTGTAAGTTGACAATCTACATAGGGGCTACCAAATGGCCAATCACGGCACTTATTTGGCACCCCAACATAATTTTTCATGCTTGTGTTGTTCCCCCAACTCATTTTACTTCTGAATGTTGCTCATGAGTTCAAAAGGTTGGGGATCCCTGCTCTATGGTATCCACAGGTTAGGAAATACACTTTGGTGAAATATGCCACAAACTCTCGTGAGATGGATTGCGCATAGTATATGTATTTGCGGCATTGTATGCTGGTGATGTAATTACATTGCATATTGTTAATCAGCATGGCTACATTTTGCATGTAAATTGTTCTTCCACTTGGCTTTGTGAATGGAATTGTGGGGAATGAGAAAAAACAGAAATGCATGTTGGGAAACTACAGGCTGAAAAATGCTTATTATCATGCTTGTGTGGTGTCATTGGCGTAGTTATACTCAACCGCTCATTTCTAAAAACGCAATGTAAAAACGTCACATGTGCCCTCAACCTAAGAATGCATTTAGTTGCATGGCTGCATACTATTCCTAATTTGGAGTCTGCTGAAAAGCATCAAACCATTAAGTAAACCCAATAAGTTTGTTTCACCACCAATATGGATTCAGGCAACTTAGTTAAAGGGGACCTGTCACCCAAAATATATTTTTCCAAATTCTATTTTCTCATGTTAGTCAAGCAAACTGAACTTTAATTACACTGTAAACATTATTTGAATCTTGTCTCCTTCAGTCTGGGAATTCATAATTATAGCAAGCAGGCAGGAGACATTTTGTGGACACTGTTATTAAGGCAAGCCTTTCATCATCTCAGAATCTTGTTTGTGCACCAGAATGTGGGACCCGATGTTCATACCCATGTACTGGCTACACAATTAAATGGTTAAAAAAACAGGGAGGATGTGTGGAGAGCAGTGCTAGTGCTGAATGGAAAGTGAAAGTAATTGCTTGCCCCTCCTTTATGTCTAAGGAATAGAGGAGGGGCAGGCAATATTTGATTGACAGTTGAGATTTTTGAATGAGCTATGAATGCTTAAAAAAGCGTTTTGATTTCATGTTTAATTTTAAAAGGACTTTTATTATACAGATGTTTGGGGTGACAGGTCCACTTTAACACCAAGTACAAGCTACCGTTTTATTCTTATAAAAAAATTATACTTATTTGCTGAAAAAATGTACTTTATGGGAGATGGCCTTCCATTCTAAATTGCACAAGAGCAGTGGCCAACAGCCGCCAATCAGCAGTTATCATTGAACAATTGATAACTGTGCATCTGATCTGATTGGTTGTAAGGGTAAAGGTGGCCATACACGGGCCGATAAAACCTGCCCACACACCAAGTCGGCAGCTTATTGGCCTGTGTATGGAGCCCTCCAACGGGCTTTACCAATCGATATCTGGCCAAAAGTTGGGCAGATGTCGATTGGGCGGGACTACAAATCAAGTCAGATCATGGCCGCATCGTTCTCAAGGTTGGCATATTGGGGAGAGATCTGCTCATTTCACCTTTACTCTACTGGTGCAGTTTAGCACATTTATTTTTAAATCAGACCCTGTTAGCTAGTAAAGCAGATGGATTTTTATGTGAACTTTTTAATATGCCACAAACAAGTATGGGATCCGTTATCTGAAAACCCATTATCCAGAAAGTTCCGAATTATGGAAAGGCCATCTCCCATAGACTCCATTTTATCTATATAATCCAAATTTTCAAAAATGATTTCCTTTTTTCTCTGTAATAATAAAACAGTAGCTTGTACTTGATCCAAACTAAGATATAATTAATCCTTATTGGAAGCAAAACAAGGCTATTGGCTTTATTTAATGTTTATATGGTTTTCTTGTATCCAGAAAACCCCAGGTCCCAAACATTCTAGATAACAGGTCATATACGTTAAGTATGAAAATTAAAAAGTAGCTGTTTTTGTTAAATAAATGTGCTACTGTATTTTAAAATGACATATTTATTCATCAGTACTAGAGGACTTGGGCAGCTGAATGCCATTAATAAACCTGTTGGATGCTGGCCATGCAACTGTGATGTATTTTTATCTTGCCTGGGGCGGTAAAGAAACTCTGAAACAGAATGTGTGGATAGTGGGTTCCCTGCAGATAACCACTTGTGTCTCAATGTCTCTTATTCCCTTAAATGTTGCTGTTATTGACCGGGATATGGTTTACATTGTTCACGAGCATCGTATTTAGAGCAAATATTTTAGATTCTTGGTCATTTTCTGAAAATATTATCTATCAGCTTTTATGGGTTTTTCCCCCTGTGAACAGTAAAATATTTCAATGTCTGTTCTCTAAGTCATATCTTCCACTTCCAAATACATAATTTCAACGCAATCATCTGTAAATATAGAGCTCAGCGGGTAACAACATGGCCATGAATTTGAAGAGAAGACTTTACACGACAAGTTTAGAATAAGCTTTGCAACAGATTTATTTGTGGATAAGGTTGTTCTCCTAGACAGCTGTGCTGCAGGCATCTTTATTATTACAGCATTTAAATGAAGGATTGTATTTGAACAGGATGCCACTAATCAAAACCAGAAAACAAAACAGACGGTGTTAGCATATTTACTTTAGGGGCAGATTTACTAAGGGTCGAATTTCGAATGGCAAAGAAATTCGAAATTCGTCCAGGGAATAGTGGGGGAATAGTGGGGAATTAAAAAAATTTGAATTCGAATTTTTTTAGCGATTGATCGAATGATCGAATAGGGAAATTCGATCGAATTTTCTAATGATTTTTAAACGATCGATCGAATTTTTCCTATTCGATCTTAGGGAATGATCCCCATTTCGGTAGGTTTAATCTGGCGAAGTAGGTGATCAAATTTAAATTTAAAGTGGAAGTATTCGACCATCGAATTTTCGAATATTCCAATAAAATTTAATTCGGATATTCGAATCATTCAAATTCGAATATTCGATGGTCGAATTTGCCTAATTTGCATATTTGAAATTCGAATCTTTTCGAAAATTCGAATATTCAAATCCTTCATTTGAATACATGTGAATTTAGTAAATCTGCCCCTTAAAGTTCACTCGTGTTCTCTTCTGTAAACCGCACTGGTCTCCGAGGTTTTGCAAATCTGGGTCGAATAAAAATGCATGGTAAACGTTTCAACAGCGTGTCAATTATTCAGTGAAAGTCTTGATCAAAACATAGGTGTATGTCATTTTAATGCATATTGCTTGAAAAAAAAAATAGGTTAGCATTAGTATTCATAATGTGTCTCCTTGACAAGAATTCCATGACCTTGACAAGATGAAAGCTACTGCCTGAACTTCAGTTCTCTTTGTCTTGCTTTGTCTTTGCTAAACAGGCATCACTTGGAAAACCCGCCGATAAGTGTGTTTGCATTAATATTTTAACTCGTGTCTGATGGCTGGACTATTTAACAGAACATTATCATTTATGAATGTCACCCAATCCCTTTAGCTTTTTGGTACTTTAGAAGACCTAGCCCCAGGGCTTGTCACATACTTAAAAGAGAACATGGCAAGAAGGATGTTTATGTACCGATGGAAACACCATCAAACATGCCTCCATAAGTAACTGCTGCCAAATGTAAAGCTGTTCAGAAATGTCAATAATTGTTTTCTTTTTCCTCTTCATTTTGTAGTCTGTTATACAGTATAATGAGGTTGGTTACTCAAACCGATGACATTATTCAACCAAATGTATTACATGACAACAAATATTCAGCACTATATTAAATAATATTAATTTATAGTATTTACATCCAAATAAGCCCTGTTAATATATTCTTTGGGGTTTACCATTTGGACTCTTTTTCAATGGGCGTTTGGCAATAGTTCTGTAGTGGGCAGCCTTTGTACTTGTAGAGATATTACCAAAGAGAAGGCAGGTATGGACTCTATTGTCTGAAAAGCTCTGAATTACAGAAAGGGCATCTAAGCAAATAATTCAGACAAATGATTTCCCTTTTCTCTGTAACAAGACACACGCAAACATCTAAGAATAATGGCAAGACTCAGTTGGAAGCCTTGTTGGCCAACACTGGTAGCAAAAAGATGGAAGGTGACTATAAAAAATACCAGCCAGACGTCCAATGACCACATTTCCAATAACCCAGGAGCTCCTATTACACAATCTTTGGCCATAGGGATAATACGGCCTAGTGGGAAAAAAACAAGAGCAGTGACTGCACCATCAGTAACATTTACAACTTGAAGAAAACATTTTCATGCTAAAGGGCATTGGTAAGTTCATCTAATTTAATGGTAGATAGAATAAATGATCTGAAGATTTGAAGAATGGGTGATTGCTGCAAATATGCCCCTACACCCCTACATTTGCCATCAGTAATGCAATCTTATATATAGCTAAACCTTATTGGACGCAAAACAATCCTATTGGGTAAGTTCCACCCTGAGGCAGCCTAATGATGCCCCCTCACACCCACTCAGTTTTAAAAATTGGAATTTTGCCACAATCCAGCAGCACCCATGGAGTTCTGCTTAGTACACCAATGATGTAAAAACTCTCTTTGTCTAATAGAAAGCTTATGTCCCTGTGTATTTAAAGGTAATTCCACCAGGCAGAAAACCATATACACATGGTAGCAGCTTGCATCTACAATTCCTCATTAAAGGGGTTGTTCACCTTTGACTGTTAGTATGATGTAGAGAGTGATATTCTGAGACAATTTGCAATTGGTTTTCATTTTTTATCGTCTGTGGTTTTTGAGTTGTTTAGCTTTTTATTCAGCAGCTCTCCAGTTTGCTCTCCAGTTTGCAAAGAAAACAGAAGAAAATTGCAAATCATTAAAAACTATGAAAAGTAAATAACAAAGACCAATTGAAACATTTCTTAAAATTGGCCCTTCTACAATATACTAAAAGTTAACTTGAAGGTGAACCACCCCTTTAAGTGGCAAGCTCATGCTTATATACGTATATATCTATATACTGTATTTATATATATATATATATATATATATATATCATATGTAGCCAATTTTATCTGGTTTTGCCTAAAGTCAGCCTAAAGATACCATAGTGGATGATCCATCAGCACTTACCCTTCTAAACATGACATAATTGTGAGATCAACTGATTGCACTACAAGAAGTAGTTAAGGGTTGATCCGGAACTAGGGGTAGGCAGAGTAGGCACCTGCCTAGGGCGCAGTCATAGGGGGGCGCACTTTTTTACTTTTTTTCTTTAGGTTTGAAGCCAGGACAGTGGTAGGTAGTGGTTCTGACTGTCTCCGTGGCCGCGCTGCTTCCCTCCCAGTCCCACCCACACCTCCCTCTTACGAGGGCAAATGAAGACAAATGAGAGGCACCGCTGTCTGTTCAGTGCGCATCACGCGGCTGATGCTGGCTGTAAAAGTGGCGCGCCGGCATGCGTGCCATTGTCACATGATGACGATGTCCATGGAGGGGGAGCTGTGCGCAACTGCGCATGCCACAAACATAATGTGGGCTGCCTGCTTTACGCGTTTCGTGGCTTCCCACCACTTCCTCAGACAGCCCACCTCCAACTTCCTTAAAACAAGCATAAACCCCACCCATAAAATTAATCAACCCTAATGATTAATCTGATAAATATTCCCATTGATTATTGTGGCAAACAACACAGTATCCAATAGCATAACTTATTTTATTTTCAACTTGAAACATTTGTATCATTTTACCCCTCCTGGTTGTAAAATTAAAAATTATTCAATATAGACTGCAACCAAAATGGTTACACACAAATTTTGTCAATTTTCACTGGGAAGATATCAGGAGCCCTAAACGGCCCAAACTTAACTAGTAAATTGGATAAAAAAGGAATAGATGGGGAATACCAGTATATATATTGTACAGAGGCCACCAACACAGAGACACAGGCTGGGGGAATCTTTTCAGGTCCATTGATGACATTAGTGAAATGACCCCAACAGTACCTGTAATTGGCTAAGAGCACCTGACAATATTAAATTACAAGAAACATAGTACATCATAGTTGAAATGTCATATGACCATCACAGCAGACTAGTATTAACATACAGTAGGCTTGGAGGTTCAAACAAAAGCCACCCTGAACAGTCCCCAGCAGTGCCAATAGAAACATTTCATGGAGTAATTCATGGTGCATCTCATCCAGTATATTATACACTTCTGCCATATAGTGAGATCATATACCATGTAGCCTTAGGCTTGTAAAGCAGGGCCAAAGATAGGATAAGCAGGAACATGACAAATATAAGAGGGTTGATGTCACAAGTGAGGCATACCAAATGCAATCAAACACATCAATGGTCCAATGAATAGGTCCTATAGTACTGAAGAAAATTAGTTCAAAACATGATCTATCAACACCTAGAAAATATACATCATTTTGGCCCCTAGGGGCAACAGTATGTGGCCTTGGTCTATGGCCATGCATCTGAACTGAGGCAAGGTATGTGTTTTCGCAAAAGTGTTTTGGAATAGGTAAATCAGAGCTCCCAGTGTGAAAGGCTTTTCTTATGGTGGACTTATGGTTGTGAATCTTTTTTGTAGTGCAGTAGTGGCTTTCATGAAAGTCCACATGGGCAAATAAATTATATATTTAAAAGTACTTCACCTCGTTCTTTAACCTGTATTGCTTACCAGAACGTGGATGTCTAAAAGTGGAACCTTTGAGGGGTTTGTTGAAAGTACTACAACTTCAGCAACATTTTTGTTAGATTTTGACACTATATACAGGATATGTACATATATATATATTTAAATATATAAATCTGTACTCCATGAAAGAGTTGGGAACAAAAAATAATATAATACATAGAAAAAAGGCAATCTGCTCTCCAATATCTGTGTTTCTAATAGGGCTTTATTCCATTTCCATGGTGAAATATATGAAATAAATCACCTTAAGGAGCATGTGAAAGGGTGTTTAACAAGTATCTACCATATATGAAATATCTACCTGCATATATAAATATGGTGATATACAAATGGAAACAGTTTATAACACTCTAGGTGGAGAAACAGAATTATATTCTGTTTTTGCACCATAATATCACACAGATGTCAAGCTGTCTTGGAAGAAGATCGCTGGAATAATAATTGCATAAGAGAATTCATATGTGTAATATTTGGATGTGCTTGTCAATAAAAATGAAAGCCATCATCAATCATTTTAACTCCCACGTCCCATGCCCTTTTGTCGGAGGTCAAAGGCAAAGCTCTATTCAAGTACTGGCCTACTTTCCTACTTTTTATTTTTGAAGCCATCTAGTATCTCTGCTGAATTTTTCTCATTATTTCCGAATAAAATCTCACATTTAATCTTATCTGGACAAAAGGGAGATGTTCTGCACATGTTGATAATGGAAGTAATTGTCTCTTGCTAGCAAACAGTTCTACATGTTTTGTTTTTATTATTTTTTAGGAAACAAGCAATGCATGTAGAACATTTCCACCAGTACTCACCTTTAATTGTATAAACAATTCTAGAGTACTAAAGAATTTGTTTGTCATAGGCACATAGTCCATTGTGCAAAAACAGCCCCTGAGAGAAGCAACTATTTGCCCTACTAGAATGGACCCCCAGCTATCTCTATATTGTCAGTTCTCCATGCAAGAGAGGTGGAACCTGAATGTCCCCTGCAAACCTCTTCCCCGTCTGTTATTGATGAGCCTTGTTCTTTATATTTGCTCATGGCACGGAAAGGCAAAGAAATAAAATCCCATTTTAACTTTCTTTAATGAAAAAGAAATCTATCTCCAATATACTTTAATTAAAAAATGTGTACCATTTTTATAAGAAACCTGACTGTATGCAGTGAAATTCTCCCTTCATTTAATGCTGTGGATAGATATTGTCAGATGGTCCCTAACTTCTGGCAGGGAAACAATCATACTTATGAACAGCAGAGGGAGCCCCCGCCTTACTTACCAGCCATGCAGAACTCAAGCAGCTTTGTTTTTTGATCATTTATGACGATCCCTAAGAAGCCTAGATCACACTGAGCATGTGCATGTAGTCTAGTCTTGCAAAGATGTATAACAAAGTTACCCCTGTGGCCAACTTTGAAAGCATAAATCATTTGTTTGATTAGGCTTGTGGTGCAGTAAGTTCATGTTTATGTTTAGTATACAAAATACAGCATTTCTAGCCTTATTCTATTTTACACTTTCCTTGCCCTTTAAGTACATTGTTTAAGATGCACTCTTCCAACAGAGTGCAAAACGTTTATCTTTGTCTTTACCAGACTTCCCTTGTAATATTTAATATAAGTAAGAAAGAAAACAACTGAACTTGCTGAAAATTTTTAATGAAGACGTTACACTGCCCATCCGAGCAGCTTCGTCAGTTCAACTGACTGGTGTGGGGAGTTCTCGGCATATAGACTCTTCCAACAATCCAATCACAATGGCACATGGTAACTCTTCAGAGAGGTGACATCTGAAATTCACAAATTACCAAAGTGTCATGCAACTCGTAGAAACAGGTGTTACGTGTGAGAGTTGTAAAAATGGATGTGTGATACATTCTGAAACCGCCGGGGTAGAGATGTGGGAACGGAATTGTATGTAGCAGACAGGTGGTGTCAAAGGCCCCCGCCTCTGTTCAGGGATGGTTTTCTCACCTTGACATGAATCCCCCTTTTCACTCCTCTTTCATGCCTCGGGGGGGCCTTCAACACCACCTGTCTGCTACATACAATGCTGTTCTCACTCCTGTACCCCGGTAGTTTCACAACACATCAAGTAATACCTGTTTCTAGGAGTTACATGACACATTGGTAATCCTATCACAGTAACAGGAACTGCCAGTTACCAGGAGCGGCAAAAAGCCGCCTCTGGTAACTTTAAGAGATTCATTTCTGTTTTTTTTAATGGAAATTAGGCTCTTCTAGTGCAGTGAGCGCAATAGCACTCGCCACACTAGCGATGCGGCCCCTCCTCGACCCACTCCAACATTTTCTCCTCACACATTCTCTCCTCTCCACACTCCTTCAGTATTGCCTGTAATGTTTTGTTTTATTTCTAGATTTTAAATAATTTGTATAAAATGATTCTAAATACATTTATCTAATGTGGCCATTAGTGATGTGAGAATTTATTCGCCAGAGGCGAATTCGCGGCAAATTTCCTAAATTCGCTAAAAAAAAACGAGTTGCACGTCACTTTTGACGCGACGCGGTGAAAACGACGCGACGTGCGTTGAAAACAAAGAGACGAAAACGATGCGGTGCGCGTCAAAATCGTGCCGCGACTCGTTTCGCAAATTTTTTTGCCAATTCGCGAATTTCGCTGGAAAATTCGCAAATTTTTCGGCGAAACTGGGTAGATTAACCCATCACTAGTGGCCATCCTTGCGAATGGTGCAAAGTTCTTGCACTAGGGTAGAATATAGCTGAGCAGGTTACAGTTGCCACTGAAGGTTGCTCACCCCTGGAAACAGAAGGGCAGCAGTATATATATATATAGCAGTGTGGGACCTGTTATCCAGAATGCTCAGGACCTTGGGTTTTTGAATAACTGCAATTTGGACCTGTTAAGTTTACTAAAAAATCACTTAAACATGAATTAAACCCAATAGGCTTGTTCTGCCTCCAATAAGGATTAATTATATCTTAGTTGTGATCAAGTACAATTGAATTAAGTGATTAAAATGGAGTCTATGGGAGATGGCCTTCCTGTAATTTCTTTCTGGATAATGGGTTTCCAGGTAACGGATCCCTTACCTGTATTTGAAACTGAAATAGAGGCAATATTGGTATTTTTATGTTTTGGGTTTTTTGTTACAATATATTGTTGAATAAATATTTTGTAAAATGTAATAATCAGAAGTGTCCATGGAAGTCCATGGCCATTAAAAGGCACACATTCATTAGACATTTCTGCTTTCTCACAAAATATAAATATTAATAAAAACCCACAGCCAGCAAAATAGAAAAATCAGTAAGCAGCCACTCAATGGGAAGGGAGAATTTTTGTAAATAATCATGTTTTTATGATTATGTTTTTACCCTTGAAGTCATATGATTCTCCTGGTAGTGGGGATATATTCTTGTCTTGGTATGCTTTTTCTCTAACCTATGCATAATTGTATGGCTATTTATGATGGGATTATCTGTATTTCATTTATTATTCTTAGTGCTGTGTTTTGGGCCCATCTCTCTGTCCCATAGGCCAAATCTGATGACCAAAACACATAAAATCACATTGACTTTTAGGGCATAAATATGGTATTGTTTTGTATGGGGCATTTAAAAAGAATATCAAATGAGAACAGTCCTTGTTCTTAACTGTTCTTCAAAAAGGACTTTTCCAGTGCAGAGTATGTTGGAGTCTATGGGCATTTTTTCACAGCAAAATCTTGCTGCAGTTTTGTGAAAATACTCATAGAAGGCAAATTACAGAATTTTGTCATGAATTCATACCTGGTGAAGAATTCCACTCATCACTAGTGGTCGCCTCTGACCAGTATGTTATCTATTAAGGTGTGTAAAAAGAAAGGGAAGGGGTTATTATTATTCAGGAACAGTTGTGATGATGGGACAGGGAACTCTGTTTTGCTTTTAATAATGTTACTTAATAACAATAAAAACATTTTGGACAGGTGAAGGTAACAATGTCTAGAATATAAAATATGTACTTGAATACATGGTGTTTATTTTGTACTATATCAGGTCCTGGAGGAAATTGTCATTAAGATCAGAAAAGTGCAAGCCAATGGACACTTTTAACTAGTGCATTATATCCTCAAAATATAGAAGAAATGTACTTTAAAAAGTGGTGTTTCTAGTTACCTTATTGAAAATTTCTACAAAAACCGTAGCCCTGCCCATCTGTTCCATGTTCTGCTGCCTCCTTTCCCAAGCTGTGCAGAGGATCTGGCGACACACAGCACACTGCACTGTAGGATAGGGACCAATCAGCAGCTAGGCTGACCTTATGGAGTACTGCAGCTTGTCTCGTGTGTGACTGCAGGGATGTGATTGGCAATTCGCCTCCCACTGTGTGTCTTGAGTCACCATAGGACACTCCCCCACCCATCAGATGAAACGCAAACAGGAGCTGTAGCAGATCTATAGAGATCTCCAATAAAGGGGCTGTTTTTATAGATAATATTAATTTGTAGACCCAAAATAAAACCATTATTGTCTACTGGATCAGAGGGGTTTTTAGTTATGCTACATTATATGTCTCCTTTAAAGGTATCATGGGAAAACATCTTCAGTTTGCTTAATAGTGCTGCTCCAGCAGACTTCTGCACTGAATTCCATTCCTCAAAAGAGCAAACAGATTGTCAGTTCCCTAGGTGTCCCAAGTCATGTGACTTGTGCCAGCCCTAGAGTGGAACTTCTTTGTGGCAGGCTGTTATTTCTCCTACTTAATGTAACCGAATCAGTCTCAGTGGCACTTGGCTTTTACTATTGAGTGCTGTTCTTAGATCTACCGGCAGCTGAGGGGGGAAGGAATGGGGGTGATATCACTCCAAATTGCAATAGAGCAGTAAAGAGTGACTGACGTTTATCAGAGCACAAGTCACATGACTGTGGATACCTGGGAAATTGACAATATGCCTAGCCCCATGTAAGATTTCATAAGAAAATATAAAAAAAATCTGCTCTTTTGCACAAATTGATTTCAGTGCAGAATTCTGCTGGAGCAAAAAAACATGTTTTCCCATGACACTATCCCTTTAAAGATTTGTCATTTTGATGAAAGCTGAAAATACTGTTTCATACTGTAATTGTAATAAATCTTGTGTTCTTATATATAAAGTGTGTACGGCTTCTCTCTCCTAATGAAATCCAGACAGAAAGAGAATCAGAAACTTTATGAGTAGGGTGCTGTGATTTATGGAGTAACAGATCTGATACTGATGCTTAAAAACAATAAAGTATTAAACTGTCAAGAGCACAGAGCAAATGAACATTTACTAATAATAGGGCCTCATAGATTTCTTTCATTTCTAAAAAGGCATTTGATATGGAGAGTCTCTCTCTCTCTCACAGGTACATACTATGTATTTTCTGCTTCTGGAGAAACTACTAATGAAATTTTACTTTGTAACTGCTGCACGGGGATTTGTTTATCCACACTACATCTTACCATACTCTCTCACCAGCAAGACTTAGCAACTGAACTTTAAAGGATCTAAATATTTCGGGACCTGGGGTTTTCTAGACAAGGGATCTTTCTGTCATTTGGATCTTTATACCTTAAGTCTACTACAAATCATAAAAACATGAAATAAAGCAAACAGGATTGTTTTGCCACCGATATAGATTCATGCAGCTCAGCTACATCGAGTACGATGCAATGTATAACAAAAAATATAATTTTTACTTAAAATAGGAGATGGCTGGATGCAGGGCTTCCGGATAAGAGATCTCATAACTGTAATAACTTTTTAAAGAATTTAATTTTTTATATAAAAACTATGTAAAGACTATTACTGGCCCTATTTTTTTATAACACCAACATATTCCTCAGCACTTTTGAGAGATGAAATATCATTGACATCAATCCCTGCCCCAGGTAAGAAATTGCAGGAATGAAGTTTGCCTACATCTAGTAACCTATAGCAATTAATCAGATGTTTGTTTTCAAACAGTTAACCAGTAAATGCTACCTGTTGATTTAATGGTTACAGCTAAACAATAATCAGCCTACCTAACTATTTACTTACCCCTTGGTGCAGATTCTGTTCTTGGGAGTTCACGGCAGCCATCTTCTTTTCTCCGGTAAACTTGGAGTAATACTCTAGTCCTGAACTCATGTGCCAAAAGTCATGAAAATTTCCGATAAAAAAATGTGCATGAGCAGTTCGGGACTGGAATATTATATATATATACTCCAACTGCTCGTGCTCCGAAACTCCGCTCTGCTTCCAAAATTTACCGAAGAAAAGAAGATGGCTGCTGTGAACTCAAGAGGACAGAATCAGCACAGAGTGGTAAGTAAAACGTTAAGAGCATTTTCCCCACGTACCAGTTAGGCTGGGGGAGGAGAAAGGGTCTAAGGTAGGGTTGGGGGGGTTTACGGTTTGGGTTGAATTCTCCTTTACGAAGACCCAAGGTAGGAAAACAAGAGCATTGAGGGGTGCAAGAGATTTCCAGGCTTAGTATTGAGGTGGGTCTGAGTGATCTAAAAGAGTAATTTGTTGGAACTTGTTGTAGTTGGCAAAAGACAGGTATAGTTTGTGTAGCTGAGCAGCTGAGCTCCAACAAGGAGAGAGAGAAGGACCAGTATCCTGGTGGGGAAATGAACAAAAAGAGAGGGGACTAGAGTAGACTGTTAAGGTATATAGTTTCTCTTACCTAAGGGAGTGGCAGGGAAGGTAGGCAGATGGTGAGACCTGGTAACTCTGGTTATTAAATATTGGGGAAGATTGTGTGTGCCAAATATCACAGTGCAAGCTATGCTGGTGATTAATAAAGAGAGACATTCAAATAAGAGTCTTGTAGAACCTTCTGTTTTTTGCTTCAAGTGTTAACTGCTATCCCCCGGGTGGGAACGGTGGTCGGTCAGGGTATACAGAGAGTTACTAAACACCATGTTACACCTTGTGCTGGGTGTTTTACGCTGCACCAGATGCAAAGTGTAGCTAGACCCCAGACTAAAGTGTGAAATGAGCATTAAAAGGAGTGTTTTTGCTCCAGTTAATGCTCTGGCACTTCTGTCCAGGGTCATAGTAAATGAAGTGTGAAAGAACTGAGAAAGCTTATCCCAGATGCACTGAATTTTGCATATATACAATACATCTGAGACAGTAATATGACAGACAATAACAAAATTCTATTAATTAAGAGTAAGAATGAAATTATAATAAAAGTGGGTAATTATATGACAGTTTCCCTTTAAAACTGCTGTTTTCTTTCTGTTTGGCTAGGAAAAAAAGATAATGATAATAAGGTTTTCTTTTCCAGGGAAGTCTTTCTACCCACTAATCCAGCAGAAGACCCTTAAAATGACCACCAAAACAGAAAGGGGAGTATATTATATATCATTTTAATTAGTCTAATCAAACCAACAGCCAGTTACCAGCAGAGATAACCCCAGCATGTAATTTGTTTAAGATTTAAAGGTAATATAAATCTACAGTTACCTACAGGCTATGGCTGGAGTTTTTGATTTAAGGGTCTGCTGTTTCCGTTTAATTCAGCCAGATCATATATAATAGCTTACTGGAAATGTTTTTCTCTTCTTGCACCTGGTAGGGAGCCTTTGTGGTGTCAGTTCTAACAGGTTTCCTTTTCTATTCTTTTTTTTTTTTTTGGTTATTGGGCTGTTGACCAAAGAAGAGCTCATGTCTGTAATTTAGATATGTAATTCCAGGAATTTAAGATTTGGGTTTTCCACCCAAAACCTGTTTATCACCAAAGTGAAAGAACTTTTATTCTGCAAAACTTTCTTAATAAACATTAACAACAGATTGTCAATGGTACTAAAGGTATTTGTAAATGCAATTGCAATTAAAAGCAGTGTCTGTCTGGCCGATTATATTCTCTGCACTCCGGCCATTGACTCCAGCTAATCTGAACTGATAGAAAGACCTTGAGGAAAACTGACTTCTGTCTGTTACATTGTTTTAAGAGATAGTCCCATAGAACAGAAAGGGATAAACAAACTTCACTTATTGAACCCTGTTGGGGTTGTCAGTCATTGCTACTTTTTACTATTCATCTTTCCATTCCGGTCCTCTCCTATTTATATCCCAGTCTTTTATGCAAATCAGTGAACTGCTGCTTGGGTAATTTGGACCCTAGCAACCAGATTGCTGAAATTGTAACTGCAGAGCTGCTGAGTAAAAAACTAAATAACTCAAAAACCACTAATAAAAAATTAAAACCAATTGCAAATTGTCTCAGAATATCACTCTCTACATCATACTAAAACTTAAGGGAAAGGTGAACAACCCGTATAAGGCCCCACCCTCACTCCTTCATGAAAAAAATTCCACACCTCATCCCCAAAACTCCTATGTGTTCCTCCTCTCTCCTCCTGGGCCTGCGGCTCTAAGCCAGCAAAATTTGTGGACCCACAAACTCAGCTGCTGATCTCAGCCAGCATTGGTGCCTGCAGAAAGGGATATGAAGTAGTGATGTGCTGGACAGCCCAATACCCGTGGGACCCGGGGGTCTACCCTTTATAGCCGTGCACCTACTCACCCCGCCCCTTTTGTGATGTCATGGCCAGGGTGAGTTGGCGCGGTTCTATAAAAGGAACCCAGAGGTCAGATACAGGCGGGCATGGGCTGAGGGAGGGCAGGTTAGAGTCAGGTCTGGGTCAGGAAAAATCCCAACCCGCACATCATTAGTTTGAAGAGCCTGGCCATCCACGTGGGAGGAAGGCAGCAGTCCTGAGTCCCATTTAGGATTTCCTCCTGGTGCCCAACTGCCCCAGTCCAACCCTGATATCCACAAACAAAACACCAATGGCACATCCAATGCTGTTAAACTAATTGTGGGTTATTTATTAGCTCATAATAATGGCAACGTTTCTGGCCTATACAAGGCCCTTTGTTAAATCTAATGGTGCAATACACAGAATACATTTAAATAGTGAAAAAGAGGCTTAATCCCTTCTACTACCGAACCCTCAATCAATTCATTGATCAATTGATTTTTTTTTTTTCTACAAAAATTCATTGTGTTAATTTCTTTTTTTTAAAATAAATCCATTATGTTCATTTCTGTAAAGATCAAAAAGCCAAAAAGTCCGTAGGTATCATCAAGTGTAAGTGTATAACAATATATCAAAGTGAGTCTGACCCTGATGGCACTTATTAATCATGTTGCCCCATGGTACCAGCACATAACATTAGCATACAAACAATGTGACCCATGCACTTTGTGACAGAGACACATAATCTACAGTGGTCACTATAGTGAATGAAGTGCAAACTACGTTATAGGTACAAACCTGGTACCAAGCAAGTCCAGGATTCCTCTACCCTTCTATGCTCATATGCATTTTATTGTAAGAGAATAATCCTGTTATGCCCATATAAGGCCCAAAACTAAAGCAGGATGCCCTGCCAATATTCAGTCAAAGTGCATATCTACCAATGGGCTTGTTATATATTATAATTTAATACCATCATGTAAGATTTTAAAAGATAAAGCAAACCCTCCATTTTCCCATGGTGCCATTTATAGATGCCTACCCTTCCACTCCTGCTCCCATGAAATAATGCCTTGAAACAATAATAATAATGCAGACATCAGTCCAACAGATTACTGCACATGATTTATTAGCCCTGAACAGGCCTTTAATTCCATGTATGCATAGAATCTGCCCAGAGATCATCACTGCTATTTATTGCTGTTTGACTCTTTGACTAGCAGCATATCAGGCAAGTTATCAAAACAATGGTGGTCAAACTCACTTTTGTGAGACCAAATCTAATTGTTTGCATGGTGCCCTCTCAGGGTAACAGGGAGGTGTTGGATTTTAATGACACCTACTGGCTACAGGAAAAGGAAAATCACAAAAGGTTTAATATTTTCTTAAACTAACTTCACACCTGATTCTAACTAATCCATCTGTCATAGAAATTTCTGATGAATATTATCATTGTGTCAATTAAGGTACAAAATGGGCATATCATGATATAATTATTTGCATCTCGTGTGATAGATAAAAGACACTTAAATCTGGAAATACAGCTTCTCTGGCATCTGTAGCTTCAGTACTGTTACCACTGCTGACTCTATTCATTCTATTCTGTTTATTAATGTTCACCTTTTTTCCGCAATTAAGGAAAATTATAGCACAAACATGTCACAAACATGATTTTCTAATGCAACATTTCAGCAGCACAAATCTGGCAAGCGTCTATATAATTCAGTGGGGTATATTTCTCCTTTTTTTTTTTAATCAATTGAATTTCTAAAAATGAATGCAACAATGCCATTTTTGTTGCCCTCGAGTTTGTCTCCACTAAACAATGAGTTTTTCCAATTCAATGGGTTTTTTTTTGTAACTGTTAACAAAAAGTTTTTAGCAAAAAAAAAAAACAATATTTATTCATGATCAAGTTTAGGGTAAAAAAAATTATTTTACTTTTACAAGTACAGATAAAGAATGTGATAAAAATGGTCATTCAAAATGAGTCAATAAATCCCTTACACCAAATGAATAATTCAACATCGAACTTGACATATTATTGGTATGTGTGTAAAATATTACCTTTTCAGTAAAAATCTTTGTTGTTTGCTCTCAGCTCTACTGGCTTCAGCCATCTTTAATCTGTCTAAGCAAAAGCCACGCCCAGTCTATTGTGTCCAGATAATACATATTCATGAGCTGCCAACAAAACAACAATCAGAAAATCTACAAATTCAAATATCGTGCTTTCTGGCTCAGGCTGTTCAATACATTATGAATTAAAAATACTGTAAAAGCTTTATTACATGAATGGGACCTCAGGCTTTCCAGATAAGGGAAAAACTATCATTTAAACGTGAAATAAACGCAATAGGATAGTTTTTGCCATCAATATGGATTCATGCCACTTAGTTACCATCAAGTACAGTGTACAGTTTTTTTTTAATTAGAGAGAAAAGGAAATCATTTTTAAAAAATTCTATGGAAGATGGCCTTCCTGTATTCAGAGCTCTGGATGAAGGAAAACCATTTAAAAACATGTTTGCAAATTCATCCCACTTCCTAAATTCTATTTCCACTGATCATTAATCATGAATATATTTTTGAAGCAACATTTTTTGCCTACTATGCTTTTAAATCAGTTTTTCTAGAAGGCTGTTAGTTAGTAAAAATGGGGTTATTTATTCATATATAAGTTTATCTTCTTTTTAATTGTCCATGAGAAAAAGCCACTGGCTTCAAAAAAAGCTATGTTTTATTTATGAAGTATAACGGTAGACTAAAAAAGCTTCAGCAGTGACAGCAACCTGCGTTGGTTCATTATTTCATTCCCATACCCCAGAAATGCATAGAAATAATGACATAGATGAGCTCTTCTGGTCCAGGCAAATAAAACGCCGCCACTAATGAATAAGAATGCCACATACAGGGTTCCTACTTGTAATGTCCCAGCCAACATCAGACACTGTAATTCTAAGGCACTGAATGGTTCCTTCAGACTTTCATTATGTCAGTGTTTGTTGATTGGAAACTTGGGGGTCAATCCAGTAAACATTTCGGCTTGCTCGGTACAAACTGTGCAGGAATCTAATAGAAAGCAATATTGTTGAAAATGGATACCAATTGAAAACAGAGAGCAGTGTCAACTATTCCCCACTGGGAACTGCCAACAATAAAACCAGTCAAGCATTACGCAGTGCAGCCTGCCAAATGTCATTAGACTACAGAAACATTTCAAGAAACATTCTTATAAAGAAGTGCCGGGACGTTTTTGTTTTTTTTCCCCCTCTGTTATGCCAGACCATTCCTGTATTTATTTTTATTTATAAACAGATAAAACAAAATATTAGAAAAAAAAAGACATTGTCATATCTGCATTCTCTCTAAAACAACAATGGTTATCAGATGAAAAGATGGTTTTTCCATAAAGGTGGGTATAGTCTGTGTCTTTTATTTTGTTGATCTTATCTTAAAACACAATGAACCATATAACAAAATGATAGAGATATATTTTCTCTTTGGTTCCGCGGTATCATCACAAAGGCATGATTGATGCTGGTTAAGTCTGATGTGAGACGTGAGAATGATTGCCTTCCATGGGATCTCAATATTTAAATCTGTGATGTTTGCTGAGATTCCGAGAGGTGTCTTTTTTTTTTTTTTTAATTAATATAACAAAAGAAATTGTGTCTGTAGCAGACAAAAGACATTTAATGAATGCAAAGCTTGGGCACTGAAACAGCCATACAAGAGCTCCATCTAGTGAGCCTGTTTGTAACATCACCTCATTGTGCAAAGAATTAAAAAAAAAAAACTAAAAAACGAATATTTGGCTCCTTTCTGCCTTTTTAATCGTTATGTATTTGGAATGCAGGATTTTAAATACCTTCCTTGTTTAATTTCAAAAGCAGGGGGGGGGGTCAACAGAAGAATTTTTTAGCCTCAATAAGATATTTCAGTTGCCCAAGTGGTGTTGGAAATGTTCACCTACGACATTTTGCATGTAAAATCATTGTTCATAATCTTAATTTCAGATCTTATACATTTCGGTGCAATCCTCATCATGCTGAACAATTCAATCTGATTGATTTTACACCGTGTAACACAAATCCATACCCTTCATACCACCCTAGTATAAGCCCACAGCACAATCCTGTACTTGCCAGGTCATGTAATGGCTAGCAACTAACCTGCAATCAAGTGCAAGTAAAATAATGATTAACGTGATCAGAACACTCAAGTTTATAATTTTTTTTGACTGCTTTAAAATGTGTTATTTTGCCCAAATCACCATGAACATCCCATTCGGTGCTATTTTTTACAAAAACAAGGGGACCCCAGAGCAACAATTAGATCTTATAGGGCGAAATTTCCCTTGAGATTAAACTGCTTCCTTTTCATTGCTTCAGACTTTTCTGTTTCACAATATTAACCCCCAGAGATCCACAGATCTCTCTCTCTCTCTCTCTCAAAAGCTTTCATCTTATTATAGCTTTGAAAAGAATTATATATACAAGAATTCCCAATAATCTGAGACCAGTTCCTATGTTTCTTTCCCTTGCACCGTGTATTTCCCTGCTGATTCCCAGTTATTTCTCTAAATGTGTGTCAACATTTAATGGTAAATTATGCACAGAGGAATCAAAGGTTTCTTATACCTCCATCAGTTTACAGAGATTTGGAGTTGCATTCCTGTACCAGGTCTTTCTAATCTTAAATTGCATCTTGGTCATCCCTGAATATTATACATTTTAAAAAGCACCAGATATCAGAGTCTATGCACATAGCAGATGATTGGTTAATTTGATCAATATATACAGTGTGCATAAATGCAATATGTACTATATCAACGCACCCTGTGAGTTTTTGTTTTCCACTTTAAAAGTGCCCTATGCGTACAATGAATTTGCAAGCACAGCGGTTATTTTGGATGAAGAAAGCAGCCGTTATTGGGTCTGCCATGTAATTTCTACAAAATATATCTTCAACTGCTCTGTGTGCATCATGGGGAAATAGTATACGAGCGGCAATCAGAAGTGTGATGACCATCAATACATCATGGCTCTATTTCTTGCTGATGTGCTCCCTACAGTGCATTAGACAGAACAGACTGTGCCAGACAATATCTTCGCTGGCATGAAACATCGGACCGATGCAGCAAAGTTAAATAGCAATCTCAGGGAGAAAAACAGTAAATGGAAGCAGTGAAGAAGGAGCTGCTGGATAAGTGGAGAGATTTAGACAGCATGTGGTAGGTAAGGAAACGGACAGGCGAGCAGAAATAAGAAATAAAAACGATACTGTGCAGAGAGGAAAACATTCACACAAATACTAATCTGTGTTCCCTTTTAAGCGCCAGACAATCTTAACTCTATGGCAGCTACGCAGTCATTAGGAAACACTCTATGGTATATAAACAGTTATTGTCTGCAACAGGCTGAACAAAAGGCTCGCTAGAAATGTGCTAGAAAATAACATTATTTTTGCAAGAAAACGAGGAAAAAAGAAAATCTCTTTTTCTGTGTGTGTGTGAAAACGTGAAAATTACTGGGCAAAAGAGACAAAGGAAGGAGGTTGTTATGTGCAGCATGCAAGGCTAAATGAAAGAGTAAAACACAGTGTTTATCCTAGAATTATGCACATAGAGCCTGTGGTACAGCCTGTGGTACAATCTTGGACTTTTCAAAGAGAATTATCAACAAGATAAAAAGAGAATCCCAGCAATTGCCCGTTGGCTTGGCCAGGCAGGGGGCTCTGCCAGCTCCCAGCTACAACATCAGGGGTAAATCCTTCCAAAGATATGAATCCTCCCTTTGGACTCCCTGAATACCTTGCTCCGGGGCAAGAGACTGAAAAAGAGTTCACAAGGATTTTAGGTGATCGGTTATAAAGAAATTACTGATCAACTCTAAGCACAGAATGTCATGATCTGCTTGTGTTTAATGGTGCAGATGTTCTCTGGATTTGCATTATATAAAAATCCAAATCAACATAATTACTGGCTCCCACTCTCACTGCCTTTATGGAAAACACAATAGTTCACAGAATATTACAACTTCGCTTGTATGTAAAAACTTTTTTATTCATTCAGAAAGTATGACTGTCAGCACTGCCATATATGAATAAATATAATAGCAGTTTCCTGCTTTAAAATGTGCTATTTTCAGCAAGATAAAGCACAATGTGTGACTTGAAATCTTTTACTTGAAATAGAGAATTTTCTGCTGTCGTGGCAGTGGTAAATGGGTGATTTTTGGAGCTTCGATTTAGTAGCTCCTCAGTAGTATAATGCAGTCAGATTAGACGCTAAATACTATACTCTAACATCTATATTAAATGCATGCAATGTTTGCACAAAGAACAAAATGTTTGCATTTTTTTATTTTTGATAGAAGTATTCTGATTGGCTGTAGTTCTTTTAAATATTTTTGGTTGTAACTATGGCCCTGAGTGGCACGAAACGCATGAGGCTTTTTGGCATATTTAATGGATGTGCAATAAATACTTTTAAGCAGCAGTTATCTGACTGAGATCCAGTTTGTGCCAGCCCATGGTGAGTTGTAATTGTAGCACATGCCACTGAAGAGCAATAGATACAACACATTTATATTTAATATACAGTCCAGGAATTCATTGGACCTTCCTTTCTGGTGAGCTGCCTATGAAGTGCATCTTATGTATCTCATAAGAACATGCAACTAGTGGAGAACCTAAAGACATTTAAAAGTATTAGTATGGTGATAATCCATTCTCCAAGACAGAAGAATCCTCTAGTTGTGTCAAAGTTGGAAGACAGGTTACAGTCTTAATGACTTCATCCTAGTGTTCTTGACACCACATTTATCAGTTTATTGGGATGTTCTTTTCTTGGTATTGCATCAATTATTGGTAGCCTATGATTGAAGTGCCTTGTAGCACAAAATGCAAAAGGCTTTTTCTGTATTTGTAAACCTAAATAAAGATAAATATTTTACATTAATTAAACAGCGCTGGGTTATTTGTGTGCCTGCTCAATTTTACTAATATGGTGTGTTCCACTTCTTTTGACTGTAGGTTTGGGGCTTGGCATCCAAATCCAACAGTTTTGCTGGTGAGTCTACACGTTCCTTACATCTATGGGGCAAATTCACTAAAGCACTAATTCACCAGAGTGACGTCATTTTTCAACTTCGCCAATTTACTAACAGTGTCCCTGGCACAACTTCGCACCCTTACACCAGGCGAAGGGACGTACAGATGTAGTCACTTGGATTTGTAAGTTAAATGCGTCGTGACTCAGCATTAATTGAAGAAACTGTGTTATCTAAAGTTATCTTAACTCATTTAATGCATTTAACCTTTTCATTAGCATACCAAAGCCCCATTGTTTTCAATGGTGAACTCTTTAATTGGATGGGATGCTGTGACACAATATTCTGTGATAAGTGGGATAAATGAGATAGATGAGTTAAGTCACGACGCATTTAACTCACCATCCAAAGTGATTGCATCTGTAACTACGCTAATTCACTAAGATGACCATTTTACTGAACGTTACCTCTTGTACTAGACTTTACTTCGCCAGGTCAGACCTGGTGAAGTTCAATAAAATAGATAGGAGTTTGAAAAAAAAACTTGACATTTTTTCTAAGTCCCAAAAAAACGCTGGCGTCTTAATATTTTAGGGTGATAGTCTGAAAAATAGCGTAATTTTTTGGGGATTACCCTCCCCCCCTACATTTCCTAACATATGGCAACTCAATTATACAGGAGTCACATGTTTAGGGCAATAGGACAACTTAATTTTATTTATTAAAGGTTTCCTGGGCTTGTGTAGTGGAATTTAGTGGCTGTAACATATACTTCTATTATACCGCACCGTATGCAAATTAGGCATCGCTAGCTTAAATGCGCTTTGCCTGGTGAAGTAACGATAGCGCAATTTCGCTAACGTTCAACCGCCCTGAGCACAAATTCGCATTTTAGTGAATTTGCGTAGCGCTGGCTAAACTACGCCTGGCAAAGTGCGGTCCCCGCTAGCGAAGCCCTCGCTAACGCAACTTTACAGGTTAGTGAATTTGCCCCTGTGGATCTATTGTTCTTTCTTTGATGTTCTTATCTTGGTTTCCCCACAATGCAGTATTTTTTTCCAGAATTCCAGTGCTCTAGTCACTAGGGGGTGATGCACTTGACACAATTGTGATTCGCCAAAATGAATGCAGCTTGTCTCACATTCCGTTATAAAACAGACACAATGGCGCAAAAGTCCTCCCGGCATTATTTCTGGTGTTCAGTGAACAAGCAACATCTGCGCTAAGTTTTAGGCACAAGCGCCGTGGCTATGGAAGATATATTTCCCCTGCATCAATAGGGGTATCAGTGCTTGATTGGGAACTGAAGGCAGGAAGAGATGTTTTTATATTTTGTGAAAATTGTTCATTCTTAATATTGTTTTCCTGTGTCTGGTGTATGCTATCATTATTTTTTACAACATACCCCAAAATACATTAACAATGGCATACCAACTACTGGAGCCCTTTATTGCATCTCTCAAATTGTTTTAATAGCTCACGTATCAAAATGCTAAATTTCCTATTTGTTTTTGTATATGTACGGATCTGCTGTGATACATTACCCAATAGAAACATTGTTCAGTCACTCACTTCCGCTTACACCTTACACTTGTGACATTATCGCTATTTGTATGGATTGTGAGAAGATGTTGGATAGTGGAAGTTATGATATCTTGAGGAGTGGTATCTTTAGAAAGCCCAAGCAAATATGGGGAGAAAATGCACTTTCCAATATACAATCCAATAAATATAAAAATTTGAGATTTGCCGGACCCTCCGATTCAGTATTTGTCCGAATGGATTCAGCCAAATTCAAACCCGCGGACGTGCTGGAAAATGACATTGAGCAGGTGGAAATAGCCAATGTACATGCACATTTTTTTGCTTTATATAGGGGTTGCTCAGGTTTGTGAAGTTGGATGAATCCTGCTAAAAAAAGACAAATCCCAAACCGAATCCATGTGTTGGTGCAACCCTAATCAAAAGCTGTGTTTACTCCTTTTCTTTTTATTGCTATTTTGTATTCTAATAAAGCTTTGGTGTAGGGCCTTTCTGTGCAAGTAGGTGACTGCTTGTCCCTCAGATAATTTGGCTATAAGGCTCACAAGCAGTCAGAAAGATAAATGTAATAAAATCATCAAAAAAATCTAAAATTTAAATGTCTTACAGTACAAATGTCAATACAGTTCAGATGTATTTTACGTCTAATCGGAATTATTTGATTTCACTTTTACTCTCTGTTTTTGTAACCCAAATCCCTATCAGAATCGAAGCTGCTGCTTAATTAGCATTAGATCTAATTATATTCTGATTCCAGCTTGGGAAAAAAAAGTCCTATTATAAATAGTGATTAAAATCTTCAAATGATGAGAATTCATTGAACCATTAGGAAGAAAAGAGGTTTCTAAAGCGCAGACCGTGTCACTCGGCAATTTTGCTTTTATTGTGCCGTCGCTGAAGACATAAATAATTCTGCATAATTTTAAAGTGGCGGCGTGAGTGCACAAAGGGGCGCAGGCACCTCGTATAGTAACATGACTTTGCAGACTTTAGAACTGACTTTTTTTTTTTTTTTTTTTTTGGGGTTGTAAGTGGATAACGATTAACCATAAAACCCAGAATATCTTCACGCCAAAGATGCATTTACTCATTTATAATTTCGCATTTTCTTTAGGGTCACGCACCATATGTTGTTGTGAATAGGAAATGTGTGAATGGCAATGAGTGGATAATTACTTAATCCATTCTGACTGTCATGTAGTTGTCCTGACCCAGCCATTGTTCAATGCCAGTCCTCTAGTCATTATTTACATATTGTGCTGTTCCACTAGTAATAAGCGCACAACCCTTCAAAGAATATTGTTTGTTAGCAAATAAACATGTATTTGTGGATAATTTGTGCTATTTAGAGTGAAGCATATTGCTCATTCCTGTTTGTCAGTAGAGGTTTTAGACAAAAACACATGTACCAATTGAATATACATTTAATTACGTGGCCCCTGCTGCAAATACACTGATATTTCTAGAATTCTTATCATTGCTTATGAAATGGTATAAGTTCAAATGTTTAATCTTTTATAAAGAGGTCCTTTAAAAATGAACATTTATAAACTTTTTGGATTTTGTTGTTGGATCTTCCAGTTTGGAAGTTAAAGGCTTATTTATGAACACAGTGAAGGTTTGCAAAATTTGAGAGCAAATCAATGTGTCTTCCAACCCCCGTCCACAATGCAGATTTGTTTGCCTCATAATTCAGTTCTCATAGCACCCAAGAACGTAGCTATGTCCACCACAATTATGCCCAATGCATCAGAATGAACACAACTGCCCATGTGTTTTTTATGAATCGGTTGCAGGTAGAGGTATGGGATCTTTAATCCGGAAACGAATTATCCAGAAAGCTCCAAATTACGGAAACGCTGCCTATCACAGGCTCCATTACAATCAAATAATCCGGATTTTTTAATTGATTTCCTTTTTAATCTGTAATATTAAAACAGTAGCTTGTACTTGATCCCAACTAAGATATAATTAATCCTTAATAGAAGCAAAACCAGCCTGTTGGATTTATTTAATGTTTATATGATTTTCAAGTAGACTTAAGGAAGGGGAAGTACATCGATCATCGAATGGTCGAATGATTGAATATTCGCTCATTCGATCTATTCGATGAGATCGAATTTTGCATATTCTATGATCGAAGTGGCCAGATTTGCATATTCGAATATTCAATAAAATCATAAGATTGGAAATTCAATAGAATTCAATCGAACTTCGAATCCTTCACACAAATTTAGTAAATGGGTCCCTAAATCTTTATTCCTCATAAAAGTATAAGTACACCTCCATAGGCCCTACGCATTTTGTACCCACAAGGTACTTAACCATGGGTTTAGCCCTGTTTTTCGCCTTGTGGATTTCTCTGCGTGCAGAATATCCCTGTTCTTTTGCTGTGTTTCAGTTTGTCACTCCCTGAAGCTGGGGGTCTGGGGCTTGTGTACCTGACCACATGATCAACTTGGTGATCAACAATAATCTTTATTGCAACAGTCATGATTTTGACAGCTCAGTAGGGATGTAGCGAACGTCGGAAAAAATGTTCGCAAACATGTTTGCGAACTTGCGGACAAAAATGCGAACGGTTCGCGAACTTCGCGAACCCCATAGACTTCAATGGGAAGGCGAATTTTAAAAGCCAGAAAAATGATTTTAAAGTTGTTTAAAGGGTGCAACGACCTGGACAGTGGCATGCCAGAGGGGGATCAAGGGCAAAAATGTTTCTAAAAAATACATTGTTGACACAGCGCTGCGTTTTGTGCTGTAAAGGGCAGAAATCACACTGCGTCACTCAGGTGATGTTTCTGGACACGGAATGTGAAAAAGCTCACACAGCAACGTGGCACTTGGTTAAAGACTGGGCAAACAATGCCTACAAGGTCAAACGTATACACTACTACAGCAGTGGATACGGATTACGGAAAATATTATTGCTGCTTGAAAAACCTCACTCAGGATGGTGTTTCTGGAGACGGTATTATTATTGATATTTAGACAGAATGTGAACAAGCTCACACAGCTAGATGGCAGTTGTTTGAAGAACAGTAGATTACTAGCCAGCAAACTTACTATCCACTGTCCCTCAAATCACTAACAGCTCTCTCCCTACACTAGTTCTTCCAAGCACACACAGGCAGAATGAAAAAACGCTGCAGGGCTTCAGTTTATATATGGAAGGGGAGTGGTCCAGGGGGTGTGGGGGTGGTCCAGGAGGGAGAGCTTCCTGATTGGCTGCCATGTATCTGCTGGTCTGGGGGAGAAATGGCAAAAAAAAAGCGCCAGCTAAGGCGAACCCAAATTGGCGAACGTCGCGCGACGTTCGCGAACATTCAGCGAGCGCGAACAGCCGATGTTCGCGCGAACAAGTTCGCCGGCGAACAGTCCGCGACATCCCTACAGCTCAGCCCTCAGTCCCAGTTTCTTACTTTGACCTTGGTCCTGAAATGTCCCCAGTTTCTCTTAGATCTCCTGCATTGATGTGAGAAAAAGACACAAAGTTTCTAAAACAAGCCCCTTTTAAAAGCATCAACAGAATCAGCCATCACAACCTCACTGTCCTCACTGTGAAGAACCACCTACACTGCTTCAAATGAAAGTCCTTTTCTTCTAGTCTGAAGGAGTGGCCTCTAGTGATCCTCTTTATGGGTAAAAAGGTCCCCTGATATTTGTCTATTTTCTGCTGCACAACTTTTTTCTCTTTTTCCGATTATCAAATGTTGGAAGGTAAGTAATTGGTGAAGTTCAGGGCTGTACTGGGTTGACGGGACTCTGCCACCTTACCTCCCATGTGGGTTCAAGATAAGGAAGTAAAGTACCCACCAGAGGGGGGGGAGGTTGTGATTGGGCAGGGGGCACGACCACTTATGGCTGGGTGGGGGCCCCTGAAGCAGCAGCCCCAGTGGGCCCCCAAGTCTGCAGCTTATGAGGATGGAATTCAATTCCTTCAAAAAATCAATAATGCTTTGATGAGACATCGGACTCATTTCTGCCCAGGACCATGTTCATTTCCTCTTATGGCTCCTTTATTGCTTGAAAATAAAATTCTTGTAAATAAAAGGAACGAATAACCACAGAGCAACATCAGCTCAAGTCCTTGTTAAGTTAATACTCAAGAATAGAACTTGAACTGCTGCAGGGCGAAACTTTGCATGAAAATGACATTGAACGATTTTGGTCCTTTGCAAACAAAAAAAACTAGCCTTTTAGTTAGTGATTATTTTTTAAGACAGGAGGGAAGGCCAATCCACCCTAATCAAGTGTGCATGAGATCAGCTCGGCTCCCAGTGTTGTCTTTCATCAGTGCAAATGTCACTCACTGGACACAGTGTTGCCCACAGCCCTGTGTCCTCATTTCTTCATGGCGGGATGCATGTTGTTCTTTCATGGCAATTTCCTTTCGCCTCCTTTCCCTTCTTGCCTGGCCCTGACAGCTCTCATCATTTTATGGCACCCACCATATGGTCACTCTTTGCTCCTCCCATTATATTTTTATTAATACCATCTCTTTCCCCTCTGCCATGCGTCTCCAGCACTGAAGGCATTCCTCAACTAGCCCCCAACTGTCATCCCAGACTAGTGTCGCCATGTAAATATTAGCATTATCTTTCCACTCATTGGCATGACATTGATGATTATGTATGGGTCCTCTACATTTCAGACAAATAAACTCCAACCATTTCTATAAAGCGAATGATGGATAAAGTGACTGTGTATTATGTAAGAATTCTATATTGGGGAAAACATTTCCTGTCACATAAATAAGATCCAGTCACTTAACCCCTGAAATCTCCCAGATTTATATTGCTGACTGTGGGCCACAGTGCATAAGATATACTTAACCCTATAGCCTCTTCTGGAATGTTTGTGAAACATTTAGAATTCAGAGGCGTTTCTTGTAAATTTTGTATTGAACCACTTCAGAAATGATTAATGAAATGAAACATTATATAAAGGGCTGAGCCTATATTATAGAATAGATGGGGTAGAGGTTTCCCTTTCCAGTTCAAAGTGTTTCCTTGACAGTTCTATGGTTGATCAGGGGTTTCAGGTTTCCCTAGTCTAAAGGGTGATCAGTCTCTTTGGACCCCTCTTGCTGGGAGGTTGGGGTGGCACTAGAGAACCTGAGGTGGAGGTAGACCTTGGTAGTAGAAGACAGCATGAGATAATATCTATAATAGCTTATTCTAGAGAAAGATACAGATCTGGGTAGGTTTTTAGTAGAATGAGGTGGCCAGGAGGGTTATTACCCAACTGTGTCACATGCCAACATAGGGACTCAAGCGGTTGGTCTCAGGAGAGTCCTCCTACCCCTATAAGTATTCATTAGCGCTGGGGACCCATTCACCTCTAAATTAGAACTATCCCTGGGTGTTACAAGTACTAGGTCTGTGCAACATCTACCATTCAATCAACTACCTATCTATCCTATCTATTTGTCTATCACCTATCAATCTATCTATTCATCTATCTATTATCTATCATCTACACTACAGTATATATCTATCTTTGCATCATGTACCAATCAGTCAATCAATTAATTAATCAATCAATCAACTATCTATCTATCAATACCTCCTTCAATCATCTATCAATCTATCAACTATTTATTTGTCTATCTTTCTATCATCCTAGTGATCAACTAACTATCTATCACTATATCCTTCTATCATCTATCTACTGTATGTATTCTGCTTCAGCTTGCAATTACTAACTCCCCCTATAAAAACCCTGTTATACAGGTATGGGACCTGTTATCCAGAATGCCCAGGAACTGGGGTTTTCCAGATAACGGTTCTTTCTTTTAATTTCGATCTTCATACTTTCAGTATGAACTACTAGAAAATAATTTAAACATTAAATAACCCAAATAGTCTGGTTTTGCTTCCAATAAGGATTAATTATATTTAAGTTTGGGATCAAGTACAAGGTACTGTTTTATTATTACAAAAAAGGAGATAATTTTTAAACATTTGGATTATTTAAAGGACAAGGATGGTCTAAAATAGAATAAGGGTAGAAATGCTGTATTTTGTATACTAAATATAAACATGAACTTACTGCACCACAAGCCTAATCAAACAAATGATTTATGCTTTCAAAGTTGGCCACAGGGGGCTGTCATCTTGTAACTTTGTTATACATCTTTGCAAGACCAAGACTGTGCACATGCTCAGTGTGATCTGGGCTAAGCTTAGGGATCATCATAAATTATCAAAACAGCACAAGTCAAATAATATCTGCCAGAAGCTGATACAGCAAGACTGATTAATGATGGATTTTATAGTTTTTGAATTGTTTAATACAAACTTTCTCCAACTCTGCAGAACCAGTGGCTGCAGCAAAAAAATCCTAAAAAGAGAATCCCAGTTTATCTGTTTAAATCTGGCTCCATTATCTTTGTCCCTGCAGCTGGAGTTGGAAACATTAAAGGGGATGTAAAGGCAAAAATAAAATCCAATACAAATCACTACACAGTCAGTGACTGCAAGCTGCTGGAGTGGGAAGCAGCTGGCTGTGAAGTAAGGTGGGGGCTCCCCCTGCTGTTCATAAGTATGATTGTTTCCCTGCCCAGCAGTTAGGGACCATCTGACAATTCCTATAAACAGCAGTAAATGAAGGGAGAATTTCACTGCATATAAAAACAATACCCATTTTTTAATTAAAGTATATTGGAGATAGATTTCTTTTTCTGTCGCCCAGGACAAAAAACGGTGGCACACATTTGTTGAGGCCCTTTGCTCCAGTGGGAGACACAGGATTAACTAATCAACTAAAGAAAGTTAAAATGGGATTTTATTTTTTTGTCTTTCCATGTCCTTTAAATAAAATTGAGCCTATGGAAGATGGCCTTTCCATAATTCTGGCCTTTCTGGATAACAGGTTTACGGATAATGGATACCATACCTGCACGCAAAAGCCTTGTTGCTTGGAAATTGTACTTTCTCTGTGCAATATTTTCTGCAAATGAAATACAAATTGTATTGCTAATATAAATGCCTTTTTCCACAATTCATGCTGGAATCTGAGGCATTAGAATGCTGAGCTGGAAATGAAATAATGGGAGAGATACCATTTGATCTCAGGTTCTAAAAGTAATTCCTAAATACAATAAAGCCATAACATTACCAGGAAATACATTTGCTGTGTCATAAAGCAATTCGTTTGGATGCACTAAAACATAATGTGATTTGTTATCAGATGCCCGCTGCTCAATTGCTTGATGCAGGTGGAGTTTTAATTATACTAACAGCAAAATGGTATTTCATATCCCGCCGTAACAATAACCAAAAATCCTATCTTTTTCCTGTGGTAGAGTAATGACGACTTTCTGAATTGATATTTTTGTTTTTCTTTTATGTAATTTACATTGTTGCTGTACCCATAACAAATCTCTGTTATATCATACTTAAAATAATTGTAGGAATATTTTCTGTCCCAGACCTCAGGTCCAGTGTAACAGACTGGATAACTGCTGTTTACGGAGTGAGGCGTTTTTCTAGCTCCACGGTTTTAGTAGTGAAATGATCAAGTAGATAATTAAACGCAGGCATTAAAAGCAAACACATCTTCATTCCTGGCTGTGCTAGAATACAGTCCTCCCTTATAAACACAGAAAAATACACCTGTGCTCCACTGAACTGGTGACCACAATAAATCATCTCGGGCATGTCTCATGAAGGCTAGTGAAGATTAATGACTGGATATGTATCTAAGCTAGGGGGATCCCTCAGTTGTCATACGAGGAGACGGGAAGAGAAGGCACGACAATGAAACAGCCGTCAGGTATAAAGATAATAGCAATATAGTTTTTATACAGCAAAGAATGGAGCAGTTGCGGTTCACTTTTATTTCTAATGGCTCAGTTGAGATATAATATTCTGTTGTCTGTACTTATGATTCTACCTGACAGTCTGTAGCTCACAGGAAGAACTATTGCATCTGACTAAAATAAAACATCAGTTAAACTTCAGTTATTTCGAGCAGTAAATTTTAGTACAGTTTTGGACTTTAAGAGGGATATAAATGAGCTGGAGAGAGTGCAGAGACTAAGGTGCTAATTCACTAAAGTGCGAAGCGTCTAACGCTAATTCGCCAGCGTGACATCAATTTGCAACTTCGCTGATTTACCAACAGTGTCCCTGGTGAAAATTTGCTAGCGAAGCAGATAGACTTGCGCAACTTTGCACCCTTACGCCAGGCGAAGTTGCGCACTGACGAAGGATCGTAATTATGCTAATTCACTAAGATGAACATTTTACTGAACGTTACCTCTTGCGTTAGACTTTACTTTGCCAGGTCAGACCTGGCCAAGTTCAATACAATAGATAGGAGATTGAAAAAAAAATTCCCAAAATACGCTGGCATCTTTTACCTTTTGTAGGGTGATAGTCTGAAAAATAGCAACTTTTTTTGGGGGGTTACCCTCCTTCCCCCCCTACATTTCCTAACATATGGCAACACAACTATACAGGGGGCACATGTAGGGCAATAGGACAACGTTATTATATTTATTAAAGGTTTCCTGGGCTTGTGTAGTGGAATGTAGTGGCTGTAACATACACCTCTATTAGATGTTTAAATTTGCGCCATATGCAAATTAGGCATCGCTAGCGTAAATGTGCTTATCCTGGCGAAGTAACGGTAGTGCAACTTCGCTACCGTTCGCCGCCCTGAGCGCAATTTTGTATTTTAGTGAATTTGCGTAGCGCTGACAAAGCTGTCGCTAGCGCATTTTCACTCTTTAGTGAATTTGCCCCTAAGTGCAACCAAACTGATTAGAGGGATAGAAGATTATGAGGGTGTACTGTCAAGAATGGGATAATTTTTTCTGGAAAAAAGGCGCTTGCGAGGGGACATGATTACACTTTACAAATACATTAGAGGACATTATAGACAAATATCAGGGGACCTTTTTACCCATAAAGAGGATCACTAGAGGCCTCCCCTTCAGACTAGAAGAAAAGGACTTTCATTTGAAGCAGTGTAGGTGGTTCTTCACAGTGAGGACAGTGAGGGTGTGGAATGCACTGCCGGGTGATGTTGTGATGGCTGATTCTGTTGATGCTTTTAAAAGGGGTTTGGATGATTTCTAGGACAGACATAATATCAAAGGCTATTGTGATACTAAACTCTGTAGTTAGTGTAGATATGGGCATACTGTATATAATTTATGTGAAAGTATGGAGTAGTTTGTATAAGAATGCTGGGTTTCATTTGGAGGGGTTGAACTTGATGGACTTCATCTTTTTTCAGTCTGATTTAACTATGTTCAGTAACTATGTATGTTCAGGGAGAAATACAGTATATCAGGCAGCAGTGAGCTATCTCCAGTAATATTCTGTCTCTATGTATGTAAAAAAGTATATTACAGGTACAGGTATGGGGCCTGTTATCCAGAATGCTTGGGACCTGGGGTTTTTTGCAGATAACAGATCTTTCCATAATTTGGATCTTCATACCTTAAGTCTATCAGAAAATAATTAAATTAGTAAAAAACCCCAATAGGCTGGTTTTGCTTCCAATAAGGATTAATTGTATCTTAGTTGGGATCAAGTACAAGGTACTGTTTTGTTATCATAGAGAAAAAGGAAATATTTTTTAATAATTAGAATTATTTGATTATAATGGAGTCTATGAGAGACATATTTGGAGCTTTCTGGATAACGGGTTTCCGAATAATGATCCCATACCTATATAATATTGAGTCCATACTTTGATCACACCACACTACTGACCATACTGGTTTCTTATTGGACCGTTTATTGTGCACCAAACGGGGGTTATGTAATAGAAGGCAATACATTTGCCTAGGAGCAGTAACTCATAGCAACAAATCAGCAGGAAGCATTTACTGGTCACTTGTTTAATAGCAAACATCTTATTGGTTGCTAAGGTTTACTGCTCCTAGGCAAGCGTAGTGACTTTTATTACATTTGGGGGTATATGCTAAAAGTTTTTTTCTGATTAAGTATCCAAGAGATATGAAACGCGTAAGGCTGTATCCTTGTGCACAGAAATAAACCACTTTGATGATTTGACTAAGCCTGCCTGGAAGATTGGTCTATGCAAGTGCCTGCTTTTTTCTATACTGGTAAGTAAACAGCAATAGCCTTGAAACAAAAAGGGAATCACAAAAACTTAATATTGCCCTATATTTACTAACTCCAAAATGCTGCCCAATTTTTGGGGAGTATAGGACTTGGACTAAGGATAAGATATGAGACTTCAATGGAGGGCCACGAGTTGGACAGCGCTGTTTTTAAGTGATCAAGTTTTTGAGTTTCAAGCTTTTCTTAAAAAATGAAATTCAAAAATTAGAAAATCCCAATTTTGATAAATCTGCCTTTATCTGTGTCCTGTCGTTTTCTGGGTTTTTTTTGCAATATGACCGATTGTTGAATAACAACCATCGTTAAACAAACTGTAAGTATCACATTCTAAAAACTTCAATAACCTTTATGAAGCTTTGTCTGCTTTTCATAAATAAAAACCCGCAATTCACTTGTCAAGAATATTTGGTCACTTAGATTCTTGGTCGGCGTTGCCACATAGAAGAAGGTTTCCTCTGCATCTCCTTTGGGGCACTTACTTACATGCAAATTTTCACTTCAGAAGTCTCTGCCAGAGTTTTGTGCAAACTACATCAAACGTTTACTGATGAATTTATTCACTAGCCTTGGATTCACGGCGAAATTCTGAATTTCACCATGTGCAAATATTTTTGCAAAAATTTGCCGAGAAAAAATTCCCATCGACTTTAATGCATTTTGACAAAAAAAGTCACAATAAGAAAAAATGGCCATTGACTTTAATGCATTATATATGGTATAGGATATATATATAAATATAGTATTCAGGGCAGCACTCCACTTTCATTTCAGCCCCAGGTGCACAGTAAAAAGTTTGAATGTATACTAAAAAGAAGACCAGCAACTCCGGGATTTCTTGTTAATCAGATGAATATATTAAAACGTGCATGTACAGCCAACGTGACGTTTGATCCCATTAGGGACTTTTCTCAAGGCAACATGACCATAACCCAGTTACATACTTATACTCAAAGTGAACCAGCTAAAAGTGACATCAGCAGCTTCAGTAATTGTTGGTTTTAAAAGTGACGTGCTACAAAGTGTCTAAGTGCTAAAAAATATGTGTGCATACACGGTGTCTTCCATCATACGTGTAATATATGAACAATTAAGTGATTTTGTGCTGATGGAGTAAATTACTATTTAAATGACTGTATATCAGTGCATATAGTGTATCTACCGTTTGTGCTATTAAAAGATAAAATTATGTTATGCATGCTACATGACATATTCCCCTTGGGGCCCCTTCCCCTTGATATCACTACTTTATCTACATTTACATAGACTTAGGCTAGGGACAGACAGGGAGATTCGGGGAGATTCTGTCGCCTGGCGTTTAATAGCAGGCGACAGAATCTCCCTGAATCTCCCTGTCTGTCCCCAGCCTAACGGAATGTTGTATATATTTTCAAGTGCCTGTGTGGATTGTTGTATTGCGGGAAAACTACCAGGCAATTAAAAGAGAGAATTGGCATTCACCATTCCACTATCAGAAAAGAAGGAAGGTAAAGGGGAGACCAAACAGTATATTCCAAACAACGGGTGGCACAACATTGGCTTCACCCTGCCTCCTCCTTTAAGTGTAAAATACCGGCTGGGTGGCAACCCTAGGTATATATATATATATTTATACAGTATACACATATATACACCCAGGGAACTGAATGTAAATTGTATGCCCTATAAACTAAATAACTCTGCTGGATTTATATAACGGCTGTATACAAGAGAGGTTCTAATGATACATATTTATATGCAGGTTTTGTTCCATTCCCTGACCTTTCTTTGCCATGTAACTATATTAAAGCCCCAGCTAGTTACAGTTTTTTTTTTAATAAAAGATCCATTGCTCTTACTGGCAGAGGGCTATTGATTTTGCTCTGGCTCGTGATTCTCTGTGAAGCCTGTTCAGGAATGCCTGAGAGCTTTGTGCTTAGAACTTAGAATGCTGGGGTTTTTTTGATGGCTCAGAAGTGAATTTAACTCTCACGATTATCAGCAAAATTACTATACCTCCATGCAAACAGAAAAAAGTGGAGGGATGTGTTTAAAAATTAAAGTTAATCCACTTTATCAAACAGTCTTTTTGTTCTCAGCATTTTCTGCAAAAAGTAAACAATGTGATTTTGTTCAGAGCATCAATAACAGCCCCAGTGTGAGCTTGTTGTGCCCTAAGAAGCTGAGGAGATTTCAGTGAAATAGATTTGCACTAAGGAAACAAAATCTGCCCCCTGGATAGAGAACTGGCTGAGGGACAGAGAGCAGAGACCCAAAACAGCGCACATTGATCATGAAACGGATGCAACAGGGCCATCCCAAAGTACTCAATATTGAACCCCAGCCATTTGCATTATATTCAGAATTTGTTTGAGATTCGAGGTTTATTATACCCTGACCCTGAAAATAGTTCAAATTTGAAAATACACCATCTAAAACCTGTCAAGATCATGCAGGACTCATATGTGGTTTTGGCTGTCCCATCTGGAAATGTAACTTATGTTTGCACCCTATCTATAACTATTATTAGTCAATCTGTAGGCAGCATGCAAAGGGCAAAAAAGTTAACGTTAAAGTTTTAACTTCATGGGGCCCCGGTTAGAAAAAAATCCTCAGCCCCCCACTAAATTGCAGGTGACCTCCCCTGGGCGCAGTGGCTGGTACATTGCAGGATAAATGCAACCGTCGGAATTCTTTAGACACCCCGACCACTTTGTGGCCAACTCACCTATCATAGTGATACTTTTGGAATCTTTCCACAAAAGGAAAATGTCTACCCTGTACAAACGGTTAAGTAAACCATTCTATGTAGACAGCGAAGTAAGGACACGGGCAACCAGGAAGGCAGATCTTGGTTTAATAACAGATGATCAGTGGGTCTGGGTGCTGAAAACTCCCAAAGTGGTAACCCACGCCTACAGAAATAGCCTACTGCAGTTATATTTGGTTCATAGAGCTTACTACACTGTTCAAAGACTACATGCTATGAAAATGCTGCCTTCTCCCCTGTGCCCCACATGTAAAAGTGGAACAGCTACACTAATCCACACACTGTGGGTGTGCCCGGGGGTAAAGCAATACTGGGAAGCATCACCCTATGGTTGACTACAAATATTCCGGACTGGGGGGTGGGGGACGCCAGGAACTGCTTGTTAACATTAAAGGGCACCTATAGTGAAAAACAGTTACCCCCAACCAAATGTGCGGGCTGATAGAGCCCGCATTCCGGTTGGGAGTACTGGCGGTTTTCTTTAAAAAAATGCCCCCAACACTGAGAGCTTTTCTTAATGCACATGCGCATGACGTCATGCTCAGAGACTATCATGGTGGCTCACTCCAGGAGCTCCCTCCCGGTGCGAGCACCCTGGCGGGGGGCTTTTTTTTTTAAAACACCAGTACCCCCAACTGGAATGCGGGCTATATCAGTCTGCACATTTGGTTGGGGGTAACTGTTTTTCACGATAGGTGCCCTTTAAATCTAAGTGAGTCACTGGATGCACATACAAAGCAATTCATCACCAAAGCATTATTTCAAGCAAGACACCTGCTCACCTTACACTGGAAAGATATAAATCCACCAACATTTGCTGAGTGGGAAAAAGCTATGGAGGACTTGGCAAACTTTGAACAGATCATATCAGACAAAAGAGGTCAAATGCTTAAATACATCCAAATTTAGCGCCGCTGGAACGACACTGTACAACCCGGGGGAAACACGCCAAAGTCCCTAAGTCCCGCAAGGATAATCAGGAATTATGAGTAACCAATGTTTAATAACTTTGGGCGCAGGGGGAAGGCAGCCGGGGGGCTGGGTGAAACCCTTGGGCTGAACCTGAGCTTATAGTGACCAACTCTACATATGTTTATGAATGCACATGTATAACAAATTGGTTGTAATTCGATATATAAATCTGTTTGTATCTGAGTCAATAAAATCTCCTATTGAGCAAAAAAAAAAAATTTGCAGGTGACACACAAGTTAAATCATGGGTCACCTGCGACCCTCTCAGTACCCCTGTACCCTTGCCCCCATGGAGCTGTGTGTCTGCTTCCTCCTAGTTATACCTCTGCTCTTAGTTGTGGAGCACAGAGACCTGTAGCCTCCCCAAAAACTATAGTTCTGGTTGTGTTAATCAGTACTATATTTATGAGGGGTAGGAGGGTGGAGACACATAGACGCCCCCACCCACCTGGGACCAGACTAGGCCAGTGGAATATTGGAAAAAAACAGCATTTGTGAGCCCCACTGATGGAGAACATAGTGCGCTCCACCGCAAAAGACACAGCAGACTGGGGAGGGTTCCATGACTATGGGAGGCCCAGAGACCCCAGCCCAACATTGTTCCCACCCCCTACCTGTCCCTTAACATGTGTGTCATTCAGCATCACAAGTTAGGGAGCAGCAGAATATGCACTTTGCAATGCATCCTATGTATATCACCTTCCCCTGTGCTCCATGCATGAGCTCTAGCATCCTTTAGTGCTCTTAAATATAAATATGAGACGTAATTCAGAAAGCTTAGGACCTGGGGTTCTCCAGCAGTGTTGGACTGGTGTGTCTGGGGCTACCACATGGGGGCCCCATGAAGCAACACCACCACCCCCCTCCCCCTACACTTCACATACTGCCCGTCAGGTTGGTGGGGGCCCCACTAAGGCAGGGGCCCTTCCAGATGTGGTACACGTGGGGGAGGGGGGTGAAGTGGTGCAGAGGAAGAAGCAAATCTGGGCCAGCTTGTGCCCCACAAGGGCCTGAGCCCACCAATTTTTTTCATGGTGTCCCACCAGTCCGACCCTGTTCTTCAGATAAGGAATCTTTCCTTAATTTGAATCTCCACACCTTAAGTCTACTAAAAAATCATTTCATTAAAACCAATAGAATTGTTTTTCCTCCACTGATAATTATATCTTAGCTGGGATCAAATGCAAGGTACTGTGTATTCGTATTACAAGGAAACAGGAAATCATTTTTAATAATTATTTGATTAAAATGGACTCTACAGGACATGGTCTTCCCATAATTTAGAGCAGGGGTGTACAACCTTTTGGCTTCCCCGGGCCGCATTGGAAAAAGAAAAATTGTCTGGGGCCACACATGAAATACACAAACACTTTTGATTTGTAAAAGTAAAGAAAATGCACAGAAAAGAACTACAATACCAGTTGGATAACCAAATGGAGCTATACACTGGAATATGGGACACCTGGACATTAAGTAGATTATTACTACTAAATGGGCAATGGGCAGAGTCCCCCCTCCTGCCTACTCCTATATCCTTTGCAATATAATATTTCCTCGGGAACCAAGCGTTTCAAGCTGGGCCTCATTCATATCCATCTTGGGCCACAGGTTAGACACCCCTGATTTAGAGCTTTCTGGATAACAGATTCCATACCTGTACTCCCGATTATCCTTAGCATTATTGCATCCAACTATTATACAGTTCAACATTCTCACCATGGACCTTACATTTGAATATCTTGTTCCAAAAGCACAAAACAGCAACACTTACTGTAGGTGCAAATATATCGTTATTCACGAATTCGAGCCCTCGAATTCGGCCAAAATTCAATAATAATTCGACTATCGAATGCTTATTGAATAGTTTTAGGCTATTTTTTCTTCGATATTCGATTTCTCGAAAAATTTGTACGATTTGAACGATCGAGGCGTTCGATCGTACAAATGGTATTCGAGCAGGTGAAAAAAAAGCCTATGGGGGGATTCACGTGAATGGATCGTAGTTCAATCGAATATGATTGAATTACGATCGTACAATTTAATCAGATATTCGAATAAACAAATTTGGCCTCTTCGATCATCGAATACCGAATTATTGAATAGATCGATCCTTCGAATGCCTACTTCACTAGATTGAACCTTCCGAATTCCAACAGAAGCCTATGGGAACCCCCCTATAGGCTTCTTTTGCTAAGTCCTGCTCAAATACCATTCGTACGATCGAACGCTTCCAATTTTTCAGAGGCTCGAAGGAAATATCAAGATTCTTTCGTGAAATCGAACGATCAGTATCCGATTATTTTCGAGAAATCGAATATTGAGCAAAATGATAGCCTAAAACTATATATCGAATGCTTATCGAATTTCGAATAGATTCACAGGATTTTGGGTGAATTTTAGTAAATTTGCCCCTTAAAGTAAGTCTATCATCGAATGGTCGAATTATTGAATATCCATTTATTCGATCTATTCGATACGCTCAAATTTTTCGTATTCGATGATCAAAGTGGCCTAATTTGCATATTCGAATGTCGTGAATTTTGTAAATCTGCCCCTTAGTCTAGGGCCAGTTTCCCATGAGGTTCCTAACAAAAATTGGATTTCATGTAGACAAGTGGAAAATGCTGAATATGATAAATACATGAAAGCAAACTACAGGTTTGGGATCCATTATCTGGACACCTGTTATCCAGAAAGCTCCAAATTACGTACATGAATACATGAATGTAAAAAAAAAAAAATGTGGACCTGTGAAAGGGATACAAAGACTACTTTAAAACTAATAAAGGGATCAGGGACTTTTTCTGCCCAAATTGGTTTTCATTGAGTTATCTGTTAGACTTCTAGTCAGCAATATATCCAGTACCTTTGGTTAGCATCCAAACAACAGTATTCTTTCACTCTCTACTTTTTTTTCTATCTGCACAAAACGCTCCCAAATGCAAAACAGCTTATGTTTACCTTGCATAGCCCAGTGTACACAGTCAGCAGTATCAAAGTCATATCATAAAAGAGCATATGTCTAGCAGAAAGAAAAGTGTCACCGTGTAGAGAGATGGCCCCGGGAACCAGTTGTGATCATTATTCTGCACATTTATTTGTCTGGATTAAGAAAGGTGATATAAAGGCAAGAAGACAGTTTGCATAAAAAGGGATTATGGTGATGCCTGAATGTAACTTGGGCCCATCATGTGCTCCATTTATTTTATCTGTTTAACATGCATCTGTTATTTTCATGCTAACACCCGGGGAGGTGTAAGGTATTTTCGGAAGTACAATGCAAGTTCTCTAAGTGAGAGGAATAAAGCACAGAGAACAAAGATGTTGTGTAACAGGGAAAGCAGTTGTGTACAACTCCACGGATAAGGATTGTGAAGGGCTGCATCCTTAGGCATTGCATTAATATATCACCAATATATGCACACCAATAAAATTGTTCAGAGTGCTCTCTTGATCTTGAACACTTTTGCAGTTTGAATTATATTTTATTCTTTTCATTTTCATGAAAGCAGTTTTACATTGCTATGATTGTGAATTTGTAATAGGTACTCCCCCTTGTTGCTCTGTCTGCCTGGACAAAATGCTAGAAGCTTAAGTTACTGACACAGGCATACGGGATGCATCGCCTGACACTTCTCTGTCCAGTTCACCAGCCAAACACAATAACAACAAGGGTCTTCCTGTTAACAAACTCCGGATATTAGTGTTAAACTGCCTTTTTTACAAACATAACTTGCTAAGCTGCCAATGGGAACCTTCTAAGAATTGCTGTTAGTGTAATATCAACAACAGAGTTCAATCAATATAGCTGCACATTGAGTGTATTAAAGGGATTCTGTCAAGGGAAAACATTTTTATTTTTTCAAAATGCATCAGTTAATAGCGCTGCTCCAGCAGAATTATACAATGAAATCCATTTCTGAAAAGAGCAAACAGATTTTTTTATATTTCATATTGAAATCTGACATAGGGCTAGACATATGTCAATATGTCAATTTCCCAGCTGCCCCAAGTCATGTGACTTGTGCTCTGATAAACTTCAACCACTCTTTACTGCTGTACTGCAAGTTGGAGTGATATCACCCCCTCCCTTTTTCTGCACCAGCAGCCTAACAACAGAACAATGGGAAGGTAACCAGATAACAGCTCCCTAACACAAGATAACAGCTGCCTGGTAGATCTAAGAACAGCACTCAATAGTAAAAACCCATGTCCTACTGCGTACTATTCAGTTACATTGAGAAGGAAAAACAACAGCCTGCCAGAAAGCAGTTCCCTCCTAAAGTGCTGGCACAAGTCACATGACCAGGGGCAGCTGGGAAATTGACAAAATGTCTAGCCCCGTGTCAGATTTCAAAACTGAATATTAAAAAATTTGTTTGCTCTTTTGATAAATGGATTTCAGTGCAGAATTCTACTGGAACAGTACTATGAACTGGTGCGTTTGGAAAAAAACATGTTTTCCCATGACAGTATTCATTTAAGTACAGTGAGTAATGACTGTGCTCATTTGCTCTCACTGGGCTCAAGGAGCAGCAGATGCCTACACCCAATCATGGTATAAAGTTAAATGTACCTGTACCATCAAATATGCAAGATAACCCCAAAAATATAATGAAAGCCTGACCACCCCACCAGCACACAATGGCGCAGTGATGCCCTGTGACTAAATGGCAAGACCATAAAAATAGAAATTAAAGAGAAAGGTTTATTCTGGAGGCTGATGGAGTAGGAATGAAACTGGGGAGCTGTAGAGGCATTCAATAAAGCAAAGTTCCATTTCCGGTCAGCTAAGTGGTCCTGGGTCGTTCTATGTGGGACGCAACCCTTGCTTGTCATGCTTGACAAAGGGGCGTGACCCCAAAACGTTGCTCACTTCCGCATTAAACGTGCAAGGTCTTCATTGCTTGCTACAACCTTTGTGCCTTGGATACTTTCCTTTCTACACAACCCACCAAGCAGCTGGGGCAAACTTTGAGATTTGTATGAGATTGATCAGTGTATACATATCTAGCACATTTGAGATGGTATAGACATGGAGGGATAACATTCACTAGACAAGTGTTGGTAAGAAAGCAGTTCTAAAAATGTCAGTTGTCAAATTGTAAACAAATTCATGTCAGGTATCTGGCAGTTTTATAGATTTCTTGTAATCCTGCCAAATTTTCAAAAGTATTATATAAATGGAAAAAGTGTGTAGTTCCGAATGCACAAAAATGAGTTGTCATTTCAGCTGGAGATGTCTCCAAAATGCAATTTTTTAATTTACTCTGTAAATTTTCCTAAAGCCCTTTAGAATTTAGCTTGTTATATGGTAATTTCCAGGAGGAATAGCTTAGGGAATCTTTATGAACAGAAATCTAGTGAGCGAATTCCCGCGATTCGCCGCTGGCGAATAAATTCGCGAAACGCCAGCGAATATTCCCCTGGCGAAAATTCGCTGAAAAAAATAAGGCATGCAGCTTTTTTTGAAGCGCCGCGACGAAAAGGACGCGACACTAGTCAAAAACGATGCGACACATAGAAGTTGACGCGACGCGCATCAAAAACATGCCGCGTCTAATTTCGTGAATTTTTTCTCCAATTCGCGAATTTCGCTGGAAATTTTTCGGCAAAACGGGGTAGATTCACCCATCACTACAGAGATCTGAAATAGAAGGTGTCTTCCCCTCCTGCCCCCTATGCACCCCTATCTTACAGAGCAGAGCATAGTGCCAAAGGGGGCTGAAATCCTAAAAAAATTAGCACTAATGAGCATACTCTTGCACCCATTTGTACACATCATGGATGACCCCTCTCCTCTTATGAAGACTTTGATTCAAACACTATATAGGCTCCCATATATACAATAGTTACTAATAAGGGGAGGCAACTACATAACTACATACAAGTATTTATTGTTATCTATACTGTCTTCTCTTTCTCCTCCACTCCAACGTTAAAATCACAATCCAACCATTTTATAGTTATTTTTTATAATTAAGTTTAGGTCTATTAAAGTTATTTAAAGTATTACTATCTAAACCAGTAATCCCCAACTAGTAGCTTTTGAGCAATATGTTGCTCTGCAACCCCTTGGATGTTGCTCTCGGTGTCTTCAAGGCAGGTGCTTATTTTTTAATTCCAGGCTTAAAAACAAGTTTTAATTGCATAAAAACTAAGAACAATGCCAAGTAGAGCCTCCTGTAGGCTGCCACTCCACATAGGGGCTACCAAATAACCAATTATAGCCCTTATTTGGCACCCCAAAGAGTTGGGGGAGTTTGTGTTGCTCCCCCAACTCTTTTTATATTTGAATGTGGCTCACGGGTAAAAAAAGGTTGGAGACCACTGATCTAAACCATAATAGAAGTTAGATGGCCTTAATAGTGGTTGTAGCTTTGGGATGTATATGTCTGTGTGTTCTTAAGATATAGAGATTGAATCCCCTCACACTGCCGAAAAATCTTAGTTTTATAATTTCCCTTGGGCTTATTTTTTAGAAATAACAAATCCAGCATTTTCACATTACAGTTTCTTCCTTCGTTTCAGGAGACGCTTTAATCCGGGAAAATATTTACTTCTGCATTGGACAAAGAGGGAAATCACAGAAAATTAACTAAATAAATGATTATGAAATATTGTATATAACAGAAGAACTGATGTATTTCATTCAGTCAGAAATGTGGAGTATTTTGCTGATGGTTTATTAAAAAATGTTTAATTGTTCAAAGATTAAGTGCAAAACTAAAATGTCCACTGTTAAAAGGGGAACTCTACCTAGATAGCAGATCAGTAACAGCTGTACATTCATTCTTCTGTTTGAATAGCCAATTGTAATGCTTGTGTTTCTTGCTATTTCTTTGTTATGGTTGGTTGTACACACAATAACCTAATCTGGCTATTCATCTGGCCAGTAAAAACCAGCATGAAGATACAAACACAGGATTTATCTGGGTAAATGGTTCAAGATGGGTTACAGTTTTTTCATAGAAAAAAGCTTTGAGATGCTTAAACATATCAGAGATCTTATGCTCTGTTATTATACCCCAGAGATATTACATAAGCTCTTCCCAGATCACCCTACTTTATGTTGGCGAAACTGTGGAATGCTTTGGTCTCTTACATATCTTTTGGGATTGCCCAGCATTGCAGCCACTTTGGGCTGAAGTTACCCTAAGGGGCAAATTTACTATTATTCCCCAAAATAAATTCAACCAAATTCACAATTCGATAAGTATTCGACCATCGAATGCTTATCGAATTGTTTTAGGCTATCATTTTGCTCGATATCCGATTTTTCAATGAATTCGTACGATCAGATACCGATCATTTGATCTCACGAAAAATAGTGAAATTTCATTCGAGCATCCGAAAAATTTGTGCGATTCGAACGATCGAACGCTCTGATCATACGAATGGTATTCGAGCAGGACTTAGCCTTAGAAGCCTATGGGGAGCTTCCCATAGGCTTCTATTACAATTCAGTGGGTTCAATCTGCTGAAGTAGGCAGTCGAATAATTAAAAAATTTTAAATCCTTCGATCATCGAATGATCGAATATTCAATCTATTCGATCTATTTGATATTCGATGGTCGAAGAGGCAAAATTTGCATATACGATTTGACGAAAAATTTGTATGATCGGTATTAGATCAAATTTGATCGAACTTCCATTTCACGTGAATTTCGTAAATCGGCCCCTTATTGATCCAATGTTGGCATTCCCTGTCCTCAGAGACATGCCTATTTCTTTACTGGGTAAATCTTTACAGGCTGTACATAAACCGAATCAAACACTGGTTACAACAGCAACTAATAGGAAGACCCCAAACATTCCTACTATACAGGAAATAATTTAAAGAATCAATACCAATAGAGCATTTGAAGCAAATATATCTTTTTTGATAGAACAAGGTATCACACCACTTAGATATATGGGGAATTTTGGAGCTTAGTGATTATGCTTCCTGATCTACCTGATGGATCCCTTTCTACCTGTACCTAGAACTTAACCTACACCCAACCTATCAATCATATTGATACCAGAAATATCTCTCCCTACAGCTCCAATATTTGCTTTTTCTTATGTTTATACTTTATGTTTTTTTTTCTCTTTTTTCTTTCTTACTAATTAGAACCATACAGAAATGCAGCCCAATAGATATTTCAGCTTAGTTGTATATTTATGCCATTGTTATCATAGGCTTGCTGTTCTTTTACCAAACTGTATAATGTTTAGAAACAATTTGATTTCTGTTATATTTGAGATATTGTGCAAGAACTTTCACTGCCTACTTTGTTAGTATTATTATTCTATCCCATACTATGTTGTATATTTCTATCTTTTACTAAATAAAAACAGACATTACCAAAAATATCAGAGATCAATAAAGAATAAAGAAGAAGGACATCCTGGGTTCATTGAAGCTATTATGGCCCATCTTTTGAAGGTGTTCAAAAAGTAAAGTACAAGTTATTAAAGCAGTTTGACGTTATTTTTAATTCAGATTGTAAACATTAGTTTTTCCAGATTCCAATGTAATGGTGTTTGGCCAAAATAAGCAAGAGACCAGAGAAGCCAAAGACACACATTTGCACAACTGGTGCCTACAAGTAAATACATGCCTGGTTTAACTGACGCAAGATTAAGAACCTGTAATAACTCACCCAGGTGGTCAAGTGGTGCGGCAGGGACGCTCGCCACGCCGCGCTTCATCCTGTGTGCCGGGAACTTAGAGCATACACAGCGCACACGTTCTGCATTTATAGGTGTATGCGCACTGGCGTGATGACGTCAGTGTGCAATGACTCAAAATTTAAAAGTTTAAAGGGGCTTTTTGTATTTGCTCATTGCCCTTTATAGATATTCTTCCTTGAGAGTTTCCTGGTGCCTTGTGCTATTGTTTGATACTGATTCCTGTTGTGACCCCTGCCTGTATTTGACGAGTCTGACTTCCGTGATCCTGACCCTGCCTGGAAACCGACTGTTCTTTACATGTATCCCCTCTGATTGATCTCCTGGTTTGACGCTTGCCTGCCTGACTCCATTTGTACTCTGCCTGCATTGACCCGGCCTGATCTGACTACGCTTTTCTGTCTACTCCTTGAACTGTGACCTTCTGCCCAAAAGACTATGTTTTACGTTCGTGCCCCTTTGCTCATCCAGAACCTTTAGCTTTGCACCTCTCTTATTAAGACCTGGTGGCATCCAATTAGCCGAGTGCTCCACCAGAGGTGAAAGGCGGCTGTTAGAGGCAGAAGCAAGAGCCGAGAACAGGGTTCTTAGCATAAATTCTGGAATTAGGGTGCCAACCGTCACAGAACCTTTAAATTAGATCCTTTGTAGTAGGGACTGCCATGAAGAATTGTAGTCAGGGCTGTATATTGATATATGGTTTATATTTGAATATATATTTTAATATACAAAGAGTAGGTGGCCCACCGTTACCTATACAGAAACAGTTAAAGGGCAAGGAAAGTGTAAAATAGAATAAGGCTGTAAATGCTGTATTTTGTATATTGAACATAAACATGAACTTACTGCACCACAAGTCTAATCAAACAAATGATTTATGCTTTCAAAGTTGGCCACAGGGGGCTGTCATCTTGTAACTTTGTTATACATCTTTGCAAGACTAGACTACATACACATGCTCAGTGTGGTCTGGGTTTCTGAGGGATCGTCATAAATTATCAAAAAACAAAGCTGTTTAAGTTCTGCATGGCTGGTAAGTAAGGCAGGGGCTCCCCCTGCTGTTCATAAGTATGATTGTTTCCCTGCCATAAGTTAGAGACTGTCTGACAATTCCTATCCACAGCAGTAAACGAAGGGAGAATTTCACTGCATACAGTCAGGTACACATTTTTTAATTAAAGTATATTGGAGATTTCTTTTTCATTAAAGAAAGTAAAAATTGGATTTTATTTATTTGCCTTCCCTTGCCCTTTAAATGCTTTAAAAATTGAATTTTTTGGTGGTTTAATCCAGCAGTGAAACTGAGAGGGGGTGCTCCTCTCTTCAATAATGACAGCAGACTGTTCTGCACATGAAATACTTGTCAAGAGTAGGAGGCAGGAGGAGGTCTAGTGGTTATGGCAGTATGGGGTAATGAATGGGGAGTATATCCTTTAGGGGCATGTTTTACTAACATGGGAGATCTCTGGAGATGTTGTCCATAGCAACTTATCAGATCTTTGCTTTTGTTTTCTAGATTGTAGGTGACTGTTAAAATCTAGTTGCTGATTGGTTGCCATGGGCATAATCTCAAGAGATAGAAGTTAGTAAACATGCCCCTAAGGACACACACAGCGGGAAGGGTGCAAAAACATATCTGCATGCACTTTGCACACTGTGGGGAGTTGTGAATGAGGCCCAGTGTGTATTGTGTTCATATACTAAGGCAAAATGCCTGTTATAAATGAGTTGTGCATTAAACCCCATTCATTAAAGGTACTTGCGTAAAAAAAAACTCTATATAGTTGTGTTTGGGACTACTCAATCCTTCCTGTGTTCTATTATGAATAGAGTGATGCTGTTTTACTTACTTAGAGGAACGCTGGAGCTACCACTATACCATGGCGCGAACTGTTCGCCGGCGAACTTGTTCGCGCGAACATCGACTGTTCGCGCTCGCC
>CM044441.1:131717426-131756483 GCA_024363595.1 Xenopus borealis
GGTGGTGTGTCGGATCTCGGAATGGATTCCTGCTCAGTCACTCGGCTCACAGCTGAGAAGGAAGACTCAAGGCCAAAACTAATTGGCTTGGTGAATGATTGTGGCTATGTGGAAATGTGACTGCAATCAGACCTGTTCTGATGGAGTTTAAAGCCCTCCAAATAGTTTCCAAATGTGATGCAGGTGCTGTCTGCCGCCTTAACCTGCAGCTGAAGAGAGAGATCTTCATTTAAAAAGAAAAAGCTGGCCACAAGAACATGCTCCGCTTGATAAAAAGCCAGGGGATTTCTACCCAAGTGGCGGCAATTACCAGTTGGAACAATTGAATTAGCATTTAAACAGCTGCACTAAATTGCTCACTTTTGATCTATCTATCCATTTATCTACCGGTACATGCACGAATGCTAAATAACATATGCTCAAGTCTCAATCAGTAATAGTTTCTCTGCAATACTCGTACTTTAAATAAGGAATAGTATATGTATACATATATGCAGGAATGGGATCTGTTATCTGGAAACCCATTATCCAGAAGGCTTTTAAGGAATGGAAATCTCCCATAGACTCCATTTTATCCAAATAATCCAAATTTTTCTCTGTAATAATAAAACAGTAGCTTGTACTTGATCCAAACTAAGATATAATTAATCCTTACTGGAAGCAAAACCAGCCTGTTGGATTCATCTACTATATCCATGATTTTCTACTAGACTTAAGGTATGAAGATCCAAATTACAGAAAGATCCAGCTTCCGCCACAGGAACCCCCACTGCTAGTGATGGGCGAATCTGAGTCAAAACTCATTGAAGTCATTGAAGTCAATGGGCGTCAAAATAATTTTGACGCAAAATAATTTTGACGCAAAATAATTTTGACGCAAAATAATTTTGACGCAATCATCGTTTTTTATAGGCGCAACTATTTTGTCCAAATGCATTGACGTCAATGGGCGTCCAAATAATTTTAATGCACGAAAAGTTTATGCTAACAACTATTCTAACATGTAACAATTTTTTTTCCCATTGCGGATTTTTCACAAATTTATTCGCTGGTGTGAGAGAGAAATTTACAGCGAATTAGCTCCTGGCAAATTTATTCACCCATCCCTACCCACTGCCCTCTGGGCCCCCCTGCCTCTGCCACAACCCCACTACAAGCCCCAGCAGCAACCCCCCTCTACACCCTCTACACCTGTCCTGTAGTTGCGGCCATGATCAGGGCCAGGGGGGTGAGATCAGGGGCAGAACGGGCCATAAACAGGTGTTGGTCTGGGTCAGGGGGCTCCCTGTGGCAAGGGCCTATCAGGTTTTCACCAGTCTGACCCTGGTCCCAAGTATTCTGGATAACAGGTCCCACACCTGTATTTATAAGTACACTCTACAAATATATATGTATTTTTCAGGCATTCTTTGGGAAAAAAATATATCTGTATTGTAAGTGCATACAAAGTAGCTCACATAAAATAGGCCTTATTTTCTCTGTGATGTCATCAATATACCTTATTTCCTACATGTAACTGCCCGTCAGCTTAAACATAAGCACCCCCCCCCCCATATTTTCACTGGCTTTAGTGTACAGTAAGCCCCAATTCTAGTTTCAATTGAAAGAGAAGCAAAATAAATAGCCCTACCTGTACTGTGACAGAATAAAAAAATATTTGTACAGAGAGAATGAAAAAGTACAAAAACAAAGGTCACATATATTCTTACACATTGATGACATTGACCCAGGTACTTGTGCCCATACAACTTGTGGCAGTGCCAGTCTGTTCTGATGTTCTGAAAGTACCAAAGTGTGGACATTACAGTAATGGCAACAGTTATGCTGCAACTCTGCAAAAATACTACATTGTGGGTAGAAACGCCAATTTGCATCTGAACATTGCAAACTGCAACATATGACCCACGAAGCACTCTGTTTTTCTCTATATAGATATTTAGGAAAGTGGTCCCTTTATCCAGACAGCTCCAAATTACAGGAAGGCCATCTTCCATATAGTTCATTATAAGCAACTCATTTTAAATAATTATTAATCCTTATAGGAGGCAAAATCAGTCTTTTGGGTTTAGTTAATGTTTACATGATTTTCTAGTAGACTAAGGGCAGAGTGATAGTGTTGTGCAGCGGGTGGTGTACCCACTGGTTACCCGCAAAAACCTGCGGTAACCTGTGGTTGGGTACAAGTTCTGGGTGCGGGTATAGATGCAGGTCGGCAGTTCTGCGGGTTTGTGGGTTGGGCTGCTGGTCTTCTCAATAGCGATTTTTACTTTTTTCTGATCATGCCTACTCCCGAAGATGTAACTTCTGGTTTACAATGACAGCACTTCCTGATTCTTGATGGTCAGTGGGTCACAGATTGGGTTGTGGATAAGGTACTTGCAGGTCGGGTAGCGGGTCCAAGTGGGTAAGAATGTGGGTTGCGGGTCCGGGTTGCAGATTACAGTTTGCAGGTATGGGTTGGGTATGGGTTCCAAAAAATGGACCCGCGCAGGACTTTACAGATCATTGTGTAATTTGGATCTTCATACCTTTAGGTCAGAGACACACAGGAAGAAACAGGGAGATTTAATCACGCGACAACTAATTGCCTCTTCTTGGGTGACTAATCTCCCCGGAAAGCCTTCCTGCTGACTAGAATCTAAATGGCTTAAATCGAGTTAGATTCTAGCTGGCAGGAACGATTTTCGGGGAGATTAGTCATCCTGAGAAGAGGCAATTAGTTGTCGGGTGATTAAATTTCCTGTATCTTCCTGTGTGTCTCTGACCTAAAGGTATGACGATCCAAATTACAGAAAGATCTGTTATCTGGAAAACCCCAGTTCCTGAGCATTCTGGATAACAGGGCCCATGCCTATATATAGTTTCATTTCTCAAGCAAGATATATGTATGAGCAGCCTATAGTAAAGAATTGGTATTTTAACATATAATTAGCCCATGCCAGCTAATACCAGTGCAGAATGTAGTCACATTAAATCCACATGCAAGGGCATGCTTACTGAGAACAGAACTGTAATCCTGAGACCTTGTTCAGTAGCCAGTGGCGCGCGATATTGATGTGCTCCATTACTGTTCCAGAACTTCCAGTGTGTGCTCAAAGGTTCACTGCCATAATTATGCCTCTGTAGCGTTCCTTCAATGTTAGGCTGGAGTAAGAGAAAGGTGAAAGCAGCACGGTGGATACTGAACACTTTCCAAGAAATTTTTTTATCTGTATCCTTTGTTCCATTCATAACAAGAGTTCTTTCCATTGAAAGTATTTGATGAGCACTCCAATCACCGGTGGAATTAAAAGAAGTAAACTTTTATTTTTAACTCATTAACAATTTCCTGACGCATTTCGTATCAAGCGATACCTGATGTTTTTCATGAGTTAAAAATAAAAGTTTACTTCTTTTAATTGCACGGGTGATTTGAGTGCTTGTCAAATACTTTCAACTCATTGTGAGTCACCTCTAGGGCAGTTGGCTTCTAGAGTTATAAGGGCGCGTATTAGCAAAGCTTATATTATATGTATTACCAGTGCCTTAATTAGTGGTGTTCACTACTTCTTAGAAAATGTAGAGTGAACAGAATCAAATACTATTAATTATCACAATATACTGTAGATTCCAAAAAAGATGCACTACCTTGAATTGGAAATCCCCTGTTAATTGTGTTTTTATAATGGTCATCCAAGTCAAATATTTAAATGGGCTTCAAAGGCGTCTTTTGGCAAAGTGATACTGTCACGGACGTCTCGATAGGAAGAGTTTTTTCTGGGTTGACCTCTCCTACGCCTCCCACTGAGAGAAACAGACACTGGGATTGAGAACAGGACTGTACTCTAGTGGAGGAGTGGTAGGAGTGCCGGTTCTCAGGAGTGTCCGACACAAACAGGAAGCAGGAGAATGGTCAGGAAAGCAAGTGTCAATCCAGGTGGCTGAGTAGCAAAGTCTGTAAACAGGGTGGGTCATACACAGAATGGTCAATGCAGTGAATTGGGAAACAGAAGAATGGTCAATCAGGCAGAGGTCAAGTTCAGGCAGCTAGGTATAGGAAGTCGAAAACAGGCCAGGTCAAACACAGGAAAAATCAGTCAGAGTGTAATAGAACGCTAAGTGTCAAATCAGAATGAGCAATGATCACTTTGCAATGAATGGAGATCACTGGCGTCCTTTTAACCGACTGCGTATGCAAGAAGACTGCGTGTTTACTAGTAATGCACCTGCGCACCTGCGTAAACTCCTAGTGTGCCATCTTGGATTCTGGCAAGGGTGCGAAGGAAGCACGCCGAGGAGCCTGGCGCAGGAGATGCCAACTGGTAAGCTCCTTACATAGCCTGTGCAAAATAAAACATGTTTCTAATATATAGTTCGTTAGGCAAAAATGTAATGTATAAAGGCTGGAGTGACTGGATGTCTCACATAATAGCCAGAACACTACTTCCTGCTTTTCAGCTCTCTAACTCTGAGTTAGTCAGTGACTTGAAGGGGGCCACATGTTCAGTGAGTTTGCAATTGATCCTCAGCATTCAGCTCTGAAGTCACCCAAAGTTTCCTCGTGAGGCAACTGGAAAATTTTCACCAGGCAAATTTTTCCTGGCGTTTCGTAAATTTGCCCGTGAATTCGCCCACCACTAAACAGATCCCATGCCTGTATGACAATTACATGGAAGGAAAAGAAATTGCAAGCTAATTTGTAAGGGTGACTTCATTTTGTTCACCTTTCTCTACTCTTTCTATCCAGTTTCCCAATATCATATGCAAATTGATTCTTAATTGAGTACCACAGAACAAGTAAATTAACATGAAATTCTTTAAGGTTATAACTGGTGTCAAATAAACAAATCCCAGTCTTTTGAATGTTAATTGCTTGTATTCTTTTCAATTTCAAAGTGCATCCCTTGCCCTTGTGAGCGTACCTGTTAGATGGCTAAATTAGTGTTGGTATAATGATTTCATGTTTGTAATTACAGGGAGGAGAATGTTATCGGAGAGAATTACACAAGCATGTGAGCAAAGTCTGCCATCAAGGCCTTAGTACTTTTAGGGCAGAACTACAAGATAAAATGGATGGTGTCAGATAGACATTTTTTCTCATCGAAATATATTGACTGTCGGACGTAAACACATGAACAAAAGACTCCATCAGACATATCTGCTCTGTCTTTACATTCTAGCCTAGGGGCATCAGATTTTAGAGCATCCTACAAAGCTTGTGGAGGATGGAGGATCAGATAAAATCTGACCCGCAAATCTGATGAAAAATGCTCATGTAGTTCTACCCTTAACCAAATCCAAATTCAAATTCGAGAAAATTTTTAAAAATGCATAATCTGCGAACTAAAAAATTATAGTTTTCAGTTGTCCAAAGCTATAAAATACAGGCACGCCGAAATTGTCCAAATATGAATCCTACAAAAAATACTGAGATTGGGACAAATCCTACACTGAATCCTTGTATCCTTACTCTTCCATTCAGAAACAGGATCTACATATTGTTTGGATTTTTTTCTGAACTAGTATCAAATGACAAGTTATATACTGTCTCTGCTACTAGAAGTTGTAGGAAATGCAATTTATTTATATTTTGGACAGGTATGGGATTTCATATCCAGAATGCCCAGGACCTGAGGTTGTCTAAATAAGGGATCTTGCTGTAATTTGGATTACTATACTTTAGGGGGAAGATTTACTAAATTTGTGTTAAGGATTCGAAATTCGATCGAATTTTCAAAAAGATTCGAATTTCGAATAACTTTTTGGTTACTTCGACCATCAAATTTTAAAAAAGTTGATCGATTCGAATGATTCCAATAAAAATCTATTCGAACATTCGACCATTCGATGGTCGAAGTACTTGCCCTTTGATTGCCTAGTTCGCCAGATTAAACCTACCAAATTGCTGTATAACCCTATGGGAAGCTCCCATGGGGTTATTTCTGCATTTTTAGATTGAATTTAAAAAATGGTTAAAATCGTTCGAATCGTTCAACCGAAATTCAATGGTCGAATTCGAGGGTTTTTTAACCCTCAAATTTGACCCTTGATAAATCTGCCCCTAAGTCTACCTAAAAATACTGTAAACATTAATTAAACTCCAATAAGGATTAAATATATATATTAGTTGGGATCAACTACAAGGTACTATGTTATTACAGAGAAAAATGTTAAAAAATTTTGTAATTTGATTATAATGGAGTCTATGGGAGATAGCCTTCCCATAATTCGGAGGTTTCTGGATATTGGGTTTTCAGATAAGGGATCCTATACCTGTAGTAAAATAATCTCAAATTCCCTTCAAAGGTGTGATAGGGACATATATTCCTTTTCCATTTGAAGAATGTTTTAAAGACTGTAGTGTTGCCTGAAATGGAGGTAGAAAACCACAACCACAACATCAGATAATCATAATGCTATGGGCAATACAATGATACCCAAGTGATACGAATTCATCAAATCTATTGAGATTACAGTGTATTCTTCACAAAAATATAATATTTTTGTCAACATAGCCTGGGCCACCTACAGTATCTTAAATTTGTTGAGTACTCTTGATCAGACCTGCTAAACAGATGTGACCCTCCAAGGGATTTTTTGGATCTCATACAGGCCTAAGCCTTCTTTGTTCTACTTCATCATATGACCATGGGTCTATTGAAAAATATCTGCATAAATCCAAGAAACCATAACATCTGCATACAAAAAAATGCAAACTACTTGTGTAGGACCAGCAAACAGTGTTATATATATACATTTCCAGACTAAGAGAAATAAATCAGTTGGAGACTGCATGGTGCATCGATACATAAAAATATGGAACTGAGGCTAAAAATAAGATACATTCAGGTATGTAGTAAGATGTGAATGCATGTAGTATGTAGTAAGCATGTTGTATACATGTATTGAATGAGATAGTCATACACTGATCAAATTTTTTTCATTCTGAAATGTATATTATAGCTATATATGTATAAGTAGGCTATATACATGGTTGCTATCAGGAGGGCACGGGGGGTACTGCAGTCAGGGGCCCAAGATGGAAATAACCCATAGAAGGGGTGGGGCTTATGAATGAGTGGGCAGGGCTTTTATTAATCTTAGGTGGGGTTTTGGGATAATTGGGGAATGACTAGGCATGTAAGGGCCATATTTGCCTCATTGGGTCCCCATTTTTACTTGTTGGCAGGGCCCACCATCTGGGGGACCAAGTGACCAGTGATTGATAATTTTGAGCCCCGGTGGGGGGCTTGCATCGAGCTCCATAATTACTGATGTCAGCTAAAGGTTATAATTATCTATTTTACCATAGATCCGTATCTTGGCGAAGAGATCACACAATCGCGTTTTGAAGTCTTCAAAGACATCACAGATCTAGGAAAAAAGCAAGGTACTAAGGGCTTGCACACACGTGGATCGTAGCTGCATTTTCATAATGGCTTTTTTTTTTTAAATGACCACTGCGTAGATACTCATTGTGGTTTAAGCTTAGGCAATCACATTCACACACACACTATGGTCAAATTAACCTGCCTGTTTGTTTTTGGGGGTGTGGTAGGGAAAGTACTCTTAACCCACGCAGCCACAGGGAGAACATACAAACAATTTGCAAATAGTGCCCTGGCCAGAATTTACCCCAAGAACCCAACACTGAGGTCCAAGGATGTGCGGAGACCTCAATAAAACACCCTAAGGGTTTCAGCACATTTGCTGAGTGCCATCTGATTTTCTTTTGGTATTTATGGACTTTTGAAACCTCGTGCAGCAGGGTTTCCAGTTTGTGCACCACCATTCATTCCACACAGAACACAGTCATACTACACCCCCCAAGGATTGTAATGACTTACCTGATACCCCGGGCTGATGCTCCTGTTAGCAGAAAACTGCACCGGCTGTGTCACTTGTGAGTGAGTGATCCGTTTACTCTCTTCTTCAACAAAATCCAGCAGCAAATAGTGTACATGTAAAGTACAATGAGCTCCAACTAACTTCTTTCTAACTGTGAGTCCCTACATTGGAAGATCAAGCCTGGACCACTAATTCCCACTGCTCTTTGGTGGAGCTTGTGACTGCTCTGATAATTACTCTAATATATAATATACTCTAAAAATTATGGAATTCAGAATTTTGCTTCAAATCCATGGCTGGTGAATACATTTACTCATCACTGTCCATCACACAAGCTAGCTCCAGCTTGTGGTGTTCTTCCTCCTTGGCCTTTACTAATCTGTCATTCTATTATTTCAGGGTCTTTTCCCTTGCCTCAAGCACCCAGTACCATCAATCATCCTTGATAGGTAGAGCCCAAAGAGGTCTATACTTGCTTCTCCCCTACCTTTTATAACCTCAGTGACCCCAGCTGACATCACTAGGCCAATAAGAATTTCTCACCACCCACCTGCCTCGAAATCTGTTTTATAAGTTTTCTGTTATGTTACCAAGCATCCCCAACTGCTCCCTATTTCCATAAGAGTTAAGCAGCACAGGAACTAATATGCTTATATATGGCCTGCTAATTTGTACAGCAAATAAATCCACTTATGTAATTTTAAGAACTCTGGATCCCAGATAAAATTTTGATCATTATATATATGTGTATAAAACAGAATTATATAAAAGCCCACTTAAAAGACGCCCATATAAGATAACAATCATTACATATGGAGAACAAAGAGCAGAATATGCTTCCTCCAACTTTGCTGCCATGATAAACTTCCTTGTTGCTTTGGGCTCAGACTACTGAAATTTACAGCCTACTATAAAACATAAGGGAGACAGGGAAGGTAGTTGGTTAATTGACCTTTATTGTGCCTTCTGGTTCATTTTACGGATGGAAATGAAATTAACATGATAATTTGGTCCTACCACGTTACGGCTGCAATAGGGCCATTAAACTTTATAGTCATTGGTTTAGCATTTTTTCTATTAACCGTGATAAATTTCCTATGTTGTCTGGCAGGTTCTGCCAAAGTTTCCCTTTACTCTAGGTACTGATCACTATTCGTCGGAACTTTTTCATGCTTAATGTTTAACCCTAGCCTATTAGGGCTGAAGCTCATTTACGTCCACAGGTAAGTGAATTACTAAAGTTACTTTTATTAAAGGACAAGGAAAGTGTAAAATAGAATAAGGCTAGAAATGTTGTATTTTGCATACTAAACATTAACATGAACGTACTGCACCACAAGCCTAATCAAACAAATGATTTATGCTTTCAAAGTTGGCTGCAGGGGGCTGTCATCTTGTAACTTTGTTATACATCTTTGCCTGACACTGGCACTGCACATGCTCAGTGTGGTCTGTGCTGCTTAGGGATCGTCATAAATGATCAAAAAACAAACCTCTTTGAGTTCTGCAAGGCTGGTAAGTAAGGCAGGGGCTCCCCCTGCTGTTCATATGTATGATTGTTTCCCTGCCAGAAGTTAGGGACCGTCTGACAATTCCTATCCACGGCAGTAAATGAAGGTAGTATTTCACTGCATACAATTAAGTTTCTTATGAAAACGGTACACATTTTTCAATTAAAGTATATTGGACATAGATTTCTTTTTCATTAAAGAAAGTAAAAATGGGGTTTTATTTCTTTGCCTTTCCTTGCCCTTTAAAGTAACTAAAGTAAAGGTGCTCTTTGTACCTGTAATAGTGACACTCAGTGCCCTTTAGTCATTCCGGCTTCTGTTCCAAATTGATTGCGGCTATTGGCATGTTCTGCTGTGTGAACCCTGGAGATACTATCACCTCCTGACCAGGTAGTATCTCCAGAGTTCCCTCGGATCCCTGCGTCAATAGATGCAGCATATTTTCGCATCTAAAGGACGAGGCATAGTGATGTGCAGGTTGGGATTTCCCTGGAACAAGAAATATTCAAAGCATAACAAGTGTTGATGTGTGGAATCTCTTACCACAATACAGACGTGGCCCAGGTGCTCCTGCCCCAGGCCCTCAGCTCAAGGGAGCGGACAATCCATATGTAGCCTATGATCAAAAGCAATTATTATTATTAACATGTTACATAGGTACATAGTTAAATTGGGTTGAAAAAAGGCAGAGTCCATCAAGTTCAAACCCTCCAAATTAAAAACCCAGCACACACACACACACATCTCCACTCTTTCACACAAACCATATATGCCCATAGCTATACTAACTGTATTTCTATAGCGCCAACATATTGTGTAGCGCTGTGTTTTGTAGCAAATCCGATGCAATTGAAGGCTAACACTATTGGGAGTTAAAATGATGCTTGCACGTGATTCTTTGGATTTTAAATTTGCTGCTACTATTGATGCAACCCACTGGGGGAAATTACTGCCAAATTTAGGGTAGAGGTAGCTCCAGGGTTCCCCAGCATCAATAATCGCATTTGCGCTCAATCTACCAGAAGAGGCAGGACAGATACCTTAGATATCTAGTTCCCAAGATTTTGTCATATTTGGTTATTGCATTGCACTCCATTATACATTCTTAATCTTTTCTTTTTTTTTTTTATAGTTTTTTCATTTTTTGCTTCTTCTGACCCTTTCTCAGTGTTGAAATGGGGGTCACTGACCCCACCTAAAAAACAAATGCTCTGTAAAGCTACAAATATTGTTTTTATTGCTCAGGCCCTCTCCTATTCATATTCCAGTCTCTCATACAAATCAATGCATGGTTGCTAGGGTCATTTGGATCCTAGCAACCAGATTGCTGAAATTACAAACTGCTGAATAAAAGGCTTGATAACTCAAAAACTACAAATAATAAATAGTTTTCTCTGAATATCACTTTCTGCTACTATTGATGCAACCCACTGGAGGATTAATGAAATTACTGCCAAATTTAGGGTAGAGGTAGCTCCAGGGTTCCCCAGCATCAATAATCGCATTTGCGCTCAATCTACCAGAAGAGGCAGGACAGGAATCTAGTTCCCAAGATTTTGTCATATTTGGTTATTTCATTGCACTCCATTAAACATTCTTAATCTTTTCTTTTTTATATAGTTTTTTCGTTTTTTTCTTCCTTCTTCTTCTGACTGTTTCCAGTGTTGAAATGGGGGTCACTGACCCCACCTAAAATACAAATGCTCTGTAAAGCTACAAATATTATTGTTATTGCTCAGGCCCTCTCCTGTTCATATTCCAGTCTCTCATACAAATCAATGCATATATATGCTAGGGTCATTTGTATCCTAGCAACCAGATTGCTGATATTACAAACTGGAGAGCTGCTGGATAAAAAGGCTTGATAACTCAAAAATGACAAATAATAAATAGTTTTCTCTGAATATCACTTTCTACGTCCGTGATCCCCACCCAGTAGCTCATGAGCAACATGTTGCTCACCAAACCCTTGGATGTTGCTCTCCGTGGCTTCAAAGCAGATGCTTATTTTTGAATTCCAGGCTTGGGGACAAGTTTTGGTTAAATAAAAACCAGGTGTACTGCCAAACAGTAGTCTGCCAGTTCACATAGGGGCAAACAAATAGCCAATGACATCCCTTATTTGGCACCCCAGGAAGTTTTTGCATACTTGTGTTGCTCCCCAACTCTTTTTATCTTTGACTGTGGCTCACGGGTAAAAAAGGTTGGGGATCCCTGCTCTACATCATAGTTAACATTAATTTAAAGGTGAGCAACCCCTTTAAAGAAGCCTGTTGCACTTCTTACTCCACATACAACCCTCATCCTGCTTAAGCTTAATACTAGGGATGCACCAAATCCACTAGTCACCATTGTGACGGATTCGGCCGAATACCGAACCGAATCTGAACCCTGATTTGCATATGCAAATTAGCGAGGGGGAGGGTAAAAGTGTGCCGTGCATGAAGTGCGCGCCAAAAAAATTTTTAACTTCCCTGTTTTGTGACGAAAATTCACATGATTCTTTGGATTCGGCTCAGCCAGGCACAAGGATTCAGCCGAATCCTGCTGAAAATGGCCGAATCCTGGCCAAATACCGAACCGAATCCTGGATTCTGTGCATCCCTACTTAATACCTTGCTCAGTATCAGGCGTCCACCCTTGGCAGTACAAAATCTTGGTGGCAGCCAATGCAATAGTCTGAGTCTTAGAAAGTTAGAAAGATACCGAGTGCAACTGCTCCAGGCAGCCCAGACGCCAGTGATGAGAAGCCTTTGCTGTGTAACAAATGGAACTAATTGAATCTGTGGAATGAAGTACATGCCATTATCAGAATATTACTCGCTACACAACTCTACTAACTGAAACAAGATACTGGTTGATGGGAAACCACTTCCTAATGTCACACTGATTGTCTGTTTCAGCAGCCACAGAGAAAGTTTTTAAGCAAAGAGAACAGCACTTACACTTTCACTTAAAATAATTCCCGTGACTCTGCTTTTTCCAGCACAATGATTAGTTTAGCTAACACCAAGCTGCAGCACATTGATGGCTCTCAGCAGTAACCTTTTCAAACTCTCCCTGTTTTTGGACTATGCCCAAGAATAATTTAATGATTCTAGGCCATAAGTTCCAAATGGTCAATCACCTAATGGTTACAATAATAGGGGCATATGAGATCAGTAGATGAATGAGGAAATCTATTGAAAATAAAAGACAGTTTTATAAGTTTCCTTGTTATGCCAAAATCAAACAGACCAAGGGAATGCTTTTGTTTGTATTGTGCTTCATCAATAAACCAATTTCTGAATGGAGATTTCATTCCCAGTGGTTAGACTTTCACTAATAGAATGGGCTTCAGTTCATGCACAGCAGCATGTTGGGGAAATATATACCCAATTTATTTTTAGAAAATAGCACTACAGGCATAGGACCTGTTATACAGAATGCTCGAGACCTGGCATTTTCCTGATAAGGGGTCTTTCCGTAATTTGGATCTCCATGATCTGATAAAAATGAATTTAGGCCTCCAATAAGAATTACTTATATATTAATTAGGATTAAGTACAAGGTTCTGTTTTATTATTACAGAGAAACAAGAAATAATTTTAATTTTAATTATTTAATTAAAATGGAGTCTATGGAGTCTGTAGTTCAGAGCTTTCTGGATAATGGATCCCATAAGGACACTGGTAAAGGTTAAATAAAGATGACTGCTTACCCCAGCAAACAAGTGATTTGTTCCTGTCTACTTGCAAGTCAAGTCTATGGGAAACTCAGTGACAGTTATTTTTCATGAACGCAGGAAATTTAATTTCTTTCACTTTTGGGACCAGCGAACATGGTTTTTGCTGTTAGTAGGATGCTGGAAATGCAATGGCTGGTATAGGGGTGCAGTATATCCTGGAAAGAATTATTCATTTCAACATGTCCCCTAATGACACCTGAATATTTCTGAGCATTAATATCATTATTTCTATTCATTTAGCACAAATGCATTACACATCACTTTACAGTGATTGTTTCTCATAGACATCATTTCCTGCTCCAACAGAGCTAACAATCACATTTACACCCACACTAGAATCCTGCAGAAGGTACCCATGGATCACCTACAGCATTCAGGACTAGGGTAAGTGCCAGGCCATGGAAAATATTACATTATTTGTGATTGTGGAATCCAACAAATAAAAGATTGATGCCTTATATTGGTACATACCAAGCCTTGGCGTCTCGGTTTCTTGTTCCCCAACAGCCAAAGTAAAAGTGCAAGTGATAAAACTTCTTAGGAACAAAAACCTCAACTGTGGGAAACCATTGCTTGCGAGTGTGCATGTATTGTGCCATTTTATCACTTGCATTTGTGATTGTGGACTCTGTTTACACTAGACTGGAAATTACATCACTCTAGACCAAAAGTAATTTCTGCAATATTAATGCCAGATGTGATAAAGACATGTTGGCTCCATGCTGTTCTGGAGGGCTCGGGTGGGGTCAACTTGGAAGAGTTAGATGGGTCAGTTTGTCTAGGTGGCGTCAGAAAGGGTAGCCAAACCAAGAAGATATGAGACGATGAGGCTATTGGAGGAGGCAGGCTTAAATAGACCCATAAAGCCTTCAGCCCAGGCATATATACCAGGTCCCTGGGCCTAGACCAAGTAGTTCTTAAAGTGGACCCGTCACCCAGACACAAAAATCTGTATGATAAAAGTCCTTTTCAAATTAAAAATGAGATCCAATTTTTATTAAAGCATTCATACAGTAGCTGTTTTAAACTCATTTAAAAATCTCAGCTGTCAATCAAATATTGTCTGCCACTCCTCTATGCCTTAGGCAGATAATTACTTTCACTTTCCATTCAGCACTTCCTAGATGCCACTGCTCTCCACACATTCCCCCAGTTCTCTTAACCATTTAATTGTGTAGCCAGGACATGGGGATAGACATTGGGTCCACCATTCTGGTGCTCAAACAAGATTCTGAGATGATGCAAGGCTTGTCTTAATAACAGTGTCCACAAAATGGCCCCTGCCTGCTTGTTATAATTATGAATTCCCAGACTGAAGGAAACAAGATTAAAATAATTTATATAGTGTAATTAATGTTCATTTTGCTTGACTAATGTGATAAAATATGATTTTGAATATTTTTTTGGGGTGACGGGTCCACTTTAAAGGTGGGAATCAGGATATGAGTATGGGTTTGGTGTGGGTTTACCAAAATAGACCTGCTGGTCTAGTGATCCCTCTTCTTCCTGCCGGCTGCTTCCCAGTGCACGCATTGCGTGCTCTTCTGCTATTTAAAGGCGCAGGTGTGCTGACGAATCATGTCAGCGCGAAATAGCGCCAAATTCAAACATATATAAAGGGAACTTTGAATATTTGCAATTGCCCGTGATAGGTTTGATCCTGGTGCTATTTAGCTTCTAAGTCTGTCTTGATTCCTGTGTTTGACCCTGCCTGGCTATTTGACTAAATCTGACCCTTGCCTGAAACCGACTTTGATTCTGCTCTACCCTCCTGATTTACTTCCTGGTTTGATTCCGATTCTGTGTTACCCCATTTGATTGTATACCCAGTTTGACTCCTGCCTGCCTGACAATCCTAGCTATCTGCCTGCCTCGACCCAGCCTGACTGACTATGAATCTGCCTACTCCTGCTTGTACTTTGACCTTTGGCCTTATAAAACTCTATCTACAGTCTTGACCCTCTGCCTATCTCTCGTTTAAGTCCAGGTGGCATCCAAATAAGACGAGGGCTCCTCCCGAGGCCCAAAGGCAATCACACTACTGGTGAAGCATGAGCCGAGACCAGGGTGCATGGTGTTTGTTCTGGTGTTGGGTGCCGTCCGTGACACTGGCACAAGACTCTAACACACAAACTTTAGTTGCATCGAAACCATAACCTGCAAGTATATATTTGTAGAAGTTCAGAGTAAAACTATGCAGGCACAGGAGGAACATACAGGTAAAAACTTCACGCAGGCAGTGCTGACTAGAATCAAACACAAGTATAAAGTACAGCGTCCCACCACAAAAACACAGATAAAATCGAATCAACAACACTACATTTGCAGCACATACTGTATTCCCTACACGCATTCAAAATCGATCAGCAATCAAATCTAAATACCCAATTGTTTTAGGCTGCAGCTGGACCTCCAGAAGACACCAATATGATCTGGTGAGCTTACAATCTAGCAAAGACAAGATGCAGAAGAAAAAAAAAAAAAAATATATATATATATAAGTGGATTTCATGCTTGTGCTTGTGGTAATCATAGTTTATACACAATCCCAGGGAGTAAATATGAAAAGAGCGCGTGGGTTAAGTAGTCCTTTACCCACCTACAGTTTTAATGTAATGACCACCTTACAAGCGAGCAAAGCAGCGGAGTCGTCATGTAGATGCGGAACTTGAAAATTCAAAAGCCGAACGAAAAACAAGATCCTTAAGTATTTCTTCACAACAAACAACTTCAAGCACAGTAATAACAGTGCCAGCAGGCGCAGGGTTTTATACAGACACTTGACTTTTTCAATTGCCTTACCATGGCGTTGCTAGAATAAAGTCCTTTTTGATTTATACTGAAGTTAAGGAGATTCATTACTCCTCAACTCCTTATTTAACTCTAACGTGCTGCCTCAGAGCCTACTGTGTAAAAGGTACTTAGCAGAAACCTGTACATTTGGGCAGCTGGGACGCTTGATAGGAAGGCACCTCGCACTGCTATTTGCGCAAATTCGCTGGTACTTAAAAGGTTTTACTCTGGTTAACCTTTTGTTGAGAACCCAACGGGAAAAAAAATTGACATGAGGCAAATGGAAAGTCGACTTGTAACAACTCTGCAGCAGCCAATTGAGCGGCTGAACTCTTAGCTACAATCGGCACAATTTTATATTATTATGGTTTAATGAAAGCGTAGCCGGTATATTATTAGATATGGACGCACGGGTAAATTTATATACTTAGAAAGGACTGGGGAGACCAGACGCTCTCCCACACACTCAAATCTCAAACTGGGATAAAGGAAGAAATGAAAGTACACGCTCAATCTTTATGGTTTAATCCAGCCAGGCAATACACAGTCAATGTTCCACGGAAACAATGCAGGAGGAATGGGGCTATGTCTCTCTTATAGAGACACGCCTGATGCACAACACACTTTCTCCAGTTTATTTTACCTGCATTTGCACTGAAGATTTGAAACGGCTTTAAAAAATCGTGAAAGGGTACAGGGAGTCCTCCAGTTACATACACTCGACTAACATATTAAAGTAACATACTGTGGTTTGCTTGGCCTTTATTAGCATTTAGCTTTAATAAACCTCCTAAGTGGCGTAACTACCAGGGGTGCAGAGGGTGCAATTGCACCAGGGCCCCCACCTCTTGGGGCCCATCAGAGCCACAAAAATGGTTATGACAGGCAGTTATCTAGGGGGAGATTTTACAGCACACATGCCATCAACACTCCAGTATGCGATATAGAGATATTTATAGAGGTAAGGGCCCGTCAGGGGGGCCCAGGTGCCCATCCTGTACCAGGGCCCACCAGGGAGAAGTTACGCCACTGAACCTCCTGCCTCAATCCCCTCTGGCATGGGAAGTCTACTGCATAGAACAGAAAGGTAAAAATAAAGACACACATCTGTCTTGTTGCATTTAATAAGTAAATGTATATGTTTCGACTTATATAAAAATTAATCTTAAGAACAAACCTACAGACCCTATCTCGTACATAACCTGGAGACTGTCTCATTATATGTTCGTAGAGTGCCAACAAGTCATGGCATAGTTTATATAATAAATAATTTACCCCATATTGTAAAATATAACGATGAGTTGTCACCGATGAGTTCCATGACAAAAGAGCATGACCATACATGTAGATGTATATAATTTATGGGTGTGGGTAACTGAACAGTGCCAAAATAGAACTTCCCCTCACTGACAACTCCTTAAATATCATAAACTTATGCCGATGTAGATATTAATGTGTTCTATGTAAGTTGTAGAATCATGCATGAAGGAATAATGGTCCTTTAAATTCAATGTGTTACTGAACATATGGAAATCTATTATTCACCCTTCCTCGCACCTTATTGTTGAAATGAATATACAGGTATGGGAGCTATTATCCAGAATGCTTGGGACCTGGGGCTTTCCGGAAAACGGGTCTTTCTGTAATTCGGATCTTCACACCTTAAAGGGGTTGTTCACTGTCCAAACTAGAGTCCTACAGTGGGTCGGGTACCCGCAGGTTACCCGCAAAATCCCGCGGTACCCTGCGGGTTGCTTGTAGAATTTCTGGGTGCGGGTATAGAAGCGGGCTGGTGGTTCTGCAGGTTGGGGGGTTGAGGGTCGGGTCGCGGATCCTCGCTATATCGATCTTTACTCCGTTTTTTGTAAAGATCTGTCACATCGGGTTTACAATGACAGCACTTCCTGTTTTACTCCCTTTTTTTTCTGATCGTGGGCACTTCCGATGATGTCACTTCCGGTTTACAACGACAGCACTTCCTGATTCTTGATGGTCAGCAGGTTGCGGGTTCAGGTTGCGGATCGCGGGTTGCGGGTACAGTTCGGGTCGCGGGTCCAAGTGGGTAAGAATGCGGGTCGCGGGTCCGGGTTGCGGTTTGCGGGTTGCGGGTACAGGTCGGGTACGGGTCCCAAAAAATGGACCCGCGCAGGACTCTAGTCCAAATACTTTTTTCAGTTGTTTTCAGATTGTTCCCCAGAAATAAAGACTTTTTTCAATTACTTTCCATTATTTCTTTTTTACTGTTTTTCCAAAATCTAAGTTTAAAGTTGAATGTTGGTGCCTCTGGTGTTTGAGTCTGGCAGCTCAGTAATTCAGGTGCAGACTCTAAACTGTTACAATGTTGCAACATTTAGTTGATACATTTCTCAGCAGCGTCTCTGGAGTATTAGCAACTATTGTATCAATTCTAACAGCTGCCTGAAATCAACTAAATGTATCAATTTAGAACAGTTTACAGCTGGGGTGTCCAAACTTTTTGCAATGAGGGCCAGATTTGGTTAGGTGAAAATGTGTGGGGGGCAGACCATTCAGGGCTGAACGGAAGATTTGGGTTCGATCCAACGCGATGAGCTAAAACACGCGCGTCCGTGGAGTTCAGCCCTTAAGGTGGCCATACACGGGCAGATAAAAGCTGCCGACAGACTGTGTCGGCAGCTTATCTGCCCGTGTGGGGGGCCCTCCGACGGGCTTTCCCGATCGATATCTGGCCGAAAGTCGGCCAGATGTCGATCGGGCAGGATTAAAAATCCCGTCGGATCGTGGCCGCATCTGTTCGTTGATGCGGTCCCGCCATCCGACCGCCCGTACTGATCCGAACGTTGGGCCCTAGGGCCCACGATCGGATCAGCCCGATATCGCCCACCTCAAGGTGGGCATATCGGGGAGAGATCCGATCGTTTGGCAACATCGCCAAACGAGCGGATCTCTTCGTGTATGGCCACCTTAAGCCTGACATTCTTTGAACCATTATTAATTAATTGGCATGCTGCTGTTAATCATTTGCCCATATCACCTCGTATGTTGCCCTCATTCGTAGTTAATGAGGAAAAACAATACTGAAGGCAAATTAATAGATCTGAAGCCCTGGAATCTAGGTTGAGACAAACACAGTTTTAATCTGCCTTTTTATCTAAAACTAAAGAAAAAATCTGGCAAAATGTTATGCAAAATGTCCCCTTTAAATAGACTTTTTATTATATTATTATTACTAACTGGACAAGGGGCAGAGTCCCCCCTCCTCCTATATCCTTTGTGATATGACGTTTCCTCGGGAACCGAGCATTCATATCCATGTGCTGCAGTTTGGACACTCCTGGTTTACAGGGTCAGCAACCCCCCCCCCTCCCAGAGCTGCTTTAGAAATCAGAACAATTACACTTTACACTTCAATATTAGAAAAACGGTGACAAATAGAAAGTAATTGGAAAAAGTCTTCATTTCTGGTGATAAACCCCTTCTGAATATTTAGACAGAACCTCCTTTCTTCTAATCAGATTGGGTGACCTCTTGTCAGCTGGAAAGACCTACTGGTGAATAAATCATTAGAGAGATTATTATATAACCCCCTTTATATATTTATACATAGTTATCATATCACCCCTTAAGCGCCTCTTCTCCAGTGTGAACAACCCCAACCAGCTCAGTCACCCTTCTCTGTACCCTCTCACGAGCAACATGTTGCTCCCCAACCCCTTGGATGTTGCTCCCAGTGGCCTCAAAGCAGGTGATTATTTTTGAATTACTGGCTTAGAGGCAAGTTTTGGTTGCATAAAAAACAGATGTCCTGCCAAACATTCTCTCCTGTAGGCTGCCAGTCCATATAGGGGCTACCAAAAAGCCAATCAGAGCTCTTATTTGACATCCACATGGACTTGTTCATGCTTGTGTTGCTCTCCAACTGTTTTTTAAATTTAAATGTGGCTCACGAGCAAAAAAGAGCACTAGAGACCAAATCTGTACAGCATATTCTAGATGGGGCCATAGACATAGAGTTCCGCACGTTTGGCGATGTCAACAAACAAGCGAATCTCTCCACGTTAAGCTCATATTGAGGTGGGTGATATCTGGCTGATCCAATCATGGCCCTAGGGCCCAAAGATCAGATCACAATGCATCTGTTATGGGCAGTTGGATCAACGTGCAGATGTGGCCGTGATCCAACGTGATTTTTTTGATCTGCTCAGTCAAGATCTGGCCAACTTTCCTCCACATATCAATCAGGGATGCACACAGGGGCAAAAAAGCTGCTGACTTGGTCTGTCACCAGCTTTTATCAGCCCATGTATGGCAGCCTTTAGTGCCAGACACAATCCAATTTGTACGGGGGGGGGGGGGGGGGGGGGGGGGGTAGGAGACAAGGAGTTATAATTGAGATTTTTCTTGGATTTGGTCAGTAAAACTGCACTCAAAAATTTCTGCCATTTCACTCAAGTTTCACAATAGTTACACACTAGGCAGGCACTTCTGTTACCTACCCCTGAAAGTGCTTATTTAGGTTTGCCATATTCACTGTATCTTATACCTTAGAGAATTTACCCCAACATTGATCTGTCATTGTTCACCGTTGTGATAAATTCGACAAAGTGCCTTTCAGCTCATATTGTGTGTTGTTCCTATTCAATCTTTTGTATGATGCACTTTCTTGCCACAGTTCAAAAACATACATTGAGCTTTTGGACAAACAGGCTGTTGGCACTATTTAAAGGGCAAACTAAACTTGTTGGTGAAGGAAAACACTTTGGGTGACACAAGGTCACCCATTCCGTTCAGAAGAAAAAAATATTCGGAAGGGTTTTATTACAGTGAGAGCAGTGAAGATGTGGAATTCTCTCCCTGAATCAGTTGTACAGGCTGATACATTAGATAGCTTAAAGAAGGGGTTGGATGGCTTTTTAGCAAGTGAGGGAATACAGGGTTATGGAAGATAGCTCATTATACAAGTTGATCCAGGGACTAGTCCCATTGCCTTTTTGGAGTCAGGAAGGAATTTTTTCCCCCTCTGAGGCAAATTGGAGAGGCTTAGGATGGGGTTTTTGCCTTCCTCTGGATCAACTAGCAGTTAGGCAGTTGAACTTGATGGACATGAGTCTTTTTTCAGCCTAACATACTATGTTACTATGTTACTTTCCTAAAGAGTATAACTGCACAGAAGGGTGTAATATAAAAAAAAAATACTGCACTATATTGCCACATTTCATGTCTATCCCAGAGCTTTTTTAGTGCTGGCTCATTTACAAATCAAATCAAGGACTGATGATTGAATAAAGACCAATATTTTAAAGATCTGTATAACATGTAATATATATTTTAAAAAAAGTTGATAAAATGGAGTTATTGAAACTTATACCCTAATATTTGTCTATGTACCCATTCAGGGGTGAAGTTTGGAGACAACAAAAAACTAAAACAAATTGTCAACAAATTGGTCAAACCTGTCTTTAGCATCTCCAAATAAGTCAATTTCTTATTGGAATATGCACAGGACATATTTGATTTAACATATTTCAACTACTGTACATACATTGTGAAAGAAATTAAAATTTTAGAAGAAATTCATTATTTTAGCTGAATATTATTTAGAATCCTCTAATGATTGCTCAGTGCTTTCCTATATAGCATATGTGACTACCAAACAGAATCAGCAATTAATCAAAGCATGCCAGATCATATAAGGAACCACTTTTGTTCTCAATCAATCCATATGTCTGTCCTTATGTTCTCACAAAACTATTCCACCCCACACACACGACTGCATCTGCATGTGTCCAAAGATTTAAATGAATCAGCAAAAGGCCCAAGAAATGAGGAATGTCTCATATAAATATCTTGTTCTCCCTGAAAACATTACTTTCTCTTATAAAAAGATCAAACTCTCCATACCTTAGATACATCCATGAACCATTGAATTCTGCTAGTCAACACTGACTAATCAAGTTCCTTAAAATCATTAATATCTGATGTTTTTCAAACAATTTTATTTATATGGAATGCAATGCCAAATTTAACATTGTTGTTGTGTAGACTAAGTTAGTTTTAGCGAGTCCTTTAATATAAATAAAAACAGATTGCTATACCTCTCACATTGGATCTCACTTCGTAATGTGCATGTCATCCCACCAGGAACAAATTTATCTCTTCACGAGGCTACATAATATTCCATCATTTTCAGGTCTTCATGTGGTGCATAACATTCAAGATTGCTACACTTTATTTTTATTCTGGGTACCTACTACTACCTACTACTTTAATGAGGGGAACATTGTATTCCAGAAATCTAAATTCTTCGTTGTGTGTACATACTATTCCAGAATCCTAACTTCTTCATAAGGGGGATTTATTATTCCAGAATTCTAAGTTCTTCTCGAAAAGTACATACTATTCCAGAATTCTAACTTCCTTATGAGGGGGACATATTAGTCCAGAATTCCAACTTCTTCATGAGGAGCACATACTGTATTATCCAGAATTCTTACTTCTTCATGAGAGGGACATGCTATTCCAGAATTCTAACTTCATAATGGTGGTATAGAGTATACTATTCCTAAATTCTAACTTCTTCATGAGGGGGGCATATTAGTCCAGAATTCCAGAATTCGAACTTCTTCATGAAGGGGACATACTATTACAGAATTCTAACTTCATGCCGAGGGGTATACAGTATACTATTCCAGAATTCTAACTTCTTCATGAGGGGGACATATTAGTCCAGAATTCCAACTTCTTCGTGAGGAGCACATACTGTATTATCCAGAATTCTTACTTCTTCTTGAGAGAGACATGCTATTCCAGAATTCTAACTTCATCATGGCGGTATAGAGTATACTATTCCTAAATTCTAACTTCTTCATGAGGGGGGCATATTAGTCCAGAATTCCAGAATTCTAACTACTTCATGAGGGGGACATACTATTCCAGAATTCTAACCTCATGCCGAGGGGGATATATTATTCCAGATTTCTAACTTCTTCATGAGGAGCACATACTGTATTATCCAGAATTCTAACTTCATCATAGCGTTGTACAGTATACTATTCCTAAATTCTAACTTCTTCATGAGGGGGGGCATACTATCCCAGAATTCAAAATTCTTCATGTGGGGTACATACTATTCCAGAATTCTAACTCAATCGTGCAGGGTACATATAATTCCATAATTCTAACTTCTTCGTGATACATGCTATTCCATAATTCAAATTTGTTTATGAGAGGGGCCAAAGCTGGTCACATTCCATTGTAAAACCTTCACATTTGCTCATGCTGAGTAATTTCAGTTAGATATCTCTTAATTCTTGTTTCATACTTTTACAGAATCCTAACTTCTTCATGAGGGGGTGTACTAGTCCAGAACTGCCACTTCATTCAGGTCACGTTCCAGTTTAGAATTCTCCTGTCGTAATGCTTGGCACATTTCATGTTGAACTTTACCTTTGGAATGCCCTACAAACCTCATTAATCTCTACTAAAGGCCAGAGGCCATTAAAACTTTGTGATTTGCATTCTGTTCTGTTTTGTATGTTGCTTCTAATATTGACAATAAATTTGTTTCTGTGGTGGCTTTCTGTAAATGCATTTTAATAAAATCACATCTTGAAAGTAATTTACACACTCTTTACCACAAACCGTATGTTTCCATGTTCATTTCTAATAATCTTGTAATAAAGTGAGGGTATTATATATCACATTTTATAGCAGTGACCCATTCACTCTATGTTACATTTCTCTCATATTTAACTTTATAGCTGCCCAGGTAAATTGCACCATACTGCAATTTATGGCATTGTTCTCTTCCCTAGCACCAAAATGGTTAAGAAAAATATTGTAATGTCAGTCCCTGCAAAGCAAATGCATATTAATATGCTTTTACATCTGTCTGGTATTAATATTCATGCCTGAATCCACATCCCTACACAAAGCCAATTTTCTGGCCATCTGTGTGATGGCTGGTGGATGCAATGAATAAATTTTATTTGTGAGGGGAGTGATAAATCATGTATCTTCTATATTTCAGCTCTCAATGTCTCCTCTTAGGTGCTGAAATTTAAAAAGAAACCCCAAAACGATTAACCCACTCCAGGTGTTTAAATTGTTGTGTTTTTTGTGTCTCACCTCTTAAACCCACATCCTACGTTGTGGCACACTGCTTTGTTCTCGGAAAGATGATGGGCTGAATGTACATATATAAATATATAGTGAATAAAGTACCCCCTCTTGTAAATTATAAGGATATTATACGTTACCAAGGAGCTTCATGACCAAATAAAAACACGAGGCCAAAGGCCGAGTGTTTTTATACAGGTCATGGAACTCCGAGGTAACTTCTAATATCCTTATATTTTGCAACTGGGGGTACTTTATTTATTATAATACACAAGATTCAGTGAGTCATGTGACAGAAATGACATCAGAACTCACCGTTTATAACCGATGACATCAGAACTCACCGTTTATAAGGATATAATTTACAAGATATTTACGGCTTTTGTGTATTATATAGTGAATAAAGTACCCCCTATTGTAAAATATAAGGATATTATAAGTTACCGAGGAGTTTCATGACCATATAAAAACACGAGGCCGAAGGCCAAGTGTTTTTATACAGGTCATGGAACTCCGAGGTAACTTCTAATATCCTCATATTTTGCAACTGGGGGGACTTTATTTATTATAATACACAAGTTTCAGTGAGTCATGTGACAGAAATGACATCAGAACTCACCGTTTATAACCGATGACATCAGAACTCACCGTTTATAAGGATATAATTTACAAGATATTTACGGCTTTTGTGTATTATATATATATATCCTTCAAGAAAGTAGCCGCACTCACAGGACTTATGATAAAATTAAGAATGAAGAAACATCAGTGTTTTTCATTGGAATAAAATGTCTTCATTTCATCATAAGTCCTGTGAGTGCGGCTACTTTCTTGAAGGATTCGTATCCTGTAGACAGTCTTTGCTATTTGTTTCAGTGTCTTTTCATTCTCCTGTACAGTATAAGCCTCTTCCTATTTTCTCTTAAAGCATAAGTATACCTTAAGAGCAGGCCCGGACTGGCAATCTGTGGGTTCTGGCAAATGCCAGAGGGGCTGCTATAAGGTGCCATAGAAAGTCAGTATTTAGTGGGCTGGTGGGGGCGGTTTGGGCCTCTGTGTGGGCTGATTGGGCCTCTGTGTAGCTGAAATGCCAGGGCCTATTCTCAGTCCGGACCTGCTTAAGAGATGAAAAGCCTCAGATGCCCTTTCCCATCTCCTTCCTGAGCAGAGCAACATCAGAACATTTCTCAGTTTTCCTTCTAACATTATCTATTTGACTGTACAATTACAGGAACTGACCAGTAGGTGGCACTGTTTTTACAAAATACATTATACAGTAAATGCAAGTTATACACTAAAGTTGTCTAATTATACACAAGTTGTCTAATTCTAGGCAGTGTCATTCTGTACCTACTAAAGCAAGTAAAGTTCTGTCTTGAATAAAAAGGGCATTAACTCAAGGGATGAAAACATTACTATGCCTCTTTTTAAATCCCTACTTGTAAGGCCTCACCTGGAGTATGCAGTGCAGTTTTGGACTCCAGTCCTTAGGAGGGATATAAATGAGCTGGAGAGAGTGCAGAGACTAAGTGCAACTAAACTGGTTAGAGGGATGAGGGAAGACTTAAATTATGAGGGGAGACTGTCCAGGTTGGGGTTGTTTTCTCTGGAAAAAAGGCGCTTGCGAGGGGACATGATTACACTTTACAAATACATTCGAGGACATTATAGACAAATATCAGTGGACCTTTTTACCCATAAAGAGGATCACCAGAGGCCACCCCTTCAGACTAGAAGAAAAGGACTTTCATTTGAAGCAGTGTAGGTGGTTCTTCACAGTGAGGACAGTGAGGTTGTGGAATGCACTGCCGGGTGATGTTGTGATGCTGTCAGCGGGGGCCAGCGGCACCCACAAGGGGGTAGTCGGGATCAAGGAGGAAGCTCCTTCCAGAGAGTCCAGGCAAAGTACAGTTCAATGAGAAATCCAATAGAGAGGTCAAAGTCCAGGCAAGGGTTCAGGTTGGCAGGCAGCAAAGGTTCAAGGTCAGGAAAAAGGCTGTAGATCAATATCAGGAATAACAGGATGGCAGGGAGGCCCAGGAACACAATGTAATATTGAGCTATACTCGGGTATCAAACCCAGGTCTCCAGCGTCCTTTTAACTTTGAATTTAGCACCACATCGCGCCGGCGTCCTTGCGCCCATGTGTAGTCCTGGGCGCCGCCATCTTTGATCCCCGCCGAAGAGGAGTGGCAAAACGCTGAGCTTTCGTGACAGATGCTCATTCTGTTGATGCTTTTAAAGTGGACCCGTCACCCAGACACAAAAATCTGTATAATAAAAGTCCCTTTCACATTAAACATGAAATCCAATTTCAAATTTTTATTAAAGCATTCATAGCTGTTTAAGCTCATTTAAAAATCTCAGCTGTCAATCAAATATTGTCTGACACTCCTGTATGCCTTAGGCATAGAGGCGGGGCAGATAATTACTTTCACTTTCCATTCAGCACTTCCTAGATGCCACTGCTCCCCACACATTCCCCCAGTTCTCTTAACCATTTAATTGTGTAGCCAGGACATGGGGATAGACATCTGGTCCCCAATTCTGGTGCACAAACAAGATTCTGAGATGATACAAGGCTTGCCTTAATAACAGTGTCCACAAAATGGCTCCTGCCTGCTTGCTATAATTATGAATTTCCAGAATGAAGAAAACCAGAATCAAATAATTTATATAGTGTAATTAATGTTCATTTTGCTTGACTAATGTGATAAAATATGATTTTGAATATTTTTTGGGGTGACGGGTCCACTTTAAAAGGGGCTTTTATGATCTCTTGCACAGACATAATATCAAAGGCTATTGTGATACTAAACTCTATAGTTAGTATATGGGCATATATAATGTATGTGAAAGTATGGAGGGGTGTTTGTATGGATGCTGGGTTTTCATTTGGAGGGGTTGGACTTTATGGAATTTTTTTCTTCAACACTATTTAACTATGTAACAATGTGTGCTCTATGTCTTGCCATACCATGCTATATATTTACAATTGTCCCAGGGTATTGATGTTCAATGTTATCTTCTTCAGTGAGTCCTACCCATTTTTTTTACATTTTTAAGGTTTACTTTGTCTTTAAGTCTTTCTCTTCCTCTTGTAGTCTTCCCTCCTCTAAGCTTCAAATTAGTCGTCATACTCCTTTCCATTTATCTTTGACTTCTTGCTCTCTTTTCTCCCCACAAAATTGTACATTCTCTCCTTCTCCTTTTAATCTCCTCTCTCCAAGTTTTTTCCCTTTCCATTATATAACTCTTCTCATGATTCCAAGTTAACAGTAACCGAATCCTGGATTTGGTGCATCCCTGTCATAGAATACGTTCTAACCTACCCCATGTTGCACCTTTATTAGGATATTTTATACTTTACATTTCCCGAAAAAAGTTGTATCATTGGGCGTTTTTATATTAAGAATATATAAAGAGCTAAAAAAAGTTTAGATAATGTTATGCTTGGAGAAGAGTCTGCATCTAGTCTGGAGATAAATGAGGAATATGGGAGAATAGCTACGTCTTCTGTTATGAATTACACTTTTTAATGGGTACCACCAACCAAGTTTTCTCATCCACTGCAATTATTCAGTAAAGGTTTAGCCACTACTACCTTTGAATCTAAAGTCTAAGCACGCAATGCATCGATTCCATTTGCTATAATTCCAATGTTAAAACACGAGTAGAGCAGTTTTAGCATAGCCCTGTGTTGGCTAAGTGCTTTTGCTAAAATAGCAAAACTGTCCTTTAAATTCAGCATCGAAGCAAATCTTTTAATGAGTGCAAATGTGCAAAATCATCAGATTAACACAGGTCTGAATATCCATAGGGTAAAGAACAGTGTTTATTCAATGGAACTCTACACAGCACAACAAATCCTTCAGAATAACAACAATTTATATCATAGCTAGTAGAAGAGAATTAGCCGCTTTGTTGATGCAGTTCTTTCTATTATGAATGCATCAGTGCCATCTTGCTAATCCTGTATTTACACTCTTGAACCCTTAAGTACTGGCTCCCAGCTACCTTTAGTGAACAAGCCAAAACAAAACATATACCATTAGAGATAATGCATCCATTTGCAAGGTTAAGGGTAACAAAATAAAATGATGATTTAAATCCTTGTAATACATAAATTATGCATTCACCGGTCATTACAATAAGAAATTATGCATTAATATAATTCAAGGTCTTGCATATATGAAGAGTTTTATTTCCTGCCTGGGTTCGTTACTGAATTCAAACAATTCTTTTTACACTATTACATTTAGAATATTTATGCAACTGAATATGTTTTATTCATAGGCCTGTACTTAATGGTATTTAATAGTGTACGATCTGTTTAAAAGTACTGAATGCTATGTAAATGTTCCGTTTAACGTTGTTAAGGGCTACATTGAAATCAATAAAAGAAATTAAATGTTTAATACTTGTCACATTGTTAAAGAAGTACGTTATGTACCAATTGACAGCGTTAATGTACTCGGTCCTTCGCTCTGCCTGAAAAAAACAGTGTCGATTGCATTCATGTCTTCCCACACTCATTGCCAGTTACCTAATGATTATACCTATCATTATTGTGCATGTAAATACTGGGGCACATTCATAGTGACAGGTGCTGGGTGACATGTTTTCCATACACAGTCAGATGTCAAGGGTTTGAGTGAGTGTTGACATTCACTCTACAGGACGGGTCCCTTTGGTAATTTGGATCTCCATAAGTCTACTAAGAAACATTGTACCTGTACTTACTTCCAGTTATAGGATTATTGATATATTTCACTAATAATTATTTAACAGGCTGGTTAGATAAGAAAGGGATACATTATGCTATTATATTATCAACCCCACTGATTTTTATATGGTTTGTCTAAAATACATTCTCTATACAAAAATATCTATAGTACACAGAATGAATGTTTCGCAGGGTACATAAGTATTTTTGACCTTATACACAGATAAGAAATATGCAAAAGACTTATTTCTTTTAAAGAATGAGAACAAAATCTGGTTTGTGCACAAAAAGATATATTACAAAATCCATTCTGTAAATTTTAACAGACAATCTGTCTCACAAATGAATAACATCCATATTACAGACTCAGTTGCATGTAAAGTTACATACAGAATGAATTATGTAAAAAAAAAACTTGGACCGAATACATAGTGGTGTAACTAACTAGTGTGCATGCTAAGCTAGATTTTAATGACAAAATAAATGTTTGTGACAGTAAGCAAAATGTTCTATTAACAAAATGAAAACTCAGTTTCACAAATCAGATAACATATCCATTCTGTGAAACAATACTGTCAGTCATATACTGAACCAATAACAACAAAAACATATTGCCCTATAACAAACAAGAGGAAAAGTTGCCAGCTCCACAAGGCTTCATCATCCCTAATGCATAGGATACCATATCTCCCAACTATCCCGCAGTCCCGTGTTTGTACTGGAAAGTCCAGATTTCTCTCCACTGAACAGACAAAAAAGATACAATGTTTCTAACTTAAAAACGCCGGCGCGTGTTCACACGGATCGGCGCGATTTTTAAAATCGCTCCAAATTGCCGCAATTTGGAACGATTTTAAAAATCGCGCCGATCCGTGTGAACACGCGAAGGCGTTTTTAAGTTATGCCGGTGCCTAGCTATTCGGGGAGATTCAGGGGGCCATCCATCGCGGCGAGAAGTCGCCAGGCGACAGATAGCCCCCGAATCTCCCCGTCTGGACTAAGCCTGAAAAATTACAATTACCATTGTAATTGGATTAGTGAAAGAGTTTATATGCCGAGGACTTCACATACCAGTCAGTTGAACTGAAGAAGCTGCTCAGATGAGTAGTGAAACATCTTCAATGATTCTTCAGCATGACCAGTTGTTTTAGAATTACCTATAAGAGATATTGCATGACCTTGATGAATGGAAAGCTTAAAAGTCAGTTAAAACAGACTTTTTTTCCAATTATACTCCTCATAGTGAGACCAGAAAGAGTATATAGAGACTGCAGATAATGCTGTGTTTAGAAACCAGTTGACTTCTGCATAGCACAGTGGTCCCCAACGGTGGATCATGAGAAACATATCGCTCCCTAACCCCTTGGATGTTGCTCCCAGTGGCCTCAAAGCATGTGCTTATTTTTCAGTTTCTGGCTTGGAGGCACATTTTGGTAGCATAAAGACCAGGTTTATGGCTAAACAAAGCTTCCTGTAGGCTTCCAAACTGCAGTATGACTACCAAATCCCCAATTATATCCTTTATTTGGCACCCCCCTTTCACCCCAGGAACTAGCCAGGGGGATAGGCGGAAACTATCACCCCTCAAGCAAGAAAAATATAGCTTTTAGTTCCTTTATATATGCCCATACTTTTATATGTCAAATAAATGATAAAGGTGATGCAGGGAGATTTCCAAAAGATAATTATGGAATCATAATTCCAATACAAAACAGGGGTCCCCAAACTTTTTATCAGTGAGCCACACTCAAATGTAAAAACTGTTGGGGAAACCACACAAGAAAGAAAAAAATTCCTTGGGCATGCCAAATAAGGGCTGTGATAAGCTAACTGGTAGCACCATATGGACTGCTAGCTTGCAGGAGGCTCTACTGGTGTAAACCAGTGTCTTTATGCCTCCAAAACTTGAATTTAAGGAATTAAAGTTCAAAATGGGCACTTACTATTCGTCACAAGCAGCAGCAATGGTATTATCAACATTATTAACATGTATTTCTATAGAGCCAACTTATTTCGTATTGCTGTGGTAGTGAGGAGAATGTTGCTCATAAGCCACTGGTTGGGGATTAGCGATATAGAATATTCTGAATTTGACCTATATCAATAGCAGATTTCATAGGTTGGAATTTCTGTAAAACAGGGACCTCGTTCCAATGATGTATCTTATAGCACATATGCATGTATTCTTTCTTTGTAAAGCACTGTGCACAAATGTAGTGTTATATACATAAATACCGTACAATGAAAAATCATGATTGATTTAATCAACAGGAATAAAACTATAGCCTTCTACAGGATTAAACATTTCAGGTTTTTAGATAATATGATTCATTCACTAATGGAGGGGCAGGGTGCAAAGTCAAAAAAACAGCAGCAAGCCACCAACAAGATTTGAATCCCCTCCATGAATACAGTGTAGATAACACTGGGCATCAGGGAGAGCCACATAGACTGACAGTAGGTAAAGTTTTGATAAGTGGGGATAGTGTTCCTCAAGATAGCCCAGATCTCAAGCATTCCGAATCATAGAATCCATATCTTGGAAATTCTAGGGCAAAACAATGCAGAGTGTGAAACCAACATATTAAATATCCACTACACTTTGCCTCTAACATACTTATTGTGGACTTCCATTTGGCCCTACACAGGATTTCCTATTAAAGCTGTTCTACCACTGTTTCTCCAATGCAGTATAGGAAATCACATGGCTTGCACTTCTGCAAAATATGCAAAAATAAAAGCCATTTGCAAGCACAGATCTCCTAGGTCAGTGACAAATTGATTAATGCCATAATGAAATCAATATGTATGTTTACGGAATACCCATTAGAAATAGCTCTTGCATAAAGGACTTTACTGATTTGCTTTCTTTTGGAGCCTGGTGGATGTCAAATAACCACTCATAAAATCACCAGTAGCAATACCCTAGTGCCTAATTTTGCACATTTTCATCAAATAAATTCCCCTTGCAGCCATCTCCACTGTCAGCCATTAGCTGTGCACATCTGCCAACTCTAATGACCATTGTACTGAATAGATATCTGACTGCAATCTAATTTAGACATCACCCTTAGGACACTGATGTTGCACCCTCAGGGGCATGTTAAATCCTGGGTTGATCTGCCGTTCGCCAGCATAAAGTCGTTGAAAGAGTTGTTATAATAAGATCAAATTCCTATGTTTGCTTTGCATGTTCAAGGTCTAATAAAGAATGTTTTAATATTTTTGTTGTTTTTTGAGCAACTCACATCAATAGGACCCATACTATTGTAATAAGGATGTTGTAGAATGGATCCAACTTTAGGCTTTCACTCCTACACATAATGGAATCTCTCTTTTGGCTCATGACTAAATGAATACCTCACCGTACTACTGTCATGAACCTATTGCCAAGTTCAATGAAAATTTTTGTGCTAAAAACATCTTCGAAACACTTCAGAAGTGGTTTCCACCATGTTTATTACTCCATGATCTGAGTGTGGTTGGGAGTCGTGGATCTACTAAGCAATAGCAACCAAGAGTGAAGTATTTACTGGTAGCTGTTGGAAACATCTGAATGCTTTGTTTGGATGACTAGCATGGGTGTTAGCAAGGGGGTTAGCACGGGAAGGGTTGAACTCTCCTTTAAGGAATGAAGATCCAAATTACAGAAAGATTCCTTTAATGTATACAAATGTAAAATAAAAATATCTCATGGTATATCAAGAACTGGAAACACAGCATCCGATCTCCTGAATAGTCCTGTATCCTAATAAGCCATATTCTACACATGTTTCATAGGGTTCACAAAGAATATGTATGTCAAGGGTAACATAGCCTTTGGAGCAGAAGTAGTGACTTAAGAGAAGCCTGACACCGAATAACAGACATAGGTCCAATAGAATGGCATTCAAAGGCTTAAGATGTCTCCAGCCAGTATTTAGATAAAGGTCAAGGCTACCAACAAAGTGGATTTTCAGGGACAGGCAGGATCAATCCAACCTCATATTATATAAATTGCTAATGAGGCTTTACATTTATAATCTGAAATTGTATTCCTTTTACTATTAAAGCAATTTACTGATATATCCGTTATTAACCAATATGCATGTCCCTAGATATATTTTTTTCTTTAAAATGTTTTTTGAAATCTGAAAAATCCACATTCTCTTATAATCAAGGCCATCTGATAATTAAGGTCAACAGTGAACAAGAGATGAGTGTAGATTATGTGAACATAACAATGTCAAGTACCTGTGGTCCCTGGCCTTCACGGGCACCGGCCTCCTGCACTGACCGTCCCCTCTTCCCAGCAAAGACCAGTTCACTGCCACAAATTAAGCAAGAGGGAATTGCACAGTGGCAGCGCAGGAGGTGGTGGGATCGATGCAAGTTCGGAGACAGGAGAAAGGCCCTTCAGTTCACACAGAGGGATCTTGCAGTCAGTGTCCAAGTGGGCTCCAGATGCCCCAGTCCAACCCAGAATGCTGCTGCTGTTCTGTTTGGATATATTAGACTGAGAAATACAGTATATATATCGTATGTACCAGACAGAGCCTTTAGCTGGTACTTATTAGACTTGATGCCCAATTTGCCAGTGAAGTCTGTATATGTTACAAAAACTAAATTTTATATTAGAGGATCACATATCCAGGGTGGTAATTTAGATTATGTAGAGTAGAAGAGGCCCAAGAAATAGTCAAGGGGTTGTTAACTTTTAGTATGTTATAGAGTGGCTAATTCTATGCAACTTTTCCAATGGCCTTCAGTTTTTTTATGCATCTTCTTCTGACTCTTTCCAGCTATCGAATGTGGGTCACTGACCCCCATCTAATAACAAATGATACATATGTATTGCTACTTTTTATTACTCATCTTTTTAATGCATGGTTGCTAGGGTAATTCGGACCCTAGCAACCAGATTGTTGAATTGCAAACTGGACAGCGGCTGAATAAAAATCTAAATAACTCAAAAACCACAGATAATAAAACATGGAAGCCAATGACAAATTGTTTCAAGATACCACTCTCTATCAGGGCCAGGGCAAGTTTTGGTTTGGTACCCTAGGCAAGGGTTCAAATCAGCACCATCCAGCCCACCCCCCTGCTGTCCAGACCCAGCCATATCCACCATTAATACTGCAGGCCCCAAGCCCATGCCCCCACCATACCTGTGGCCGACCCGAGCCCCCATGATCTGTACCTGTGCCAGCAAGAAGTAAAAGGCAGGTGCAGCGGCAAAAAGCCCAGCAGGTAATAGTAGACAGGTCTCTTCAGCGAGATGCATTACTGCTCCCCTCTAGCGTGGACAGCAGGTCCTCTCTGCCCAACCGAAACAGCTTTTGTAATGACTGACTCTGACCGGCGTCTCGTGCTGACCCTGAAGCCTACTATGCATATGTGTCAGAGCGTCAACGCACCAGCATGTCAGCATGGAACTGGAAGGCGCCAAGTCACACTTCAGGGTGGGGAGCCCGTACATATACACCAGGCTAAAATAAACCCCCAATTTTATAAATTATAATGCTTTTAATAAAGGCCAACAAGCCAGGTGAACTGAAAAGTAAAAAAAAAAAAAAAAACATAAACAAAAAAATTCCCCTGATAAGTGCGCCCCCCCAGTGATTTTACCCTAGGTGGGTTGCCTACTCTGCCTACCCCTTGACCCGGCCCTGCTCTCTATTTCAGACTAAAAGTTAATTTAAAGGTGAACAACCCATTTAACCAGAACATCCATGGACTCCAAGCACATTAATATTGTTGATTTTAGTAGGACCATAATAAGGGTACAATAAAGTAATCTACCATCATGCATCATTTCTGAATTAGGTCAATAGTATATGTCTGAAAGACTAAAACAAAGAAGATATTAAGATACTTTAAATTTTAATAAGAAGTAACGACAGATACTTGTTGATAAATCTTTACTTGGGGTATCTGGCTCAACAATTATTGCTTGGTGGAATAATTCAAATATGCTCAAGGTGTGCTCAGGGTCAGTAAGCGCCTGTGTTTATGTAGCCTTGCACCATAAAATATTAAAAACTAAATTTTATTCACATGACACCTTTCAATAACAATATTGCATTCTGATTATTATTATTATTATTATATTAATTATTATTATTATTATTAGATACAAACAAGATTATTGTTTGAGGAAAGTCACCTGAATCTAGCAATTCATATAAAGCTGGCCATAGCATAATGTAATTGCTCACAAAGAATTCAGTTCAACTACAAGGTGTCATTGAGGTTAGTGATTACTATTACTATTAGCCTTACTAAAGTATACTAAAACCTTACAAAAAGATTCAAGATCTGTCATTAAAATCTTGGAATTAGAAACTTTTGTTAAAGCATTGAAAAAAATAGGGAGAAAATGAAATCTTTAATTTGACCTTCAAGTAAAATCCATTTAGACCGAGATTCTCCTTATAGAAAACATTCTTTATTCAAGAATACATGTACTTTGAACAAAAGCTGCCCTTGGTTGTGGTTAAAACTTTGTGAGTCCCTAAAATAAGTAGGTCTATCTAATCAATGGGGCTTCAGTTGTTTGTGTTGTACTTCAACAATTAACAAACGCTGCAGGTATTGTGTGAGGTTTAGTGAATTAGAATAATTAACCTTGGGGTTATCTTTGATTTTGCCCTGTCCGTCACTCCTCAGATCCAATCAATAGCCAAATCTTGTCACTTTCACCTAAGAGATATTGTTAAAATGTGATCATTTATCACACAAGATGCCACTAAATTTTGTATTCACTCGCTCATCATGTCATGTATTGACTATTGACTACTCTCCATTAATTGGCCTTCCCCTACAGAGACATTCCAGCCCATAATAAATCATGCTCATACAACTCACCCAACTACTCTTCCTCTGCCACCTCACTTGGCCTTTCATTGCACATTTCACCTGACAAAAACAGTTCACAATTCTGTTCCACCCTACAGCTCTGAACTTATTTCCAAGTGCTCACCAAACCATCTATTATGCTCTTCTAACGATCTACTCCTCTGCACCTCACTCATTAACTCTTCTCATGCATGTATTTAATACTAAAGCTGCACCCCTCCTCTGGAATTACCTATCATCAGATTTTTTACCCCATCTCTCTGTCTTTGTCTTGAAAAAAGGTTGTCTATAAGTTAGAACAGGGGTCCACAACCTTTTTTGGTTTTTGGTTTGGGGACTGATGTCAAGGCAAAAAATGGGAGAGGTGGGGGGGGGTCGTTGTCCAGTTTCAGTGCGCCTCGTTAATTGCAGGCTCGGTTTGGCTGCCCGGTTCTGGCCTGCGATTCTAATAGTGAGTACTCTTTCTGCTTGGTTGCTCTCAGAAGCCATGGTGTGATATATTTGGATATATATTGCTTTAAATTATAAGGCAGTATCTGTGCTATTAAGCCAGTGGTTATGGATGCTTAACTGGTCACAGGGACATTACGTTGTGATTAGCATGCTACACCCATAATTATTTAAACCTCTTATTTTTCCTTTAAATGCAGTTCTATGTGTGTTTAGCATGAGGCATGAATATCTTCTGAGCAATAGAAAGGGTACATACATCAAACATACAGATTACACACACATACTGACTAATACAGAAAAGAGAAAAGAAGTACTGGAAGAGCCCTTCTAAAAAAGGACATGTAAACCACATACACAATGTAATCTGTGCATAGCCTCTTTGAAATCTTTAAACACCTAACACTCTGGTTATTCAAAAATGAATAGTAAGACAGAGCATCCACTTCAATACTAAGGATTCCTTCTCCTCCTCTAACCCATTGCCCCCCTCCTTTGGGAATTTAATTTGGCTATGGAGCATTCTCACTTCCAAGCTTACTAAAAGCTTTCTGGTTCCCATAGATACTCTGCTCTAGCTCTGGTGATGTATCATAGGGAAAATGGCCACTGGATAAAAGCTGCTTTTTGTTTAGGAAAATGTGATGGTTCTGACAAATGGAGGGGATATATGCAGGACAAATATAGGCATTTGGGTGGGGGAGATTCACCCAACTTATATACAGGGTAGGACAATTTAGGGTTTACATTCCTTTAAAGGAACAGTTCAGTGTAAAAATAAAAACTTGATAAATAGATAGGCCATGCAAAATAAAAAATGATTCTAATATAGTTAGTTAGCCAAAATTTAATCTGTAAAGGCTGGAGTGACTGTATGTCTAACAAAACAGAAGCCAACTTCTGCTTTTCAGCGTTATAACTCAGAGATAGGAAGTGACTTGAAGGGGGGCCACATGGGACATAACTGTTCAGTGAGTTTGCAATTGATCCTCAGCATTCAGCTCAGATTCAAAAGCAACAGTTATGACCGAAGTGTCCCCCATAAGTCACTGATTGGTTACTGCCTGGTAACCAAACAGTGGAAACCAAGAGAGCTGCAAAGCAGGAAGTAATGTTGTGGCTATTATGTTAGACATCCAGTCACTCCAGCCTTTATACATTACTTTTTCTGCCTAACTAACTATATTAGATAGCCCATCTGCGCAGCCCATCTGCTTACCCAGTTTTTATTTTTATACTGAACTTTAAAGCAGTGCATAGAATATGTTCCTATTTCATAAATATATGATGGCTAATACTTTTCTTTGATTTTACATTTTCCCAGATTTTACGCCATTTTTTTCTGGTCCCCTGAAAAAATTAGGTTCTACTATACATAGTAAGTTAGGCTGAAAAAAGACTCAGGTCCATCAAGTTCAACCTTTTTAACTTTTTTTTTAACTGCCTAACTGCTAGTTGATCCAGAGGAAGGCAAAAAAAAACCATCCAAAGCCTCTCTAATTTGCCTCAGAGGGGGAAAAAATTCCTTCCTGACTCCAAAAAGGCAATCGGACTAGTCCCTGGATCAACTTGTACAATGAGCTATCTTCCATAACCCTGAATTCCCTCACTTGCTATATGTTAACAATAAATATGCATCGATAATATTATTGTGAAATTTTGAATTGCGCTATTTTTAAAAAAATTAAGCGACTTTTTCTAATAACTTGTAAGCTGCAGGATCCACATCAAACACTTCTTCACATTTTTAAGGCAGTTTATTTACACACAGGGGGTGTCCATTTCAGGATACAAAACAAATAAAAATAAATCCTGCCCACTGGGCTCTACCTTTACACATGAAGAGTTCCCTTATTAAACTGGGCCCCTTGTGGACTACCAGTAAGAAAACATACAAGTTGGGGTCACCCCTGTACTCACGATCCTTGTGGGGATTGCTCAGCCTCCTGGTTTTTCTCTCAGTCAGACAGACCCTCTGTCAGTTGGTCTCTCTCTAGCTTGCAGTAGCAAATGGCACCCCAGCCCCTCTGGGAGTTCCTCACACAGGCAGGTGTCCTTCCTGCTCTGTGTCCTGCTCTGAGAGACCCAACAGCCTCACTAGAACTAAATATCTTTCCATAGGACAGCCTTCCTGTGGAAGGTGAGCGCTGAACCGTGAGCTGAACTTCTGGATCGGAGTACCTGGTTTGACTGTTCTTTCCAGAATACCCCAGCCTCTAGGACCTGGCCATCAAACAGAGAACCTATTCTCTGTTTATCAACACCTTTCCTGGTGCCTAGCTCTCCCACTAAGGAGAACTTATAGGGAAAACACCCATTTTCCTAAATTGTTTTGGTCACTCTACCACACAAGATAGATTATACTTTATTTTACTTTCTTCCAGTTGTAGGATAGTAGCTGTCACGATCAATTAAATGATTAATTATTGCTTTAGGGATAAGGAAAGGCAAAAGACTTTCATAATCACAAGCTTTTGTCTATTTTTTTTTTTATCTCCCAATGCCTATTTTGTGTAAATAAACCATCAGATGTAGCGATATAAGAGAACAAAGGACCTCTGACCTTGTGAGTAAATAAGTGTTTCAATACAAGTTTCTTTTTCTAAACTATAAATATTGTTTTTTGGAATAAAAATGTTTTATTCTATTGGAAGTATCCCTTTACTTAAAAATGTAAGATTAGACGTACCATCTAACTATAACCCCATACACAAAGCCTATAATGTTATATTTTTTAAACAGGATATATGTTACACGGACCCCTTACCATCTGACTCATTATAGCCATGTGGGATGGTTGTGCCCCCCAAAATGAGTGAATGCTTATTTATTACACACAATGCAGGGGAAGTTATTATGAATGCTGTGTGCCCACGGTATCTTATACAAATGAAGTCAAATTATAGTATGTTCTTCTGTTTAATAACTCAGCTTTATTGATTGCTTATGTGGATAATAGGGGAAATCAATACCTGGGGTTAATGTCCAACTCCCACCTGACAAGTAACTTTCCCTACAATTGACACTGTTATATTTTATTGACTGTATTGAATATTCAATTTGCATCATTTGTTTTTTTTTTTTTT
>CM044441.1:131756498-131781871 GCA_024363595.1 Xenopus borealis
TTTTTTTTTTTTTTTTTTGTTAATGAATTATTTAATCTATTTTGACAGCTTCCCAGTCCAGACCTATTTGGTTGCTAGACTTACTGGCCCCAGAAACTAAAAAATAAATCATTAATATGAGAGGGACGGACAGAAAAATCAGTTATTAAAAATCCAGTGTAAGACAAGCTCAGGGTCCCTAAAACTGGTCATACCTGCACCAAAAAAAAACATATTGTAGAATGTTTGGTATGTTGGGTTGACAATTCAACCAATATATTTGTACCAAGGGTATTGTTCTGAACTTTGATCCAGCAGGTTTGAAAAATTCATCATCATAATCCAGGCAGTCTCCCCAAATGAACGTATCTGTCCAGGGCCCAAAAGGTATGGACACATTAATTCTAACAAACTAGGTAGATCTGAATACAAGGGTAAATATAATTTAAAAATAAACACAATAAATAAAGACCATAAGCATCCATTAATAACACACTAATGGTTACTAGGTAAAATCTCATTTAACAGTGCATAGGGTTTATTTATGAACGAGTGGTCAACTGCAAAATTGCAGCTGCCAGTGGCACTAGTCAGGTCTTTCCTTTCATATTCCAAATTCTAGTTGACTTTATTGGTTGCTATCGATTGAAGTTTAGCATCTGAGTGACTGTGTGCATTTCAGCTGCATATGGACCAGTCAATAACTAACTGCATTGTTTTACTCCATATCTTTAGGCAATTGGCATACAGGGTGATCTGTTCGCCAAAGCCCCTGGCAGAAAACAACTGTCGAAATATCACTTTCGCTGCTTTTAATGTTAAGTTATGGCAAATGTCCTGGTTGAATATGAAGCAGAAAAAGTAATAACCTTTAAAACTTTGAGCGGTATGATAACTATCAACAAACTTCAAACAGAGAACAGCCTAGCGCATTTTGTGCCTAGGGGGAACTTACTCCTATGCTTACTCAATGTCACACCCAAGCCATACCCAACTGTTAACTCCATTTATAGACCAGTGCCTGACCTGTCCATCTCTGATATTACAAAGGGGGACAGGGTGGGGCAGGCCCATGCCTATAAATGGAGGCTGCTGGGGATGAAAGCCAACAGTGTAAGGTCGTGGGTGGGGAGAGCGGAAGGGTAGCAAGGGTGGGCACATTAGTGGCACATTGGCATAGTGTTAGGACCATGTATTGGTACAAGTGCCGTTGTGAATGGCATCAATGCTCACTCAATAAATGTGCATTGTTTCAGTGAACCATAGAAAAAAACTTAAGTAATACTACGGAATATAAACACCACGCCAACACATATCATTTATTTACTTGAAAGAAGAAGCTTTGGGCTTAAAAAACCCATTGCGCTTTAGTTAAAAAAGAATGAACGCGTTATCATTCCTGACATTTTGAGTTTCTTAGCAAAAAAAAGATTTGCGCTTGCAGTGAAGAGACAAAGTCATTATTCCAGCATATTTCATTTGAGTGAGCGATGGAATACATCATTTAATGCACCATAAGGAAATAAAAAGAAGACATTGTGATTACCATAAAAGACATATTCAATAATGTATGAGCATGCAAGTTTATTAGCAACCAGATGTTGTGTCCTAATCAAGTTAGCCTTAATATGCAATAATTAATATAAAATGTTGCAAAAAATCTGAATATTGCAAAGATGCTCCCTAAAACTGCAGGTAATCAGGAAAATAACATATTCTTTATTTAATGGATTATATTTAAATAATGTGACATTTGTGGCAATGCCTCTAGATGTTTTTTTTTTTATGTAAAACGTACCAATAAACATACCCAGTTTATTTTCCATTTACCCTTCCATTAAACAGACAGAAAATTATCAAAAATGACTTACTGAGCATAGCAAACATGCACTCTTTTTTATTATGACAAACAAGGAAAAGTTGTGCTCATCACTCATTTTTAAACCATTCAGCGGGGGGGGATCAGTGAGGCTGTGACCATAACATTCATACAAATAAAAAAATTCCTCTGCATTCAACCCATTATCTATATATTTAAGACATTGAGACATTTTGTGCCTTAAGCTACCAAAAATGCTTTTTAAACATATGTTTGTCCATATATTACAATATTTTTAAACCGGCCAACTACATCAAAGTCATCCCTGGTCTGGTCAGTCCTACACTCAACTTTCATCTGATTCATTAAAAATTCTATTGCTTCAGTTTTTACCTGCAACTTACTTGCGGTACCATGCTGAAAGGGCAAACTTCCAAAATTGGTTGCCCTTTCATTGACTACTACTGGGATCACCTGACTATAGCTGGGAAGGGTGGGGGCTACAACATGGAGGTGGCCACTGTTCCAGTATAAACTATAACAAACAAGGGAAAGTTGCGCTCAACACTAACTTTTAAACCATTAAGTAGGGGTGCAATGAGGCTGTGACCACTAAATTCATATAGAAACACACAAGAGGTCCTCTGCAATCAACCCATTATTAAGGACATTTTTCCCTATTATTTTTCCATGATAATGGGAGCTTATAGTAAGTCAAAGACTTTCTCCAAATGTAGCAATAGCAATATCTCTTTATGCCCATTGGGGGTGGTCTTCAACTTAGGTCTTTCTCAGTCTGACAATGACCCCCCGAAATGGACTAGTGGGTTCGGGTTAGCACAACACTAACTTGGTCATGGGCGTGTGGAAAGCCAAAACTCTGTTCTTTGCATCACCCTGTTAGCATGCTCTGATTCCTCCTACTATCTTCTGTCAGCCTCTTATTTATACTGCACTGTAGTGATGTGCAGGTGGAACCAAAACCCCTGGTGACCCACAGGTTGACCACCTGCCTGCTTCCATGATATAATCCACTTTGAGTTGGCAATATCTCCCCAATATCTCCCAACTCAAGGTGACGATATCAGGGAAAGTCCACTCATCTGGCTACCTTGACAAACAAATGGCTCTTTCAATGTATGGCCACCTTATAATACTCCAGAGACCAAATAATGCTAGTGCATTGAATTATGAAAAAGATATTCCTCATTTTTCAGGACTTTGACTGGGGACAAGGTATTTCATGATTTTGTAAGGAAAATAGCAAATCAGTCATTTCAGTTATTTGAAACAATAATATCACAGACAACTGAAACTTGTTCTTCAGTTAACTGAGAGAATTAGTCAAGGCACTGCAAGGCACTGTTTTTATTCATTATTAATGACTTTGCTTTCCTACTCCAGAAGCTGATTGCTATGCACACTTTCATCTTTTTTGCAATTACATTGGGAATCAAAATCTCCAGGTAGGGCTGGAAGTGTTCTGTTTCTCTGGCACTAAGATCATCTGAAGGAATTAAAGTCAAAGGACTTTTATTATAGAAATGCTATGGGTGAGCCATAGAAAACACCACACCGACACGTTTCATTTATCTACTTGAAAGACAAAGCTTTGTGCTTTAAAAAACCAAAACACTGCACGGTAGTTAAAAAAAGAATGAACATGTGATCATTCCTGACATTTTGATTTTTCTCTTCAAGTGGCGCTGATTTGAAAGAATTCCTGTCATTCATTCCCATAAATCCACTTATATGAGCAAAGAGAGCAGGGATAAAAGCCTAGTTGCAACTATTTGCCTTAAGTAGACATTAACTCATTAAGGGGCATTAAAGCCCAAAAAAACATTTCTTTTACAATAAAATCTGACATTTTTAGTGAAAATAAACAAAAAATTTAGGGATTTATTATACCCCAAGGATGGAAAAAGTTTGAATCCAAAAATCCAGCATCTCAGAACTGAGGTTGCATAAAAGTCAATGAGAGAAGTCCCAAAGATATCTTGATCTGCAGTGGGTTCTGTGCAATAATCCATAGGTTTTGTGGTTTTCGAGCAAAAATCAGAAAAATTTTCAGGTGGAAAATCCGAAAAATGTGTGCAATTTTTTGGGGGGTTTTCCTGCACAGGATATTTTTGGGAAGATGTATTGATAAATAAGGGGAAAAAACTCATGCGGATTTGGTTGGAGTAGTTTTCAGAATCAATTCAGACCTCTGGATTGCACACATACTGTATATTGATAAATGAGCCTCTAAGTCCAGGGTTCTGGAGTATGTGCAGATTTATTACAGTGTGAAATTAGAGCTTAGCCCACTAAAATTCTGCCACTTTAAATGTATTCCTATGGGAGGTGGGTAAAAAGAGAAGTGGCAAAATTGTACTGGGGTAATATCCAATTTAACACTTCTAAATCTGAATAAAATTCTCATTCAGTCCAACGTAGGACCAGTCAGGCAGACCTGTGTCCACCATGGACCTGTTGACCTGCAACCAGACCCAGTGAAAACTGAAGTGACGTCACTGTGAACTGAAGGTGATGTCACGCCTAATCACATGGGACAACTTGTGCCATAAACTGAGGGGAGGGTTGGATGGACAATCCCACACCGTAGCCACCTGGGCACAACCATGGGCTAACCACATGATAAAGGAACCTGTCCAAATACTGAGCACTTTGCGAGGATTAGGTGTGTACCTGACCTGAGCAGGTCTCTACCACAGGCTTTACAATTGTATAAATTTGTATAAATTCAAAAAAGGATGAGCGCAGCAGGGGAGTGAATGGCTTTATACGTTTCGTGACTAATATAGTCACTTCCTCAGAAGCTTCCTTTTTTGAATTTATGGATTATTTGTCACTTTTGATGATTTTAAGTGATTTCAAATAAAGGTGTTTTTATTTTTATTAACTACGTGAAGCTACCCTGCCTATTATCCAGCAGATTGCTCCTTCTACCTTTGTGTCTCTTTTTAATCAATAAATGATTACACACTGAATATTGAAGTCTAGTGTTTGAGCGGAGGGAGTCTAAATTTATGCACAGTACTTGTCTCTAAAACTTTGGTTTCAGCTGTATCTAAACCTCAATTAGGAGACAACATTATGAACTAAAATATGGGATGAGACGGTTCAATAATATACAGTAGTACAAATACAGACGCACACTAGTAGCTTCACAGCTTTACATGCTGGTATGTCTGGGAAATGTTATCATTTGCTGCCCCCTAAAGGATATTTTTTTTATTGTTTTTAGAATGGTGATATGATTGGAATGTCAATGTGCAAGAAATAATTATTTTTATTTTAGTAACATATGGGAGGGAAACAATGATATTTGGCTTTTTTTGGGGGGGGGGTTACTCACTTACTTGAGTGTGAAGATTCTACAATTACCGACTCCCAGAGCAGATCAAATACTGTGTGAGATTCTCCTTGTTATCTCATTAGGATTGAACTTTTCAGCCTTGCAGTGACTCTGTTCAAATAGAAAATGCAGTTTGCTGATCCTGTCTAGCAGGGGCGTCAGGTTATGGCCAAAGAATTTCTCACCTGGAAAATACTGATTTCTAATTTTCTGCGTAATGTGTCAACTTTTTGTGTTAGACTGTTTTAGTAAAGTGCTTCTGCCTGTACTATAGCTGCCTACCTGGCAGTGAAGTGTACCAGAACATGTGGTATGGATCTGTTTTGTAATTGCTTGCCATATACAGTATGTGTGCAATCCAGAAGGCACCATTTAAAGACACAAAACTAGAATCCATCTGCCAACATCCACGGCCCATCACTGAGGCATAGTACTCCATGTTAGTACAGGTGTGGGATCCATTATCTGGAAACCCATTATCCAGAAAGCTCCTATTTTCAGAAAGGCCATCCCCCATAGACTCCATTTTATCCGAATAATCTACATTTTTAAAAATGTTTTCCTATTTCTATGTAATAGTAAAACAGTACCATGTGCTTAATACCAACTAAGATTTAATAAATCCTCACTGGAGGCAAAACCAGCCTATTGGATTTATTTAATGTATACATGATTTTCTGTTATCCGGTAAACTCCAGGTCCTTAGAAATCTGGACAGGTCCGATTCATGTAGTGTAATATATGATTTGGTGCATTTTGCATGCCATATTAACTGACCCCAAACACATGCAGTCCTAATCGTCCTCCTCACATTCTCCTCAGTGTGCTAGTCACAAGTGCTCAGGTATCACTAGGGGAGGGCTAAATGTTAGGCAACTTACAGTCATTTTAAAAGCTTACCAGATACCCTGGGCCACTGTACCTGTTAGCAGATAATGTCCCTTCTGTGGAAACACCATAAAAATCTTATTCTTCCGCTACTTCTATTGCGCCAGGGCCAGTGCATGCACACTACAGTAAGAAAAAAAGTCACTTTGTTGGCCCAAGAGCTAAATGATTAGAACCATAAAGATTCCCTCACAGGGCCGGAGCTGGTGCTAAGCACCTGGGGTGAAAAGCTGGGGGGAGCCAGACACTAACCTTCTTTGCCTCCTACTCCTAGTCTGGCCCATCTCTCCTTTCTGCTCTGCTGCAGACTGTGAGCATGTGTACCTAAAATATATATTGCTGTATTTAACAAACAACTTTTTCTTATATGACCTTAACATAATAAATATCTGAATGAAAAGCATGAAATAGAGATCTACTGATCACCAGCTAAAGGTCTACTGGTAGATCCTGATCAACCTTTTGGGCACCCCTGCTCTAGTCTTGAGATCTACTGATCACCAGCTAAAGGTCTACTGGTAGATCCTGATCAACCTTTTGGGCACCCCTGCTCTAGTCTTGAGATCTACTGATCACCAGCTAAAGGTCTACTGGTAGATCCCGATCAACCTTCTGGGCACCCCTTTACATATCCCAGTAATTGGCCAATAGGCTTTATGACCACTTCCTGACACACTTTAAAATAGTGCTTGGTTAGGGGTGGATGTTCCTCTTTGGCTCCTAGTGTCTTACCCATCTGGGTTTTTCATTGAATCTGGGTACAACAAGGCCAAGTAAAGCCATTTTGCCCTAGAGGGATCAAAACTTCTAGAGAGATATGTTGGGGAACAGGGACCCCATGAACGAGTCTAGTTAAAGGGGTTCGTCCTTCATTTAACTTCTGGCAGGGAAATAATCATACTTATGAACAGCAGGGGTAGCCCCTCCCTTACTTACCAGCCATGCAGAACTCCAGCAGCTTTGTTTTTTGATCATTTATGATGATCCCTAAAAAGCCCAGATCACACTGAGCATGTGTATGTAGTCTAGTCTTGCAAAGATGTATAACAAAGTTACAAGATGACAGCCCCCTGTGGCCAACTTTGAAAGCATAAATCATTTGTTTGATTAGGCTTGTGGTGTATTAAGTTCGTGTTTATGTTTAGTATACAAAATACAGCATTTCTAGCCTTATTCTATTTTACACTTTCCTTGCCCTAGCTTTGTGCTCCATCAAGGACTCTAGCCGGGAGTATCTTACCTAGACTATAAGATTGCCTGCAGTGAAGGGACCACAGTGACTAGAGCAGGGGTCTCCAACCTTTTTTGCTTGTGAGCCACATTTAAATTTAATAAAAGAGTTGGAGAGCAACACAAGCATGAAAAGTCCATGTGGATGTCAAATAATGGTTGGCTTTTTGGTAGCCCCTATATGGACTGGCAGCCTACAGGAGAGAATGTTTGGCAGGACATCTGTTTTTTATGCAACCAAAACTTGCCTCTAAGCCAGTAATTCAAAAATAAGCACCTGCTTTGAGGCCACTGGGAGCAACATCCAAGGGGTTGGAGAGCAACATGTTGCTCACAAGCTACTGGTTGGGGATCACTGTACTAGGGTGTCAAGCTTAGATTGTTCTCCCTGACTACTCCACTGGGCGGGATCTGGATCACTTTTGAGGTATATCTGCCTGGAAGTCTCCTTTACTACTTTGATTAAATCCACAGGGGGTCGCATTCAGCTGTCTCCGATGTATTGTCCTAGTCTCTGAATACCTATTCTGCATATGCCTCTTTGGACTGTTAAGGTGGCCATACACGGGCAGATAAAAGCTGTCGACAGACTGTGTCGGCAGTTTATCTGCCCGTGTGGGGGGCCCTCCGACGGGCTTTCCCGATCGATATCTGGCCAGAAAGTCGGCCTGATGTCGATCGGGCAGGATTAAAAATCCCGTCGGATCGTGGGCGCATCTGTTCGTTGATGCGGTCCCGCGATCTGACCGCCCGTACTGATCCGAACGTTGGGCCCTAGGGCCCACGATCGGATCAGCCCGATATCGCCCACCTCAAGGTGGGCATATCGGGGAGAGATCTGCTCGTTTGGCAACATCGCCAAACGAGCGGATCTCTTCGTGTATGGCCACCTTAAGTGGATGGGATCATTTGTCCCTGACAAAAAACTGTTTCTGTTCTGTTTTACTGCAAGAACCTTCTGGCTTCCTTTCTTTTACCTTTTAATGCAAATTAGCCTTGGGATGTGACACCAATGTGGGTTTTTTTCTTTTTTTTTTTAATCCCCTGGCCACCAATATTTTATTTTAATACTCTATAGGCCCCTGCACCAATATTTTTTTTTAATATTTTTTGGAGCCCCATTTTTTTAACTTGTAAGGGGGGCCCTGGCACCAATGTTTTTTCCAAAAATATTTTTTGGGGCCCCAATTTTTTTTTTATTTGTAAGGAGGATCCTGGTGTCAATGTTTTTTTTTTAAATATTTTTTGGGGCCCCAATTGTTTTTAATTTGTAATGGGAGCCCTGGCGTTTTTAAAAAAATATTCTTTGGGGCCCCAAATTTTTTTTAATTTGTGAGGTGGGCCCTGGTGCCAATGGTTATTAAAAAATATTCTTTGGGGCTTGTAAGGGGGGCCCTGGTGCCAATGTTTTTTTTTTTTAACTTATAAGGGAGCCGTGACCATCAATATGTGTGGAGGGGGTTACTTTTTTAGTGCTGATATCTGTGTGGTCTTTTAACTTTGATGTGGAGTAGGCGGGATCAGGTGTGGGGTGTCCGCATGGGCGGGGCCCAGGGGCCCATGAAAATGTTGTTGTGCGGGGCCCCGTGATTTCTAATGGCAGCCCTGAGTATAATATACAGTATGTGCTGCTCCTGTTGCACTGCTATCATTGCTGTGACCAGGTATAAAGGAAGAATGTGAGTCTGCTTTGTTCCAGCAGTGGAATTGGCGACAGCATCACAGTGGGGGTAATTTTTCTGCTCGGCATTGAAATTGAATGGCACTGACACATGTAAGAGAACTCAGTATGGTATAATGTTGTATAAACAGTAAATGAATCATATGCATATATCTGGACATTCCAGAGGAGTTCATTTACTAAAGTGGCCATATCTATTGTTTGCTAATGGGAATCGATTTAAAAGGACCCCAATGAGTACAAATACCCAAGGTATATTTGAATTATTGGACCATTGATTGTACAAACTAGCGAAATCATTTGTTTGTCACCATCGGATTCCATAATGCATGTGCAGCGAGGGCTTGGGCTGAACAAAGTGTCATTATTAGAATGATTTGGAGAAATGTTTTGAATAGTTGAATAGCCTCCCTTCCCAGCTCTCCAAATATAAAGACCCCCCCCCCCTTTATAGGTTTCATTTGGTAAATTGACTTGGCTGATATTTCCCATTTCTGATAATAATGTTAGGCCTTTCAGAGAAACCATTAGCAGCAAGTTTTAATTAAGTGCTTTTTGTTGTGCAAAGACTCTAGAAGATCCTATTAAAGCCCATAAGGTTTATTTTGTGCATTTAAATACAGAGATTTGATAAAAGGAATGATGCACATCAGTCACATAATGCCCTGAGCACTTATTTACTGGAGCAACTGTAGGTAAAGTACATTCTTTTATGGGATAGTGTTTTATAACATTGAATAACATCTATGCATCTGTTTTCATAAGTTTACTGAACCTAAGAGCCTCAGATATTATATATCAGATATAAGAAAACGTAAAGGAATCCCATCAACCTGAAGTTTCCTGTTACCAGATACAGGTATGCATCCATTATCTGGAAACCTGCTATCCAGAAAGCTCCGAATTACAGGAAGGCCATCTCCCATAGATTACATTTTTATGAAATAATTCAAAATTTTTAAACAAATTTCCTTTTTCTCTGTAATAATAAAACCGGAAACCCATTTTCCAGAAAGCTCCGAATTACGGAAATGCCATCTCCCGTAGACTCCATTTTATCCAAATAATCAAAAATTTTTAAAATTAATTCCTTTTTCTCTGTAATAATAAAACAGTTCCTTGTACTTGATCCCAACTAAGATTTAATGAATCCTTGTTGGAAGCACAACCAGCCTATTGGGTTTATTTATTGTTTATATGATTTTCTAGAAGATTTAAGGTATGAAATTACAGAAAGATCCGTTATCAGAAAAACCCCAGGTCCTGAACATTCTGGATAACAGGTCCCATACATGTACTTGATTCCAACTAAGATATAATTAATCCTTACTGGAAACAAAACCAGCCTATTGTGTTAAATGTTTAATTGATTTTTAAGTAGACTTAAAGGGGCAAATTTACTAAAATTCACCCAAAAATCCTACGAATCCATTCGAAATTCGATAACTGTTCGTCTATCGAATGCTTATCGAATAGTTTTAGGCCATCTTTTTGCTCGATATTCGATTTCTCGATTAAATCGTACAATCGGATACCGATCGTTCGATTTCACAAAAAAATCGTACTTTTGCCTTCGAGCCTCCGAAAAATTTGTACAATTTGAACGATCGAGGCATTCGATCGTACGAATGGTATTCCAGCAGGATTTAGCAAAAGAAGCCTATGGGGGGGGGGGAGGGAGGTTCCCCATAGGCTTCTATTGGTCTTCGGTAGGTTCAACCTTGCGAGGTAGGCATTCGAAGGATTTTAAAATTTTAAAATGATCGAATTATCGAATATTTGATCATTCGATCTATTCGATAATTCAATAATAATTAATTCATTAATGATTGAAGAGGCCAAATTTGAATATTCGAATATCCGATTTAATTCGTTCTATTCGCGTGAATTTTGTAAATCTGCCCCTTAAAGTATGGAGATCCAAATTATGGAAAGAACCCTTATCTGGAAAGCCCCAGGTCCCGAACATTCTGGATAAAAGGTCCTATACCTGTACTTGTTTTATTTCTTTATGCACTTGATTATATGTATTACCTCTCTAGATTAGTGATGGGCGAATTTATTCGCCAGGGGCGAATTCGCGACGAAAACGACGCGACTCGCGTTGAAAACCTACGCGACGCGCGTCGAAAAACAAAAACGTGCCGCGACTCGTTTCGTGAATTTGCCAATTTTTCGGCAAAGCGAAACTGGGTAGATTCGCCCATCACTACTCTAGATCATTCGCTCCTTCTATCATTCTCCAATGCAGGTTCCTTGTGTCCCTTTATCCTGGCACTAACCAGCCATCGAGCACTTTGTTTCCAGTATTCTCCACTGCAGCACTCATGACTGGTATGGGTTCTGTTACCTGTAAAACCTTTATTCAGAGAGTATGTAAAATTAACCAGTGACAATATATGACCTATTTAAAGGAGAACTAAAGATAAAATCACTGTGGGGTGGGGATACCAATTCCTAATGCACCTCCAGCAGTTCTAAAACTAACAAGATAGCCCAAGCTGGAGTTCTTCTTTCAAAAACTAAACCTATTAACAAGTCAGTTGAAGCTGTGTGCATGCTGTAAATCTATAAAGGTATAGATAATCTAGACCAGGGGGCCCCAACTGTTTTTTACCTGTGAGCCCCATTCAAATGTAAATAGAACTGGGGAGCAACACAAGCATGAAAATAGTTCCACTGGGTTCCAAATAAGGGCTGCGATTGGCCATTTGTTAGCCAATATGTGGACTCACAACGTACAGGAGGCTCTACTTGACACTATGGGGCAAATTCACTAAAGCACAAAGCGTCTAACGCTAGCGCTAATTTGCCAGCATGGCGCCAATTCTCAACTTCGCCAATTTACTAATAGTGTCCCTGGCGAAAATTCACTGGCGAAGTGGATAGTCTACACAAGGCGAAGTTGAGCACAGACAAAGGGACGTTACTACGCTAATTCACTAAGATGACCATTTTACTGAACGTTACCTCTTGCGCGGCTAGACGTTACTTTGCCAGGTCAGGCGTTCAATACAATAGATAGGAGTTTCAAAAATACCCCAAAAAACGCTGGCGTCTTTTACTTTTTTTAGGGTGATAGTCTGAAAAATGGTGTAATTTTTTTAGGGTTACCCTCCTTCCCCCCCTACATTTCCTAACATATGGCAACACAAACTATACAGGGGGCACATGTAGGGCAATAGGACAACTTTATTTTATTTATTAAAGGTTTCCTGGGCTTGTGTAGTGGAATGTAGTGGCTCTAACATATACTTTTATCATACGTTTAACGCATAGCGCAACTTTGCTACTTTTCGCCTCCCTGAGCGCAAATTCGCATTTTAATGAATTAGCGGCGGGCTGGCGAAGTCGGCAAATTGTGGCGAAGCCGTCGCTAGAGCATTTTCGCTGCTTAGTGAATTTGCCCCTATATCTGGATTTTCTGCAACCAAAACTTGCCTCCAAGCCTAGAATTTAAAAATAAGCACCTGCTATAGTATATGGCCAGTCTGTAATTCGGAGCTTTCTGGATAATTAGTCTCCGGATAAAAGACCCCATACCTGTACCTTGTAATTGATTCCAACTAAGATATAATTAATATTTATTGTAGACAAAACAATCCTATTGGGTTTTTGTTAAAAGTATTTTTAGTGGAAGTATGGAGTTATTCAATACAGAAAGATCCCTTATCCGGGAACCCTAGGTCTTAAGAATTCTGCATAACAGATCCCATACCTGTATTTGGACCCACCACTGATGAGTGGTAGAGTGTAGTTTATTTTCCAAGGCACAGAGTGGAGAGAGACTTGGTCTAGTGTTATCCATGGGAGGCTGCCGCTGGAGGGGATCCATTATATGGAGTGGTGAGACTATCTTTCTCAAGTTCTAGTTCCCAATCCTGCAAGTATCTGAGCAACTGTATACTGTGCAACCATTGCTATACAGGTATGGGACCTGTTATCCAGAATGCTCTGAATCTGGGGTTTTCTGGATAACGGATTTTTCCATAAAGGACTAATATCATTATTATTTTTTCTTTGGCCAATTAAAGGTTTGCTTTAATATTTTTGGGGGAGTGACATCTATCAGTGTGTCCTGGAAAATTGTTACTATTACACACCAACTATAAAGGGGCTTTAAGTATGTTACAGAGAGGTGAATTCTAAGTAATTTTTCAGTTGGTCTTCATTCTTTAAATTTTATTGTTTTTGTTAAATGATTTGCCTTTTTCTTCTGACTCTTTCCAGCTTTCAAATGGGGGTCACTGACCCCATCTAAAAACAATTGCTCTTTAAGGTTACAAATGTATTGTTATCGCTACTTTTTATTAATCATCTTTCTATACAGGCCTCTCCTATTCCAGTCTCTTGTAGTGATGGGCGAATTGACAGCATTTCGCATTGCCGATTTTTTTTGAGAATCTCTATAGAAATTTGTGAAACGGTGAAAAATTTGCGTAACGCCACCGCATCTAGTTTTCGGACGCGGGTGTCCGTTTTTGTACGCGCGTCCATTTTTGGATGCCAGCACCCAAAACGAGACGCTGACGAATTTTCGCCTGCATTTCACAAGTCACTGAAATTCACAGCGAATTTGCCGCAGGCGAATAAATTCGCCCATCACTAGTCTCTTGTTCAAATTGCATAGTTGCTAGAGGAATTTGGACCCTAGTAACCAGACTGCTGAAATTGCAAACTGGAGAGCTGCTGAATTAAAAGCTGAACTACAAATAAAAACATGAAAACCAACTGCAAATTGTTTCAGAATATCACTCTCTACCCCATACTTAAAGTTAACCCAAAAGTTAACAATTGTTTCAAGGAGTCGTGCAAAGGTTTTCTTCAATGTAACTTACTCCAATTGAGGACATAGTGCTGGCAGGCTACATTGAGTTTATAAAGCATTATCCCAAGAAAATAAACTCACAACACAAGAACAGGTTACATTTTTCATTTTATTTCTTCTATCCAACTCCAACGCAGCAGAAAGATGATTGTCTTTCTATAAAAGAATTCCACAGGTTAATTCAAACAAACAATTGTGCATGGAGACATACGCAGGCAGAGCAGATCCCTGGTGCAATATTAGCCTAATATACACATATGTGTGTGCAGGTTTTAACTAAGGGAAAGTGATACTGCATTCATATTGCACATTGTACTGTATCATGCCATGCAGTAGATTTTCTTTGTTTCATTTTGTTTGTAGTGAACTAATCATAATAAACCACTAAATGGCAATGAAAACCATCTACTATTAATCTACTGTTAAAAGGATACTGTCATGGGGAAAAAAAATCAAAATGCATCAGTTAATAGTGCTGCTCCAGCAGACTTCTGCACTCAAAAGAGCAATACATTTTTTATATTTAATTTTGAAATCTAACATGGGGCTAGACATTTTGTCAATTTACCAGCTGCCCCATGTCATGTGATGTGTGCCAGCACCTTAGGATGGAACTGCTTTCTGGCAGGCTGTTGTTTTTCCTTCTCAATGGAAATGGAATGAGTCAGGCACATGGATTTTACTACTGAGTGCTGTTCTTAGATCTACCAAGCAGCTGTTATCGTGTGTTAGGGAGCTGTTATCTGGTTACCTTCCCATTGTTCTGTTGTTAGGCTGCTGATGGCGGGGGGGAAAGGGAGGGGGTGATATCACTATCGCCATTCTAAAACATACTCAGTTAAGTTAACTCAAAGGTGGAACCACCTCTTTCGCCAATTCTATATTGATATATTTGATACACTAAGGGCACATGGTGTACAGGTAAGTATATACGGTGACGCATTGTTCATCCTTATTTAGACAAATCGTACCATTTACATATGGGTGTGATTTAATGGATGGTCACATGTGAATCCATAGTTCACATTTGTAATACGAACCATTATCAGTTGGAACAGGCCTGCACACTAGCGTCTAACTGTAACAGATCCAATTTTAAAATATATATATATGTAAGTGTAGGAGGGTAAAGGTTTTGCTAACGTTTAGGTCCTTTGTTAGACACCTACTGTAGATTGGGTCCTCATTTACACAAGGGAAGCTGTTTTCTTTGTCCTATGTGAAAGTATTGTACTGGCAGTTCAGTGACTGGCCAGTAGATGTCACTATGTATGGTAAAGGTTTTTCTATGCCCCAGTGAATGTGTTCTGTCCTTTTCCGGAGCACCCATTGGAAGTGGAGTGTGCAGCTAGGGCCTGAGGTGGAGGTAGGCCTCAGTATAGAAGCAAGTGAGTTTCAGGTCAGAAACTGTAAAAGGTCACTATAAGAGTGACAGATGAATTCAGGAAAGTTAGTGAGCAGCTAAGGCTCCAATATGGAGTTTAGTGAAGGGTTAGCACCATGTGGTGTAACAAATCCTCCAAGTAAGGGACTCAAGTGGTTAAGCTCAGGGATAGAGAGATTCTTGGAGTGTCCAACCAGCTGTGAGTTCACCTTCAATGGGGATTGTCCACCAGGGGCCGGAAAGGCGGCTCAATTCACAAAGCTGACTAACAAAGGATCAGACAGTAGCCATGAATAATATAATTGTGTGTAAATGACCTGCTGCACTACTTGCTTCATGAAATATACCATCAGTTCAATAAATGTTCTGGTGTTTTTAAAGAACCATTGGAACCAAGATCAAGAGTGATTGATCAAATCACGAGGTAATCCCTTCCTCCATACCATAAGCATGACCCCACCTGAAGATAAGGAGTATAATTATATTTTGCCTCCCGGGAGTTGGACCCCTTGCATGGGTTCCAAAAACAATGGATAGTAACCCAAGGGACGGTTTAGGCAAAGCCTGACCCATCCATCTGTTACATAAGTATGGTAATTGCAGGGTCAGAAATATAAAGCAAAACAACAATAAACACAAAAAAACATTCAAAATGGAACACAACTTGTTTTCTTGCTACTACACATTGTAGGTAGAAGAAGTAGTTTCTTTGGGTTAGGGAAGTCCCAATATAGTTAAAAGGGTTGGCTAGCAAGGGCCGGATCCAGTAATAGGTGCTTTAGGATACAAAAGCTAGATAGGAATGGCTCCAACAAGAATTGCTAGTGGGGTAGCCTGACTCTGGCTGGATATTTTTTTTAAAAAGAAACTAAAACATGGTACTTACCTGAATGCTTTTGTATGAAGAAACGTTTAATTACTACAAATTTTTGAGCCTTAGTTGCATTTTTAAATGATAAAAATGCCCACATTAAATTGAGTAGTGACAAACTGTACACCCAGCAGTGACATTGTCTTTGGTGAACTCTGCCTTTGGTGCATAGAAGATTAGGACACTGTCCTGGCAGATCATAAATATTAGACCTCTACTGGGCTTAACTGGAAAATGGGTTCTTATAGAGGCCCATTTCTTTATAATGGTAGTATCTCCACTTTTGGAGATGCACAAGATTTTTACATATCAAAATAGCACTTTTCCTCCAAAAAAAAACTTTATTGTACACTATTAAATACTTTTATTCACAAACAAAACTACCAGGCAGATTTAATAAGGGTCGAAGTGTGTTTTCCACAAAATAATCAAGTTTTCAAGGTTATTTTTCATTCAAAAATCGCCTTCATGATGTTTGAGGGGTTTTGGTGGGTTTTGCTCTAAAACTTGAATAATGCAAATTGAGTTTTTCCTGCCGAAAAGTTTTTCGGGTTGTTAACCCCCAACTTAGTCAATAAGGTTTTTTCCATTTGAGTTTCCTTAAAAAGCTCACATGACTCTACTAATTGACTGATAATTTTTGATATTTGATATTACCAAATATTGGGGTATAATACAGGCGGACCCGAAACTGGGCCACTTATTTCAACTTTCCCCCATATTTGCATACCGGAGGGGCAAGAATATTGGCGATTTAATCAAATCGAGAAAAACACAGAAAAGGGACCGCCACAAGTTGGTTAACTCCAAGGGCACTTTTCCTTGTAGAAAATGCAGACACTGTAATGGCATCATACCAGGAGATGCATCCAAAATTGGGCACTAAACACCAGGTTAACTGCTTTTCCACCTGTGACAGTCACAATGTGATATATTGTATAAAGCGTCTTTGCGGAAAGGCTTATGATATCATAATTGCATTGTCTACAACTTATTTATATGCACGTTTGCTGTAATTCGTATACTTGACAAAGAGGTTTTCCCGAAACATTGCAGTGCACTCCGTTTCATGAAACATTTGAAGTTTACATGCAGACCTGTTTGCCGCTGGGTTTTTTTTTTTTGAGGACTGGATCTGGGAGGTTGCCGTACCTTCACCGGTGAGCACCAGGCTTATTTGCATTAACTATAGTATAGGGTGGGCTAATCCACATAAGTTTGTTTGATTCCTTTGATAAATAACCCATGTGTTTCCTAAAATGCAGTGTGTGGATCAATGGGCTACAACTGCAATATAGAACTTCATGTTAGCCAAGGAACTACCTCTTGAAGCAAAATCAAACCCTATGGCTGTCTGTCTCTGTAAGGTTAAGGTTTCTGAATTTGGTGGATATCTACTTGATCTCCAGTTTTAAAATGTGCATGAACACCACATTAAAAGTTTGTCAGTTCAGATTCTTCTTCTGATCCTAATGGTAGGTTTTAACAATTAACCAAATCCAATGTGATTGTAAGTCAAAAAGGTCAATCCAACCAAATGACAACAAGCTTTAGCATTCTTCCTCAAGATGGCAAATGTTGCTTGGAAGTTCAGCAAAGTCCCTGCTTTATGGTTCTGAGATGGGTGGGTTACATCTGTGGAACAGGTGATCACTCTCTGTGCTCCTGTTCATAAGAACCTGCCAGGCTTTGGCCACGTAGGCCATGATGAATATACAATCATCAGGAAGGAACATTTTGGAGTGGTCCAAAACATGTAGACTCGAGGAAAGCTTCAGTGGAATTTTTGTTTATTTTTTCAGAGCGCTGTCCAGAAGCCAAGCTGTATGCTTTTCATTCCTTGTACGAATATTTTTGTCCATGTATGGCCACAGTAAGTAGCAATGCCTATTTCAACATGCTGCACTGTCCATGTAACTCCATATTAACCAAGCCTTGGTTAAAAAAGCCTTGGTTAAAAGCAACTTTTTATTCCACGTATTTACAGATAAGGTTACCATATTCAAGTCCATTTACTGTGCTCCAATAAAATGGACAGTTATATAGATAGACGATTTTTCTTAAATGTTAACTTCAGAATGTTTGCTGTAAAGCAGTGCTCTTACACTAAAAGAGCAACATGTGAAAGCCAAAGCTATGGCAGCTGCAACACATACTCTGGTTTCTTAAAACAGGAAAGTTTGTTAAGGCGACACCACAAAGTTTGCAACCACAGGTGCCTTGAAGATCGGACATTTTTTGACTTCAAAAAGAATTTCATATATTTATAGGTGTTTGATTACACATATGTTAATCAAACACCAATAAAAAGTGTTAGTCTGAAGTTGTAATCAAAGTGTTCATCAGGATAGTTAACAATAAGCTCAAAGGGCACCATGTGCCCAGTTAGGTCCAATCAAGAATCATTTTTCTTTTACACTGAAAAAGCAGTTTCATACATAACACAGAGAATATGCAGCAGATGGCTAAAACTAAAACAAACATCTATTTATTGTTAGAGAACACTTCTGAATTGCACCAGACAACTCTACTACTCATTGATGGGTCTGAGCTAAACAAGGAATCTGATCAAAATCCTGAAGGTCTGATGGAAGGAGCAACATTTCAGAATCAAATCTACTCATCAACTCAGAAGTGATGTAAGAGTGAACCCTGGTAACAAATACCTGGAATTATCAAGCATACCACATATCTCTGAGAACAACCTTCTTTTATCATTAGTTACTAGTGAGGAACTAAACTTCTAATTAAAAACTGTGAGCTCAAATGAACTTCAAGGATAGTAGATGATTAACATCCAATGAAGATTTTTCAATTGGCATATGGGTATCCCAATCTTAGAAGGTAATAACATTTTTTTCTTCTTTTCTTCTGAATGCCTCTCAAACTAGGAATATTCACCATTCATGAAAACCCTCCAGAAAAGAAAGGCAAACACCTTTCGGCTGGGAAGGACCTGCTAGCCTCTCATCACTCAAATTGGGATACTCCAGTGTAACAGTTTGTCAGCATTTGCACTGTAACACTGACCCACAATCTTCTTACCGCTGAAATAAAGGGGGAAAAAAACTTTGCCTTAAAAATATAAACTTTAAATAGTGAATAGGTAACAATTCCCCTGAGGAATACAAAGACTGACTGTGTAAGTCAAATTTTTTAATCCCAACATTTTATCAGAACAAGAGGTGAAGAAATAGTCACATAATGACTCCAGTCATACAATACAGTCAATAATTGAAATATTTTAACAAATCAAACTATTATATTTAAAAATAGTCACAAAATAGATCAGATAACTGATGTCACTACACTTAATGGAGACAAAATAAGGAATTAAATAAAGTATTCTTGTGACTATTCATGCAAGGAAGTATGAAATTAGACTATGAACAACAGAAAAATTAAATTTTATTAATTGGGACAATATCATGGTTAATTTGACAGTTTCTTAATAACCAATAGCATTTATCACTGCAGGTTTGTCTCAGCTCCGTATTAGGCTCATATGAACTTTTCGTGGTCCAATAGGCCTTTCATTTAGTTCATTAACAGCAGCTGCAGCCTCATCATAGTTTTCCATATGTACTATAGCTGTTCCTTTGGAGTTGTAATCCATTTCTACAGAATCAGGAACCACATTATAACCATAAAAGAAATCTAAAATTTCTGCAATAGTAGCAGTATATGGAACATTTTTCAAACGTATTGATGCTCCACCTGATCTTCGCCGATTTACTGGCCCAGACTCATAGTCTGTAACGTTCTTGTTTCCCATTTGAAACCTCCCATAATTCTCATTTTGATTCATATCATATGGGCTTCTTAACCTTTCTGTGGACCGCCTTCCGTTACCAGAAACATGTCCAAAGTCATCTGCCCGATAAGGTTGGGGCTGGTCATAGGAGCCACGTGCATCAGAATTTCCAAAACTTTGTTCAGCAGTTTCTGAATATTCATCTCTATAATTAGTTGATCGCTTGGATTGTCTCTCGTTGTGATCCTCAGGGAAGGCTCCAAGTTCTCTCATTTGTTCTTCTGAGATACGTCTTAGTAACACTTTGGTTTCCATGTATGTCTGCTGATTCAAGCCCTCAGCAAGGATAGCGTGGTGTTCCGAAGGAAAGATAACAATCGCTTCACCAAGACCAACACCTCTACTATCATACAGTAAACAAATATCACATTCATCCACTGGAAATCCAGCAAAGAATTTTTGAACCTCACTTTTACTAACATTAAATGGAAAGTTTCTCAAATACATACATCTCTCTAGGTTTGAACAGTCCCTGGATTTCCTCTTTGGAGAAGAGTCTTCTGAGGTGTTTCTTTGTAGCTGTGGTCTCTCTGAGGATTCAATTAACTCTAACATATCCTTTCCGGCAATGGGGTATACCCAAACTTCACGGCCATTTAAAAGGCCTTTGTTGAAGCCAAGGCATTTCTGATAAAACTTTTCATTTTTGACCAAAACAAAGGCTTCTCTTGTCCGTTCACCATTTCTATCAAGTAAGAATTTAATCTGTGAATCTGGAATATCTGGATCACCAAAAAACAATTTAATATCTCTTCTATCCACAGAATATGACATGTTCAAGAGGTGTAAGTAGAACTCCTGATTATGAGGGGAGCGTGACCTTGTTCTGTGCATATTTGGTGATCTGGATCTATGACCTGGAGATCTTGAATTATTTTTTGAAGAAAATCTGGGTGAACATTCCCTATTATTATGAATGGACTCCTGCCTCCTATTAGTTCTGCTAACAGCTTTAATCCACATCTGTTCATTGCTCAATTTTACTGATATGTATCTATCACCAATGTATTCCTTATCACGTGAAAGAGATGCCTTTGCATCCTGAAAACTGGCAAATTTTACATGAGCTTTTCCATCTTTATCCCCATTTTGACGGACAGAAAAGTTTATATCTTCCACATGGAGACCATGAAAAAATTCTGTAACATCAGGTTCACCTGCTGTGTATGGAAGCCCATTCAAAAATACATATCCATAACCATTGTCTTTTAATGGCCTTGTGCCTTTCTTTCCTTGATATTTTGGCCTTGGAACATTTTCTTCCTTGTGCTGTGCTCTACTACCATCAAAGCCAGCTTCTGCATTGCTTTTATTGTTCATGTTTTTCTGATAAATGCCTTTCTTCATGACATTCAGCAGTTTTGAAATATCAGGTGTTGGCCCCAAATCTTTTCTATTCATCTCAAGGGTATGTTGCATTTCTGCCTTACTACTGAGAAAAAGCTCAATTCGTGATTTCTTTATGAAGCCTCCTGAGCGGCTCATTGCCCGTCGAGCATCTTCATCGGTTGAAAATATAATAAAGGCCTCCCCAAGCTTTCCACCAGTAATATGAACTCCTCCATTAGGAATATGCAATCCAGAAAAGAAATGACGGATATCAGATGAGCCAGCAACAACAGGAAGCCCCTGTAAGCGGATGACTACTGCCATTCTTAGGTTGTGGCAGGATTTGTCACCTGAAAATAAAGTACACAATAGGAATTTTTGATTATAATACCGTAACATAGCTATCATTTAAAATTGTTTCTTTAAATGTTCCATTAGTGTTGAAGAAAAAAAATCAATGATAAATATTAATCTATTCAACCCACAAACTAGTTAAAAACCACACAATTAAAGGAAGAGGAAAGTTCAGTTAGCACTTGGGGTTTTCAAATGTTAGGCACCCCCAATTAATTGTATTGACTTACCGGAAACCCCAGAGCTCCTATTGGCAGAAAACTGCACCGGCCCGGGGTTTTTCTAGCAAGCACCATGGAGAGATTATACGTCTTCTTGTTTCTTCAAATTTCTCAGGGCAAACGCATGCACAGTAGAACGAAATAGACGACTTTTTAGTTAAAGTTCGGCTTTCCGCTTTACTGTGCATGTGCAGCCATGCGGGGAAAGAGGAAGAAGATCTCTCCGTGGTGCTCGCTAAAAAAAATCCTGTGCATGTGCGGTTTTCTGCCAAAAGGAGCACAGGCCGGGGTAAGTCAATACAAGCACCCCCAAATGCTAACAGACTTTCCTTCTACTTTAAGCATATTTAAAATTTAAATCTATGATCTAAGAAGCTGTAACTACAGTAAACCCCACTTGTGCACCAAAAGCCTTCTGCCTTGAAAAACTGGACACCAAGCATATGTAGCCTAATGAAAAAAAATTAAATTGGATATTTCATTTAGCATCTTACCACGTATATGAAAAACACCAGTAAAGTATCAACACACAACTATCCTATGCACAAATAAAGAAAAGGCTTATCAGCAAATCCCCTGATGAAAACTATATAGGCCTGTCAATTATATCTAAACTACGTTTGTTTCCCACAGGCATAATTAAAAACTACAGATTATGTTAAAAGAAACACCAGAACAAAGTAACATCCCGAAACTAATTTGGTAAGGCAAGCAAAATAAACTGGTAATGTTGACAATTAATCAAAGGGAACCTACAACATTTTTCTTTAATGGAACAATTACATCAAAGAATGACAGTGTTTTAAAGTAATGAAAATATGATGTCCTGTTGCCTTGCACTGATACAAGTGGTGTGTTTGCTTCAGACACCAAGCACATGTAAATGAAATTGGATATTTAAGTTAGCATCTTACCATATATTTGAAAAACACCAGAAAAGTATCAGCACACAACTAACCGATGCACAGATAAAGAAAACGTTTATCAGCAAATCCCCTGATGAAAACTATACTCTGCCTGTGTGTGCTCTGCTCTGCCTGTGGCACATAAGCCTGGCATTTGTTATGGGGGTTTGTTAGCATTTGAAAATAAATTATTGTTAGGGTCCGCTAAGTTGTTTAATCATGTGCTGGGGGTGCGGTGTTATCCAATGGGGAAGAGGAGGCATATGGATTTAAGGGTATGACAACTTTCACATATGAGTGATATCCCTGCAGAGAGCACCAACCATTTGGTTTTCTGGTGTGCTACCACAATTATTGTGGACATGGTTTTGTGGTAACATGGGTGTGGTTTAAAAACAGGGTGTGGTCAACACTGGCTTCCATTATCAGCCCTCCACTGCGTAGGCCAGAAATATTTGGCCCTCGGTAACACAGAAGTTGGGCAGCACTGTTGTATATTATCAAGCTGCTGTGTAACCATGGGGGCAGTCACTTAATGATGAAAAAGGAGAAAAGGCACTGGAACACAGCAGATAACAGATACACTCTGTAGTATACAATGGGATTATTCAGAACTAATCTGTTATCCACTGTGTATCCTGTGCTTGAATGGCTGCCCTCATTGTTACACAGCAGCTTGTTTATATAAACTATAAAAGTGCTTCTGAAGCACCACACACCAGTTTTATCAGTTGACCAATAATCAGAGCCAAAAGCTTCTTCCCGGGCCCTCTTCTGTTCCAATGGCTTCTTCCTGGATCCGGCCAACAACAGAGGGCCTAGGGGTGCCCGCTATGTAAATCCGACCCTAGCTTCTGTACCAGCCCCAAAGCCCTTCAATAAAGATCTGTGTCTCCAAAGATGCCCCAGTAGCTCCCCATTTTCTTTTCTGCGGTCACTTACTGAGCTTAGGGATCCACTCACAATATACAGTACACATAGAATAGAAATGTCACAATATAAGGCTTATTAGTAATTCATACAGATAAATACTACATGGCAACACAGAGACCAGTGCACCTAGCATCAGAATTTAATAATCAGCCCTGTAGCATCAGCTTATACTACAAAAAAACCTAATTTACTGCTGGATAATAAGTGACGACCCCTAAGCTCAGCTTCTCAACAGCTGCTCAGAGCCCACTGAGCATGTGAGTGTCACAGACACTTTCCAAGATGGTGACCCCCTGTTACAAGTTTGAAGTCCTGGATCATTGCTGCTATTGAGAAGATGAAACTTTAGGCTGGTGCAGTTCAGTATAGAAAACATGGCATTTTTAGCCCTATTCATTTTTAGGGTTTAGTTTTCCTTTACAGAGCAACCCTTGGCAATTCAACACCGAATAAATATTAACAGCTCTGCGGGTGACTAAACCAGTGAAATGACTGACTATGGATGTAAATTGTGATCCCACTTGACCCACTTCTCCAACCAGGGCCGGATTTACATAGCTGGTGCCCCTAGACCCACTGCTGTTCATCGCTCCCATACTCTGCCCTTTATTAACAGATTTTCATCATCAAGACCAAATCAATGGGGATTGGCGCATGGGAAATGTAAAAAACTATCGTATCACCTGGGTATCACCAGTGTTTCTGGACCAATGTGGGTGTGGCTGGGCAGCCTGCCGCCCTTAAAATCCTGTCACCCTAAGCCAGGGCTAGGTGGCCTTTCCACAAATCCGGGCCTGTCTCCAACGTATCGTGGAGGCTGTATAAGTCCATTCAATCAAAATTTAACCCCTGTATGAAGAAAGACAGATGCTGACAGGGCGATAGTGAAGAATAATTGATTTCAAATTATGGGTCAGAAAATGTAATTGATTTTATTTAGGATTTTTTATTTCGATATTAAATAGCTGGCACTACCACAGGGGTAGCAAACCTGCTGAAAATGCTACAGAAAATGTTGGCACTTTATATAAATGTCCTAATAATAATACATAAATGTTATAAATCAATAGGATAACCAAACTTTAAGCTACACTAATAGACCCTGGTTTAACTCCTGAGGCAACAGATACATAATGCCTAAGGTACACCATTCATTTTGTCCACTGCTACCCTCCAGTGGAGAACAGTGGCCAATAAAATTCTTCTATACACCTGTCATTGCAGAACAAAATGCTTGCACCAGTGACCATTCACCGATGCAGCATCAGAGCAAGCAGGTACTATATATTGCAAAAATAAGGCTTCTATACTGCCAAATAAATTCAGAATTATTGTTCATCCAAGTCAAAAGCCATGCGCTACCTCCATATGGAAGCAACCATCTCCATATCTGGACATTTGGACACAAAACTGAAAAAAGTTACAAGCAGTTCAACCCCTTCTCAGAGGTTCTTGATCATATTGTCCAATAAACTAGCAGTACCCTTGTTCTCAAGTGTGAATAAGCTCACATTTTTCAGCCTTTTAGCTGAATAACTCAGCACTTAGAAAACCAAAGTCTTGTAAGATGTCAGATTTTCAGTGTCTAAGGAGCCATCTTGCCCACTTATAAGTTCCTCATTTGGCTGTGGGTAGCAGCTGGGGGTTGTAGTCATGGTCGGACATGCTGTCCCAGGGCTCCCCTTGCTGAGCCAATGCACAGAGCTGCACCCATGTGTGTGCATGCGTGCTGATACTGTGTGTGTGTGCATGTGTGCTGATGCTGTGTGTGTG
>CM044441.1:131804907-131816023 GCA_024363595.1 Xenopus borealis
AGACTTTTTGCATGGATACAAAGTGATCTCAGTAAATCTAGAACAGATTGAAAATGGTATTGCTAGAGTACGGTTCCAAACTCACATGGAAGCTGTGGAAGCAGTTAAAGAACTAAATAACAAACCAGTAGGTCATAGCAAAGTATTTATGACCATAATTTAACGACTTTGAAACCTCAAAAGGAATCTTGAGAGCGCATGCTTTAGAGGACTGGTTCGAGGATCTTTTGTATTTGATTAAATCTTGTATAAGAGCCTTCTGCTTTTGTGTATACTTTCATTTCTATGCTGTGCACAAATATGTATAAGTAAAACGAATACCAAGTACATTTCCTTCATTCTTGAATTAGCCAGTTCCATAGTGCCATAAATATAACACCGAAGGTTATCTAGCTCATTTATAGTGTAGGTAATTCTCAGGAGTGTACTTGCAAAACAAGTAGCTTAACACCCTACGGTCTCCAGTAGTGATCAAGCTAAATTGTTAAAAAGGCACCATTTATTGTTTAAGATAAAAAAAAACGTTTCGGTTGAGTGGCAAAATGTTTTAAAAATTAGTGTTGCTTTAGAATTGTCACTGCTAGAATGTACCATGGCCTGTATGAATAAAAACCTTTATAGACATATTGAAAAGGATACTATTATGATTTCTATTGTGTCCGGTTTAATATTGTATTACACGTTGAGCACTCCAATCATCATCCTACCATTCAAATAAATAAAAAGGTTTAAAGGGCACCAATCATAACTAAAATAATTTGCTAAGTAAATACACTATATGAAAGTTCAAGAAATCTGATTTTTAAAACCGCTTTTCAAATCGGCTCACTATACCTTCTTCAAAATCTCCCCTATCTCCACTGCTGTTCTAGTTGAGGCAGGCATCTTGGATTTCACTGACTCCTCCTACCTATATCTTCACAGCCAACTGCAGCTCTGAAATCTCACACATGCTCAGATAAAATTCCTTGGTTGCCTATCAACCTTTGTAAGCTATTTTTCAAATCATAGACAAAATTAGTTTTGCTTGAAGCCAGGCAAATTCATTATATTAGGTATCAAAAAGACAAGTGAAAAAATCACTGGAGGGTATACTCACAGCTCACCCCAGTCCCAGGGTGCAAATCCACCACAATGTTCCACAAATTATGTGAGTCCCTCCAAAAATAATACTAAACCAATAAGTAACAAAAACTAGAAAATGTTATTTCGGACATATCAGAAAAGGCCTAACGCGTTTCATGCCTGTGGAGACCAGCCTATGAGTAACTGCCCCCACAGGTACGAAACGCTTTAGGCTTGTCTGATATGTACTAAATACAGTTTTCTCTTTTATTTCTGGAGGGACTCATCATTTGTGGAACATTGTATTTTTCAATTCAGCCAAACCTCCGTTCGTACTGTTCAGTAGTGCAGCCACCTTGTGGAGGTTAGTGTGTGTCCTTCATCTGCATAATGACATCACCGGCAGGGGATGAGATAGGGAAATCTTGTGATACTTCTAGTGGAGGAGTGCTACAATCTGAGCATGCTCATGAACTCATTTGCATGTTATAGTCACAGTATGGACTCCCTCAGTGAGAGAACCAATTTGACAACGTTTTTTAAAACTGTTTTTTTTTCCTGTATATGTAGTTTGTTCTGGTCAGATTAAAACCCAGCATACACACACACCTCCACTCTTTCACACAAACCATATATGCCCATAGCTATACTAACTGTAGAGTTTAGTATCAAGATAGCCTTTGATATTATGTCTGTCCAAAAAATCATCCAAGCCCCTCTTAAAAGCATCAACAGAATCAGCATCACAACATCACCCGGCAGTGCATTCCACAACCTCACTGTCCTCACTGTGAAGAACCACCTACGCTGCTTCAAATGAAAGTCCTTTTCTTCTAGTCTGAAGGGGTGGCCTCTAGTGATCCTCTTTATGGGTAAAAAGGTCCCCTGATATTTGTCTATAATGTCCTCTAATGTATTTGTAAAGTGTAATCATGTTCCCTCGCAAGCGCCTTTTTTCCAGAGAAAACAACCCCAACCTGGACAGTCTCCCAGTCTCATAATTTAAGTCTTCCATCCCTCTAACCAGTTTAGTTGCACTTAGTCTCTGCACTCTCTCCAGCTCATTTACATCCCTCCTAAGGACTGGAGTCCAAAACTGCACTGCATACTCCAGATGAGGCCTTACTAGGGATCTATAAAGAGGTATAATTATGTTTTCATCCCTTGAGTTTATGCCCTTTTTTATGCAAGATTGAACGTTATTTGCTGTGTCAGTGCCCTTTGCTTCACACTGTATAATGTATTTTGGATGTGGGAATATTGTTCTTGAGAAGTCTCTGTATCATTACTTACAATCTAAACTAGAGATCTTGAAGTTCAAGGCATATGGGGCAGTTTTATTGGCTTATTTTAGCTGGCAGAGAGAACCTAAAAAAATGCCTCCTCCTATTGACATAAATTAAACCTGCCTGACAATGCAGGTACTGAAAACACAGAGCATTTTAATAACCAACCTTGTGCTTATTGGAGCACAAGGTTAAGGAGATATGGAAAAGTAATAAAATAACTCAAATATCAAACTTATATATATATATATATAAAAAAGCTGCTCATCTGAAGCAGATAATGTCCCTTTAATAACAATTTTTTGGCAGTCATTTACATGCAAAATGTAATTAGGCAGAAAAGTCAAGTTCTGTGACACTAATATTTTACTTAGAGGTAAGTTATTACTAGAGCCCTGTGTGTAAAACTAATGGGTCTTTGGTCAGGTGGTGTCAGAGCATTTGGTTAAACAGTTCTGGGTCTCAGTACAACAAATCATTTGTTCTAATGTATATTTTAATAAGTGACTTATGAATAAACATTTCATTTACAGCTTTAATTCTGTCCCCCATGTTGTGCTGTCCTTTGTGCTTTATATTGTTCAAAGCAACGGGAGAAGAGGGTGATTGTGAATGGACTCCGGGTCGGACTGGGGTGCCGGGGGCCCACTGGGACTTCTGTCCAGGACCCCCTTCCATCCCCCTATTGCTGCGGGCATGAGCGATCAGTGCCACTCAGCACGCATTCACTGATGGAGCAGTGCCCGAAGAAAGTTTTTTTCGCAGAGAAGGACCTTCATGAGAGGGGGTTTGGCGGGGGGCCCATGAGGATCGGGGCCCACTAGGTTTTCTCCCTGTGTCCCGCTGGGCCAGTCCGACCCTGAACGGACTGTTAGTGTCGGACTGGCTCACCGGAATACAATGAAAACTCCCGGTGGGCCAAGGTGTTAGTGGGCCCTCATACTGCTAAACTTTTGGTTTAATTCATGGCCATTCCCTATTTGTATGAGAACAAAGAGGCTAAATAGATGGAATAATTGATTATAGTATGTAAAGAAAACAAACTTGGGAGAATAGATGTTGATTGAGGACATGAAGAATATTAGTACTGAGAGTGGCCCCCTGGTCTAAGGCTTTATGGTGGGCCCCTGATCTAAGGTTTTTGGGTGGGCCCCTGGTGTCTCAGTCCGACACTGACTGGTAACTTATATTAAGCAGATGAACAAACTTTCTGGCCACAGTTCTCGTATTCAACATAGTTTTCAGTTTTCCTTGAAATGAATGTGGTGGCCTGTATAGAAGTTTCCATGGATAAGTAATAACTGCACATATCATGTCATTTATTGATTGGTAGCAGCCAGCAAGTGTGGCCCAAAGGCCATGGCACATGGGGTAATGTGTCTCCCATGGTTAAAAGGGTGGTTCACTTTAAAGTTAACTTTTAGTATGTTATAGAATGACTCATTTTTAGAAACTTCATTTGGCCTTCCTTTTTTAATTTTTTAGTTTTTGAATTATTTGCCTTCTTCTGGTTCTTTTCGGCTTTCAAATGGGGGTCACTGAGCCCACTGGAAAAAAAAAACAAATGCTCTGTAAGGCTACAAATATATTGCTATTGCTCCTTTGTATTACTCCACTTTTTATTCCGGCCTCTCCTGTTCATATTCCAGTCTTTTATTCAAATCGAATGCATGGTTGCTAGGGGAATTTGCTGAACTGGAGAGCTTCTGAATAAAAAGTTGTATAATCATAAATAATACAAAATGAAAACCAAATTGCAAGTTGTCTCAGAATATCACTTTCTACAACATACTAAAAGTAAAATTAAAGGTGAAAGGCCCCCTTTTAGGGTAGACCTACACAATCGTTTTGGCTGAGATAATGCCAGATCCCACGTTCTGCGGGAAAACCCACGCGGATGCGACAGGAAACAAGGTAAGTAATAGTAATGTTGGATGGTGCCCCCACGTTTATCCGACACGTCAGATGCAAACACTACAAGCTGCGCCCACACCCAACAGTCGCATTGTGTCGGATGAATGCAGGGACACCATCCAACATTAAAATGCCGCAAGAAAAAATTGATTTATCTTGGGGAAATGCGGAGGGAAATTTCCTGAGATTAAGCCCTAGGACGTCTGTAGCAGAGAGCTGCTGAATAAACCACGAAAGAATTCCAAAACACATAAAACATGATAAAGATAAACGAGAAAGAAACGTAATTCTAAGCAACTTTACAGTTTATTAAAAATTGTCAGTGCTTTTGAAGTTATTTGTAAAGCCAGTTGCTACTGAAAGCAGCATTTGTCTTCTTTTGAATAAAATCAGTAAAGGGTGTAACAGCAGATGGCTGGAGTTGCATAAAAAAGCCCCAGTGGGCTGAATTCAAATAGAAAGAAAAATTTTGGGTAAGTAGGATATTTTTAAATGTTACAATGCTTAATCTTGTTCATCTTATCCCCTATTGAGGGTTTTGGCTTTTTAAAATGTTAGGCAAATTTCTCTGTAGAGGTTCAGTGGTATTGAGAGGGTCCCATCTCAAGTCTTTGTCCAGTGGATGCTCCTAACAGAATCCAAAAGCATAAAGTTCTCGAATCGCAGATAGAGGGAAAATGAGTCATATACTGATTATCGATTGTTATTATTGGCGCATGCTTACTACTAGAGTCCTGCGAGGTCCATTTTTTGGGACCCGTACCCACAACCCAGACCCGCATTCTTACCCCCGATCTGCAACCCGGACCCACAACCATAAAGAATCAGGAAGTGCTGTCATTGTAAACCGGAAGTGACATCATCAGTAGTAGACATGCTCAGAAAAAAAGAGTAAAAATCGCTATGGCGAAGATCCACGAGCCGACCCTCAACCCGCTTCAATACCCGCACCCGGAACTTCTACATGCAACCCGCAGGGTACCGCGGGATTTTGCGGGTAAAGGACTCTACTTACTACTGAGGATTATGTATTGTCACAAAGGGTTATAAATGAGAGCAATATATCTAGGATGTTACACTTTAGCTTAAGGTGGCCATACACGTAGATATCCACTCGCCGATATGCCCACCTTGAGGTGGGTGATATTGGGCTGATCTGATCGTGGGCCCTAGGGCCCAACGATTGGATCATAATGATCGGCAACGGGTCGTCGGATCAAAGGACCACATCAATGAACAGATGCGGCCACGATCCAACGGGATTTTTAGTCCCGTCCGATCGACATCTGGCCGACTTTCGGACAGATATCAATCGAGGAAGGCCGCCGGAGGGCTCTATACATGGGCCAATGAGCTGCCGACCTGTAGTCAAGTACCAAGGGACATTATTTATGAATAACTGATGTGATATGGGAGCTGGAGCCATTTATCTGATTAATTTTCTGAAGAAGCTCCCAAATCCATCTATACCCCCTGAAAGTAATAATGTAGACTACTAATTTGTACCCCTTTTGCTGACGGCACACAGGGGCATATTCTATACTGAATATGTTATATAAAGCCTGTAAGAAGCTGCAAGGGCAAATGTTGGCACCTTTACAGATACTCCATGTACCAGCCAAGATTAGAACAATGGTCTACATTGGCTTCTTGTGTATTTTGTACTGATACGTTTGTTTTGGTGCCGGTCCAGGTTTCTCCCATTCCTTTCCAATAATGAATTTGTTTCCATTTCAAGCATTCCTTTTATTTCTGTCCTAAACATGAATGTAGGGTTATGTCTTTCACATGTATTAATCTTATAAATTGTGTACAATACTATTTAAACAGCACATTTCACAAAATCCCAGGTGGATTAATATAAAATAAGATAATTCATATTTTTAGTGGAAAAGTACGATACAGAGAGGGATATTCCGAGGTAAATTGTAATGGGTTTTCATTTTTTATTATTTGTGGTTTTTGAGTTATTAAACAACTCTACAGTTCCAGCAGTCTTGTTGCTAATTACCCTAGCAACCATGAATTGATTTGAATAAGAGACTGTAATGTGAATATTAGAGGGTCTTAATAGCGAGGTGAGTAATAAAAAGTACCAATAACAATTAGGAAGTTCTTTATCAAAGGTCAAGTCATGTTTTCCACAAAAAAATTGACTTTTCGATATTTTTTGGTCAGAAAGTGTTTTTTCTGATAAATGTTTCAAAATGTATTAAACCCTGACCCTGGAAATAGATTGAATCTGAAAATACACCAACTAAAGTCTGTCAAGGTCATGTAGAAGTCAATGGCAGAGATTCCCTGAACCATTTGAAGATGTTAATAGCCCGCATGATGATCGAGTTTTTTATCGGTGGGTTTTGCTCAAAACTTTAAAAACAATAAACTTTAAAACAATAAAAATTGACTAAAGTAGTGCCATCCATTTTATTACATGTAGCGGGTCGATTATTTGTCATATAGAATATTCAAGGGCCAGATTAAATTAAAATGATGATGTCATATAGTGAAGTCTATAAAGCCTTTAAGCAGACTGGGGCCATAAAATTCTTTGGCGAGCCACGACCAGCCCACAGGCCTCCAGCTGGACAGCACTGGTCTATGGCATCTTACAGCAGCTCCTGTTGCATTTGTCAGAATATACCCCATGGTGTCATTTTTGTTTAACTAATGATAGTGGGGGTGCTGACAAAGACAGCCAGTGATGTAGGATGGTTTTGTTGGTTGCTGCCATTACTCTCTCTGCTAGAAGTTTTTCAGAGCAAGAAAGTTTTAGTTGTGGGGGAGGTGTGCCAAAAATGGCCCATGTTAGCGTGAATAAATGTGTTTGTTTTGTTAGCGATTTCCAGTTGTTGAATGCAAGAGCATAACCAAAGGCAGTGTACGAGGTCAGCTCTAGCCTGATGTCATTTGATTGATTTATTTTTTGGGGCGTATGCTTACATTTTAAAACATTATTATGATCTGGTTTGATATTCAGCTAAACCTTTTGTTGAGGCTTCAGTTTTATTTATTGTAAAAGTGTGGATTATTGCGTGTATATTAGATAATTAAAAAAAAATGCTTTGTGCAAAACTAGCATGAAGTGATAAAGTCTTTATCATTTCATGGATTAAGCTAATTGCTACAGCAGTGCCATCCAATATTTTCCAGGTAATGGGCCAGTTATACAGTGTACAAGATGTTTGCAGTTATTGTTATGTATGGGGCCCCCTGGGCATTGTGTGATCTATAACTGTACCATGGAAGTAAAACACACATGTTGGTTACTGTTTCTGACACTTTCATTTGAACACACCTGTATGTTTTAGTGAGAGCACTAATATGTATAAATTAAGGCTTGAATGAACAATAGACGCTAATGCAACATCGTTTATTAACGTCTTTTCTAGACTGGAAGCATATGCTTCAATGCAGCAGGAAGTATCCTGTCCAAAGCACCAGTGGTGTATGATGGGCACCTGGGCCCCCCTGTGGGGCCCTTACCTCTATAAATCGCATGCTGGAGTGTTGATGACATGTGTGATGTATAATTTTCCCTCTAGATAACTGGCCGCCATAACCATTTTCGTGGCTCCAATGGGCCCCAAGGGGATGGGGGGCCCTGGTGCAATTGCACCCCCTGCACCCCTGGTAGTTACGCCACTGCAAAGCACTTAACTAGTGAGACCCTATATTGCCTTGATGTGTTTAAATTTACATACAGTATCAGACCCTAAAATGCATCTAATCTTTTTTTTCTCTTAGGGTTTGATATTGAGATCAGAATGGTTTGCACTACATATGAAAGCAGTGGCTGCAGCTTGTCTGGTAATACTTTATACTCATGGTAGGATCTGCTTGTTTGTGTGACAAGGATGCCAAACAAGTGAAACTTTACCCTGTTTGGCCACAAATACGATCAGACAAATTGGAATGATCAGATTGTTTAGCCAATGATCAGATCAGCAGCTAGACTGCAGCAGCTTATCACACAGATAATCCTGCAGCATTGCCTCATTCTTGTGAACTTTACATTTTTGGATACTACTACTGCATCCACGGCAGAGGTGCAAAACAAGAACACTGGCAAAAAACTTTTCTCGCTACTGGTTTGAAGGTAACAGTCCGACACATAATTATTCTGCAGCAGCTTATGTTGTGTCTTTGGAATCTAGGAATTTGAAAATAAGCACCTGATCTAAATCCATTAGTAACAACATCAGTATGCTGCTGTCACTGGTTGGGCATTATTGGTTGAAACTATGAGATGAGCTGTTGTAGGCAAAGTCAGTTCTGTTGCCCTAGTGATGATTCCTTTTTATCATCTGAAGCCTCGTTACTAAGGGTCATGGCACACCTATCGCCAGTTGCCAATCACATCCACACGAATCGAACGTCAGGAATGCTATTAACATCTCCAAATGCCTCAATGGACCTCTGCCATTGAATTGTACATGAACTCAGCAGGTTTTTAGGTGGCGAATATGCAAAACAAGGACTGTTTCCACTGTGAAGATGTGATAAATCTCACGTGTGAATTTTTAAACTCAAAATTCGAAATGACTATTCGACCCTTGATAAATATTCATCAATGAATTTATTCTTTGAAAGACTCTGCCCCAAGCCTTCAGCATAAGGGAGCGGACATCACCGTATTGTTTGTGGTGTAGGCACTTAAAGAGCAATCCTCCAGGCAGTTGTAGTAAAAACTGGTCTTTATTGAAGTACAAGTGTGGATAACAGCCTTACGCGTTTCATGTTCTCACAACAATTAATCATAGGCCTTGATAAATCAGTTACATTAGCCAAAAGATGAACTGAATTGCAGAATAGCTTGTAAAGGGATGCCTTTATTTCTACTTATTTTATAGATGTACAGTAATCCAACATCATGCCAAGCTTTGGGGAACAAGTCATGAATATGCATTCAACAAGTACTTCAAGTGCTGACCCTTGCGGTCTGTTCCAGTACATATTTACAAGCACAGCAGGTCTAGGGGTCATCCATTCCCTTCATACTGGCAAGTATCATCTCTTTTTGTTGGTTTATAAAAAGAGCACTGGCCTCTGTAATAACTTACAATAGCAAATACCATGTCTTCTACAGAACAAATCTGCCATGGCTCTTCTATGGTGACCAGCTTGGGTTGGCTTCCAGGACTTTGGTGCTCTCTCCAGTTCCCACAAACTATACGTTTAAAGAAAGTGAAGAGGTATGAAAGGGTCACCTAGGATGAGCTGGAGTAAGACAGTGTTTAAACTTTATCTCTTTGGGGCCTCTCTTAATTTTATGGTTCATTTGCAAACTTGATGAGGCTTGAGTGGACTCCAACAAGTCACTGCTGCTAGTGTTTAACAAGACTGAAATGTAAATGGTTATTCTATGGTATTTTATTTTCCTTTTCAAAAGGGTATGCAATTACAAAGCATTCAAAATCTTTAGCATATTAACCAATAAGGGGAGGGGGATGTTAGTATGGGGGAACAACAAATTGCAATATTGTATATTTCTTGCCAGTACTGTCTAGTACATCTGATGTTGTAATTATCTCTCCTGCCGGTCTCTCATGATTTTTTTGTATTTACTTCAAGGAGTCCAGATTTAAAGATGTTGGTCTACTTTCCTGTCAATAAAGCTGATAGATAAAACAAATTCGGCGTCAGATTGATTTTCCATTATATCATTGGTGTCTATAGTCATTTGTAACCAATGTTTTGCTAAATTAATTCTTGCCATAGCTAGGACCCATTAATGCATTCTGCGTTTTTGTAAGTTCTTTGGATGGAAGGGCCAATAGCACTATCTGAGCTTCAGGGGAAATAGATTTATACTTTCCCTATTATTTGAAAGATCTCTTTCCAATATATTACTGCTACCGGACATGTCCACCAAATACGTTTATAGTCCCCTTCTCTGTGCACTCTCGAAAGCAGGAACCAGAGGCGGAGGGGTCAAATCTATTTTTTCTAGCTGGGGTAATATACCAACTCTTCATGACCTTATATGCTGACTCTTTAATATAGTATTTGGAGACATTTTTGAAAGAGTGTCCCAAATTAGATTCCACTCTTGTTGAGATATTGAGTGTCCTAAAACTGTTTCCCAGTCCTTCACATATTTCAGCGAGTGACCGTTGCCCAATGATACGGAGTATCTATTTAAGGGAACACTTTCCCTATTGTATTCTCCTGCTTGCAGAGAGCATGTTTCTAGTAGTGTAGGTGGTCTGTTTTTGAAGAAGGCATCTATTGAAGTGACTAAGTTGGGAGATTCTATGGTACTTTTAATGTGGAACATATATATTCAGTATTAAATATAACAGATCCCTGTGATCAGATTATCAGAGTTTCCTTTCAATCTGTGGAATCAAGTATCTCTGTATAAAAAAAAAATAATACATTATATTATTTATTATGTTATATTTCTAAGTTCACAGTGTTTATGCACCTTTTCTACATAAGCCTAAATTAGGGTTGCCACCTGCCCAGGCCGGGGCCAGTATTACAAATTTACCAGCAATGTAGCTGCTGGTAAATCTGTAAAACCCCTATCAAAAGCCCTTGGCCCGCTCCAAATCTGCTCAAAACTTACCCTTTTTTTGCTGTGTCTGGTCAATGCACATCGTGGCTCCACCCCTTTGATGTCACAGCATGCCCCCTTTCTTCCCGCCCCCACCAAGGCAGGTAGAATTTTTTTTGAAAGGTGGGAACCCTAGCCTACATGAATGAGGTTTAGAAGGTATATTTTCCATTTAAGTATACTTACTATACACAAGTAGCAAAGTTACCGAGTGATCCAGCCATGAACACAGAGCTTGCTGCTAAATAGTGCTTTTATTGCCACAACATGTTTCGGGCTCAAGGCCCTT
>CM044441.1:131823211-131859484 GCA_024363595.1 Xenopus borealis
AAAAAAAAAAAAAAAAAAAAAAAAGAAACTAGAAGATAGGCTACTTACCTGCATGATTTTTATGAAGAAAAGTTTCAATTACCTATGAATTTTGAGTCTTCATTGCATTTTTTAATTATATAAATGTCCGCACAAAATTGAGCAGTGACAAAACTGTACACCTAGTGGTTACAATGCTGTATGGGGCCTGGAGTACTATAGCTATCTATAGAAACTACTTTTCACTAAAACTGAGTTTTCACTAAACTCTGACTTTGGACTATAGAAGATTAGAAATAGATACCAAATGTTAGACTACTGGGCTTAACTGGAAAAAGGGTTTCTGATAAGAGGCCAGTTTCTTTATAACATTTTTATAAATAAAAAAGTAGCACTTTTCCTCCAAAAGAAGCTTTATTATACAGTATTATATACAGCTATCAGCAGACACAACTGTGTCTCCTAAAATGCAATGTGTGGATTAGTGTGTTACACCTGCAATACAGAAATTCACGTTAGCCAAGGAACTACCTATTGAAGAAAATCCAAACCTTATGGTTGTCCATCTCTGTAAAGCTGCCTGACATTAACATTTCTGAATTTGGTGGGTATCTACTCAATCTCCAGTTTTAAACTGTGCATGAACACCACATTGGTCAATTCAGATTCTTGAATGACTGGCCAACTTCTGATCCTAATGGTAGGTGTGAACAGTTAAACAAATCCAATGTGACTGCAAGTCAATAAGGTCAATTCAACGACAACAAGCTTTAGAGTTCTTCCTCAAGATAGCAAATGTTGCTTGGAAGTGCAACAAAGTCCCTGCTTTATGGTTCTAAGATGGTTGGGTTACATCTGTAGAAAATGTTAGGGCAGTTTACAATAGGTGACCATTCTCTGTTCTTCTTCATAAGAACTTGCCTGGCTTTGGCCTCTTAGACCATAAAGAATATACAATCATCAGGAAGGAATCTGGAGTATGGAGTGGTCCAAAATATGTACCCTTGCGGAGAGCTTCAGTTTTTCTTTAATTTTTCAGAGGTGTCCAGAAGCCAAGCTGTATGCTCTTTATTCCATGTACCAATAATTTTGTCCACGTATGACCACAGTAAGCAGCAATGCCTATTTTGACATGCTGCACTGTCCATTTTAACTTCATATTAAGCATGTCTTGCAAAATTTCTCTATAAGAAAGCAACTTTTTATTCCATGCATTTACAAATAAAGTTACCATATTTAAGCCAATTTACTGTGCTGCAATAAAAAGGACAGTTATATAGATAGCGGATTATTCTTAAATGTTAACTTCAGAACTCTTGCTGTAAAATAGTGCTCCTAAATGCTCTGCTCGTATTGGGCCTATTTTTTCCTCATACCACATAAGCACACTGGCGGGGCATAAAATCCACTGGATGGGCCACATCTAGCCCACGAGCCTGTCATTACACATTCCTGCTGTAAAGAAACATGTTCTCTATGAGATCTGCAATAAGGCACTCCTTTCTAATTGTCATTCTTGGTCATGGATGCCACAGCAATTCCTATTCATTAATATAGATTAGGATTTTTTTTTTTTTTTTTTTTAAGGGGAAAAACTGATCAAGTTTTAAAATCAGCTTAGTGATCCAAGAAAGTTGATCAGCCGTGATCCTTAGTTTATTACCAACTGTCTTACAGAGCCACACATAACATAGGGTTCCATTTTAGGTCCCAAACCAGAGGTTAAAGAAGCAACTGCTATGGAATTAGAGCTTCCAGCAGTAACTGCCTATCCTTCCGCTGTAGACGTAGCGCCAAAGTTCAGATCACTGACAGTTTGAGAAGCAAAGTAACAAGCCCAATCAAAATGGGAGTTTGAAGCGTTAAAACAATTGTGTCCGTATCACAAGAATCCATTGGATAGTTAACTTCTTTGCCAGGTTCTTTATTTACGGGTGGTCATTCTGGAGCAGACCAAGTTCACAGTGAATTTGCAAAAAGCACACATATCTGCTATATTTTATAAAAAATGCAGCTGCTCCTTAATAAAAATTTATGACAAAGCTAAAGTAATGGCAGCTGCAACTAATGGTTTCTTAAAACAGGAAAGCTAGTTTAGGGCACCATGTGCCGAATTAGGTCCAGTCAAGAATATTTTTCTTTTATACTGAAGAAGCAGTTTCATACAAAACACAGAGCATTCCCGGAAGACGACCGATTCAAACATCTATTTTTAGTCAGAGAACACTTCCGAATTGCACCAGACAACTGTACTATATACTGGTGGGTCTGAACTGAACAATGAATCTGATCAAAATCCTGAAGGTCTGAAGGACAGAAGGACAGACATTTCAGAATCAAATCTACTCATCAACTCTGAAGTGATGTAAGAGTGAACTCTGGTAACAAACACCTGGAATTATCAAGCATACCACATAGCTCGGAGAACAACTTTCTGTTATCATTAGTTACTAGTGAGGAACTAAACTTCTAATTAAAAACTGTGAGCTCAAATGAACTTCAAGTATAGTAGATACTAATATCCAGTGAAGACTTTTCAATTGGCATAATGGGTATCCCAATCTTAGAAAGTAATAACATTGTAGTATAAACCATGTTCCTACATTGGGATTTGTTGCTGCAGGCTTTTCTTCTATTGTATCTTTTTTTTTTTTCTTTCTTCTGGATGCCTCTCAAACTAGGAATATTCATCATTCATGAAAGCCATCATAAATAAACCATAAGCCCCCACCAGGAAAGAAAGGCAAAAGCCTTTTGGCTGGGAAGGACCAACTTGCCTCTCACCACACAAGGTCAAATAAGGATACTCCAGTGTCACAGTTCATCAGCATTTGCACTGTAACATGGACCCCCAATCTCCTTAACGCTGAAATAAAGGGGAAAAAAAACCTTTCCCTAAAAATGTAAACTTTAATTAATGAATAGGGAAGAGATTCCTGCGAGGAAAACAAAGACTGGCTGTGTAAATCAAATGTTTTAATACCCAAATTGTATCAGTACACAATGAAAAGTCAAGAAAGTCACATAATGACTCTACAGTCATTAATCCAAATATTATACCAAAACACAATATTATTATTTACAACTAGTCACAAAATGAATCAGATAACCGAGGTCACTAAAAATTGAGACAAACTAAGGAATAAAACAAAAAAGTTGCTTTTAACGGGCCTTGTGAATATTCATGCAAGGTACGAAACTACACTAGCTATAAACAATACAAAAATGCATGACCTTTTATGAATTGGGACAATATTGTGTTTAATTTTACAGTTTTTGAATAACCAATAGTATTTACCACTGAAGGTTTGTCTTAGCTCCTTATTAGGCTCATATGAACTTTACGTGGTCCAATAGGCCTTTCATTTAGTTCATTAACAGCAGCTACAGCAGCATCATAGTTTTCCATATGTACTATAGCTGTTCCTTTGGCGTTGTAATCCATTTCTACAGAATCAGGAACCACATTATAACCATAAAAGAAATCTAAAATTTCTGCAATAGTAGCAGTATATGGAACATTTTTCAAATGTATGGATGCTCCACCTGATCTTGGCTGATTTACTGGCCCAGATTCATAGCCTGTAGAATTTTGGTTTCCCATATGAAACCTTCCATAATGCGCATCTTGATTCGTATCATATGGACTTCTTAACCTTTCTGTAGAACGCCTTATGCTCCCAGAACTATGTTCAAAGTCATTGGCCCTATAAGGTCGGGGCTGGTCATATGAGCCGTGTGCATAATCAGAATCCCCAAAACTCTGTTCAGCCATTTCTGGATATTCATCTCTATAACTAGTGGTTTGTTTGGGTTCTCTCTCCTTTTCATTCTCAGGGAAGGCTCCAAGTTCTTTCATTTGTTCTTCTGAGATACGTCTCAGTAACACTTCTGTTCCCAAGAATGTCTGCTGATTCAAGCCCTCGGCAAGGATAGCCTGGTGCTCTGAAGGAAAGCTAACAAGAGCTTCACCAAGACCAACACCTCTACTATCATACAGCAAATAAATATCATGTTCATCCAATGGAAATCCAGCAAAGAATTTTTGAACCTCACTTTTACTAACATTAAAAGGAAAGTTTCTCAAGTACATACATCTTTTTAGGTTTGAACGGCCTCTCGGTTTCCTCTTTGGAGAAAGGTCTTCTGAGGTGTTTCTTTCTAGCTGTGGTCTCTCTGAGGATTCAATTAACTCCAACATATCCTTTCGGGCAATGGGTTTTACCCAAACTTCACGGCCATTTAAAAGGCCTTTGTCGAAGCTAAGGCATTTCTGATAAAACTTTTCATTTTTGACCAAAACAAAGCCTTCTCTTGTCCGGTCACCATTTCTATCAAGTAAGAATTTAATCTGTGAATCTGGAATATCTGGATCACCAAAAAACAATTTAATATCTCTTATATCCACAGAATATGACATGTTCAATAGGTGTAAGTAGAACTGCTGATTATGAGGTGAGCGTGACCTTGTTCTGGGCATCTTTGGAGATCTGGACCTTGAATGATTTTTTGAAGAAAATCTGGGTGACCATTCCCTATTATTATGAACAGACTCCTGCCTCCCATCAGCTGGGCCACCAGCTTCAATCCACTTCTGTTCATTGCTCAATTTTACAGATATGTATCTATGACCAATATATTTATTATCACATGAAAGTGCTGCCTTTGCATCCTGAAAACTGGCAAATTTAACATATGCATTTCCATCTCTAGTCCCATTTTGGTTAACAGAAAAATGTATATCTTCCACATGGTAACCATGAAAAAATTCTTCAACATCAAATTTACTTGCTGTATAGGGAAGCCCATACAAAAATACATATCCATAACGATTATCTTTTAATGCCCTTGTGCCTTCCTTCCATTGATATTTTGACCTTGGAACATTTTCTTCCTTGTGCTTTGCTCTGCTACCATCAAAGCCAGCTTCTGCATTATTTTTATTGCCCATGTTTTTCTGATAAATGCCTTTCTTCATGACATTCAACAGTTTTGAAATATCTGGTGTTGGCCCCAAATCTTTGTTTCCTTTTCTATTTATCTCAAGGGTATGTTGCATTTCTGCCTTACTACTGAGGAAAAGCTCAATGCGTGATTTCTTTATGAAGCCTCCTGAGCGGCTCATTGCCCGTCGAGCATCTTCATCGGTTGCAAATATAATAAAGGCCTCCTCAAGCTTTCCACCAGTAATATGAACTCCTCCATCAGGAATATGTAATCCAGAAAAGAAATGACGGATATCAGATGAGCCAGCAACAACAGGAAGCCCCTGTAAGCGGATGACTACTGCCATTCTTAGGTTGTGGCAGGATTTGTCACCTAAAAATAAAGTACACAATAGGAATTTTTGATTATAATACCTTAACATAGCTATCATTTAAAATTATTTCTTTTAATGTTCCATTTGTGTTAAAGAAATAAATTATAAACATATTTAACCCACAATCTTGCTAAAAACCATAGAATTAAGCAAACTTAATTAAGCATTTGAGCATGTGTCTAGTTGTTTGTCTAGCCTATGATTAAGTGCCCAAAGGCCACGAAACGCGTAAGGCATTTGGGATGTTGCTGTTCTAAATAAATACATTTTTTAACTACATCGTGGAGAGTGATCCAGTTTGTGCCAACCTTTTTCAATCGAAGACTGATTAATAATCAAAATATACTGCACTGGGTCAGTGGATACAAATATAAATAGTTGAACAGGGAATAAAATAAAGCCTGCTGTTTGAAAGTATGATAGTTTCCCTGTAGAGACGGTCTGAAGTTTCCTATCCGCAGCTATCAGAGCAAGTAAAATGAAAGGGGAATTTCACTGCATATTCAGGTTTATTATAAAAATGGTATCAAAGTAGATATCAGCAGCACACTGTGGTTTCGCAAAAGTGAGAAATTTATTGTATCACAACATTTAAAACATGGCAACGTTTCGGGCCTCCCGGGCCCTTTCTCAAGCCTGTGGGAGGCCCAAAACGTTGCCCTGTTTTAAATGTTGTGATACAATAAATTTCTCACTTTTGCGAAACCACAGTCTGCTGCTGATATCTACTTTGATTGGATTATTTGACCCTCAAACAGGAGTGGGCCCTTCAGTACAGCACCTAGTACTGAAAGGTAATTATACAGAGAATTAAGCTCTCCTTTCTTGATTCTGCATATTATAAAAATGGTAGACATTCTTTTAATCAAAGTATATTGGAGATGGATTTTTTTTTCATTAAAGAAAGTATTTTTTTGCCTTTACATCCCTTTTAAAGAGAATATTTTGGTGGGGTTTTTTTTAAAAGTGAGCTTTTAATATATCTTCTTGGCAAAAGAATCACCCCAAAGGCTGCATTATATCGGTCAAAATCTGACCCCTGTATGAAGAGAAACAGATGCTGAGAGGAACTAATTGATTTCAAATTATGGGTCAGAAATTTTAACTGATAGATTTAGGATCTTTTTATTTCATTATTAAATAGCTGGCACTACCATGAGGTGGCAAACCTGCTGAAAATGCAACAGAATATTTTGGCACTTTATATAAACATGCGAATAATAATGTTATAAATTACTGGTATAAAAACCCTTTAAAGGAACAATAACACCAACAAATGTAATTGATTCAAAGGAATGACACTATAATGTACAGTTGCCCTGCACTGGTACAACTAGTGTATTTTGCGTCAAAAATACTACTACAGTGAAAGGGATAGAAACATTGCCGCCACAAACTACTCACAACACGACGATGAAGAAGAGAGTGCAACGTTCACATTCGAGAGTCATGTCAGATGCATGTAGTTTATAGGCGCAATGTTTAGATCACTCCCATTATATTCGGCATCTCCGACTGGTCACCTGTGTTTCCTCTCAGCACGACAGATCAGATAATATCACCCCGTGGAGTTCTGCCATTTCTTATAAGAGATTTTAAAAAGGTGAATAAACCCTGGTTTACCTCCCATGGCAACAGATACATATATGGAACACCAGTCATTTTTTCCACTGCTGCCCTCAAGTGGAGAACAGTGGCCAAAAAATCCATCCACAGACCAAAGTGCACTTTATTATATTGCCAGTCTGTTTCACTATGCCCCTTTCCAAACATGTGGCCAAGCAAATAGACTTAAAGGGCAAGGAAAGGCAAAGAAATAAAATCCCATTTTTTCTTCAATTAAAAAAATGTGTACCGTTTTTATAAGAAACCTGACTGTATGCAGTGAAATTCTCCCTTCATTCAGTGCTGTGGATAGGAATTGTCCGACGGTCCCTAACTTCTGGCAGGGAAACAATCATACTTATGAACAGCAGGGGGAGCCCCTGTCTTACTTATCAGCCATGCAGAACTCAAGCAGCTTTGTTTTTTGATCATTTATGATGATCCCCAAGAAGCCCAGACCACACTGAGCATGTGTATGCAGTCTAGTCTTGCAAAGATGTATAACAAAGTTACAAGATGACAGCCCCCTGTGGCCAACTTTGAAAGCATAAATCATTTGTTTGATTTGAGGCTTGTGGTGCAGTAAGTTTATGCTTAGTATACAAAATACAGGCATGTTTTTTGTTTCCAGTGTGAATGAGCTCAAATTCAACCATGTCCACTTAAGAGTCTTTCAATTGAATTACTCGAACCCAAGCCTTTTCAGATGTCAGATTGTTTTCAATGCCTAAGAGCCATCTTGCCCACTTCTAATTTCCTGGGGGTAACAGCTGGGGGTCCTAGTTCTGCACCATAGTTAAACCACTACCAGTACAATAAGGTCTTGCACCTTTTTGCAATAAATATATTAAAAATCCAAGCATTCAGTAAGTGTCTCATTTCACAATCACAAAGTTCTTTTGTCAGATTTTCAAATACAAAACTATGAATTCATTAACGACCAGCCACAGGACAATGCAATATTATAAATGCATGGTTAAACATGTTTATCCTCTTTGAAATATAGGGAAGGGAGACTAGGTGAAGTATGGTCAAACTTCCAGTGGTCTTTTATTTGGTGCCGGGTAAGTTCTAATACAATAACCAACACATAAAGAAAAACAAAATAAACGGTGTACAGAACTAAAGTTGTAAGTGACATTACATTGATCAGTTGTGAATTCTGAAAAAAAACCAAAAGATTAGATTATTTATAAACCTCAGTACCCCGGGATAAAAGCTATGAGCGAACTTAGAAGAGACGAGTTTGTCGCTTTATTGGACCTGTGTATGGTCAGCTTAAATCAAGCGTTTTTCCAATATGACTATGAAGATTTTCATTCATCCAGGTCATGGTATATCTAATACAACTGGACTTGCTGAGTAATCATTGAAGACGTTTCCAATGTAGCTTTTATTTCAGAGAAATACAATGGTTCTCCCAAATGACGCAAGTTCGTTTGTGTAATTGCTCAGCAAAGGCATGCAAGCAATCTGCAATTCTCAATAAGTTTTTTACGCTTAGAGCATGGTTTCACTGGAGTCCATAGATGATATTTTAATTCTGTTTGGAAGACAAGTAGACTCTGCTCATCTCAGTATATTTAAATATAATATGCAAGTAGGGTTGCCACCTTTTTTTAAAAAAAATTTATTGGCCGGTGGGGGGCGGTTTGTGATGCAAAAGGGGCGGAACCATGCATTGTGCTGTAAAAGGGGGCAGAGCAACATTGCACAATGTCCAGAACACTGGAAAAAAGGTAAGTTCTGTGGGAATTGGGGGCAGGCCAAGGGCTTTTTTTTTTAAAGGGTATCACAAATTACAGGAAACTGCATTGCCAGTAAATTTTAATACCGGCCCGGCCTTGGCAGGTGTTTTACTGGCCAGTCGGGTGGCAACCCTATATGTAAGAGGCCAAAGACGTGATAAACAAAAAAAATCTGGTAGAGCATATAGTGAAGGATAGCTAAAAGCAACTATACATAGCCTGCATGTACATAAACACAAAAGGCAGCTACAAAGAAGAACATTAAATTAAAACACACATTACTACTATTATTAATAATAAATTATACTTAAATACATTTGTCATTTTACAGACCCTTTATAAACCAATACAACTGCAATCAACTACATTAAAAAAAAAAAGAGCATGGGGTAATCAAATTTGCTACTTTTACAGACAAATATAAATTTTACATTTTCTAAGAAGTGAATGTGCTCCCCTCTTTACTAGACAACAGGTTCACTTATACTCTCAGACTATATATCGCACTAATATACATCAGTATTTAAATGCAGGTAGCAAACACATAGCAGGGGACCTTTTTACCCAAAAGAGCATCACCGCACCAGAGGCCACCCCTTCAGACTAGAAGAAAAGGACTTTCATTTGAAGCAGTGTAGGTGGTTCTTCACAGTGAGGACAGTAAGGTTGTGGATGCCGGGTGATGTTGATTCTTTTAATGCCTTTAGGGGTTGGGACAGACGGGCAGATTCAGGTTGTCCCCTCTTCTGCGGGGCAGCAATCCCGGAGCTGCCTTCTGTCTGCTTGAATGAAGAATCACCTGCGCTAATGCACTAGCAGCGCTTTGATTTCCAAAGTTGCCTCACAAGGAAACTTCGGGCGACTTCGGAAATTGAAGCGCCATGAGTGCATTAGCGCATGCGATTCTTTATTCAAGCAGATGGAAGGCAATTCTCCCGAATCTACAAAACACTTCCTCCTTTAGCACGCCCTCTCAAAGATCCTCCGGACTCGGGTGTAGTCAAACATAAAAACCTTTATTTCCACATGAAAAGACCTAACGCGATTCTCCCAAATCTGCCCCAACCCTAAGAGGGGCTTGGATGATTTCTTGGACAGACAATATAAAAGACTATTGTGATACTAAACTCTATAGTTAGTATAGATATGGGCATATATAATTTATGTGAGGTATGGAGGGGTTTGTGCATGGATGCTGGGTTCTTATTTGAAGTGGTTGAACTTGATGGACTGTCTTTTTTTTAACCTGATTTAAGTATGTAATGATTTAAACGGACAGCAAAATAAAAAAAAATGTAAAAAAAAAATTTGTTAGTATACATCAAAAAAAATAAACACCAAGACAAATTAAACTTTATAATTACAAAGCCTTTATTAAGAAATAACTTACTGAAACTCCACTTCCGCTCCTCTTCAAGATGGATGGTCGTGACAGGGCGACCATCCATCCTGCAGCGCTCAATTTCTCCTCCCTGGCTAGCTCCGCTGTTCGACTGACAGTGTGTGAATCTGCGGATCAAGACCCTGCAGGACAGACACATGATAACCTTGCTGCTGTACAAGTGCAAGAAGCACCCACGAGAGACTGACTGGTGCGCAGGCACCTGCAACACTGTAGGTAGATCGTAGGCAGCCAAGGTCAGACACACAGGACAGGGAGCAGTACTAGTGGCCCCGCTGGCCGTATCCCTCCCTGTGGAACCAAACAGTAGGCGGAGTAAAGTCACCCATACATTCAACCCTACTGAGGATCCTGTGATCAGACTGGCATTGGCTGAAGGTGCAGGCAGTTTCTGTTTACCCTGCCAAGTAAACCAACGCACTGACCTGGGAGCAAGCAGTTAGCAAGTGGTTCTCCCTCCAGTGGCAGCTGAGAGCCGGGGTGTCACCTGGCTGACTGATAAAAGCAGTGGTAAAGCCGCGTCCGCTTCAAAAGCAGCACCTGCAAGGGTACAACCCTGTCCACAGGATCCCCCATTTGTGAAAGGGAAGCTGAGCCCTCTCCCGCATGCGCCCTGCACAAGTGTTGAGATTACCTTGGATGGGCTAAGAGCACAGCCGGTGGACGTTTTTCGTGCCTACAAGGGGAGCAGGTAACCTGGGGCCTACTGTTTGGTTCCACAGGGAGGGATAAGGCCAGCGGGGCCATTAGTACTGCTACCTGTCCCTAGGGTTGCCACCTTTTACAAATTTCTGTACCAGCCGGCGGGGGGCGGGGCGTGACGGGACGTCAAAGGGGTCGTGACGTGTCGTCAAAGGGGGCGGAGCCACGCGAGCGATCGGCTGAAGACACGAGAAAGGTAAGTTTCTTATTGGATTTAGGCAAGGCAAGGGCCATTTTTAAGGGGTATTACAAATTTACCAGCAGCTACATTGCCGGTAAATTTGTAATACCGGCCCCGGCCTTGGCTGGTGTTTTACCGGCTAGGCCGGTAAAATACCGGCCGGGTGGCAACCCTACCTGTCCCGCGTGTCTGACCTTGGCTGTCTGTGATCTACCTACGTTGTTGCAGGTGCCCGCGCACAAGTCGTTCTCTCGTAGGTGCTTCTCGCACTCGTACAGCAGCAAGGTCTTCAGCTGTCTGTCCTTCAGGGTCTTGATCTGCAGCTTCACATGCGGTCAGTCGAATATTGGAGCTAGCCAGGGAGGAGAGAGTGCCTCAGGATGGCTGGTCGGCCTGTGGAGTTTCAGCAAGTTATTTATTAATAAAGGCTTTGTAATTTTAAAGTTTAATTTGTCTTGGTGTTTATTTTTTGATGTATACTAACAAATTATTTTTAAAAATTCTTTTTAGGTTGCTGGTCCTTTAAAGTATGGGATCCGTTACCTGGAAACCCGTTATCCTAAAAGCTCTGAATTACGGAAAGGCTGTCTCCCATAGACCCCATTAGAATAAAATAATCCAAATATTTAAAAATGATTTCCTTTTTCTCTGTAATAATAAACACCTTGTACTTGATTCAAGCCAAGATAGAATGAATCCTTACTGGAAGCAATACCAGCTTATTGGGTTTATTTAATGTTTACATGATTTTCTAATAGACGTAAGGTATGAAGATCCAAATTACAGAAAGATCCCTAATCCAGAAAACCCATGTGCCAAACATTCTGGATAACAGGTCCCATACCTGTATAACTAAAAGAGAAAGTTCTTCCAAGGCCTTTCAATGTTTCATACAGATATAAAGGTTACTTGCTGGTAGGGTTGTCACATTTTCTTGAAAAAAAAAAAAAAAATACCGGCCTTCCTATATATTTACCTTTTTTTCCTATTAATAACATTGGGATCAACCATCAAAATTACAGGCCAGGTGGCAACCCTACTTGCTGGTTGTTAAAGGGCAACTATGGCCCCAAAAATTTTCCCCAAACCGAAGGTGCGGGCTGATAGAGCCCACATTCCGGTTTGTGGTTCTAGTACTTAAAAAAAAAAAAAAAACGTCCCCAGCAGGCGCTGGCTTACTAGCACCCAGAGGGAGCTCCTGATGCGGGCCGCCGTCTCTTAGGAAGCGCATGCGCAGTATGAAAAGCAGTCTCGGAAATGTGACCGCTTTTCAGTATGCCCGCATACTGCGCATACACTTCCTAAGAGATGGCGGCTCGCATCGGGAACTCCCTCTCCGGTGTGAGTAAGCCAGCGCCTGCTTGGGACATTTTTTTTTTTTAAAGTACTAGAACCCCAAACCAGAATGCGGGCTCTATCAGCCCACACCTTCGGTTTGGGGAACATTTTTGGGGCCATAGGTGCCCTTTAAGAGTTCCCACAGTGCTATTATCATTCAGGTGTGAGTGGAGTCTGTTGGAGTCTCTTCCAGATAAACACAAAGTATAATGTCTGAGACAACTTGCTGCTGCTGCTGCTGTCGCCCCCTCCCCCATGCATTCACTATTAAGGTTGGAGGGGGGGGGTCCACAACATCGGTGGAGGGGGGGGGTCCACAACATCGGTGGAGGGGTTCAGGAGGCTAGTAATTATGCTCTCTGTGCCAGAAGAGCCAAATTTCCAGTTTGAAAACTGGAAATTCAGCTCTTAAAGTTACAGGTGCAGCATTTTGCCTCCCCCGTAATTAATAGGGAGCTGCAACCTGAGACGAGTTTCTCCACTCATTCGTACAATGCCCATGTGTACGGAAACCATTTTAGGACATCCTCAGCCAAAGTCACAGTGAGGCCATCTCCTAAGCACATGTAATGCAGCTTCACTTGGTTGAGTAACGTGACAGGAGGGGGGAGATCTGAGAGAGATATACTGCCAGGACAGAGGAGTAAATAGAGCCTTGTTGGAAGGGTGAGGAACATACCAGAAGCCCCACGCATAACACAGGCAGACTTTGTCTGAGGATGTCCTAAAATGGCTTCCGTAGTGGTGGGTGAGTAAGTCCTGCTCCTCCGCTTGTAATCCCGCCAAAACAAAATCAGACAGAGCTCATAGCACAGCAGACTTAATCACCCCTATAATCACCCCTGCATGCTATTAAGCAACTTACTTTGAGTATGGAGAAGTCCCACGTTGTATAAATTACCAGCAGTATCAGTCTCCTTCATACACAGATCTGCAGCTTGCTGCCCTTCCTCCCATGTGACTTTCCTCCCAGTGTCTGCCGGGTCCTAGTGCTCGCCTCCAAATAAAAAGTAACTGTATAGAAAAGGGAGATTTTTTTGGAGGTTTGTAAAGGGACTGCATACCAAATTGGTAGGGAAAGGTTACAGGTAGGAAATGATGGATTGGGCAAAAAAGTAAAGTGGATACATTCACTAGTAGGTTGCCACCTCACCCTCAACCGAACACATATGGAATCCACAATTTCCATTGCTAATTAGCAATTCATTTAGATTAGGCTTGCCTCCTGTCCAGTTTTGACCCGGACAGCCCGGTAATTAGAAGAGCTGCCCAGGTCAAAAATTCAGGATTCCCCATGATTGACACAGCGATCAGCCAATACCCCTGATATGCCACAACTCCACCCCCTTTGCATCATACCTCCCAACTAGGTGAAAAATTTGAGAAACGAGTTGCGTCACGTCTTCAACACAATCACGTCATTCAACACAATCACGTCATTTTCAGCACATTGCGTAATTTTTGCCGCACGTCTAATTTTTTTTAATGCCAGCAAATTTTTCAGCAGGTGAATTCTCTCAGCGTTTCATGAATTTATTCGCTGGTGGCGAATCACGGGAACTCGCTGCACATCCGCTCCTGGCGAATAAATTCGCCCAGCACTAGTTGCCACCTTTTCTTGAAAAAAATACTGGCCTTCCTTATATTTATCTTTTTTTCCTATTAACATCATTGGGATTAACCACAAAAAATACCGGCCAGGCAACCCTACTTCCAACCAGGACTGGACTGAGAATTAAAATAGGCCCTGGCATTTCAGGTACACAGAGGCCCAATCAGCCCACATAGAGGCCCAAACAGTCCCCACCAGCCCACTAAATACTGACTTTCTATGGGACCTTATAGCAGCCCCTCTGGCATTTGCCCTAACCCACAAATGGCCAGTCCGGGCCTGCTTCCAACTGTGCCGTTTTCGGAGGGACAGTCCCTCTTTTGACAGCTCAAGCTGCAGTCCCTCATTTGTACTGGAAAGTCCCTATTTTCTCTGCACTAAACAGCCAGAAAAAGAAGCAAAGTTTCTAAATTAATTGGCATTTAGCAGAGAGCACAGAACAGCTAACAAGTGCAAATAAGAAACTTTGTAATAATTGTGAAACAAAAAAAAAAACAGTTTAGATAAGGAGAATTATTTTCAAACCTTCAAAACCTGCCAAATTTTGTAAAATGAACATGGTAATTAGGGGGTGTGGCCACAGAAAGAGGCATGGTCAAAAAAATTTGCTGCGCTAACATTTTTTTTTTGTCCCTCTTTTTACTTCCAAAATGTTGTGAGGTATGCTGCATCACAGCCCCGCCCCCTGCCCGGTTGCCACCTGGCCGGTATTTTACTGGCCTGGCCGTGAAAAACAATGGCTGATCCCAATGTTATTAATAGGATAAAAAGATAAATATATAGGAAGGTCAGTATTTTTTTTCCAGAACAGGTGGCAACCCTATCTCCACCAGCACAAAAGTTGGCAAACCTAATTTAGATGCATGCTGCAGACTGAACTGATTTATGTGCAGCCTTGCACAGGGCCGGGCCAAGGGGTAGGCAGAGTAGGCACAGGCCTAGGGCGCAAAGCTGGAGGGCAGGTCTGGACTGAGAATTAAAATAGGCCCTGGCATTTCAGGTACACAGAGGTCCAATCAGCCCACACAGAGGCCCAGTCCCCACCAGCCCACTAAATACTGACTTTCTATGGCACCTTATAGCAGCCCCTCTGGCATTTGCCAGAACCCACAGATTGCCAGTCCGGCCTGCTGGGGGGAGCCAGGCACATACATCCTCTGTCGCCTACCCCCAGTCCAGTCCCCTCTCTGCTGTTTCTTCTTCTTGTGGTCCTGCTCATGCACATGCAAACGTCAATATGTGCACGCCAGCACCAATTTGCACAGGCTCTGTGCTGGCCGGCTTGCCCAGGGCACCTATACAGCGTGGCCCAACCTTGGCCATGCATCTAAATGAATTGCTAATTAGCCATGCAGGCTGTGTATTCCATATCTGTTTGGTTTTAAAGGGGTGAGGTGGTAGCCCTATGTGAGAGAGGCCATCATGAAGAAAAAACAGGTACATAAAGGGAATAGGGAGGAAGTCACTTTTATTACCCAGTACCATACCTCCCAACATTTTTGGAATAAAAAGAGGGACAACATTTTTGACCACGACCATTTTTGTGGCCACACACCCCAATCACCATGTTCATTTAACAAAATCATTTTGCAAAAACTAATGATTTGCAAGTCTAGCTTATCCCTAAAGACCTGTTATCTAAATTTTTACAATTACTTATTTGTTTATCTCAGAATTGTTGCAAACGTATCTTATCTGCACCTCAAGGCTGTTCTGGGCTCTCTGCCAAAAGCCAATTAAGTTAGAAACATTGTATGTTTTTTTAGCTGTTCATTGCAGAGAAAATCTGGACTTTCCAGTACAAATGGAAAATGGGACAGTTGGGAGGTATGCCCAATGCCAAACCCAGCTGGATAGGAGAAGACACAAAATGAAGCCTCTCCCAAGAAGAAGGCATCAGACCGAAACGTTGTGCGTGTGACGTCACATGACATATTCAGCAGAAGTGACCTCAGTGCACTGCTTCCTCGGCCCTCTTAGCCCTCACCTCCATCATTAGATTTCCTGTGAAAATCCATGCTGGTGAGTTTTAAAAAAACAAAAATGTAAAAAATAGGCACCCCAAGGGCCACCTCCAAAACCGTGCTTCCCTAGGCGCAAGCCATCATGGGCCTTAATATAAATGAAGCCCTGTACTTATGCATGTTTAAATTTAAATTGGACAATCCAGTGTTTCCTTATGATCTTTCACCTATAAATACTACGGGGTGCTGAAGGTACACAGGAAGCCTCTGAGGAAGTTTATTGTATAAACAAAATGCGTTAGACAATATCAAGGAACCTTACATGTTAGTTTGGACTTTTTTTGTGTTGAAATTATTAAAATTCTTATCAGGGCATTCTGATTCTTGTTTGTAGCGCTGTGAGTGGAGAGACTAGGGAGAGCACTAGAGAGAGTTGACTAGATAGAGCACTAGGACCCTGCAGACGCTTGAAGGAAAGTCACATGGGAGGAAGTGAAGCAAGCTACAGATCTGTGTATGAAGGAGACTGCTGGTAACTTATACAACGTGGGACTTCTCTGTAATCAAAGTAAGTTGCTTAATAGCATGTACGGGTGATTATAGAAAGTCTGCTGCGCTATGAGTCTGATTTTGTTTTGGCGGGATTACAAGCGGAGGAGCAGGACCTACTCACCCTCCCTTCCCCCCACCCTTTGTACTGACTGAGGAGCAGTGAAACTGATCTATATGTAGCCCTGCTGTCTCCTGTACTTCTCCTAACAAGCTGCTCTGGGCCGGCAGGCTGCACACGGCAGACATGATCAGCAGATTTCAGAGTGAGCACCACATCGCACCCTCTGCTGCTTGCAGCCTGCCCGCCAAGACTTTCTGGGGCATCTCAACAAAGTAGTTACAAGCCTTTGCGAGGGGATGAGGGAGGGGGATGTAAGGGAAGCGCTGAGGCAACACATCAATCAAGTAATATGAAAGGCAGATTTACTACAATGATTTATTTCATTTGAAAAAGGGCAAACACATCAGCAAACACACAGAGCAGGACATTTATTTTCAGATGATAACACCTACAGCTAGGGTTTTGCCACCTTTTCTGGAAAAAAAATACCGGCCTTCCTATATTCTTGCTGTTTTTTTTTTTCAATTAATAACATTGACGTCAAGCATAATTTTTGCCGGCCAGGTGGCAACCCTACCTGCAGCCCGGTCCCTTGTATTTTTGAAATGCATTGCCACAGATTGTAAATGCCATTGAGTGATGAGCTAAAGAGGTGGAGAATTAAAACAGCCAATCTGTATGTAGGGTTGCCACATGATGCTTGATGCCAATGTTGTTAGGAAAAAATGGCAAGAATTTAGGAAGGCCGGTATTTTTGTCCAGAAAAAGTGGCAACCCTATCTGGATCAACCATCCAAAATACCGGCCAGGCCGGTAAAATACCATTCAGGTGGCAACCCTATCTGTGTGTGAAGTGTGTAAAAGTGCAGCAGGCAGTGAAAAATTAGCTGGGCTGGTTGCAGTCAGGATCCTTATAAAGACAGACAGACAGAGTCGGCAGCTTATTGGCCCGTGTATGGAGCCCTCCTACGGGCTTCCCCGATCGATATCTGCCCGAAAGTCGGCCAGATGTCGATCGGACAGGACTAAGATTCCCGTCGGATTGCGGCCGCATCTGTTCATTGATGAGGTCCCGCGATCCAAACGCCTGTTGCCGAACGTTGGGCCCACGATCAGATCAGCCCGATCTCTCCCAAGGTGGGCATTTTGGGAGAGATTCGCTCGTTTAGCGACATCGCCAAATGAGCGGATCTCTCCGTGTATGGCCACCTTTAGTCACAGTGCACAGTCATTTGAATTTCCCACTCCTCAGGCACACAGGGGGGTATCTTTGTGCTGGAGCTGCTCTTTACTTGGCTAACAGGCCAAAAGGCATGATGGTATTTCCCTACTCTGCAGATTCCCTTTCCCCCCCTACAATCAGTGCAGATGAATTCTGGTAAGGATACAAATCCCCATTAAAGGGATACTGTCATGGGAAAACATGTTTTTTTTTTTTTTTTCACAACACATCTGTTAATAGTGCTGCTTCAACTTCTGCACTGAAATCCATTTCTCAAAAGAGCAAACAGATTTTTTTTTAATATTCAGTTTTGAAATCTGACATGGGGCTAGACATTTTGTCAATTTCCCAGCTGCCCCTAGTCATGTGACTTGTGCCAGCACTTTAGGGTTAGTCCACACCAGGGGATTCTGGGAGATTAGTCACCAGGCGACTAATCTCCCAGAATTGCCTGGTGAGGACTAAAGCTGGCCATAGACGCAACAATCCAATCGTACGAATCGAGGATTCGTACAAATTTCGGACCGTGTGTGGAGAGTCCCAACATTTTTCGTCCGGCAGAGATCGTTCGATTGGACAGGTTAGAAAATTTCTGTAGGCTGCCGATAATATCTCTGCGTGTATTGCCGATCGTACGATTTTCAGTGGGAGACTGTCACTAGGTTTTGTCGGACACAACTTTCATACGATCCCTGTAGGAGCAGAATATCGGCTGATCTGTGCTTTTACTACTTTATTTGATCTGAAGGTTAGTGGCAGGTCGGGAGGTGGACACAGTTCCAAAAATCGTACAAATTCTCGATTCAGATCTTTGCGTCTATGGCCAGCTTAACCCTTAGTTGGTAACTGCTTTCTGTTGTTTTTCCGTCTCAATGTATTGAATGGAACTCAGTGGGACATGGGTTTTTACTGTTAAAGGACCAGTAATATCAAAAAATATAATTGTTTTAAAGTAATAAAAATATAATGCAGTGTTGCCCTGCACTGGTAAAACTGCAGTGTTTGCTTCTGAAGCACTACTATTGTTTATATAAATAAGTTGTTGTGTAGCCATGGGTGCAACTAGTCAAAGAAGAAAAGGCTCAAGTTACACAGCAGATATCAGATAAGCTCTGTATAACATAGTGTTATCTGTTATCTATTACTTATCCTGTGCCATATAGCTGGTTTTCAATTTCTGCCATTGCTACTCAGCAGCTTGGTTACATCGACTATAGTAGTGTTTCTGAAGCAAACAGAGCAGTTTTACCAGTGCAGGGCAACATTATATGATATTTTCATTACGTTAAAACACTTTAATTTTTTGGTGTTACTGTTCCTTTGAGTGCTGCTCTTAGATCTACCAGGCAGCTTTTATCTTGTGTTAGGGAGCTGTTATCTGGTTACCTTCCCATTGTTCTGTTGTTAGGATGCTGGGGGGGGGGTGATATCACTCCAACTTGCAGTACAGCAGTAAAGAGTGCTTGATGTTTATCACAGCACAAGTCTCAAAACTTGGGGCAGCTGGGAAATTGACAATATGTCTAGCCCCATGTCAGATTTCAAAATGAAATATAAAAAATATGTTTGCGCTTTTGAGAAATGTATTTGAATGAAAAATTCTGCTGGAGCAGCACTATTAACTGATGAATTTTGAAAAAAAACATTTCCCCCTGACAGTATCCCTTTTTAACATCTTCTCCCCAATGGTGCTTATTACTTTGTATACTTTGTTCACTTCCCCAATATTCCCTTATCAAAACCGTTGTCATTATTTGGCTGTCTCTTCTCTGTTTTCCCACTATGACACCATTAACCCTTTCCTTCCCTTTAAAAAGCCGTTCTGATTTTTAACCTTCAAAAACAATGGGACTGCCATCCCGCTTTGAGTTCTGGTGGTATTATACAGATAATTACCCTTGTGCCATCCTGCTATGAGTTCTGGGGGTAGGAATTGCCTTTGTGTCATCTGGCTATGGGTTCTGGGGTATTATACATGACATTTCTTTTATGCCATCCTGCTATGAGTTCTGGGGGTATTATACACAGAATTATCACTGCATTCATTTTTTTTCAACAAGGGTGTATTTGTAAAATGGGGAGTGGGTTAGTGGGGGTGGTGTTGCAAAGTAGTCGAGGTCTAAAAATTTTGCTGCAGCATACCACCACCATTTTCCCACCTGTTCCCAGATTTCAAAGTCTGGTCACCTTATATTATACCCCTCTTGACTCCAGGTTGTGGTGATGGTGTAAGGTGACCAACACCCTGTCAACTATCTTCAAACACAGAATTGACCCACCTAGGTAAGGCCATTAAATCACTGAAGTCGAATGACACCAATAAGCTGGCAACAGCTGAATAAACTTTGAGCATCCAGTTGGAAAATGGCCTTCCCTCACACTCTACATAAGCTGATCAGGTCAAAGCGGCTTATTGGGTCACAACTACAGGGTAAAGATTACCACAAGTTCCTCTGGGTTCCCAGGATGAAGTCTGAGAGAAAAAAGTTAGTAGCGTCATGAATTACCTTATTGTGGACTTAGGAGTCCTATAATCTGACCCCCTTTACTATCCCTACTCTTCCAGTAGTTTGCTATGGCCTCCCTTAAATAGTTAAAGGGGCAGTTCACCTTTAAGTTAACTTTTAGAAAGTTATAGAATGGCTAATTCTAAGCAACTTTTGAGTTTGCCTTCATTTTTTCACTGATTCACATGCTCTGTGCTGCTGTCACTTACTGAGCTTAGGGACCCACTCACAATATACAGTACACATAGAATAGAAATATAGTCACAATATAAGGCTGATTAGTCATTAATACAGATAATTACTACATGGCAGCACAGACACCAGTGTAATTAGCATCAGAATTTAATTATCAGTCCTGTAGCATCAGCTTATATTACAGACCAACCTCATTTTCTGCTGGATAATTAGTGACGCCCCCTAAGCTTAGCTTCTCAACAGCTGCTCAGAGCCCACTGAGCATGTGAGTGTCACAGACACTTTCCAAGATGGTGACCCCCTGTGACAAGTTTGAAGTCCTGGATCATTGCTGCTATTGACAAGCTGAAACTTTAGCCCCATGCAATAAAATGACATTTTTAGCCATATTCATTTTAGGGTTTACTTCTCCTATAAGGCATATACAGAGCATCATAACTCATAAGCATTGCAAGAATCTTTCCAGCCACAATACATGCTATATAGAATAGTCCCCTGTACCTTTAGAATTATCATTTTTGGACAGTACTGATTATCGTATAGTTGTTTGGCTTAAGGCGATACTGACACATTCCTACAAAAATCATAGGAACATGTCAGTATAAAGTAAATGCTGTTCCTGGAATTGTTCCCGAAAAGTCCCCCCACAAAGCTGCCCCCAGCCCAGCGAACCTGTCTGCTGCCGACCCGCTCACACCACTAACAGAACTTCTGGGTTGCTTCAGTGACGCTGTGCTGGGGGGGGGGAAGCGATCCTTCCGTAGGCTGAATTCCTGTTTGAATTCGTAATCAGCCTATGGAAGGATCGCACCGCCCCCAGCCCAGGGTCACTGAAACGATTGAGATGGTCTTTTAGCAGTGTCGGAGGGTCGTCTGAGTGCAGGTTTACGGGGGCGGCTTTGCGGAAAGGCTTTGAGGGGAACGATCACGGATGCAATATATGATTTGTATAGGAATATGTCAGCATCGCTTTAAAGTGTTAGTTTACTATCAAATAAATGTTCAGTGTGATGTATACAGTAATATTCTGAGATCATTTGCAATTGTGCTTTCTCGTTTATGTTTTTTGTGTTTTTGAATTCTTTAGCTGTTTATTCTGCAGCTCTTCAGTTTGTAACTTGACCAGCTATTAGGTTGCTAGGATCAAATTTAGAAACTAGATATAGTTTTGAATGAGAGACTGTAATATGAATAGGAGATGGCCTGAATAAAAAGGTCAGTAATTACATTATAGTGAACAAAGGGCATCTAACACAATAAAGATTATTTTAGTTGTTAAATCCTTGTATATGTACTTATATATGTCCTTGTGTCTGCAGGTTGTGCGTTTTGTATGAAAAATGGAGGCAATCATGCGCTTAGAGGGCCTTCATTCAGATGCCGACTCTACTGATATTGAAGAGTTCTTTAAGGATCTAAATGTCTCCGATATTCAGATTGTTCGAGGGGAACGCGGAGAAGCCTATGTTGTATTTGTGTCGGACAGCGATGCACGGCAAGCCATGAAAAAGTCTGGCAGCTTTATAAAGAATAAAAGAATTCTCCTTTTCCCGAGTAACAAGACGGAAATGCTCTGCGCATTTGAGGTCTATAGAAGAAAGGTGGAAAAAACTCTAGAGGCTGCAAAGCAACAAAGCCGAAAAAGAAAAGTAGAAATGATTTTAGTTCAACCTGCCAGTTTGTATGTATATTTAACCGGTATTTCCCAGGACACGAAAGAAGCAGCTATTATAGATTTTTTTAACTCCTTAGCTGTAGAACAGATAATATTTTGCAAAGGCCGCGATGGCTCAAAAACTGGCACTGGTTTTGTCAAGTTTACCAATGCAGCACATGCTAATGAAGCCGTCAAATTTAACCAATGCCTGTTGGGTGATAAATGTTTGGGTGTAATGAGCGCCAGTGAAGAACAGTGGGTTAATGCTGGTGGAACACTGGAAAAAACCTCAAAAATAAGGGAGGGTTTCACAAAAGCGATTGCTACAATACATCAGCAGCCAATGCAACTGCAGCCAATGCAACTGCAGCCAATGCAACTGCAGCCAATGCAACTGCAGCCAATGCAACTGCAGCCAATGCAACTGCAGCCAATGCAACTGCAGCCAATGCAACTGCAGCCAATACAACAGCAGCCAATACAACAGCAGCCATTATATATATACCTATTGAACCTGCCTCCTAAAGTTAAAAAAAGCGACATACGGGATCTCTTAGAGGTTCCTCAGTTAGAAGACTTTAACATTTCACTTCTAAAGAGCTCTGCAAAAGGAGAGGGATTTGTAATGTTGAAGAACGAGGCCCAGTACCAGAAGTCTTTACTGGCTCATGGGAAACACTTACATGATTATCGCGTGTCCATTCTTCCTATTTCCAAGAAAGTCATGTTGGACATAGCTGTCACATATACGGTTTCTTCATTTTCAAAAGACACATCTCCCATCCCATGTCCAAAACGGTGCATTCATATGAAAGACCTGTTTCCTGGAGCCACAAAGCAACACATTCAGGAGTTCTTTGATGGATTTCCTATTGAAGAATACGATATATTCTTGAAGCATGATAAAACGGGTTACTTTTCTGGAGAAGCTCTGGTCAGATTTCCTACTGAAAAAGTGGCAAAATGTGCTGCAAGACTGAACAAGGAGTGGTTTATGGGAAAAGAGGTTCTATTGAACAGTATCACAGAGGACCAGATAAAAGCCTTTATTGGAGATGCTTCATTTGAGTCTACATTTGCCAAGCATTAGTAAATCCCATTGAATACTTACTTCCTGGGCATATGAGTATGATCAAGACTGTGATACCTTCAAGAAGAATGTAGAGAATATACCCACTTTATTTTATGCCGATTGGTTGCCATAAGTGATGTGAATGTTGACCCGCGGGTTGACCTGCAGTTCGGTGCGGGTTGAATATTGCGTGTCCTCCATGGACACCCAATGGACGCACTGAACCGCAGGTCAACCCACGGGTCATACGGCTGCAGTTCAACATGCACATCACTAGTTGCCACTGAATACCCCCTGTGCAATCCACAGATACTGCCCAAGTACTCGGCAACTACTGCACACGTACAGAACACAAAATTCAAGATCACTGGTGTGAGTAAGCAGGTTGGGCCACAGGTCTCCTTTACTCCTGGTGTGACATGATGTCACTTCCTGGTTGTGACTAGTTTTGTTGTGGCCAGTGGGTCAGGTTACAGATAAGGCAGTATGAATAAGCTAGTGGGTCCAAGTTTCATAAATTGAGACCTCCAAAAACTCTCTGCTGCTTTATCCTAAAGCCTGTAATGTTTAATAAACTTGTGTACCACTGCAACCAGAAGTTTATTTGTTGTTCACATGCTGTTTGACTAACTGACTGCAGTCTTTGTAACATTTCCATACTTCTACATTGAAAGTGGCACTGCAATTTGTATTCTTTTATACTCGCTATTCCAGTTCTCCGCTCTCTATGGCATTTTTTGAGGAGCAAATTATTTATTTGATAAGAGGAAATACTGGCCCTGTTTGAATATGCCACATTCCTCTCCCTATCTCGATACCCTTCGTCTTTTTTTTCTGTAGCCCCTCCTTCTTGCAAAAAGAAAAATAAAGAACTGGAAAAAAAATGCCACGTTCCAACATAGTTATGTGTCCACTCATTTTGTACATTGTGCTTTTGGTTATTGCTTTGTGAATTTGGTTTGTAAGCGGATTGGTAAACCAAGTAGATCTGGTAGCTTTTGAACTCGCCTTTTTCTTCTGAAAAAATGGTATCAAGAAACCAGAAGAGCTATAGCCTTGAGTTTTTTTTCTTTTATAATAAATGTTGTTTTTTTAAAAAAGTGTCTGATATAATTTTGTGCCCCACACCCACACTGAGGCGACCCCATACTCGGTCTCCTCAGTACCCACCATAATACCCTTCCCCAGGCTGAAATTCTACCTAGCTACGTTGGGAATGTGTCCATTCAACTGCTGACCCTTTAACAGTGGGTTGTTGATTTCAGATTATTAGGAATTTTGATGGTGTTCTTTGTTACTGCGTCTTCTTGCTTTTGAACCCTGAAACTTTGCTATCCTCTACCTATTCTGCCTGCTCAACTGGTTTTAATATATGTTGTTTTAGGGACATGGTCCCGCACGGTGGTGAGTTTAACGCGCTGTGTGTGTAGTGTCGGAGTTGCCTGTATAGTTTTTTAATGACTTTCTAGATTAAAGGTTAAGTTTTAATACATTGTTGCGAGCGTAGCCTGAACTGGCTGGCTTGCTACATAGTAACTGGGCAGGTGTACACTATACACTCCAGTACTTAATGTGGTTATTTTGTTTCTTGTTTTGTACATAAATTGTTACCAGCTTGCAGGCTAACGGTTGCTTATTTCTTGGCTAGCCCTGAACAATTTCTAAAAGTTAGAAGTAGCTTTCAACGCCAATATTATAATAGATGTAAAAAAAAAAAGTAATTTCAGGTGTCCGTATCCCTTTAACAAATCAGTAGAGCCCTTATGTAGACTGGGGGCCATATAAAATCTCTTGGAAGCAGTGTCGGACTGGAGGGCCCACTGTGGCTGCTGCCTCTGCCCCCCACATTCTATTCCTTGCAGACACGCAGAGGGCCAAGGAGGGAGGTTGGAAGCTGCACCAGTGGCTTTACGCAGGGAGTGGGTCTGGGCCAGCAGGTATTTTACTGGTGTCCTGCTGGCCCAGTCCGACCCTGCTTGGGAGGTCACATCTGTCCCATTGGACAGCCCTATCACTAGTAATGTCAATTGCACTTTTCAATTGACCGCACTCCTGTGTTTGCCTCCTATTTGCCCTTTGTGTTTCTCCACCTGATGTATCTGCTTCGAGGAGATGAGAGAAAATACGGACGACATGGATTTAATGTCCTGGCTGAATCTGAACCTAGAATCCCCGTGCTGCAAGGTATCAATCCCAACCACTCTGCCACTCTGGTGCATAAAATCATATTTATGAAAAGGCAAAATTTAAATTTTATACAGATGTCCTAGGGCTTAACCTCAGGAAATTGCCTCCTTCCACATTTAGGGAGATTTGTCACTTGTGGAAATGTAGCTTTAAAGAGGACCTTCACCTTTAAATTAACTTTAAGAATGTAGAGCGTGATACCAATTTGCAATTGGTTTTCATTTTTTATTACAGGTATGGGACCTATTATGCTTGGGACTTGGGGCTTTCTGGATAATGGATCTTTCTGCAATTTGGATCTTCATACCTTAAGGCTAGGGACAGACAGGGAGATTCGGGGAGATTCAGTCGCCTGGCATTTAATAGCAGGCGACAATCTCCCCGAACTTCCTTCTCCCTGTCCGTCGCTAGTTGAAATGTAAAAGCGCCGGCTCTGTGCACACGCGGTGCGGCGATTTCCGGAATCGCCCGAAGTTATTTCGTGAGGAAACTTCGGGCGATTCCGGAAATCGCCGCACCGCGTGTGCACAGAGCCGGCGCTTTTACATTTCAACTAGCGACGGACAGGGAGAAGGACGTTCGGGGAGATTGTCGCCTGCTATTAAACGCCAGGCGACAGAATCTCCCCGAATCTCCCTGTCTGTCCCCAGCCTAAATCTACTAGAAAATCATGTAAACATTAAATAACGCAAATAGACTGGTTTTGCTTCCAATAAGGATTAATTATATCTTATTTGGGATCAAGTACAAGTAAACAGTAAACGACTCTAGATACCATGCATTGATTTTAATAAAAGCTGGACTAAAAATAGGAATGGCCTGAATAGAAAGATGAGTAATACAAAGTAAAATAAAAATACATTTGTGGCCTTACAGGGCATTTGTTTTTTTTCAGCAGGGCCAATCACTTCAATTTGAAAGCTGGAAGAGTCAGACTAAGGCAAATTAAAAAAAAAATTTACAAAACAAAAAAATGAAGGCCAAATGAAAAGGAGTCATTCTATAACATACTAAAAATTACAGTAACTTAAAAGTGAACCACCCCTTTAACAAGGGCCCCACGTGCCATGGCCTTTAGGCCAGACTTGCTGGCTGCTGCCAATCAATAAAGAACATGAGCAATTAGAAATGTATCCCTGGAGGCTTCTAGACAGGCTCACCACATTCATTTCAAGGTGAAAAATGTTGAATGCAGCAAGAACCAGAAAGTTTGTTCATCTGCTACATATAGGGTTGCCACCTTTTCTTAAAATGTTACTGGCTGGTGGGGGGCGGGAACAAAAGGGGGCAGGCAGTGATGTAAAAGGGGTCAGGTCAAGACATAAAAGTCGTGGGGCCGCATCACGTTACGCCAGAAGGAGGACAAAGGTTAAGTTACCAGCGGATTGGGGGTGAGCCAAGGGGCAGCTTCTTTGCTGGTAAAATTGTAATACTGGCCTTCAGGGTCAGGCTGGAGGCCCACTGGGACTGCAGTCCAGGGCCCCCCCCATGCTGCAGCACCCACGCCACTAGCCCCCCATGCTGCGCCATGCATGACACGCCCCCCATGCACTCATGCGCAGAGCGACATCTAATTCTTTATTTTTAATATGTGACTTGGGGTCTGGCCAATGAGGGTCTGGGCCCACCAGTCTGACCCTGCCAGCCTTGGCAGGTGTTTTACTGGCTAGGCCAGTAAAGCACCGGCCGGGTGGCAACCCTAGCTACATATAAGTACCAGTACGTTCCGCCCCATGACTTTGAACAATGTTAAGCACAAAGGACATTTAAAGATGTAAAAGGGAAATGTTTATTAGTCACTTATTAAAATATACATTAGAACTCCTCTGAACAAATGATTTGTTGCAGCGAAACCCAGAACTGTTTATCCAAATGCTCTGTCAGACACCATCTAACCAAAGACCCATTCGTTTTAGTGTATGTGAGCTCCAATTGTAACAATTCCCACAGGCCTCTAGAATTAACTTACCTCTAAGTAAAGAACTTTACCTCGTCACAGAACTTGACTTTTCAGCCGAATTAAATTGTGCATGTAAATTATATATATGTCTTACTGTTTGCTTCTAAAGCATTATCTGACAAACTCAATCAATTAAAACTAAATTGTTATTAAAGGGACACTGTCCTGTGGAAATTTTTGTTTTTTATAATGCTTTTTTTTTATATTTAATTTTGAGCCATATTATTACTTTCCCATGTCACCTTAACCTTCTGCTCTGATAAGCTTCAGTATCTCTCTACTGCTGCACTGCAAGTTGGAGCGATGTTACTAGTGGCCATTAACCTCCATTGGTTATTAAAATACTCTGTGTGTTTTCGGTACCTGCATTCTGAGGCACTTTCAGTTTATGTCAATGGTTTTTTTTTAGTCTTTTCTCTGCCAGCTGAAATGAGGTTGTTGAAAAACTGGCCCATATGCCTTTAACTTCGGGTTTTCTGGCTTAGTTTATATGTAATGATAGAGAGACTTCTCAAGAACAATATTCCCACATCCAATATACACTATACAGTGTGAAGCGAAGGGAACTGACACAGCACACATATAATATACAGTGAGGCAGTAGGGCCCCCAAATACATTATATACATTTAAAGGGTACAGACCCATAATCCTTCCTAAGAGCAGGTTACCGAAACGCTGGAGAAGGTTTTGCATTCTGCGGGTTACACCTTGTGGTAGGCATGAATAAAGAGTAGCGACCAGCAGTCAAAGTAGTAGTGTGTCTTATAGGACCTGGAGATAAGAATTTAATAGTTCAGGCAGTCAGACAAATGCCGTCTCTGCAGTATGGGGTCATGTATAATGCTGCCATCACACCATTATTGAGTTAACCTTTGAGTTAAATTTAAGTTTAAAGTTATGATTTAGAGAGTGATATTCTGAGACAATTTGCAATTGGTTTTTATTATTTATGTCTTTTTTTTTTTAGTTATTTAGCTTTTTATTCATCACTTTGCAATTTCAGCATTCTGGTTGGTATGGTTCAAATTGCCTTAGCAATGATGCATTGATATGAATAGACTGTTATATGAATAGGAGAGGCCTGAATAGAAACATGAGTAAAACAAAGTAGCAATAACAACATTTGTAGCCTTACAGAGCATTTGTTATTAGATGGGGTCAGTGACCCGCCACTTGAAAGCTGGAAAGAGTCAGAAAAAAACAGCACATAATTCAAAACCTATAAAAAGAAATAATGAAGACAAATTGAAAACAATTGCTTAGAATTGGCCATTCTATAACATTCTAAAACTTAAAGGTGAACCATCCCGTTAAACCTTTGAATGCTCACAATGAAATGTTTTAGAAAACCCGACAATAAAAATCATAACTGTATCCTTTTAAATAGGTCTATGAAGGTTTTTATTCATCAAGGCCATGGTACATTCTAGCAGCGACAATTCTAAAGCAACACTAATTTTTAAAAAATATTTTGCCACTCAACTAAAATGTTTTTTAGTTTAAATATTAACAATGCAGCTTGATCACTACTGGAGACTGTTGGGTGTTAAACTACCGGGAATATCAATTTATCTTCTGTTTTTGCAAGTACACTCCTGAGAATTACCCACGCTAGAAATGTACCAGAGCAGCGCTAGATAACCTTAGGTTTTATATTTATGGCACTGGCTAATTGTGTAGCCTCAACAATGAAGAAAATGTAGTTGGTTAAATTATGGTCATAAATACTTTGCTATGACCTACTGGTTTGTTATTTAGTTCTTTCACTGCTTCCACAGCTTCCATGGGAGTTTGGAACCGTACTCTAGCAATACCATTTTCAATCTGTTCTAGATTTACTGAGCTCACTTTGTATCCATGCAAAAAGTCTAGAGCCTCGCCAACTGTAAATGTACTTGGCAAGTTCCTGACCAAAACGAGTCCCACTCCATCGTGGTTTCCATTGTTATTAGGAATGGCATCTTTAACCAGAGTATCTGGAAGACTTTCGTTGCTAATGTGTGTTTGAATGAATGGGACATCCTTAGCAATGGAAGGTACGTCCTCTGCTGTGTAAGGTGCGTGTTGAGCAAAATCACCTTGCTTGGGAAAGTTTGTGGAGCCTGAAGTAAATGGTAACTCCGTTGACTGAAGGTTTTCTTGAGTGATGGGCAATTTAGAGGATTGTAATGTAGCTGGTAAGTCTAAACGTTCACATTGCGGATTAAATAAACCCCCTACTCCAGTGACCGGTAGATGTGATTCTCCTGCTGGAGCCTTTACTTCATATTCTGGTGCCCGCTCTTGAATTTTTGCTTCAGATTTCCTTGCACTTGTGTCCACACCGAAAGCTTTCATCTGTTGCTCAGTAATACAATTTAGCAGGATTTCTGTTCCCTGGAACTTCTTGCCATGAAGTTTTTTAGTATTTTCAGCTTCCTTTTCAGTTGCGAACAATACCAATGCTTCCCCAAGACCAATCCCTTTATCATCAAACAACAAAAATATATCCTCTTCTTTTAAAAAGAAGCCAGAAAAAAAACTCTGAATGTCAGTTTTAGACACATTGGAGGCAAAATTTCTTAAATATATACATTTCCCTCTACCTGAATTTGACTCCTGAGAAATTTTTTTGGGTGAATCTTTTCGTGAAGAGCGGTCCCTCATTGGTTTTTTTTCTGAACGTGCAATTAAATCCAACATTCCCCTTTCAGAAATAGGTAATACATCTACTGTGCGTCTGCAAAAAACTCTTCCGTGCTGTGCACGAGCATCACGATATTGGCTTAGACTTGTCAACTTCACAAACCCTTCCCTTGTTCTTTTACCAGACCAGTCACGCAGGAAAGTAATCTGGGAATCTTTCATGGCAAGATTGCCAAAATGACCCTTGACATCTCTCTTGTTTACATCATATGACAGGTTTATAAGATGAACAAAACGTTCTTCATAAGGAGATCGAGCTCGAGCCCTTGATGGTTCATGTCTGGAGTGGGAAACGCTTTTCTTTCGATCGTCAGAAGAAGCTACTGGAGAACTCTCCCTTTTCCTTGCACGGATGCCTCCAGCTTTAGTCCACTCTGTTTCATCTGAGAGCATGAGTGATACAGGGGTGGAACCCATTAAGTGTCCGTTGCGCTTCAGCGCTTCATGAGCATCTCCACTTGTGGTAAATCTTACAATCGCATTGCCGTTCCTTAGACCGGAAGGATGTTTCAAGAAAATTACATCCTCCACCGACAGTCCGGCAAAAAATGGTTTTATTTCCACCTTTGTGGTGTTCAAGGGCATTCCATGTATATAAATATATGAAGTGTTGGGCTTTTTGAAATAACCCATCTCCTTATATATAGGCGTTCCTTTGCTAGAAGCAGGATTAGCGGCACTGTACCTCTTGCTTAATTCGTCAAGTGCCTGTTGCATTTCGGCTTCACTACTGAACGAAAGTTGAACACGAGAGTTTTGCAAGGGTCGGCCTGAATAATTTATGGCTTGCCTGGCATCTTCATAGGTTGCAAATATAATAAAAGCCTCACCATATTGTCCTCCAATGATATAAATACACCCCTTAGGAATATTCAGACCACTGAAGAAACGCCGAATATCAAGAGAGCTTGCCTCAGTGGAGAGTCCGTGTAACTTTATGACTAACGACATTCTGGGACCACCTGCAAGCAAAAGAAAAATGTACAATTAGCTCTGTTTACTGTTCAGTATTTCATTTGCTGTTCATCGCGTTCCTGCCAGGAACATTTCTTTGCTGTTTTTTTTTGTGAATTTTGTTGGTTGGCAAGACAAGTAGACCCATGATAGGATTTAAGCTACTTTGGTTACGTTTTAAGCATTCCTTTAATATATATGAAAACATTCTTTAAATTATAACTTTAAAAGATTCCTAAATGACAACTGCAAAAAGATATGAAAACGATAGTACAGGTATGGTATCACGTGGAAACATAAATTTCCCTGCAACGAACAAATGGATACCATACGAGGGTCCATAAAGTGTATGTATGAGTGAACCCCTTTGTTTTGTTCTGTTCTTTCAGGCCAACCTTCCCCATCAGACTCCTGAAGCTGGACCCATCTTCCAGTACCAGTGCCTAAAATCCTAAATTGCGCAGCAGTGTCACATCCTTTACTGCTGTGATTTCTTCCCAGATGCAAACACAACAAAACAGCTTATAGTGCAGATGCTCTGCTCCAACCTCACTTGGTAAGGTTGGCAATTTCCTTCTTGTTTAAAAGCATCTTTAGTTCCCCTTTAAATCACCTATTAAAAAATGCTAGTTTGAATGAGTTTAGAAAAAATAAATTACATATACAATTCTATATATCTTCTGTGACACATTGAAGACTGCTGTAGAGGCCCAGGACCTAACACCAGGCGTCAGCCATAGTTTTGTGTAGGTCAGGTTCTACTTTTTGCTGCCAAAATAAACTGGGCTATCTCTTCTATGTCTTCCTTATTAATAAGGCATACAGGATCTACACTGATACAGTTTGGAATATATCAACATTAGTAAAAGCGGCTCAGTGGCCAGTTAGGTGGTGGTATACATGGACATCATGCACTGCTCCCTGTGCATATAGAACAACCAGATGTAGCCATTCATCAATTGTTCACAAGTCTTCAAAGGAGTTGTTCACCTTTACATTAGCTTTTATTATGATGTAGAGAGTTTTTATTTATTTTTTTGAGTTATTTAGCTTTTTATTCAGCATCTCTCACGTTTGCAATTTCAGCCAGGGCCCAAATTACCCAACAACCATGCACGGATTTAAATAAGAGATTGGAATATGAATAGGAGAGTCTGAATAGAAAGAGGAGTAATAAAAAGTAGCAATAACAATACATTTATAGCCTTACAGAGCATTTGTTTTTTTTTGTTTTTAGATGGGGGTAAGTGACCCCCAACTGAAAGCTTAAAAGTGTCAGAAGAAAAAGGAAAAACATACAAAAACTAGCAATTCTATTACATAATAAAAATTAACTTAAAGGTGAACCACTCCTTTAAATAGAAGTGGTGCAAAGGGAACATATTCCCCGTAGTTGATCCAGAGAAAGGCAAAAGACCCAGTTTGAAGCCTCTCCAAATTGCTTCGTAGGGGGGAAAAATCCTTTCTGACTCCAAGCGGACTAGTCCCTGGATAAACTTGTACTATGCCACTGTAAAATTAGCAGATAGCTAGTGGTGTGTTATGTATGTGCATAAACTGTGTTATGTTTTATAAAGTTATATGCTGTTGAACGTTGCAGCCTTGGAAAATAGTGGGAGGGGACTAGGAAGCGGTTTGTTCTGTTGGTGAAAATAAAGATGGTGAACGGTTATCAACCTGCCTGCATTACTGTCCAGCATCACGGATCTAACATGGTGCACCAAATAATTGGGTAACCTATAGCAGCCGGGGACATGATTTCCTTGCACTCTATCTTATCTCGGACTGTAGTTGGGGATCAAAGGTCCCCAGGTATTGCTGGAAGACCCTGGAAAGATCACTTGCCTGTAAATAATAAAGCCCCAGGCACAGGCTCATGCCTCTCCTCTCCCACTTCTACAGGTCGTCAGCCCTTAATATGTTCACAACTTTAACAAAAACGTGTCTTCACCAGTCAGCGACGCCAAGCCCGGAATTAGACACTAACCACCATATGTAATAAAAGGCACTAAGTTTGCCCAGGGGAAGTAACCCATATTAAGCAGGTGACCGGTAAATTCTACCTGCTGATTGGTTGTTAAGGGTTACTGTTCCTGGGCAAACTTAGTAGCTGTTATCACATAACCCCCATTTAACTGCTGATCAAGGGCCCACCAATGTCAGTTTCCTCGCTGCCTGTTATGGCGGCGACACTAATTTCAGCCTGGCTATAGGAATGCAATTCGAATCGAGTTTTCCTCTGCAACTTTTAATAAAACAGATGTGGGACCTATTATCCAGAATGCTCGGGACCTGGGGTTTGTTGGATAACTGATCTTTTCGTAGTTTGGATCTTCATTTAAGTCTACTAGAAAATCATATAATCATAAAACATTAAATAAACCCAATAGACTGGTTTTGCTTCCAATATGGATTAAATTATATCTTAGTTGAGATCAAGTACAAGGTACTTTCATTATTACAGGTATGGGATTCATTATCTGGAAACCTGTTATCCAGAAAGCTCTGAATTACAGAATGGCTGTAATTCTCCCATAGACTCCATTACACTCAAATAATCCAGATTTTTACAAACAGGTTTCCTTTTTCTCTGTAATAATAAAACATTACCTTGAACTTGATCCCAACTAAGACATAATTAATCCTTATTGGAAGCAAAACCAGCCTTTTAGGTTTATTGAATGTTTACATGATTTTATAGTAGACTTAAGGTATGAATATCTAAATTATAGAAATACCCATTATCTGGAAAACCCCAGGTCCCGAGCATTCTGTATAACAGGTCCTATACCTGTACAGAGATAAAAGAAACCATTTAAATGGAGTCTATGGGAGGCGGCCATTCCATAATTCGAAGCTTTCTGGATAACGGGTTTCCTGATACGGGATCTCATACCTGTACACATAAAAAAAAATTATACTTTTTCTTTAACCAACTCTACTCCTATGCTCATAAGGCAATTTACAATACAGATCATTTCAGTAACTGATTTTTGTGTATGAATGAGATGGGTTTTTATCCAAAAATATATGCGATTTAAAATACAGATTATTTATGAGAACATTGCATTTGAGTAAGCGTTTCATTAAGCAGGCAAAAATGATCTTGTTGGAGTTCCCACAGTGCTCTTGCAGGTGTGAGTGGAATATACAGTCTGTTGGAGTGTCTTCCAGATAAACACAAAGTATAAGTACAGTGGTGTACACAGGGGAGATCCTGGCCCTTCTGCTGCCTGAGGCAACTTGCTGCTGCCGCCCCGAGCACTCACCTTTATGCGCTGGAGGGGGTGGGGGGGCCACAACATCAGCAGAGGAGTCAGGTAAACTGGAAATTTGACTCTTAAAGTTAAAGGAGCAGCAGTTTGCTGCCCCTGGTAACTAATGGGGTGCTGCAGCCTGTGGCAAGTGCAGCGCCAGTGTACGGAAACCATTTTAGGACATCCTCAGCCAAAGTCAACATAAGCGAGACCATCTCCTAAGCATATGGAATGCAACTTCACCTGGTATGTTTCTCACCCTTCAAATAAGTCTCCATTTACTCCTCTGTCCCAGGCCGCATATCTCACTCACCTCTCCTGTCACGTTACTCAGCTTTCATGCTTTAAAAGAATTGTTCAGTATAAAAAAAAATTGGGTAAATAGATAGGCAGTGCAAAATACAAAATGTTTTTAATATAGTTACTTAACCAAAAATGTAATGTATAAAGGCTGGAGTGACTGGATGTCTAACATAATAGCCAGAATCCAACTTACCCCGGTTACCAGGCAGTAACCAATCAGTGACTTGAGGGGGGGCACACAGGCCATAACTGTTGCTTTTGAATCTGAGCTGAATTCTGAGGATCAATTGCAAACTCACTGAACAGTTATGTCCCATGTGGCCCCCCTTCAAGTAGCTGACTAACTCAGAGTTAAAGAGCTGGAAAGCAGGAAGTTGGATTCTGGTTATTATATTAGACATCCAGTCACTCCAGCCTTTATAGTTTGCGTTTTTCCCTAACTATATTGGAAACATTTTTTTATTTTGCACAGCCTATCTATTTATCCAGTTTTTATTTTTACACTGAACTGTTCCTTTAATGATTTCCTTCATCCTCTCTCAACCCTTGTCCCTCATCTTTAACCCCTCACCTCTCATACAATAACGATCTCCTCACTCAGCCCTGCGTCCTCATTCATCAGCCCAGCCTCCTGGTTCCTCATTGTTGCCTAGGACCCTGGCTGACAATAAGGCTGAGGGAGGAAGGGGGAGATCATTAAAGTAGTACAGGGGAGACGTGAAGGCTGAGTAATGTGACAGGAGGGGGGAGATCTGAGAGAGATATACTGCCAGGACAGAGGAGTAAGTAGAGCCTTGTTGGAAGGGTAACAAACCAAGAGAAGTCCCATTCCGCGTGCTCATAGCACAGACAGACTTTGTCTGAGGATGTCCTAAAATGGCTTCCGTAGTGGTGATTGAGTAGGTCCTGCTCCTCCGCTTGTAATCCCGCCAAAACAGACAGAGCTCATAGCGCAGCAGACTTTCTATAATCACCCGTGCATGCTATTAAGCAACTTACTGTGAGTATGGAGAAGTCCCACGTTGTAGAAGTTACCAGTAGTATCCATCTCCTTCATACACAGATGGTAAGGATCCATAGCTTACGTCCCTTCCTCCCATGTGACTTTCCTCCCGGTGTCTGCAGGGTCCTAGTGCTCTCAGCCAGCATGAAACATAACTGTACAGAAAAGGGAGATTTTGATTGGGTTTGTGAGGGACTGCGCACCAAATTGGTAGGAAAAGATTACAGGGATGAAATGATCGATCAGGCAAAATGTAAAGTGGATACATCCACCAGAGAGACCCTCATGAAGAAAAATCAGGTAGATAAAGGGAACATGGAGGAAGTCACCTTTAGTGCCCAGCACCAAACCCGACTGGAGAGGAGGAGACACAAAACAAAATCTCTCCCATGAATAAACTAAATGGATATACCAGTGGAGGACATTGGCACCTCAGGGGTTAAATATTGTTCTTGACATTTGTGGCTTTTTATGTTTTTACTAGTGTACCTTTTATTTTATTTATCTACAACTGTGGTTTTACTAAACTATAAGGTTTTAAATAACCGAGTGCAAAATGTTTTACCTATTTGTGCATATTTAAATTGGACAATCCAGTGTGTCCTTATGATCTTTAACCTATAAATACTAGGGGAGGGTGCTCAAGGTAAACAGGAAGCCTCTGAGGAAGCTTATTGTATAAACAAAATGCGTTTGGCCATATCAAGGAACCTTACATGTAGACAGGGCTGGACAGGGTCGCCAATAGAAATCACGGGGCCCCGCACAACAAAATTGTCGGGGCCCCCTGGGCTCCGCCCACCCA
>CM044441.1:131862828-131893833 GCA_024363595.1 Xenopus borealis
CAAATGCCAGAGGGGCTGCTATAAGGTCCCATAGAAAGTCAGTATTTAGTGGGCTGGTTGAGCCTCTATGTGGGATGATTGGACCTCTGTGTACCTGAAATGCCAGGGCCTATTTTAATTCTCAGTCCAGACCTGCATGTACGTTTGGATTTTTAATTTTGTGTTGAAATGATTAAAACTCTTGGTGCATTTTGATTCTTGTGCTGTGCTGTGAGTAGGGTTGCCACCTGCATACCTCCCAACTGTCCTTCATTTGTACTGGAAAGTCCCTATTTTCTCTGCGCTAAACAGCCAGAAAAAGAAACAAAGTTTCTAACTTAATTGGCTTTTGGCATAGAGCCCAGAACAGCTAACAGATGCAAATAAGATACATTGTAACACTTTTGAGATAAGAAAATAAGTAATTGTAACAGGAGAAATATTTTCAGCCTTTCATAATCTGCCACATTTTGAAAAATCATCATGGTAATTAGGGGGTGCGGTCACAAAAGTGGGTGTGGTGAAAAATTTGCAGCACTACTTGCAAAAAAAATTTATTTTCTTCCAAAATGTTGGGAGGTATGCACCTGGCCGGTTAAAATGATGGTCGATCCCAATGTTATCAGAGAAAAAAGATAAATATATATATAGGAAGGCTGGTATTTTTTTTCTAGAAAAGGTGGCAACCCTAGCTGTGAGCATACTTCCCAACATTTTGGAATTAAAAAGAGGGACAAAAATGTTTTTCGAACATAGCGCAGCTACCATGTTCATTCTACAAAATTTGGCAGCTCATGAAAGTTTGAAAATATTTCTCCTTATCTAAACTGTTACAATTACTTATTTTCCTATGTCGAAATCGTTTCAAAGTATCTTATTTGCACCCATTAGCTGCTCTGGGCTCCCTGCCAAAAGCCAATTACGTTAGAAACTATGTTTCTTTTTCTGTCTGTTCAGTGCAGAGAAAATAGGGACTTTCCAGTACAAATGAGGAACTGCAGGTTGAGCTGTGCCTCTGAAGAAAGGACAGTTGGGAGGAATGCTGTGAGTGGAGAGACAAGCAGAGAGCACTAGGACTCTGCAGACGCCTGGAGGAAAGTCACATGGGAGGAAGGGCAGCAAGCTGCAGATCTGTGTATGAAGGAGACTGATACTGCTGGTAATTTATACAACGTGGGACTTCTCCATACTTAAAGTAAGTTGCTTAATAGCATGCAGGGATGATTATAGAAAGTCTGCTGCACTCTGAGCTCTGTCTGATTTTGCGTTGGCGGGATTACAAGCGGAGGAGCAGGACTTACTCACTCACAACTACGGAAGCCATTTTAGGACATCCTCAGACAAAGTCTGTATGTGCTTTGCGATCTCCTAAGCACACCGAATGCAGCTTCTCCTGGTATGTTCCTCACCCTTCCAACAAGACTCTATTCACTCCTCTGTCCTGGCAGCATATCTCTCTCCTGTCATGGTCATTATTCAGCCTTCACGTCTCAGCTTTGCTACCTTAATGATCTCCCTCTTCCTCCCTCAGCCTTGAACCCGCATTTGTCAGCCTTATTCTCAGCCAGGGTTAGGTTTGCCACCTTTTCTTGAAAAAAATACCGACCTTCCTATATATTTATCTGTTTTTCCTATTAATAACATTGGGATCAGCCATCAAAAATACCAGCAAGGCCGATAAAATACTGGACAGGTGGCAACCCTAGCCAGGGTCCAAGGCAAGATAAACACCGAGGAACCAGGAGGCTGGGCTGATGAATGAGGACGCAGGCCTGAGGGAGGAGATAGTTATTGTATGAGAGGTGAGGGGTTAAAGATGAGGGACGAGCTGAGGGCGGATGGAGGAAATCATTAAGGGCTCTCACACACGGGCGTTTTTACCTGCGCTCCCCTGCGTTGCGTTTTGCTGCGTTCAAACGCAGGGGACCGCAGGTATAGACGCACTCAATTATTTTCAATGGGGCTGTACTCACACGAACGCATGTAAGCGCCGAACGCAGGAAAAATGCAGCATGTTGCGTCTGAATCTGCGTTCGGTGCTTACACGCGTCTCGTGGGTACAACCTCATTGAACAAAATGAGGTGCGTCTAGACCTGCGCTCCCCTGCGGCTGAACGCAGCCAACTGCAACGCAGGGGAGCGCAGGTCAAAAACGCCCGTGTGTAGGAGCCCTAAAGCAGGAAAGCTGAGACGTGAATGCTGAGTGACTGTGACAGGAGGGGGGAGATGTGAGTGAGATATGCGGCCAGGATGGAGGAGTGAGTAGAGACTTATTTGAAGGGTGAGCAATATACCAAGTGAAACTGCATTAGGTGTGCTTTGGAGATTGCATCGCTGACACTGACTTTGGCTGAGGATGTCCTAAAAAATCGTTTCCATAAACCACTGTATTTATACTTTGTGTTTATCTGGAAGACACTCCAACAGAACTCGTAACATCCTGGAAATAACTTTTATATATGTGTGAAACAGGGCCAGAACTAGTGGTAGGCAGAAGAGCTGCCTAGGGTGCAACTATTTGGGGGTGCTGGTTAGGTGCATCTTCTGCCTATACTTAGACTGGACAAGGCACGCAAGTTTGAACTGGGGGCCGACCGGGACTGCCGTACAGGCCCCCCACCTCTCTACTGCGACGCTCCTCACACATACGTGAAAGAGCAAACGTTGCTAAACTCATGCACAAACTGCTTTGCACTGAAAATTGTTTTTTGTACAGTCACAATATTGCCAGATGGGGTCTGGCCCAGCGAGGCCCCATGAAGGTTCGAGGCCCACCAGGTTTTTTTTTACCTGTGTCCCACTGGGCCAGTCCGCTTGCACACCTTTGCTGAGCAATAACATGAGCGGAGCTGCATCATATCCGGGAGAACCATTGTATTTCTCTGAAATGAAAGCTATATTGGAAAACGATTTAAGCTGACCATACACGGGTCCAATAAAGCAGAAAACTCGTCTCTTCTTAGTTATCTCATAGTTTTTATGACAGTGTGCTGAGGATGCCAAATAAGCTGATCTTGTTTTCAAAATTCACAACTGATCAATGTAGTATCACTTTATGAAAAATGAAGAAACCTTTAGAAATAGAAGAAATGTTTCTGTCCTGCTGCAGTCTTGCAACTTTAGTTCTTTCCACTCAGTGGCATAACTAGATCTTACTGGGCCCCAAAGCAAATTATTTTTCAGGCCCCAAAAATGTCCAGTGGTTGACCTGTTTGACCAATACTTATTGTAATTATATATGAATTAGGGCCTCATGGGGCCCCTATGACTCCTGGGCCCCCCTGCAGCCGCAGGGTCTGCTTCCTCTGTAGTTTTGCTCCTGTTTCCACTGTTCTTTTTCTTCATGTTTTGGTTATTGTATTAGAACTCACCCGGCACCAAATAAAAGACTGCACTGGAAGTTTGTCCATACTTCACCTAGTTCCCCATCCCCATATTTCAGAGAGGATAAACGTGTTTAACCATGCATTTATAATATTCTTTGGTAGATAAGAAATAGGGGCAAAATATTGCATTCTAATAGGTTGGAGGGATGCATATACATTTTAATAAGAGCTTTGTGATTGTGGACATGTCTCCTAGAACTGAATATCCGGTGGCCTATTTTGCTAATTCTCTCACTTACACCACCATATATTGGATTATTGTTTCACAATCACACCTACTGGATGCTTGAATTTTTATTGATATATTTATTGCAGAAATGTGCAAGACTGAAAGGCAGCAGACTTTATTTTATTGGGAGTGGCTTAACTTTGGTGCTGAACTACAACCCCCAGCTGTCATCTGAAAAGGCTTTGGGGACAAATTAAAAGGCGCTGTTGATTGATTGTACAGTATGATCAAGAACTGAACTGCTTGTAATTGTTTTTCAGCGTTTTGTCCAAATGTCCAGATACAGAGATGGTTGCTTCTATAGGGATCTAACTCAGGGCTTTTGACGTGGATCAACAAGAATTCTGAATTTATTTGGCAGTATATAAGATTTATTTCCAGTATTTGATATTATAGTACCTGCTTGCTCGGATGATGCTAAGATGAATGGTCACTGGTACATGTTTCGTTACACTGCTGTAAACATATAGCTCAGGATTGGCATAGAATCCCCAGCTCATTGTTAAAACAGGCTGTCTTAAAGAAACAGCAACACCAAAAATGCAAGTGTTTTATTTAAAGGACCAATAACATCAAAAAATGAAATTTTTTAAAGTAATAAAAATATAATGTAGTGTTGCCCTGCACTGGTAAAACTGCTGTGTTTGCTTCAGAAACACTACTATACTTTATATAACTATATGTTGTGTAGCCATGGGGGCATGAAAAGGCTCAAGTTACACAGCAGATAACAGATAAGTTCTGTAGAACATAATGTTATCTGTTATCCATTACTTATCCTGTGCCATATAGCCGTTTTTCAATTTCCGCCATTGCTACTCGGCAGCTTGTTTGTATGAACTATAGTAGTGTTTCTGAAGCAAACAGATCAGTTTTAACAGGGCAACACTACATGATATTTTCTTTACTTTAAAACACTTTAATTTTTTGGTGTTACTGTTCCTTTAAAGCTACCTGGACAAACTAGTAAGCATATCCCAATAACAAATGGTACGAGGCAAGGCTGCCCTCTCTCGCCTTTTCTGTATGCATTGAGTATTGAACCCTTGGCAACAGCGATTAGAGAGAATCCTTATATTTCTGGGGTTCCCCTTAGTTCTACGCAGTTTAACATTGCCCTTTTTGCAGATGATGTTATTCTACGGTGAACCCAGCCAACCATATTGCTGCCTAATTTACACGACGTGATAAAAGACTTCAGCTCTTTCTCGGGTTACAAACTAAACCTGTCAAAATCTGAAGCCTTATCTCTTAATGTTTTCTTGGCAGATTTTCGGGTCTTGAAGGACAATTTTAAAGGGGTGGTTCACCTTTAGGGTAACTTTTATTATGTTATAGAATGACCAATTCTAAGCAACTTTTCTATTGGTTTACATTATTTATTTTGCATAGTTTTATAGTTATTTGTCTTTTTCTTCTGGTTCTTTGCAGCTTTCAAATGGGCATCACCATCCCCTTCTAAATATCAAATGCTCTGTAAGGCTACAAATGTATTGTTACTGCTACTTTTTATTGCTGATCCTTCTATTCAGACTCTCTCCTATTCATAATCCAGTCTCTTATTCAAATCTATGCATGATTGCTAGGGTAACTTGGGCCCTAGTTACCAGATTGCTGAAAATGCAAATTGAAGATGTAACCCTTTCTTGGCTATAATTAACCAAACCAACTAGCATAGGTAGAGCATTGGTTACACGCGACTCTTTCACTCTCAGGTAGGGCTTTCGCTAAGTGGAAAATCACGTGTGAGGTAGTTGAACTACAACTCGATACTGCATATAGTGTGTAATAAAGGTTGTTGGACGCCAGGGGTTCTTTGTGCAAACAAATAGAACAGGTTTTATTTACAAGTAGATCCACAGGGTATCATATACTCACATACAGTGGTAATAAAGCAGCAATGCTTAGCACAGGTACAGCATAGATTATGCCCTCAGGTAGGATACCAGGATGGGAGTTGTAGTTGCACCAACCAGGTTATCAATGCCCATGTGGTCCGGATCCCACCAGCAGGTTCAGGTGACTCAGGGGTTAAATACTCTTCCTGCAGTCCCTATGTCTGAGGTCCCTTCACTTCAGGCAAGGTAGAGCCTGGGGGAGAGCTACTCCCTACTATCCTCCTTGATGGGGCTTTGAGCTGCCCTTTCTCTCTTTCTCACCTCTCCTAGAGAGTGCTATAACAGGAATATCCTCCTCTGACTATTCCTCATTCACGGGGCCCTGTTCCCCGACTTAATACTGGTAATACCTCTAAAGGTGTGCTGTCCCTTTAGGGTAGAGCGCCTCTGGGGCCCGGTTGGCACCCAGGCTCAATGGAGCACTGCCCCTCTCCTCTGCTGCAGGCCAAAGAGGAAGTGCCACTCCCTGCAAGTACTTTTATTTAGCACTGCAGGGGGGGTGGTCACTACCTATAACCAATAAGTGGATACAATCTAGCCACCTGGACTTTAGTCCAATAGAAGGCAGCTAATGTAATGGCAAGGGAGGAAGCCATAAGGGCCATGCTACTTATGGGTCCCTACAAAGAGATGCTGAATAAAAAGCTAAATAACTCAAAAACCTTAAATAGTAAAAAATGAAAACCAATTGCAAATCGTCTCAGAATATCACTCTCTACATCATACTAAAAGTTATCTCATAGGTGAACAACTCCTTTAACTATAAGTGGAAGAAAAACTCAATCATTTATCTAGGTGTGCAAATTACAGCCAAATATGAATCTTTATATGAGGCTAATTTAACCCCCTTATAAATCTAACCAAACCGATGCTTGCAAAGTAGTCACTTTTTCCGGGATCCTGGTTTGGCAGCATCGCTGCAATTAAAATAAGTATCCTGCCAAAAAACCTGTATGTGTTTGAAACCTTGCCGGTTATAGTGCCCCCAAGAACAGTCAAAAAAGTCACTGAATAGCCAGGTCAGTTTTGATAACCAGTTTTTCCCCCTTTTATATATAACCACATTATGTATACATTCATATCCATTTCATCAACTACACACGTATACACACTTTTATGCTGTTATACAAAACTATGTTTAATTTTGCACATGGGGCATATATTTTATTTGCTGTTATTTTCACGAGGTACACTCTGGCACATACACTCCCACACTCCACTGATACACATACACATCACTGGGGAACTACACCTATCACGCCACTCTGTTTTTTCCCTTTTCACATACAATCACATTATGTATACACTCGTATTTATTTCATCATTTTATTTTTAATTGCACTTCACAATTCACATCTTTTTTAATGTGGGCATTGGTTTGGGCAGTTACATCCCCTTAAAAGATGCATACGCAGATGGCGGAGGATGGTTTAGTACGTAAGTTGAATCCAGGGCACAGGAAATGCTCATACAAAGTAATGCTATTAAGCATACCGGTAAGATATCGTTTGAATTACGATTAGACGTAAACAGGTTCTTGCCTGTATTCAATTAAGCTCTTTATGACAATAGGAGATTATCTACACATAATTGACTTAATATTATTGCCGGCATTAAGATAATAGCTTTCTTATGTTTCTGGCTACCTGGGGTGTGATGGGGATGCTCCTGATAGGTTATCTCTGGGTTCGACACCTGATACTTGTTTATATCGATGTATAATCTTAAAATGTAAATCGAGGCATGCTGGGAACAGATTCATGGGGAGTCTCCCATGACTGTACTTATTTATTTTACTTATAGACATCATACAAGCTCTTTTTTTTTCTCTGTATTCTTTTTTACTTCTCATTTATTTTATTCATGGTATGTATATCTTTATTTGTGGAAAAAAAATTCAATAAAAATATGTTTAAAAAAAAAACTCATGTTTGCTTCAGAAACACTATTATGGTTCATATAAACAAGCTGCTATGTAGCCATTGAACAAAGGTGGTTAAATATCGGATACAGAGCTTATCTGCTGTGTAACCTGAGCCTGTTCTCCTTTGAATGGCTGCCTCCATTGCTAGACTGCAGCTTATTTATATAAACAATAGTAGTGTTTCTGAAGCAAGCACAGAAGTTCATTTAGCAGTCATTGGCAAAGGCCAGTTGAACAATTTGAATATGTTAATTACCATCCTGACATTCAAGTTTTTTTTTAGAGGAAATAAAAAACTAGTTTGAATTCAATTCAAATTCAAGTTGAAATCTATTCAAATTTTCGTGGTCATTTGTATTCGATCGAATATTAAACATTAACGTTTTTAATCATGTTGTGAGTAAATTCAAATTTATTAGAGTTAATAAAAATTCTGATACATTTCGAAATTCAACCTTTGATAAATCTGCCCCATAATATCCAATTACATTTTTTTTCATCACATTACATAGGCTTGGTGTATATTTTTTCAAGGTAGAAGGTGTTTGGTGCACAAGTGGGGTTTAGTTACTCTAGAATTGTTCTTTGGTAAAGATCTACAATAAAGCAAGATTCTTAGATCATAGATTTTATTAAAGTAGATTTTAATATTACCTAATTCTATGGTTTTTAAAAACATTGTGGGCTGAATCGATTGTTTATCCTTGAGTTTACTTATTTAACACTACTGGACATTTAAAGACTTTTTTTTTTTTTTTTTTAAATGATAGCTATGTTAAGGTATTATAATCAGAAATTCCTATTGTATACTTTATTTTCAGGTGACAAATCCTGCCGCAATCTAAGAATGGCAGTAGTCATCCGCTTACAGGGGCTTCCTGTTGTTGCTGGCTCAACTGATGTTCGTCATTTCTTTTCTGGATTGCATATTCCTGATGGAGGAGTTCATATTACTGGTGGAAAGCTTGGGGAGGCCTTTATTATATTTGCAACCGATGAAGATGCTCGAAGGGCAATGAGCCGCTCAGGAGGCTTCATAAAGAAATCACGCATTGAGCTTTTTCTCAGTAGTAAGGCAGAAATGCAACATACCCTTGAGAAAAATAGAAAAGGAAACAAAGATTTGGGGCGGACACCAGATATTTCAAAACTGCTGAATGTCATGAAGAAAGGCATTTATCAGAAAAACATGAACAATAAAAGCAATGCAGAAGCTGGCAGAGCAAATCACAAGGAAGAAAATGTTCCAAGGCCAAAATATCAATGGAAGGATGGCACAAGGCCATTAAAAGATAAACGTTATGGATATGTATTTTTGCATGGGCTTCCATACACAGCAGGTGAACTTGATGTTAAAGAATTTTTTCACGGTTTCCATGTGGAAGATGTACACCTTTCTGTTCGTCAAAATGGGACTAGAGATGGAAATGCTTTTGTTAAATTTCCCAGTTTTCAGGATGCAAAGGCATCTCTTTCACGTCATAATGAATACATTGGTGATAGATACATATCTGTAAAATTGAGCACTGAACAGAAGTGGATTAATGCTATTAGCAAAACTGATGGGAGACAAGAGTCCATTCATAATAATAATAGGGAGTGGTCACCCAGATTTTCCTCAAAGTATCATTCAAGATCTCCAGGTCATGGATCAAGATCTCCAAAGATGCACAGAACAAGGTCACGCTCCCCTCATGCTCAGGAGTTCTACTTACACCTCTTGAACATGTCATATTCTGTGGATAAAAGAGATATTAAATTGTATTTTGGTGATCCAGATATTCCAGATTCACAGATTAAATTCTTACTTGATAGAAATGGTGACCGGACAAGAGAAGGCTTTGTTTTGGTCAAAAATGAAAAGTTTTATCAGAAATGCCTTGGCTTACACAAAGGCCTATTAAATGGCCGTGAAGTTTGGGTATACCCCATTGCCCGAAAGGACATGTTAGAGTTAATTGAAGCCACAGAGAAGCCACAGCTAGAAAGAAACGCATCACAAGACCCTTCTCCAAAGAGGAAATCCAGGGACCGTTCAAACCTAGAGAGATGTATGTATTTGAGAAACTTTCCTTTTAATGTTAGTAAAAGTGAGGTTCAAAATTTCTTTGCTGGATTTTCAGTGAATGAACATGATATTTGTTTGCTGTATGATAGTAGAGGTGTTGGTCTTGGTGAAGCACTTGTTATCTTTCCTTCAGAGCACCAGGCTATCCTTGCCGAGGGCTTGAATCAGCAGACATTCTTGGGAACAGAAGTGTTACTGAGACGTATCTCAGAAGAACAAATGAAAGAACTTGGAGCTTTCCCTGAAGATCACAACGAGAGAGAGCCCAAGCGATCAACTAATTATAGAGATGAATATCCACAAACTGCTAAACAGAGTTTTGGAGATTCTGATGCACATGGTTCGTATGACCAGCCCCAGTCTTATAGGGCAGATGACTTTGGACATGGTTCTGAAAGATCAAGGCGTTCCACAGAAAGGTTAAGAAGTACATATGAAATGAATCAAGATGAGCATTATGGGAGGTTTCATATTGGAAACCAGAATGCTACAGACTATGAGTCTGGGACAGTAAATTGGCCAAGGTCAGGTGGAGCGTCTATATGTTTGAAAAATGTTCCATATACTGCAACTATTGAAGAAATTTTAGATTTCTTTTATGGTTATGATGTGGTTCCTGATTCTGTAGAAATGGATTACACGTCCAAAGGAACAGCTATAGTACATATGGAAAACTATGATGAGGCTGCAGCTGCTGTTAATGAACTAAATGAAAGGCCTATTGGGCCACGTAAAGTTCATATGAGCCTAATAAGGAGATAAGGCAAACTTGCAGTGGAAAATGCTATTGGCTATTTAGAAACTGTCAAATTAACCATGATATTGTCCTGGTTCATAAAAGGTCATTAATTTTGAATTGTATAGTTAGTTTAGTTTTGTACTTCCTTGCATGAATAGTCACAAGGCCCATTAAAAGCTATTTATTGTTTAATTCCTTGTCTCCATTAAGTTTAATGACATCAGTTATCTGATTCATTTTGTGACTATTTTTAAATGTAATAATGTGATTTTTTTAAATGTTTGGATTAATGACTGTAGTTCAGAGTCATTATGTGACTATTTCTTGTCCTCTAAATGTGTACTGATAAAATTTGGGGATTAAAACATTTGATTTACACAGCCAGTCTTTGTAGTCCTCAGTGGAATGTTTCCCTATTCACTATTTAAAGTTTGCATTTTCAAGGCCCCTTTATTTCAGCGGTAAGAAGATTGTGGGTCAGTGTTACAGGGGAAAATGCTGAGAAACTGTTATAATGGAGTATCCTAATTTGACCTTACGTGATGAGAGGCAAGCAGGTCCTTCCCACACGAAAATGGTTTACTTTTCTTTTCTGGAGGGGGCCTATGGTTTTGAAGGCTTTCATGAATGCTGAATATTCCTAGTTTGAGAGGCATCCAGAAGAAAGAAGAGGCACGTTAGAAGAAAAGCCTGCAGCACAAATCACAATAAGGTTGTTCTCAGAGCTATGTGGTATGCTTCATAATTCCAGGTGATTGTTACCAGAGTTCACTCTTATATAAATTCAGAGTTGTTGAGAAGATTTTATTCTGAAACGTTGGTTTCTCCATCAAACCTTCAGGATTTTGATCAGATTCATTGTTCAGCTCAGACCCACTAGTAAATAGTAGAGATGTCTGGTGCAATTCAGAAGTGTTCTCTGACTTAAAATAGATGTTTGAATTCATCTGCCGCAAATACTCTGTTTTATGTATGAAACTGCTTTTCCAGTGTAAAAGAAAAATATTCTTGATTGGACCTAATTGGGAATATGGTGCCCTTTGAGTTTATTATTGAGGAGAATATTTTAACTCCACCCCCCCCATGAACACTTTGATTACACTTCAGACTATCACTTTTTCTTGGTGTCTGATTGACATATGTGTAATCAAACAATTATATTTGATATTTAAAATTGTCTTCAAATTCCCAAAATATTTGATCTTCAAGGCACCTGTGGTTAACAATTTTGTGTTGTCGCCTAAACTAACTTTCTTGTTTTAAGAAACCAGAGTATGTGTTGCAGCTGCCATCACTTTAGCTTTCTCATGTTGGTACATATTTATTAAGTAAAGGAGCAGCTGCATTTTTTTTTTAATTGTATATGTTTGCTTTTTGCAAATTCACTCTGCACTTGGTCTGCTCTGGAATGACCACCCATAAATGAAGACCCTGGCAAAGAAGGAACTGTGTAATGGATTCTTGCACTATGGACACAATTGCTGGTACCCTTCAAACTCCCATTTTTATTGGGCTTGTTACAATGCTTCTAATACTGTCTGTGATCTGAACTTTGGAGCTACTTCTACATCGAAAGGATAGGTGGCTGCTGCTGGAAGCTCTAATTCCATAGCAGGGACTATTTCACCCTTGGGTTGATACCTAAATATGGAACCCTATCTTATGTGGGGCTCTGTGATACAGTTGGTAATAAAATAAGGATCACTGCTGATAAAGTTGCTTGGGTCACTAAGCTGATTTTAAAACTTGGATCTGTTTTTCCCCTTCATTTAAAAATATAAGTCCTAATCTATATTAATGACTAGGAATTTGATGTGACATCCATGACCAAGTGACAAATTTAGAAAGATCATATTGCAGATCTCATATAGAACATATTGTTTGTTTACAGCAGGAATGTGTAATGTGAGGCCTGTGGGCTAGATGTGGCCCTCCAGTGGATTTTATGCCCCACCAGTCTGCTTATGTGGCATGAGAAAAAATATCTATATCTATAGAACTGTCCATTTTATTGCATGCTGCATTCACAATAAACCAGCAAGGTTTTACCTGCAAGTTGTTCCTGTGTGCCAGTGTTCTGTTGCTGAGTTGGTTACTGAGGGAGGCCGAATCCCCTCTCGCTGTGCACCAGGTAATCGTTTGGGTTGGAGAGCCAGGGTGTGCGGGCTGAATAATTGAAACTGCAACATTATCTGTAAATACATGGAATAAAAAGTTGCTTTATTATGGAGAAATTTTGTGTGGTTAATATGGAGATAAAATGGTCAGTGCAACATATAAATATAGGCATTGCTGCTTACTGTGGTCATATACGGACAAAACCATTGGTCCATGGAATGAAGAGTATACAGCTTGGCTGCTGGACACAGCTCTGATAATGAAACAAAAATCCCACTGAAGCTCTCCTCAAGTGTACATGTTTTGAACCACTCCAAACTCAAGACTCTTGATGACTGTATCTCAGTATGGTCTAAGTGGCCAAAGCCAGGCAAGTCCTTATAAACAAAAACACAGAGAGTGAGCATCTATTGTAAACTGCTCTAAAGTTCTCCTCAAATGTAACCCACCCATCTCAGGACCATAAAGCAGGGACATTGCTGCACTTCCAAGCAACATTTACTATCTTGAGGGAGAACTCTAACCTTGTTGTGTCATTGGGTTGGATTGACCTTATTGGCTTGCAATCACATTGGATTTGTTTAATTGTTCAAACCTAGCATTAAGATCAGAAGTTGACCAGTCATTCAAGAATGACTAACTTTAAATGTGGTGCTCATGCTGTTTAAAACTGGAGATCAAGTAGATACCCACCAAATCCAGAAACGTTAATGTCAAGCGGCTTTACAGAGACAGACAGCCAAAGGGTTTTGATTTGCTTAAAGAGGTAGTTCCTTGGCTAACATGAATGATCCACACATTGCATTTTAGGAAATACATAGGGGGTTATTTATCAACAGTCACGTTTTAGAGTTATGTGAGCTTTTTAAGAAACTTGAATGAACTTGAATGATCAAGTTCGGGGATTAACAATCTGAAAACTCAATTGATTTTTCCGTGGGAATTGAATTATTCAAGTTTTGGATCAGAAACCTCCACTAAACCTCGACCATCATGAAGGATATAAACATCTTCAAATGAACCAAGGAACCTTTGCCATTGACTTCTACATGACCTCCACAAGTTTGAGATGGTATATTTGGGTTCAAGCTATTTTGAGGGTCAGGTTTTTTTAAAAAAACCTCCCCAAAAATTGATTTTTGAATGAAAAATCACCTTGAAAACTCGAATTTTTTGTGGAGAACACAACTCGACCCTTAAATCTGCCCCATACTGTAGTTTTGTTTGTGAATAGTTGTATTTAATAGTGCACAATAAAACCTCTTTTGGAGGAAAAGTGCTATCAGAACCCATTGTCCAGTTAAGCCCAATAGAGGTCTAATATTTCTGATCTGAGAGTAATGATGTCATTTTTGTCACATGACTCACTAAAACTTGTGTATGATAATAAATAAAATACTCCATGTTGCAAAATATTGGGATATTAGAAGTTACCTCGGAGTTCCATGACCTGTATAAAAACATATTTTTATATGTTTTTATATGGTCATGAAATTCCTCAGTAACTTATGATATCCTTATAATTTACAAAAGGGGTATTTTATTCACTATATCTATAGTACTTCACAGCTAGGTGTCCAGTTTTGTCACTGCTCAATTTTATGTGGACATTTATATAATTTAAAAATGCAACAAAGACTCAAAAATTCTACTTGTCTTCATACAAACACATGCAGGTAAGTACCCTATCTTCTATTTTTTTTTTTTTTAATTATCCAGCCAGAGTCAGGCACTACCCCACTATCAATTCGTGTTGGTGACATTCCTATCTAGTTTTGTATCCTGAAACGCCTATTACTGGATCAGGCCCTTGATATCTAACCTTTTCAAATTTATTGGGGACCTCAACCAAAGAAACCTGTTTCTCTATTACTATTTCTACCTCCAATGTGTTGTAGCAAGAAACCACAGCCCTCCCACAGCCTAGTTTTGTATAGCTCTCCCGCTAATCTTATCCCAGGTAACATATCTCATTTCCATATAATGCAATTACTTCCTACAAAGACAAGTTTTGTTCCATTTTGAATGTCTTTCTGTTTTGCTTTATATTTCTGACCCTGCAATTACCAGACTTACATATATATATTTTATCATTGGATCTGTTACAGTTAGACGCTAGTGTTCAGGCCTGTTCCAACAAGGCCATAGTGCACAGGACCCAGTGAGTAAAGATGAAATGAGACGCAATCTAGTTCAGCCTTTTCAAGGTAACACAATCTTGTCCCACCCACTTCTTATTAATACCAATGCCTTGACATGGGGCATACAGACAAACAAAGGGGGGTTGCCTGTTCCTCCTAGATAGGACCTCGGTTTTCAATGTAACTTAAAAAATACAAAGAAACCCAGAGAAAGCAAAATATGAAGAACACTCTGATAAAGCAAGGAGATCTGTACATGTGAAAACTGAGATTAGCCCCACATAAATTATATGGAATTAATAAAGGGATGAGCTAAATCATCTCATGTAATGCCTCCTGCCCTTGAAGATCCTTATACCCACAAAAGACAGAGCTAAATTCAATCCTATTAGGGGCATGTGGTTTATTTTCATGTAAGGGACATCATATAGCTGCTAACATATCTCTTGTCCACTCTAATAGCATTGGTTAGAGCGTTGGTCCAGTTTCTATTCACATATAAACATATTTAACATATGATGATGGTGAAGTGGTTTTTTTTCTTTATACCAGGAGTGTCCAACCTTTTGGCTTCCCTGGGCCACAGTGGAAAAAGAAGAATTGTCTGGGGCCGCACATGAAATACACAAAACACTTTTGATTTGTAAATGTAAAGAAAATGCACAGAGAAGAACTACAATACCAGTTGGAGAACCAGTTAGAGCTATATACACTGGAACATGGGACACCTGGACATTAAATATAGGGATGCACCAAATCCACTATTTTGGATGCGGCCGAGCCCCCAAATAATTAGAGAAAGGGGAAAACATTTTTTACTTCCTTGTTTTGTGACAAAAAGTTTTGCAATTTCCCTTCCCTCGGATTCGGTTTGGCTGGGCAGAAGGATTCGGCCAAATCCTGCTGAAAAAGGCAGAATCCTGAACCGAATCTTGGATTTGGTGCGTCCCTAATTAAATAGACATTATTATTACTACTAAATGGGCAGAGTCTCCCCCTCCTGGGGAAGCAGACCCAGCGGCTGCAAGGGGGCCCAGGTGGTATAGGGGCCCCAATGAGGCCCTAATTCACATACAATTTCAATGAATTGCTAAAGCAAGTCAACCTCTAGACATTTTGGGGGCATGAAAAATTATTTGCTGTGGGGCCCAGTAAGATCTAGTTATGCCACTGGCCACATTCATATCCATTGTGGGCCACAGCTTGAAACGCTCAGTTCCTGAGAAAGCATCATAGGATATAGGAGTTAGTAGTAATAATAATATAAAAATAAGTCTATTTAATATCCAGGTGTCCCTAACTCCAGTGTATAGCTCTATCTGGTTATCCAACTGGTATTGTAGTTTTTCTTTTTACTTTTAGTCTGTTGTGTATTTCATGTGTGGCCCCAAGATCATTTTTCTTCTTCCAATGTGGCCCTCAAACCCAAAAGTTTGTACACCTTAAAAGGGATACTGTCATGGAGAAAACATGTTTTTTTTTTTTTTCAAAACACATCAGTTAATAGTGCTGCTCCAGAAAACAGCTGCACTGAAATCCATTTCTCAAAAGAGCAAACAGATTTTTTTTTATATTCAATTTTGAAATCTGACATTGGGCTAGCCATATTGTCAGTTTCCCAGCTGCCCCAGTCATGTGACTTGTGCCAGCACTTTAGGATGGAACTACTTTCTGGCAAACTGTTATTTCTCCTACTTAATGTAACTGAATCATTCTCAGTGGGACATGGATTTTTACTATTGAGTGTTGTTCTTAGCTCTACCAGGCAGCTGTTATCTTGTGTTAGGAAGCTGGTATCTGGTTACCTTCCCATTGTTCTTTTGTGATGCTGCTGAGGGGGGGGGGAGGGGGAAGGAGGGGGTGTGGTATCACTCCAAATTGCAGTAAAGAGTGACTGAAGTTTATCAGAGCACAAGTCACGTGACTGGGGGCAGCTGGGAAATTGACAATATGTCTAGCCCAAAATTGAATATAACAAAATCTGTTTGCTCTTTTGAAAAATGGATTTCAGTGCATAATTCTGCTGGATGCTTTTTGGGGGAAAAAAATGTTTTCCCATGACAGTGTCCCTTAAATAGTAGATTGGTTTTCATTGCCATCTAGTGGTTCATTATGATTAGTTCACTACAAACAAAACAAAACATAAGGAAATCTACTATATGGTATGATACAGTACAATGTGCAATATGAATGCAGTATCACTTTCCCTTAGTTAAAACCTGCACACACATATGTGTATATTAGGCTAATATTGCACCAGGGATCTGCTCTGCCTGCGTATGTCTCCATGCACAATTGTTTGTTTGAATTAACCTGTGGAATTCTTTTATAGAAAGACACTAATATTTCTGCTGTATGTTGGAGTTGGATAAAAGGAATAAAATGTAATCTGTCCTTGCTGTTTTGTGAGGTTTTTTTCTAGGACTCTCTGTTAATTCTATGTTGCCTGGCAGCACTGTGCCCTCAATGGGAGTAAGTTACATTAAAAAACAAACCTTTGCACAACTAATTTAAAATGGTTGTTCGCATTTGGGTTAACTTTTAATATGATGTAGAGAGTCATATTCTGAGTCAATTTGCAGTTGGTTTTAATTTTGTATTATTATTTGTAGTTTTTCAGTTAATGCCTTTAATTCAGCAGCTGTCCAGTTTGCAATTTCAGCATTCCCCTAGCAACCCTGCATTGATATATATAAGAGACTGGAATATGAATAGGAGAGGGACTGAATAGAAGGATAAGTAATAACAAGTAGCAATAACGATACATTTGTAGCCTTACAGAGCATTTGGTTTTAGATGGGGTCAGTGACCCCCAATTGAAAGCTGGAAAGAGTCAGAAGAAACAAACACTATAAAAAATAAAGACTGAAGACCAACTGAAAGGTTGTTAGCAATTGGCCACTCTATAACATACTTAAAGGACCAGTAACATAACAAAAAATATAAAAACAATTTGTTCAAATACACCAGGACAAATTATACTTTAAAACCGTAAAGCCTTTATTAAGAAATAACTTACTGAAACTCTGCTTCCGCTCCTCTTCAGAAAAGGCAACATGGCGATGATCCATCATACGGTGCTCGATTTCTCCTCCCTGACTATCTCCTATAAGGAAGGCAGGGAAGAGAAATTGGGCACTGCACAATGGATCGTCGCCTTTTCTGAAGAGGAACGCAAGCAAAGTTAACTTAAGGCAAACCACCCATTTATAGTTTGTGTGTAATAGTAACAATTTACCAGGACATACTGATAGTTGTCACTCTCAGAAAAATATTAAAGCAAACCTTTAATTGGCCAATATATATATAAGGAGAGAACAAAGTACTGTTGCATTATTACACAAAAAAGGAAATCATTAAAAGAAAAAATTGGGATTCTATTCGAGATGGCCTTAATGTAATTTGAAACTTTCTGGATAATGGTTTTCCATATAACCGATCCCATACCTGCAGAAAGTGACAATTTATGTTTTTTAGTTCCTCATAGGAACCTTCCATGTACATATATATAGTAGTCTTGAGAAAGGCTGTTGTGTCAGCCGAAACGTCGGTCTACAAATAAAGTTTGGTGAAATCTTTTAAGACCTGTGAGTGCGGGCTTTCTTCACATATATATATATATATATATATATTATATATATTGCCTTCTTTGTAATCACATGATCATGTACCTTGTTAGGTATTCTGTGGTCACACAATCATGTAGAATAAAGGCTGGTACAAACTCGACCTCAGCGAAGAAAATGCAGCTTAAAAAGTTTTAACAAAAAAAGTATTGCATCTTATTGTGTTGCAAAAAGCCTAACTGTTAACCATAGGCTTAATCATAGGTTTACTTAGGCCTAGGTATTCTGTGGTGTTCCAGTAAAATCTGTCAAAGCTCTTTTGTATTTTTACCTTTGTATTTTCAAATGGATTAAATATTGTTACAGATACTTGCTGAGTGAATTCTTTTTCTACATCAGATGTGGATGAAATGCGGTGGGAATAGAAGAAACTTGCATCAACTGGTTTTGCTTTGTATGCTATTGTATTTACAGATGCACTAAATCCACTATTTTGGATTCGGCCGAACCACAGAATCGATTGCAAAAGAATTGTCCGAATACTGAACCAAATCCGAACCCTTAGTGAGAGAGAGGGTAAAAGCCTAAAAATGTTTTTACTTCCTTAAAACCAAGTTGATATTAAAGGGACATGATTTTAAGGATTCGCATGCGAGTCACCTTTTGAGTTAACTTTTAGGGGCAGATTTACTAAGGCTTGAATTGATTCGAAGTGAAAATTCGAAATTCTAATTTATTTTGGGCTTATTCAACTATCGAATAGCCCAAAATTAGATGCAACTTGGCCAAATTCTAATTTGAATTTGATTTAATTGTATGATGGCAAGCTACAACAGAATATCACTGGCCCAGGGTATAAGGCTAGCAATAGTTGAAATCTGACTAGCTTTGTCATTGCTCCTATGATTCTTGAATGATTTCCCTTTCAGCTGTGTATCTCACCAAAGTGCAAATAAAACGGCATCTGGTGGTTGCTAAGGTTAGTGAGCCTAGAATCCTGATAAATATAATCCTTGATTTCTATTATTTTATATTGTTTATTCATGTCTTTTCCTATTCATCTGCCACTATAAGCGGCAAATTTACTAAAATTCCCCTAAAATCCCTCGAATCTATCCGACTATCGAATGCTTATCGAATAGTTCTATGCTATCTTTTTGCTCGATATTCGATTTCTCGATGAAATCATACAATCGAATACCGATCGTTCAATTTCACGTAAAATTCGTACTTTTTCCTTCAAGCTTCCGAAAAATTTGTACGATTCGAATGATCGAGGCGTCCGATCATACAAATGGTATTCGATCAAGTCTTTGCAAAAGAAGCCTAGGGGGAGGTTCCCATAGGTTTCTATTGGTATTCGGTAGGTTCAATCTGGCGAAGTAGGCATTCGTATAAATTTTAAATTTAAAATCCTTCGAGCATCGAATGATCGAATATTCTATTCGATAATTTGAATATCCTGTATTTGATGATCGAAGATTGCCAAATTTGCATATTCGATCCTCCGAAAAAATCATACGATCGGTATTCGATCGAATTCAATTGAACTTCGATCTCTTCACACAAATTTTGTAAATTTGCCCCTTAGTGATCTGCCTTCCACCCTTATAAATTCTATGTATTATCTGGTTTTTCCAGTGACCTAGATTTCTCTGGGATTTTATGTACTATATAGATTGGCCAAAAACAGACGCCAGTGTCCAAAATGAGACGCCGGTGAATTTTTTCTGGTAGCCAGCAAAAATTCGATTGCCAAAAATTCACTACTGTCACGTTTCTGACGCTGCCGTCCGTCTTTGGACTCTGGCGTCCATTTTTGGACACCAGCGCCCATTTTCGGTGTTGAAAAAACAGATGCCTATGATTAAGGGAGTCATTCTTGAAATGCGTCAGGCGATGTTGGTCAGTGACCTGTTGAAATAAACCACCTTTTCATTTTACCGGAGTGCCACCTTTTTTTTCCGTTTTTTGAGCTATTTTCAGTGGGGACGCTGATGACAGAGCACCCGGACCATATTAGGAATTTTTAACTACACTTTCAGCAACACACAGGGGGTGAGTTTGGTGCGGTCCTTTTTTTTTCTTCTAATAAAACTGTATATATACAGCAATTCTATCCAAGAAGATTATTTAGTTCAGTGAGGGCTGCGTGTCTCTGCAAGAGAATCTACAGGAAAGAACTGCTGGGACTGCGCACTCCATTGTCCCCCTCGCCAGGAAAGTCTGCCTCACAGTTAGGGGAATATTTTCAATATGAAAAAAATGTCAGTTGGGGCCAAAACTAAGAACATTAAGTTCTGTTTGAAGTTGCTTTTTTTTGGCACTTTGTAGTCCCCAGGCTATGTGAGGTCTCTGCATTCAAGGGACATAGTAACCTAGACTTCTAGTAGAGGAGGTTGAAAAAAGACACAACCACCAAGTTCAAGCTTTTTGTCTAAGTAAAACTTCCTAACAGCTACGTGATCCAGTGGAGTGCAGAGACCAAACTATGCAGCAACGGAAGGCAGGGCACAGAGTTGGCAGATTGTGCCTATATTTTGCACTTTGCACCCTGCCTTCCACCCTTATAAATTCTATGTATTATCTGGTTTTTCCAGTAACCTAGATTTCTCAGGGATTTTATGTACTATATAGACTGGCCTTGTGTTCTAGGTAATATGTAGATGCTACGTGAATTAAAACACATCACAGTGTTATTATATGCAGTTATACATTTCCTCCCCACATTATAACTTACTTGGAAATACACCAGCCTTCTAGTTCTTCCTGCTCTGTGCTCCTTGCAGTCCCCTGTGCCATTAGCCTTACTGTAAAGTTTCATCCAGCCAATGTGTGGGAGGGTCTTCCAGTTGTTAAAGGGGAAGTAAACCCCAACAATGATACTCATCAGACAAAATCATGAAAAATAAAAATCTTCAAAAACAGCAACTTTTATTTCTCAACACACCAGAGGCTTCTCAGTCAGATGCATGTTACACAACTCTTACAAATGTTTCAATTAAAGCAGCCTGTGTTAATTAGGCACACCTTCCCTTTAAGATCTTGGATCCCACCTAACTGCTAGTGGTCCAGTATATGCTTCCACCCGTATCCCCCACTCTCCAATAGTGGCCCGATACCTTTGGGTGATACCCCTCCTTAGGACCTTTTCCATCCAAGTCCTGGCCTGAAGCCTTGGTGTCCTTCCTACCTAGCCCTAGGCTATCACTGATTCCCTTGCTTATGGAGTGCCATAGGAATCTAACTCCACTTTCCTCCTTGTTGGGGCCACAACTGCCCTTACTAAATACCCTGGCTAGCTTGTGCACCTAGTGCTCTCTCACTTTGATCTTTCCTATTCTCACTTCTCCACTCAACGGCCAGGTGATATTCTTCCTGCCAGCCTCCCATCAAGACAGCTCGCCTTGGTTGGGGCACCTCCTTTAATAGCCCTTCTATGTCCTCTGGTGGCCGGGTTAGAAATTACACTTAAAATTAAATTAAAGAATTCTACATACATTACACCCAACAATTTTCAACATACATACATTTTACATACTTGCACATTTTTGTCACTCAAAAAGATTACATTACACTCCCACAACATTCTCATCACTTTACACCCCCTTACAAATGTAATATACTCTGTACTTTGAGCAAAATATTTCTCTAGAAATTTCAGCCTAAGTCCGGTCCTTGACTTGCTCAAAGCACTGCCATCAGAAACTTTTGGGCCCCATACAGGTTATATACCTGGGTCGCACACAAGGAAGTAGTACCAACATTTTTAGTTATACCCCTTGTTTGTGTACTACGTTAGGTTAATTCATGGGGATGGTCAGTGTATTTTGCAATAAATTTAACTCCTACGCTCCTGCCTGCCCATCACGCGGCTCTGCCTTGTCATTACTTGATATTAGGGATGCACCAAATCCAATATTTTGGATTCGGCCGAACCCCCGAATCTTTCGTAAAAGGTCGAATACCGAACCGAATCCTAATTTGCATATGCAGTTTGCACATGCAAACTGGAGTGGGAAGGGGAAAACATTTTTACTTCCTTGTTTTGTGACAAAAAGTTATGCGATTTCCCTCCCCACCCCTAATTTGCATGTGCATATTTGATTCAGCTGCGGAAAAAGGTTGAATCCTGGAATCAGTGCATCCTTGTTGATACATAATTTACATGTAAGTTGCACAAGTTTCTAGGCAAGTCCTTGAAGTTTCTACAAAAGTTATGAAAATTATGTAACCGATAATGATATGCGTGTTTTCCTCAACCTGCCCCAACACCCTCCCAACCTGAACCTGGCCTGCACCTTTCACTCTATTTATAGAGCTGCACCTGCCCCACAGTCACAAAAGGGGCAGGGCCAGGCTCAGACTGGGGGGTAGGGAGCCCACCAGGACTACTGTCCAGAGCCCCCCTCCGGACCCACTATCGCGCCCTATCGTGCTGCACACATTCGCAAAAAAGCCGCCTACATGTGCAAAAAGAGCCTTACGCATGCGAGAGCCGCATAGCACATTTTTTTTTTTATTTGTTGTAGGGTCAGGACGGAGAGGGGGTCCGAACTTGGGCAGGGCAGGCGTGAGTCTATAAACTGTTGGGCCAGAAGCCAGCAATGTGAGGTGGCGACCTGTAGATTATTGGCGGAAGCCAGCCTGAACCCACCTGAACCTCAGATAAACTTGCGTGTTTCAGGACACAACTATATTTTTTTAACGGATGCTTTAACGAATAAATAGCCACAGGCTTCCAGTGGAATATACAAATCAGGGATGTTGAACTGGTGGCCCCCTAGCTGTTTTTAACAATTTCCAGCATCCTCACAACAGCCAGTACTACACATCAGCTGAAGGTTAGGAATCCCTGAATTACATATGGTTTGCACTTTACACCTTCTAATGCCTGGGCCCCAGCACTGGATGCACTTTTTGGTGCAAATTAAAAGGATTATTATAACACTCCAGAGAATTCAGTCAGCAGGAAGTGGAACCGATGGGCCGGGCTCGTAAAGTTTTTGCTGAAATTTTCAATAAATAAACCTAAAACACTACTTTTTTGAGCACATTTCTTCTATATTTTAAAGAGTATAATACACTGGCGCATTCTTGGTGGAACACAATATGTCTCCTTTAATTGATAGTCAGGTGGCCGCGTGTCAATCAGGAACTACTGGAATCCTGCTGTCTCTACTGGCCAAATCTGATCTCAGCCAGTTTCTCACCACCATGTTGGAACTATAAATAAACTGCAGGGAATGTGACCTTCACATTTCATACTGTCTGCCCACTGTACAAATGTTTCCTGCAATCTTGAAATGTATAAATACATTCTTTGGTGAATTTGCTGTGATATTATAAGTATCGTGCACAGACTTTGACCCATATTGCAGTGTATATACATATTTCTCTTTTATATTAGTGTGACTGGTGTCAGGCATGTTCTACTACCCAATGACAGCTGCCAATGAGATTGTGCAACCAGAAAGTACAAATAACATATGAAGTGGTGGTGCTTATTCTGTTTACACACACACCCTCCTACTTGGTTCTCCACTCTCCTACAATATATCCAAATATATCCTTGCTGCTCCTAGACTCAGTGGCCAAATACCCTAAGGGCACCTTGGCAGGTTAATGGGGGACAATTTAATTCATGGGTCTGGGAGGAGTAGAAGTTACCCTGCAATTGTCTGAGCCACAAGCTTTAGCAATGTAGTTTTGTGGAGGTTGTTGTGTGGGTCCTAAAGGACTTTGGAGCCACTTGAATAGCAGGTGACTATAAATAATATAATATAAAAAATACAATATAAAAAAAATATATATAATATAATAAACTATTTATAGTGGTGACAAACAGGAGCCAAATATTATTCACAGCTCTCTACTCACTTATAGAACTGTGCTACACTGTGTAGGGCAAATATTCTGTCAAAGGGGTGGTTCACCTTTACTTTAAATTTTAGTATGCTAAAGAATGCCCAATTCTAAGCAACTTTTCAGCTGGTCTTCATTATTTATTTATTTGTTTATAGTTTTTGAACTATTTGCCTTCTTCTTCTGACTCTTTCCAGCTTTCCAATGGAGGGTCACTGATCTAAAAACAGATGCTCTGTAAGGCTACAAATGTATTGTTATTACTCATCTTTCTACTCAGGCCTCTCATATTCCAGTCTCTTATTCAAACTGATGCATGGTTACTAGGGTAATCACTATTTTAGCTATCCGGCCTGCTGAAATTGCATACTGGAGAGCTGCTGAATAAAAAGCTAAATAACTAAAAAAAAAAACACAAATAATAAAAAATTAAAACCAGCTGCAAATTGTCTCAGACTATCACTTTCTACATCATAGGTGAACAGCCACTTTAAAACCTAACAGGCAGGTGTACGGTGTAACTAGGGATGGGCGAATTTATTCGCCAGGGGCGAATTCGTGGCAAATTCCCGCGATTCGTGAAACGCCAGCGAAATTTCGCCTGGCAAAAATTCGGCAAAGAAACGAGTCGCGCGTCGTTTTTGACGCGACGCACGCCGGAAACGACGCAATGTGCGTCAAAAGCGTGCTGCAACTCGTTTCGGGAATTTCTCGGCGAAGCGAAACTGGGGAGATTCGCCCATCACTAGGTGTAACTACAGAGGAAGCAGACCCTGTGGCTGCAGGGGGACTCAGGGGGGCCCCATGAGACCCTAATTAATGAGTAGTTTCAACACATATTGGTAAAACCGCACTGCAACTATTAATCTCCTTGTATGATATTAAGAAAAATGGGCTGTTGCTGTAAGCAAATGCTTTGTGTACAGATGTTATCACTGATGAAGGGCCATGCGGTCCCGAAATGTTTGATCACTGAAGTGTTGTGAGCATCATGGAATAAAGTATGGGAATCCCCCATTTGTAGCAGACAAGGTATTGGCTTTCCTTCTTTTCTAGATGTTAAAAAGGAACTATCACAAATATTAAACTTTAACCTAAACTTTCTCTCAGAAAAACAGGAAACTTTTTAAACATAATCAATTAAAATGTATCTATTATAAAAAAAATATGTAAAAAAATATATTATAAAAATAATAAAGTTATACTTCACTCTCTACCTCTCAGTATCTGTTTCTCTTTGTGCAGAAGTTGGGGTCAGATTTTGGTACGTCTCGTATATCTTTCACGATGGTCTCCCTTTATCTAGAAAAAGTATTACAACAACAGACTCCAGCACAAATAAAATTGAACAAAATATCTGACAGGATTTCTGTCAGTTGGTTATTTTGGAAAAGTGAGGTCTAGTTCATCTTTCAGGCAGAGGGAGCCCCCAAAAAAACATACTAGTCCTAATTAGGGATGGCGCGAACATCCGCTGTTCGCGCTCGCAGAATATTCGCGAACGTCGCGCGACGTTCGCCATTTTGGGTTCGCGCATAGTCGCCGCTTTTTTTTGCCCTCTCACCCCAGACCAGCAGATACATGGCAGCCAATCAGGAAGCTCTCCCTCCTGTACCACCCCCACACCCCCTGGACCACTCCCCTTCCATATATAAACTGAAGCCCTGCAGCATTTTTTCATTCTGTCTGTGTGTGCTGCTTGGAAGAGTTAGTGTAGGGAGAGAGCTGTTAGTGATTTCAGGGACAGTTGAAAGTTTGCTGGCTAGTAATCTACTGTTCTTCAAACAACTGCCATACATTAATCCTTAATTTTAATCCTTAATATATTAATCCTGTATTTTTTCTGTGCTTCAGTGGCTGCGACTATTTTCAGCATTTATATGGCATATTTTTTCTGTTCTTCGGTGGCTGCGACTATTTTCAGCATTTATATGGCATATTTTTTCTGTGCTTCAGTGGCTGCGACTATTTTCAGCATTTATATGGCATATTTTTTCTGTGCTTCAGTGGCTGCGACTATTGGATTTTTCAGATACATTTTTGCCCTTGATCCCCCTCTGGCATGCCACTATCCAGGTCGTTGCACCCTTTAAACAACTTTAAAATCATTTTTCTGGCCAGAAATGTCTTTTTTAGCTTTTAAAGTTCACCTTCCCATTGAAGTCTATGGGGTTCGTGACGTTCGCGATCCGTTCGCGCGTTTTGTCGCAAGTTCGCGAATATGTTCGCGAACATTTTTTCCGCGGTTCGCGCCATCCCTAGTCCTAATGAAAACAAGTAACTTAAGTGAAGAGTAACTTGATTCATTTCAGAAGTTTCTGTAATAATAAACGAGTAGCTTGTACTTGATCCCAACTAAGATATTATTAATTCTTATTCAAAGAAGCATCAGCCTATTGGATTTATTTATATTTACATGACTTTCTAGTGGACTTAAGGTATGAAGATCCAAATTATGGAAAGATCCCTCTGGAAAACTCCAGGTCCCGAGCATTCTGTAAAACAGGTCCCATGGCTGCACTCTCTAATTGTATAGAAATGTAAATATTCATGTTCAGTTGTTTCTAACCCTTTGACATAGAAAGTAAGCAGCAAGTAATGACGGGCCTAGGGCAACAGGAATGTGGCACAAATCAGTACTAATTGAGCAACTCCTTCTATCTTTGTTCCCTTGTAGAAAACGGAATATTGTGAAATTAAGTACGAAAACGAAAAATTTTGATTCTGTCTGATCTACATATCTAATTTTAATCACAGGTCTCAAATTGCCTCCATTAAATGTTTGCCTGGTTGGCAAGAAACCAACCTATAGCTTCCCCTCTGGCCTTTTGCAACACATTTGGCACCAAGCTTCCAGCTACGGCATTGGTCCTGCACAATATAATCTGTATACATTGCCACTAAAGGGGTTTGGATAGTGTGCCCCCTTTTGGCCTCTTGACAAAATCTGTCAACGTATTTTATTAAGAAGAAAAGTTTTCAATTCTTCATTTGAAGGATATGGCCAGTCTTGTGACAATCAGAATCTGGTTCCACCACCTTGTGAAAACTCCAAACTCGTTCTGATGGCACCACTTAGGCAAGGGGGTCTGGGGGTCCCAATGATTAAGAAATATTATGAAGCTGCACACCTAGTTATTAAAAATTGAAGGGCTGACGGGACCCACAAAAAAAGGGGCTTTACAGCTTCCCAATAAGAGAGACACACATGGTAAGGGTTCTGTAAAGGTAGGAGAAAAGTGGTTGCTGCAAAACTCCGAAACATGTTGTGGCTTGAATAAATAATTTGCAGCTAAGTCTGCACTGTGGCACTGTAGTTATAGCAGAGTAAGATGTCAGCAGCGTTGGACTGGGCTGATGAAACACCAGGAAAAAACCTGATGGGCCCCACCGGCCCAAAGCCGATCCACATAGCCTGCTCTCCTGACTTCCCTCCTCCACCGGATCTCTTAAAGAAATGACAGGTGTGAAGCAGGTACACACAGGCGGTTAGGGGGACAGAGGGGGGTGCAGGGTCACTGATGTGGCCGCTCCAGTGGGCCCAGTACAGCCAGTCCAAAGCTGGATGCCAGTATCACTTCGACCTGTACCTCTAGTACAACTCTCAGAACCAGCATAGAGCCAAAGCCTGCTCTAGTGCGACATAATAGCCACAGGTTCATGGTTGGACCTACTGATTTATATACTGTATAAATTAAATTCTGCTGCATGTAATGCTTAAAAAACAAGAATGTACTAGTGCATTATACTCCTCTAATAATAGAAGGATTGTGCTTGTAAAATTTGTTTGGGGCTGATTTATTGAAAAATTCCCCCAAAACCCAACCCAAAGTCCATCTGTTCCACCTCCTGTCCACTGAATTCTCTGGGGAGCTGACGGCACTCAACACACTGCACTGTAGTATAGGAACCAATCAGCAGAACGTCTGACCTGATAAGACACGTTTACCCCTCATTTAAATCCAGGACAGGGACTGTTACAGATATATCTGTTACAGATCTGTGAGCTCCAATAAAAGATAATATTAACTTTTTGCCCAAAGTGAAACCAGCTCCATATATTATTTATTATTGCCTGCAAGATTAGCTGCAGGTGTGTACATTCAATGAATTTATAGTTTGTGGCTGTGTGTACTGGCCCTGTTTTGGGGTGTTTAGAGGCTACATCTTTAGGTGCAACCATACATGAGGTGTATTGTTTTGTTCAGAATAAGTTGTAGATTGATATTTAATAGGATTTTGTAGTTATGTGACTTAATACAGAAGTAAATAAGTTAATAGGAACAAAGAGAAAGGCATTTAAAAACTACAAATCTGTATAATAAATGTTGTAAATCAGCAATCCTGAAGGCAAAGAAAGCAAATAAAGAGTTAATTGCAGTGGAGGCGAAAACTAATCCTAAAAAGTTTTTTAAATATATTAATAGTAAAAAGAAGCAGGTTGAGAGTGTTGCTCTATTAAATAATGGTACAAGTATGGTTGTAGCAGATGCAGAAAAGTCAAATGTGCTAAATCAGTTCTTTTCTTCAGTGTATACAATAGAGGAGTCAGAGTTCCCAGGCTCACTTTATAGCTGCACTGATGACTCAGCTCAATCTAGTCAGTGGCTGACTCAGGATATGATTCAAAAAGCTTTAATAAAAATTAATGTAAACAAGGCTCCAGGGCCTGATGGCATACACCCTGGGGTTCTAAGAAAGCTTAGTTCAGTTTTAGACCAGCCCCTATTTCTGATTTTCTCAGATTCGCTATAATCTGGTATGGTGCCTATGGACTGGAGAAAAGCAGATGTAATTCCAATATTTAAAAAGGGATTACAATCTCAGCCTGGCAATTATAGGCCAGTAAATTTGACATCTGTGGTGGGCAAATTATTTGAAGGCTTGTGACATTCAAAAGTTTATCCTAGAGGATGGCATTATGATCAGCAGTCAGCATGGCTTTAGGTCATGTCAGACAAATTTGATTGCTTTTTATGATGCGTTAAGTAAGATGCTGGACTGTGGGGGGCAGCAGATGTGATCTATTTGGATTTTGCCAAATCGTTTGATACCGTGCCCCACAAACGAATGCTTTCTAAACTAAGGTCTGTTGGCTTAATGATATTGTTTGCACATGGTTAGGAAACTGGCTACAGGATCGGGTACAGAGGGTGGTTGTTAACGGTATGTTCTCTACTTAGAGTAAGGTTCTTAGTGGGGTCCCTCAGGGTTTGGAATGTGTCCACTTTTATTTAATTTGTTCATTAATGACTTAGGGGAGGGTGTTGTAAGTAATGTATCAGTGTTTGCAGATGACACAAAACTATCCAGCCCATTTAATTCCATCCAGGATGTGGCATCCTTGCATCAGGATCTTGACAAACTGGCAATCTGGGCAGCTAAGTGGCAAATGAGATTCAATATTGATAAATGTAAAGTCATGCACCTGGGATGTAATAATATCCAAGCCACTTATACCCTTAATGGGACTGCACTAGGCAAATCCATTATGAAAAAGGACCTTGGAGTCCTTGTAGATAATAAACTTGGCTGTAGCAAGCAATGCCAGTCAGCAGCATCAAGGGCCAATAAGGTCTTGAGCTGCATTAAAAGGGGCATAGAGTCACGGGAGGAGGGGGTCATTCTTCCACTTTATAGAGCACTTGTAACATCTAAAATATGTTGTACAGTTTGATCTCCATCACTCAAACAGGACACTATTGTATTAGAGAGGGTACAAAGAAGGGCAACTAAGCTGGTAAAAGGTATGGAAAATCTTAGCTATGAGGAAAGACGGCCAAATTGGGGATGTTCTTACTGGAGAAGAGGCGCTTAAGGGGTTATAATATAACTATGTATAAATATATAAGGGGATCATATAATAATCTCTCTAATGCTTTATTCACCAGTAGGTCTTTCAACTAACACGAGGTCACCCATTTCGATCAGAAGAAAAGAGATTCTGCCTAAATATTCGTAAGGGTTTTTTTTTACAGTGAGAGCTGTGAAGATGTGGAATTCTCTCTCTGAATCAGTGGTACTGGCTGATACATTAGATAGCTTTAAGGGGTTGGATGTATTTTTAGCAAGTGAGGGAATACAGGTTTAAGGGACATAGCTCATAGTACAAGTTGATCCAGGCAGTCAGGAAGGAATTTTTTCCCCTCTGAGGCAAATTAGAGAGGCTTCAGATTGGGTTTTTGCCTTCCTCTGGATCAACTAGCAGTTAGGCAGGTTTAAAAAGAAAAAAAAAAAAGGTTGAACTTGATGGGTGTGTGACTTTTTTCAACCCAACTTACTATGTTACTATGTGGGGGTTATTTCACATTTAAGGTCATGTTTATACTGAAATACTTCAAGGTGAGCACCTAGCGCGCAGCCCCAAATTTCCAGCTAAAATTGACGATGTGTGTACTGGCCCTGTTTTGGAGTGTTTGGAGGTCGCCTCTTTAGGTGCCCCATATTTCTCTGGAGAAATATTTGGATCTACTGAAGACATTTTTATTGACTTTTTTTCAAATTCACTTTTGACACTGTGACTGTGATGGTTTCAGAAAAAAGAAATCCTGAAAAAAAATTGTTGAGTTTTATGATCTGTATGACAGTGGCTGTATATAGAACCAAAACTACACCACAGCTAAAAACCTATCGGTAGTTGGTTTCTAGAAAAAAAACATGGTAAAAAACGGGTATTTCAATTCTTTCATTGTATGTGACATTTTACTGTAGAGATGCACTTATCTGTTTTGTTTCCATGTAAAATTGTACAAAATGCTGTTTTCCTATTGTCTTCTGGACAGGACAAGTGGGATAACAATACATATCTGGTATCGTTGGATTTAGCAGAATCAGGGATTTTAGAAACAGTAATATTTTTGTCCGCAAATGTCAATTTTCTTGGAAAAAAAGACACAAAATAAAAATGTTTTGCTTCATTTCACTTTTTATTAACATATTTCACTCACAGTCCCGAATTTCCAAACCAGCTGCCCCTAGGCCAGCTCTGTTCTCCGCCCCCTTCTCCTGCAGATTCCGTTCCCCTCATCTGGCCCCTCCCCTTCCTGTGCTCCCATCCTCTGTCCCCTCCCCTTCCAGTCCCCTCTACTTCCT
>CM044441.1:131902653-131928221 GCA_024363595.1 Xenopus borealis
CACATGACTCACTGAAACTTGTGTATTATAATAAATAAAGTACTCTCTGTTGCAAAATATCAGGATATTAGAAGTCATCTTGCTGTTGCATGACCTGTATAAAAATATGATCATGGAACCCCTCGGTAACTTATAATATCCTTATATTTTATAAGAGGGGGTTCTTTATTCGCTATGTATCACTATATATAATATAACTCTGCAATCCGTAACCATCATATGGTATCCTATAATCCATGTATTGAAGTGTATGCTCCATACTGTACATATATGTATATCAGTTTATAATCGTGACTAATGCCCATACACTCCTCGTGTCTTGTGGCTCCTTGGCCTTGAGAGGCCACTAACACCGAGAGGCCACTAACACCGAGAAGCCTCTAACACTGGCAGGGAGGGGCTTCAGGGGCCACTGTGTCCTGTACTCGGTTGGGGTCTGAATTTAACTCAATTGGCACAGAGTGAATGTAACTGCATCTCCCAATTCATCTGTTACACTATTTACATTTGTACTCTGTTTATTGCATCTGTTATTCCTTGTATCCAGTGTTTATATTCCATAGGCTTTTAAGAGGAATTTCTAGTTGAATGCTGTTTGGTAGCGCAGTGCTTGTATTTTATTAAATACTTGATGAAATTCAATGTGTGACGTGTGTTTTGCTCCCCACCTGCTGCTCAAAGTGGGGGAAACCCTGGAATGTGACCAAAGAAACTGTGTATCAGAATTACATACACACATTGGGCAGTGACATTTATGCAGGTCCATTCAATATATTTCTAAGGGGAGGGGCAGAAATGCTGAACGTCAAAATATTGTGGACAAAAACAGGCTCCAAAATCGCAGGTACTTTGCTGCAAGGTTTATTCAACACATGCAGAAAATCCACCAGGTCACCCAATAGTGTCTGGGATAGGTTCAGTTTTGGAACCATTAACTAAATGCGTTGATTTTTATCTGCAACCATTGGTTTAAGATACAAGTGATTTGTTAACAAAAATTAACATGCTAGAATGTGTAAATGAAAACTACATTGTGCAGTATAGACATAGAAAGTCTCTATACGTCAATCCCACGAGAGGAAGGTTTGTTGTGTATAGAAGAGTATTTACTGGAGACTAATTTGCCAAATAACTTGAAATATTTTGTATTAGAGTGTCTCACCATGGTCCTTTAAAAGAACTACTTTAGATTTAAAGGAACAGTTCAGGGTAAAACTAAAAACTGGGTAAATAGATAGACTGTGTAAAATAAAAAATGTTTCTAATATAGTTAGTCAGGGAAAAATGCAAACTATAAAAGTTGGAGTGACTCGATTTCTAATATAATAGCCAGAATCCAACTTCCTGCTTTTCAGCTCCCTAAATCTGAGTTAGTCAGCGACTTGAAGGGGGGCCACATGGGACATAACTGTTCAGTGAGTTTGCAATTTATCCTCAGCATTCAGCTCAGATTCAAAAGTCACAATTATGTCCCATTTGGCCCTCCTTCAATTCACTGATTGGTTAATGTCTGGTAACCAGGGTAACCAGTCAGTGTAAGCCAAGAGAGCTGAAAAGCAAGAAGTAGTGTCCTGTTCTTTAAGGTTAGACTTACACATCAGCCAGCCTTTATACATTACATTTCTGCCTAACTAACTATATTGAAAACATGTTTTATTTTGCACAGCCTATCAAATTACCAAGTTTTTACTTTTATAATGAACAATTCCTTTAATGATGAGTACGCAGGGTACATCGATGGAGGGGGCAGTCACCCCTGCGTTTGCAAATCTATATGTACACTATCTAGAAAATAAATTTTTCTTGCAACACAGGTATAAAGAAAATGTAACATACTTAAGATATGTGGATGAAATCCTAGTAATCTGGGATGGAGACATTGAAAAATTCCATACCATGGTTAACAAAGCAAATCTTAGCCACCCCACAATTAAGTTTACAAAAGAGGTGGCGGAAAAATAGTTGAATTTCCTAGATGTTCAACTAACAATCAAGGCAAAATTTGTACAGAATGGGTATAGGAAAAGCACAGATCGTAATAATCTTCTGAATACATCAAGCTTTCACAAAACATTCAAACAGAATCCCCTTGGTAGGTCTGTATAGTAAACACAGTAAAAGCGTAGAAAAGATAGTAAAACATTTTGGCCAGTTCTACAGAATGATAAAATATTGAGTAAAAGCACAGCGGAAATGCCTATGTTTTGTTACAAACGGGGCTACACTGTTACTGTTGTGATATACTCTGTCTACTCTGCTAAACCAAAAGTAAGTAGGATGCAGAAAATGTTCAAAGGAAAACCAGTTAAAGGCACATTCCCTGTATAAAATGTGTGTGCTGTTCCTCCATCAGAAAAGGAGAGAAAGTACAACATCCAACAAAGGGATGTAATATTCAGCTACTCCGTTATGCAACTTGTGAATCAGCACATGTAGTGTATATGTAGTGTATATGTTGAAATGCCCGTGTGGCATGGTGTACGTGGGTCAAACGATACGTAAGCTGAAGGAAAGAATAAAAGAGCATAAGGGAGATATTAAAATTTTTTAAAAAGATACGGCAACCGACACCCAGGTTTTATGTCACTTTGATGTAAACAAACATCATGTGTCCCAGCTCAAATGGCTAGTGCTAGAGGTAGTCTAGTCACCCCAACTATTATTGCAGAAGGAGGCAATTTGGATTAAAAAACTAATAGCTTGAGTCCTGCAGGTATGAATGATCAATGGAGTGTGGTAAGCTTCCTTTAAAGCGAAACTGTCAAGGGAAAACTTTTTTTTTTTCAAATGCATCAGTTAATAGTGCTGCTTCAATAGACTTCTGCACTGAAATCCATTTCTCAAAAGAGCAAACAGATATTTTTATATTCAGTTTTGAAATCTGACATGGGGCTAGCCATTTTGTCAATTTCCCAGCTGCCCCAGTCATGTGACTTGTGCCAGCACTTCAGGAGGGAACTGCTTTCTGGCAGGCTGTTGTTTTTCCTTCTCAATGTAACTGAATAGTACACAGTGGGACATGGGTTTTACTATTGAGTGCTGTTCTTAGATGTACCAGGCAGCTGTTATCTTGTGTCAGGGAGCTGTTATCTGTTTACCTTCCCATTGTCCTTTTGTTAGGCTGCTGGGTGGGGGAAAGGGAGGGGGTGATTTCACTTCAACTTGCAGTACAGCAGTAAAGACTGATTGAAGTTTATCAGAGCACAAGTCACATGACTTGGGGCAGCTGGGAAATTGACAAAATGTCTAGCCCCATGTCAGATTTCAAAATGAAATATAAAAAAATCTGTTTGCTCTTTTGAGAAATGGATTTCAATGCAGAATTCTTCTGGAACAGCACTATTAAAATACGTTTTGAAAAACAAATTTTTTCCCATGACAGGATCCCTTTAAAGGGGTTTTTTACCTTCATATAACATTCAAAAATGTAACAGTTCATGTAAAAATAAGCTTTGCCATATAAATGTTTAACCAAAAATGTGCAGTTGATGAGATATTCACCTCAGATGGATCCCTTTGGAGATGGGGCCCTTTCATCATGGGGCCCCACCGATGGGGGGTGGTCGCCGACCCCCAAAAATGCTACATTGACTGTTGTACTTCCTTGTTTTACATCATACACACTCCTGGCAGAAGCAGGAAGTGCACACATGCAGCAGTTTCTGAAGCTTAACTCTTATTGGCTGCTTCTCCTGTTAGTCTGCTTCTGATCCCTAGTCAGTGTGGTTAATTTGCATACACACTGCTCTGTAGGGCTTGGCTGGGCCAGCCTGTGAGGAGAGGAGAACTACTCTGATAAGGCAGGCAGCATGTATGTACACAGATTTGTTATGTGAAGGGGCTGACTTGAAGGAGGTGAACTTTAAGTTCTTTGTGTGTTTTGGGAGGCTGGCATGTCATTTTCACAGTGGGGAAGAGGAGGGTGTGGCTGCACAGACTTGTGTGGGGTTGAATGAGGGAGGAGGATGCTGTTGTGTGAAGGGATAAGTGGGTGATTCACAGGGAGGGTGGAGGGCTTCATTGAATGTCTGTGTGTGAGGGAAAGTAAAGTCAGCACTGGGTGGAAGGAGTTCTGTCACTTGTTGGGGAGATGTGAGGAGGGAGAAGTGTGTGTGTGTAGTGGGTGGCTGTTTTATAATGGGGTTTGTGAGGAGAAACGGACATTTTTGTATTTGGGAAGTGCTGGAGAATAGACTTGTGTGGAGGGAGAGCTCAGTCACTTGCAGGCAGGGCTCAGCTGACATTCTTCATTGTTTGGGGGGTAAGTTGTAAGTGGCTGCCATTTTCTAGAAGAAATAAGTGTTGAGGGTGAGTTCATTTTGGTTCTGGAGTATGTCTTTCAAATGATACTTCAAATGGTAAAAGTTCTGCACAACAAGCTGTACAAATAAATGAGCAATACAAGCACATCACCTTAGCACAGTCTTCTTATTTTGTCTGTATTCTATACTGAATTGACCGTGCGCTGTACCTTTCCAAACACACACAACTCTGTGTCACCTACATTATATTTTAGCAGTATTTGCTGAAGTAACAGGATTTATTTTACACACCAACTCGGGGTCGGACTGGGTGGGCCAGGGCCCACCAGCACTGCTTTCCAGAGCCCTCCTTGGCCGCCCCCCTGCTAATGCGGCGTCCCCTAATTCAACGCCCATACTGGCATGCATAGGCAAGGATGGCGCCGGCGCGAATGCACAGAGCAGCGCGGCCGTAATTTTTTTTAAATGATGGGGAGGGGGGGGGATGGGGGTTCCGTTGTGTCTGGCCCGGTGGGGGCCCGCCTGCTTTTTTCCTGGTGTCCTGCCTGACCAGACTACCTTTGCTTGTACCAGAGAATATTACTTATATGCACACAATACTGCTAGTACTTAAAACTGACCCATTTTCTGTAAGAAATATCAGTCCCCATAGTCTGTGATATTTTTTCCTTTAAATAAAAGTGGAATCTAATTTCATTCATACAGAAGACACTCAATACCAGCAACACTGATTTTTTTATGGTTTTAAAACGTCGGGAACTATTACATATCGGCCAAAAGCAGAAGAATTCCGAGAACACTGGCACACATGGATATTTGTTGTGGTACAGGTATGGGACCTTTTATCTAGAGTGCTAAGGACCTGTGGTTTTCCAGATAGTGGATCTTTCCAGAATTTGGATCTTTATACCTTAAGTCTTAGAAAATTAAGTAAACATTACAAGCTACTGTTTTATTAGTACAGGAATGGGACCTATTATCCAGAATGCTTGGGACCTGGGGGTTTCCCGGATACGTCCACATGCATCTGATTATCTTGCTGTTTTGATTCCCCTCTGATAGGATAAAATGCGCACACGTACTTTACCCATTAAATATAATGGCAGCGTGACTATGGGATGACTATTTTGACCCCTAATTACGCAATTTTATCCCTGTATTGCTCCCTATGTGTTTTAACATAGCATTGAGGCTTGGTACTTTGGTATATGCACTATTTTCATTTGGGGTCCATACATAACCACATACTTTTGTATATCAATGCAGATTGGGCATCCTGGTAGACTCCTGGTGTTCAGAACATTTTGCAAGAGCTGTTACTTTAGTTTGCTTAGATTGTCCTGACAATGTTATATAATTTTCATGAGTTTCCCCCCAGGAAAGGCCCCTAAATTGAAGGAGCAAAAAATGTTCAAAAACTGTCTGGCAATAAAAGTACGAAATTGACTGGCAGTGAAAGGGTTAAAGTCAACTACCACTTTAAAGGAAAATTTTAAAGGGTTGGTTCACTTTTAAGCTGACTTTTAGTATGTTTATAAAATGGCTAATTCTAAGCAACATTTCAGTTGGTCTGCATTTGTTTTATAGTATTTTACTTCTATGCCTTCTTCTTCTGACTCTTTCCAGCTTTCCATCTAAAAAACATATGCTCTGTAAGGCTACACATTTATTGTTATTGCCACCGTATCACTCACCTTTCTGTTCATATTCCAGTCTCTTATTCAAATTAGTGCATGGTTGCTAGGGTAATTTGGACCCTAGCAACCAAATGGCTGAAATTGTAAAGTTGGAAAAAATACTGGCCTTCCTATGTTTATATTTCTGCCCATTTTATAACATTGGCAAAATGCATCACTTTTACTGGCTGGCGGGTAAAATAGCAGCCAGATGAAAGCCCTATGTCAGGGGTGTCCAAACTTTTGGCTTCGAGGGCCACATCGGAAGAAGAAAAAGTGTCTGGGGGCTACACATGAAATACAACATCGGAAATGGAAGTGCAGAGACTGAATTAGCGCAGGCGATTCCTCATTGAATCACATGGAAGGCTGGAAGAAGACAGTTCGGGAGATTGTCGCCAGGCGGAAGAGGCGATTAGTCGCTTGGCGACTAAATCTCCCCGAATCTGCTCGTCTGCCCCTACCCTAATACATTACTTTTTGTTTAAAAGGGGTTGCTCACTTTGTAGGGCGTTCTTGAAGAACATGCGTTGCCGTGGTTTCACACTAGGAGAGAGCATGAAATCAGGAAGTAGTTGTAAACAAGCAGGTTACCATGGAGATGCATTTACAAAATCAGTATAAAGCAATGGACGTGCAGTAGCGACTGACACAAGGGAACAGACGCTGCAAGGCAGACTTTCAAACTCTGTCAGAAATACCTTAGAAAAGGGGGAGCCCATGTGATACGCCCAAATCTGATATGCTTTTATGACATGGAAACCATGTGAGTGTATTTTAAAATCTTTAATTAAAAAAAAAAAAAAAGTTTTACGCTATTGATGCTGCACATTACTCCACAGCTGGCGCTAGAGGAAGATCTTTTCTTATATGCAAGTTGAATAAGTGCATGTTTGTGAGTACCCGTCTGCAACATAATAGGATTTTTTAAGGAAAGTTAATTCCAGCATAATAATTCCCCGCTGTTGGTGGTAATGAACTGGAAGAGGGTGATCACACACAGTGGTGTTACCATTAACCCTTAAACAGCACTAAAGGGGGTGTTTTTTTTGTCAAACAATATTACCGTATTTTTCTTTTTGTCTATTAATGTGCCTTGGGTGCTGGCGCAACTATCAAATCCGGTATCCCACCAACCTCCCGGCTGCCGTGGGAGCAGAAGAAGCCCGAAAAGGAAAACTCGATGCTCAGCGCCTGACACGCGTTTCGCCGAAAGGCTTTGTCAAAGGCCTTTGATAGTTGGTAAGACGGTGAGAATGTTTTTACTTCTCATTCAGCGCAATAATTTGTAGCACTCAACCGCCACTGACATACCCAGTTCAATTTTACATATCTGAGTAGCACTTGACTACCCTGGAATTAAGTAATAGGTACTAGGCCATTACCACACTGAGAGGACAAGAGTTAGTTTCATTATTCCAACGGCAATCAAGCTTACTACTGATAAACTGGTTAATGGCGATTTCAAATTTTGAGTAAATGTGCTTATTTTGCACTGTATTTTACCAATTAGGTCACACCTGATCTATCATCACCACTTATATCCCAGATAAGAAGGGGCACCAATCAGCACCTCTATACCCAGAGCTGAAAGTCCTCTCTATCTCAGGTGTCAGAGGAAACTTCCCAGTGGATTCTCATGAAGTCAAATAGTTATAGTAATAGGTGTCCAGCACGTGATTGGCTTTTTCCCCGACTCCCTAACTTGAAGGGGACAGACAGTGAGTGCAGAGGAATAGCCTGGGTGTAAGGGCAATAATATGAGTATAATATGAGTGAGGGGCAAACCCAAATGAACCCCAGCAACATTCTACCTCACCTGAGGTTCAACAATCCATTGACCAGCCAACTCTTCATACAAACCTACCCTCATTCTCTCTAGTGTATTTGGCATGTCTGTTACTATATGTATATACTGCTTGTATTTCTAATACAAGCATGGGACCTGTTATCCAGAATACTTGGGGCCTGTGGTCTTCTGGATAAGGATCTTTACATAATTTGGATATACTTTATCTCTACTAAAATATAATTGAAACATGAAATAAACCCAATAGGCTGGGTTTGCTTCCAATAAGGATTAAATTCTATCTTAGTTGGGATCAAGCACAAGCTACTGTTTTATTATTACACAGGAAAAGGACATTTTTTAAAAATTTTAATTATTTGTTTGAAAGAGTCTATGGGAGACGACTTTCCTGTAATTTCTTGATAACAGGTACCTGTAATTATAGGTCTATACCAGTGATTTCCAACCTTGTGCCTCCAGCTGTTAAGAAACTACAAGTCCCACAATGCATTTGCCTGACTGTGGCTGTCAGACTCCTTCATTGCATTGTGGGACTTGTAGTTCCTTAACAGCTGGAGGCACAAGGTTGAAAATCACTGGTCTATACAATGTGTTTAGGATATTGTTATGTTGAGATAACATATATATATGTTTTGGAAATGGCTTTGGGGGGGGGTGATTTTTTTTCCTGGAGTACAGTCATTAGTATTGCTGGAACTAAGGGGTGGGCATAAGAGGCACCTGCCTAGGGTGCAAAGATAGGGGGGCACTAGGCAGGTACCTCTTAAAGTGTCTTTTGCTTACCCCTATTCCAGAGCCCTCTTAGGTTTTCACCTGCACCCCTCTCCCCTCCGTCACTTTCCCCCCCATCACTCCCACCTCCCCTCAGCCACTCCCCCACTTATGATTCACAATGCACACAAACATACCACACTATACTCATACCTCCCAACTGTACTGTACTGAACTGGACAGTCCTGCTTTTGAGAGCTCAACCCACAGTCCCTCATTTGAACTGGAAAGTCCCAATTTCTCTGCACTGAACAGGCAAAAATAAAAATACAACCTGTCTAACTTAATTGGTTCTTGGCAGAGAGAATAGATAGTTAAGATACATTTGTAACAGCTTTGTCTCTTGGGAGATGTTATACTCACAGCTTAAAGAGGTTGTTCACCTTTGGGACAATAAAGCTAGTTTAAATGCCCATGTCATAAAAAACGTTTTTGTAATGCATCTTTATTACATAAAATGATTGATTTCAGAGATACATACCATAGAAGCTGATTATCTCTGCAAAATCTATCAGTTCTCTCTCCTATGAATCTGAGATTGTGGGACAGGCTCTGTATAAAAACAACAGGTTGCCATATAAGGAAGTTGAGGCTGGAACCTGCACAGAGCTGCTATCTCTCTCTCTCCTGCTTCATTTGCATAGTGTTGATCTGATTGGCTGAATCTTGCCAGCCAATGGAACTGAAGATATGCAAATGAAGCAGGAGAGCTAGCATGCTCTGTACAGAGTCAACTTCCTTATATGGCAACCTATAGTTTTTTTGTTTTTTTTTCACAGTGTCAGCGATTCCAAAACACAGAAGAGAACTGAGAGAGATTTGGCAGAGATGATCCATAGCTTCTATGGTATGTATCTCTGAAAGCAAACATTATAGGTAATAAAGATAAATGACAAAAACGTTTTTTATGACATGGGCTTTTAAACTAGCTTTATTGTCCCAAAGGTGAACAACCCCTTTAAAGGAGAATTCAAACCTCCCCCCAGCCTAAATTAAAGAAATTAAGTTAGTCTGCAATGATCTATTACCCATAAAACCATGCTGGCACAAACTCATAGTACTGTTATTTGCTAGGAGTCCAGTATCTTATACTTTATTAATTCTTCGAAAAGCTTTCCTACCACTGACGTCAGACTAACTGGCCTATAGTTTTGAGGCAGAGAATGGGATCCTTTTTGAATAGCAGCACCACATTAGCTATTCACCAGTATCTCGGCACCATGCCAGATCTCAATGAATGCTGAAAAATTAAGTAAAGAGGTTTGCCAATCACAGAGCTAAGCTTGCTAAGAACCCTTGAATGAATATCATCTGACCCCAGGGCTATTTTAAAGGAGAAGGAAAGGCAAAAAACAAGACCTATCTACCAGTAATGTACTCCCCAATATCTCCTTCATCGCTAAAGTTTTAACTCACCCAAGATAATTCTATTGCTTCTAATCCGTGTTGTTGTTCTGCTCGCATTCCGATTAACGCAGGCGCCATGTTTGTAATGTAACGGAAGCTTCCTTCAGCCTCCTTTCCTTTTTGCGCATGCGCGGAAAAATAACACTTGACCCTAGGAACGCATGACAAATGATGTACCACTCAATATTACTAAGCACGAGCATCAAGAGCGTGCCAAAAAAAAAGTGCCGAATAAGTATTTCTACTGCCCACCAATGATTAGTAATAACGCTTGTGTCTCAGTTACCAGACACTTCGAATTTGATCGGGTGTGGATCGTGTGCATTAGGGTTAAAGATGACGTGCGCATATCCGGATTTGCATGCACATCATAACCACTGGGAAAAAAAGGCAGCTCCCCGAGGACATGCGCCCTACAACGAAATTATGCCCAATGCGCCTCAAGTCTGCCTCTGGCAGCAGGGAGGAAGATGCCTGCAAAAAGTGTGACGTCACTCAAGTCACACGCTGCAGTCTTCCAAGAGCGTAGCTGCTTCTTCATGAGACCAGGGAGAAAACTTTGAAAATGGTAGGTAAATTCTATGTACACAAGACATTGGATAGAAGGCTATTTATAGTTTGCCTTTCCTTCTCCTTTAAATAGGGCAAGTGACACCCATTTGAAAGCTGGAAAGAGTCAGAAGCAGGGCTGGATTTACAGAACAGGTGCCCCTAGACCCACTGCCGTTCGTCACCCGCATACTCTGCCCTTTATTCGCACATTTTCATTATCAGGACTGGAGCAATGGGGATTGGCGCATGGGAAATTAAAAAAACTATAGTATTTCCTGCGTATCCCCAGTGTTTCTGAACCAATGTGGGGGTCACCCAGGCCAGGGCCTAGGTGGCCTTTCCACAAATCCGGGCCTGGTCAGAAGAAAAAGGTAAATAATGGAAAACCTATAAAAATAGAAAAAATTAAGGCCAATTGAAAAGTTGCTTAGAATTAGCCATTATATAACTTAAAAGTTCATTTAAAAGTGAACAACCCTTTTTCAACAAAAAGTAATGTATTAGAAATATATTGAATGGACCTGCATAAATGTCACTGCCCAATGTGTGTATGTAATTCTGATACACAGTTTCTTTGGTCACATTCCAGGGTTTCCCCCACTTTGAGCAGCAGGTGGGGAGCAAAACACACGTCACACATTGAATTTCATCAAGTATTTAATAAAATACAAGCACTGCGCTACCAAACAGCATTCAACTAGAAATTCCTCTTAAAAGCCTATGGAATATAAACACTGGATACAAGGAATAACAGATGCAATAAACAGAGTACAAATGTAAATAGTGTAACAGATGAATTGGGAGATGCAGTTACATTCACTCTGTGCCAATTGAGTTAAAGGGAAACTGTCATGGGAAAACATTTTTTTTTTTCAAAAAAGCATCAGTTAATAGTGCTGCTCCAGTAGACTTCTGCACTGAAATCCATCTCAAAAGAGCAAAGAGGTTTTTTTAATTAAATTTTGAAATCTTACATGGGGCTAGACATACTGTCAGTTTCCCAGCTGCCCCAAGTCATGTGAATTGTGCATACACTTTAGGAGGGAACTGCTTTCTGTCAGGCTGTTATTTCTCCTACTTAATGTAACTGAATAGTACACAGTGGGACATGGGTTTTTACTATTGAGTGCTGTTCTTAGATCTACCAGGCAGCTGTTATCTTGTGTTAGGGAGCTGTTATCTGGTTACCTTCCCATTGTTCTGTTGTTAGGCTACTGGGGGGGGGGGAGAGGGAGGGGGGTGATATCACTCCAACTTGCAGAACAGCAGCAAAGAGTGACTGAAGTTTATCAGAGCACAAGTCACATGACCAGGGCAGCTGGGAAATTGACAATATGTCTAGCCCCATGTCAATATAAAAATAAATGTTTGCTCTTTTAAAAAACAGATTTCAGTGCAGAATTCTGCTGGCGCAGCACTATTAACTGACGTGCTTAGCAAAGGTCCTTTAAATTCAGGCCTCTACCGACTACAGTACACAGCGAATTAGTGGCCTCTCAAGGCAAAGGAGCCCGAAGACAAGGAGAGTAAGAGCATTAGTCTCATGGTTATATATATGTACAGTATGGAGCATACACTTCAATACATGGATTATAGGATACCAGATGATAGTTACTGATTGCAGATTTATATAGTGAATAAAGAACCCCCTCTTGTAAAATATAAGGATATTATAAGTTACCGAGGGGTTCCATGATCATATATTTATACAGGTCATGCAACAGCAAGATGACTTCTAATATCCTGATATTTTACAACAGAGAGTACTTTATTTATTATAATACACAAGTTTCAGTGAGTCATGTGACAGAAATGACATCACTAAGCTCTGATTCTAACCAATGACATCACTAAGCATCGTTTCTAAGGATATAATTTACGGGCTATTCATGGCTTGTGTATTACATATATACACACACAACTGTAAAACAATAGGATGCTTAATAGAATGAGCAGGGCACACAGTACAAATAAATATACAGGGTTCTTAGTGTCCGGCCTGAACATCACACGGGAGATAAAGGAGACCTAGGAGTCAATTGGGAGAAGGAGACAGTTAGGGAAGGAAGACTAACTGCACCCAAAGCTACTGATAAATGGGGGCATGGACACAAATGGGTTGTTCACCTTTAACTTTTACTATGATAAATATAGAGAGTGATATTCTGAGACAATTTGCAATTGATTTTTTTATGTGTTTTTTTTAGTTATTTAACTTTTTATTCAGCAGCTCTCCAGTTTGAAATTTCAGCAAATTGGTTGCTAGCGACCAAATGACCCTAGCAACCATGCACTGATTTGAATAAGAGAAGCCCTGAATAGAAAGAGGAGTCAGAAAAAGTAGCAATAACTATAAATGTGTAGCCTTACAGAGCATTTGTTTTTAGATGGGTTCTGTGATCGCTATTTGAAAGCTGGAAAGAGTCAGAAAAAAGGCAAGTTAAAAAAAAAAAAAAATTAATGAAAACCAGTTGAAAAGTTGCTTAGAATGGGTCATTCTAGAACATACTAAAAAAGTTACTTTAAACCACCCCTTTATAGAAATGAACTTGTATTGTATAAAGGATAAGATTTGTGTCCCCCATTTGCACATGAAATATTCACTATTCTCTGAGCACTGGTGTGACTGACAGACTGGAAGATGAACCAGAGAAATAAGGAAGGAAATGTGCTTTCTGGTTGGCTGCTGCTGCTGAAACAATGGAGTCCCACAGAGATCAATGTGTAACAGGAGGAGCCACAGACTCCTGTAGTGGGAATTAGTGCAAGTGAATTGCAGTGTGTGACTTTGTGTAACACCAGTAACAGCTACAGGTTATTATCCTATTCACTATTTATATCCTGCCTCTAACACTCACTCTTGTTCCTTTATCTCTTTATATTGAGCAAGCCTTATATACAGTCTTTGTCTACAAGAGAACCGCCACTGAAATGTATTCTGCCCAATATCAAACAAATATATGTGAATAAAACATTGTTTTGCTTTTACACTTACTAGATCAGCAGAGGTGAAAAGGAAGCTCACCACTAAAATTAGCTTTTAGGACAGTTCTGAGACGCTCTGCAATTGGTCTTCATTTTTTATTTAATGATTTAGCTTGATTTGTTCAGTAGCTCTCCAGTGTGTATTATCAGCATTTAGTTGCTAAGGTCCAGTTTTCCCTAGGAACCAGGCAGCGGTTTACACAAGACTGGAAGATGAACAGGAGAATAAAGAAATCCATCATAGAAAGTAACAATAACAAAATTGAAGCCACAGAGAATTTGGGTGCCAGGGTCAGTGACCCCTATTTGAATGAAGCAGAAGCGGAAGGGACATCATTCAAAAACTATATATATATAAAAATAGAATAAAGCCCAACAGTAACAATCTGAAGAACAGACCATTCTATAATATACTTAAAAGTTAGAACAACATAAGAAAAGATAACAACGGTCAACTAACCCTTTAAAGTCACTTTCTTGGGGCTAATTACTAGGGATGCACCGAATCCAGGATTCAGCCTTTCGGACAAATCCTTCTTCCCAGCCGAACAGAATCCAAATCCTGGGAGGGAAATTGCATGACTTTTTGTTACAAAACAAGGGAGTAAAAAGTTTCCCCCTTTCGACGCCTAATTTGCATAGGCAAATTAGGATTAATTATTTGGCCAAATCATTTGCAGATGATTTGGGGGTTCGGCCGAATCCAAAATAGTGGATTCGGTGCGTCCCTACTAATTACCATTAGGTCCCTTATCAACCCATGGGTTCAGCTCACGGGAGGGGGGGCAGGATTTGGGTACAATAAGATGAGTTACTTTCTGAAGAAGCCGGTGTTTGTGTAGGGACAGGCACATTCCTGAGTAGAAAAACACTGTGAGGGTATTTATTATGCTGTGTAAATTTATCAAGGCATGTGTTACACTGCTTCCAGTCTGTATATTCTGATTATTAATCAGTCTTGCTGTATCGGCTGCTGGCAGATATTATTTGACTTGTGCTGTTTTGATCATTTATGACAATCCCTAAGAAGCCCAGATCACACTGAGCATGTGCACAGTCTTGGTCTTGCAAAGATGTATAACAAAGTTACAAGATGACAGCCCCCTGTGGCCAACTTTGAAAGCATAAATAATTTGTTTGATTAGACTTGTGGTGCAGTAAGTTCATGTTTATGTTTAGTTTACAAAATACAGCATTTCTAGCTTTATTCTATTTTACACTTTCCTTGCCCTTTGAAGGGGTAGTTCAGCTTTGAATGAACTTTTAGTTTGATGCAGAAAGTGATATTCTGAGACAAGTTGTAATTGGTTTAATTTTTTTTTTTAATTGTTTATGGTTTGAGTTATTTAGCTTTTTATTCCGACGCTCTCCAGCAATCTGGTTGCTAGGGACCAAATTACGCTCTTTGAATAAGAGACTGGAATATGAATAGAAAGATGAACAATAAAAAGTATCCATAACAATAGATTTGTATCTTTACAGAGCATTTGTCTTTTAAATGGGGTCAGTGACTTATGTTTAAAAGAAGAAGGCGGCAAATTCAAAAACAATCTAAAATAAATAATGAAGACCTATTGAAAAGTTGCATTCTAGAACAAACTAAAAGTTAATGTAAAGGCGAAGCACACCTTTTAGGGCCCTTACACACGGGCGTTTTGGACCTGCGCTCCCCTGCGTTGCGTTTGGCTGCGTTCAGCCGCAGGGGAGCGCAAGTATAGACGCACCTCATTTTGTTCAATGAGGTTGTACCCACGAGACGCGTGTAAGCGCCAAACGCAGATTCAGACGCAACATGCTGCATTTTTCCTGTGTTCGGCGCCTACATGCGTTCGTGTGAGTACAGCCCCATTGAAAATAATGAAGTGCATCTAAACCTGCGCTCCCCTGCGGCTGAACGCAGCAAAACGCAACGCAGGGGATCGCAGGTAAAAACGCCCGTGTGTAAGGGCCCTTAGGCTCAGGCCAGACGGGAAGATTTGGGGAGATTCATCACCTGGCGACTAATCTCGCCGAACTGCTTCCCCCTGCCTTCCAGCTTCTTTAATGAATAATTGCCTGCGCCTATTCACACGCAGCGCTGTGCTTTCCCTGAAATCGCTCAAAATTGCCTAAGGAGGCAACTTCAAAAAAACCAGTGCCGCGTGTGAACAGGCGCAGGCAATTATTCATTAAAGACACTGGAAGGCAGGGGGAAGTGGTTCGGGAAGATTTGTCGCCCCAAAGAAGAGGCGATTAGTCGCCAGGCAACAAATCTCCTCAAATCTTCCCGTCTGGCCTTACCCTTAAAGCCTAACCCCCGAGTCCAAACTAGACCCCTGTTTAGTGGCTGTTTATTGTGCCAGGTAGCACAGCGGGTGGTGGCCACAATCACACACTGCTTCTTTCTTCCTTGAAATCACCAACACCGAGCATGTGCAGTCAGGCCAAGTCTGAATCCGCTTCAACTGCAAATACCCCTGTTAGGAGACTGCAGAGAAGAGGACCTGATGTGGCTTTAGTTCTCCTTTAAATATGTAACAATGTTATTCCACACTCCATATCAACTGGTCAATCCCAGTGTATATTTTGCAGACCAGAAATCTCAAAAACCAATCAACCCTAGTACATAACCTCACAGAGGAGGCAATACTACTTAAACAACTGCTACGGGATCCGTTATCCAGAAAGAGGCAATGCCATTAGTCATCCCTGCTCAATTTAATGTTCCTTTCTAATAGGACGACAGATGTCAACTCATTGAGAATATATACGTTGCTGGTAAAACAAATTAATTTCATGGTTTAATTTAGTAAATTTCCTGATTAAAAACACACGGGGTCCCAGATATTCCGGGAAATCACACATTCATTGGGCCTGAATTAGTAGGTGTAAAATTCTCCAATGTCTTAAACATAAAATCAGATGTTGGTCAGTGAGGTTCTCTTTAAATAGACAGTAATGTGTGAATGCACATATCATATACTGGACACATTCTCTCCCTCTGATTATGGGTATTTATAGATAAGGGTGGCCTTTACTGCACACATAGACATACATAAAGTTCTCCCTCTACTCATGGCACCTGATACTCCCGAAGGCAACGGACGTCACCCTGACAATTCCCCTCAAACTGAGCAGTGCACCTTCCAAACTAAAGATCAAATATTTACTGTAACAAATATATATAATCGGGCTTGTGCTGAAACATTCGTCTGTTTGGCTATAATATTCCAATTTGATTTATTTCATTAGAGATCACTATTACATCCACCAGGAGTGTTTGTGAGAGACAATGGACCCTTTATAAAGGAACCCATCACATCCACAAGTAACAGAGGGTGTCACAGGTTTACAGAGAAGGAGTCCATCTTACAGAGTAAACAACTGCAGCGGGTCATTTCAGTAGCCCATTCCCACAACTGCTATAAAGAGGCTGGAAGAGGACATTACTTGCACTGCTCTTCAAGTACCAGATGTATTACAGCTCTTAAGATGCATGGCTTAAAGGAGAAACATTTTATATAGTGAACTTATTGCACCAGCCTAAAGTTTCAGCTTGTCAATAGCAGCAATGATCCAGGACTTCAAACTTGTCACAGGGGGTCACCATCTTGGAAAGTGTCTGTGACACTCACATGCTCAGTGGGCTCTGAGCAGCTGTTGAGAAGCTAAGCTTAGGGGTCGTCACTAATTATCCAGCAGGAAAAGAGTTTGTCTGTAATATAAGCTGATGCTACAGGGCTGATTATTAAATTCTGATGCTAGTTGCACTGGTTTCTGTGCTGCCATGTAGTAATTATCTGTATTAATGACTAACCAGCCTTATATTGTGACTATATTTCTATTCTATGTGTACTGTATATTGTGAGTGGGTCCCTAAGCTCAGTAAGTGACAGCAGCACAGAGCATGTGAATCAGTGAATCAGAATCAGAAAAGAAGACGGGGAGCTACTGGGGCATCTACTGGGGAGACACAGATCTTTACTGCTAAAGGGCTGTGGTTGCCTGGGGCTGGTACACAAGCACAAAACATCATGTATAACATTTCTAGTTAGGTGGATGTTCCTTATAAAAGGAGAAATAATCCAATATGATTAAATATAGAAAAGCAACCCCAGGCCAAGTTACAGCAGCTCCCATTTCTAGGATTCCAAGAAAGAGAGCCCCCCCCCCATTCAAGGCTTGATATCCACCTGCACCTCTACAAGGCACTTAAATTAAAGGCGTCAAAACATTAACAAGTGTTGCCCCCTGGAGAGTATTCATTGCATTACAGCTCACAATTAATACTGGCTGGATCCACTGCTAACCAGCCAGTTATATATGGTTTACAGCCAATAGGTTCTTACCATCAGCCAGTCCAAAAAAACCTCTATGCACAACCAATGTACCCACCACTAATTCTGTGCCGTGCACCTTCAGCCTCGAAGCTGTGGGGAGCAATAAAACCTTTACAGAGAACTCTAAGCAGTGACAGGTAACAGTTCACATGTTTGTGAGGTTTTGAGGATACTGTTCAAGCACAATTCACCTCCTCATCAAAGCGCCTGACACTTGCTATGTCATCTTAACCTTTCAATGGTTCACACAGCGGCCATGCTTAACCGTGGAAGACATCCCAATCAAGATCATGCTCCTCGGGTTTTCTTGGAGAAAGGCATGCGGATACTTATAGGTAGTAAGTACTAATCAGCATCATTAAAGAGTGAGTTGCAAGAAACAAAATAATGGGATTATGATGTGCAAACATGGAGTCTTTGCAGACACTTTCCCAACATCTGCAAGCATGGAGTTCATACTTATTATTTATGGCACACAGTGCAGCAGACATATACTTTAGACATGAAAAACAAAATAAAGAACATTATGTTTTGATGGGTTTGCCATGTTCCCCAACAATAGCCTGATTTCTCAAAGGATCCCCCCAGTCTTTGTTTCCAAATAACGAGCATTAAGTTCTGTAACTGCATAGATAACATGTGGAGCAAATACATTAGAAAACTAGTCCCAAAACTGCATACAATTGGTTATTAAACATGTTCTGCATTGATCCAGGCATTCAATCTCAAGAGGTAAGCAACTGTATATACATCAACACGTGGGATATTAGGTTTTCCTTCAAACAGCAAGTTGCTTTACCCCTTCCACTGGTAGCTATATATGTACTACACGCACATGGCATGTTACTGATCTTTATTCTGATATGCTCCAATGACGTGCGAGTTGAACTGAACCACTAGAATTGTAATATCATCTCTGTACATCCGGGCCAATTCTTCTGGCAGACTGAGCATTTTTGACAGACGCTCGTGGTCCACAGCTCCAAACTCGTTGTTGCCCACCGCGTGACGTATTAAATGGGTGGCTGCATTTTGATCTTCAAACGCGGAAGAAATCCTGGCCCTTCTTTCCATTAATAACCCCTGCATCTGTCCCAGAGTGACTTTGTAGCCTCCTACAGCTAGAGGCTGCTGGTGATGAACTCCCGTTAGATATTCTCCTACTATTCTTACCACATCTTGTCTGTGCATGGTTTCCCAAAGACCGTCAGTAGCCAAAATGAGAAATTTATCCTTTGGTCGTAACCTGTGATAGATCACTTCTGGTTCAGCAGTTAAATAAGGAGGGGTGTGGTAGTTAGGAGGGATAAATTTAGTGTACTCGTTGTCGTTGAGTTGATCTGGGCCAGACTCTACAACACGTTTCTGGAGGTCAATGCTCCATTTAAACTTCACATCTCCGAAAGCTCTGAATGGCATTAATAATCCAAGAAGTCTGTCCTGTTTGACCACAGTCTTAACCTCCTTTGGGTGTTCTGATTTGACTCTTCCTATTTCCAATTCATTCTGAGCATTATGGTCGTGAGACATTGTCACCGCTGACCATGACCCGTCTTCCTCCTGGACACCAAGAAGCGCCCGACTGTCACCCGTGTTGGCAACATGCAAATCTACCCCATCCACGTGAGCCACACAAGCAGTAGCTCCAGAAAAAGCTACACGCAAGACCCAGTAGTTCAGAAAAGAATTTGGGTCTCCAACTTGTGCTTCCAAAGAAAGGTCATTATCTAATCTTTTAAAGGAGTTAATAAGTGCTTCCTTTACATCAGTAGTCTCACCCGTGTTAAGGTCAATCAACTCTTGCCAATAGGTCCTTAAGCTATTGAAATACAGCTTTGAAGCCTCCTTGCTAAAATAATCGTTTGGATGCTTGTGCCACTGTAATATGGGCAACAAAGCTCGGCCACTTTCCACCGCATTTTCAATTTCAAGCAGAGTCTCGTGAGGTAACAGAGAAACAGCGATGTAATAGAAGAGTCTTTCACTGACAGCCTGAGCACAAGCACATCCGGCATGTCCATCAAATACACCAAGGAGCATCCCTCTGCTCTGTAGACATGTCGCTGCACTTCTTCGGTCCTCAATTGGAGCATTCGCTGGCAACTGGTTGCTGTCAAACCCAAGGATGGAGCTGATATTTTTCCCATCAAACTCTGGAACTTTAAAACTGTATTCGTTGGCCTTGAGAATACTGTTGACCTGTGGTGGGGTGAGGTAAAACCTTTGCGGAGTAGTTACGTACCTCCTCACTTGAGAACATCTCTCTCTGGGGTTGTGAAAGGCTGATGCATGCCTTGTGTCTGCCCCGAGTTTTAACAAAGAGTGGCTTGATGAGCAGCAAAGATGCTTGTGGTGGCAGTAACATATGGAACTGCATATTCTGCCAAATTCACAGTTTCTAATCAGAGGGAAAAGAAGCCTGGTTGGAGCCGACATTGCATCAAACAGTAATGAAGGAGAACAACTTCTGCCTGGCACGCCTGGAAAATAAAACAAAAATCAATGAGACATATAGTAGACAAAGGCAACGTCAGACTGGACTAATTAAAGCTTTTGTCTAAGAAAGAACAAAGACGACAAACAAAAATAGACTGGCAGAGCATGCAGGAGAATAAATGCAGCCATCATGCTTGATACAAATGCCATAAAATAGATGAAGAATGGAAAGCAGTATTTATAGAAGACATGCTGCTCCTGCCTCCCACTTGGTCTTGAAGCACCACAGCACAGAAATGCATGAGAAAGCCTTTCAGAACTTAGGTGTTAAATTTATTTGATCAGACCTGGACAGCAAATATTACATAACAGCTCATAAATCAATATAAATTACAGTCTGCTCTGCTTATTCTACGTGTCAGATGGACTACGGATGGGCTCAAGTTTCTCGGAACATTGCACAACATGATACAGCCCAGGGCTGACTTGTATATCAATATGGACATATATGGAGATCAGAATTGTTAGAACAACCTCAAGCTTGACATGCACTCACAGTTCCATGTATATGACCAAGATGCCAAATGAGGGGAATCTTTGCCAATTGGACCAGCAAAGTTTTGGGCCAGATTCTGCTAATCAAAGTGATTGCACAGGGTACTTAGGAAGTGTTTTTGGCCAAAGGCCACCTATATGGAGTAAAAGTGATCTCCAATCCAGAGATTTATTTATGGTCTGAGTGATATCAGGTCTGAATGTATTTTGGTTGGTAAAGGGGCCATTTTGACCATGTAGAAAAACTGCCAGATCAGGCAAAACAATGACAAAGAAGTTACATTAAGTCATAGACACAAAGATATAGTCGTACGAAACAAAGATTCCTGGGATCTTCAGAATGTGTGAAGTATGACTAATCGTAGATATTCTTTGTGCCATGGCAGGAACAGGGCAGGTTAGCATAATTCTGTCAGATACTGATAATATCTCTGCATGTATTGTCTATCTGACCATATCAATGGGTGGCTGGCACTACCAATTATCAGACATAACTCTTGTACAATTATGGTCTGTCAGTTAATGTCCAGAACATCGTCTGACTTGTTATTTTGCCTACTTTGGTTAATCTGAATGGAGAGTTGTAGATTGTTGCATTGATATAAACTATTTTTCATTGTACAAAGAAAACAATCTGCACGTATAAGGGCAGTTTTACCCACATCTCCTCCTGTGACTCTTTACAAACCACTCAATGTAAATATCTCCAGTCAGGGTCCATCGGATCCAAGTGTAGTATAATGCACTGCTGCACCTTAATGCAGCAAGCAAGTATAAGTAAACATGTAGGTAAGCACATCTCATCCAGTGTTAGTGAATATGAAAAGCAGAGTCAGGCACTCGCAGGTTGACTGCAAAAGTTTTTATTTCCACGACGTGTTTCGGGCTTGAAAAAGGGCTTAGCCAGAAACATGTCGTGGAAATAAACACTTTTGCAGTCAACCTGCGAGTGCCTGACTCTACTTTTCATATTCACCGATACTTTAGCCCCTAATTGGACTTGGGCAGAGTCGGAGGCACGAATAAGGCATCATTGGGAACCAGTTACTCACTGAACTATTCATCCAGTGTCAGGTACACAACCAACAAGACGGCCATACTTGCTGTATAGAGGCACAAAACCCTGCAATGGACAACTGGAAAGACTGACAATGTTAAGGAGCTTCAATATCACCTACTTGCCGCTCTCCCTAAACTCTGGTAAGAGATCAAACAGCTGCTGTAGCTCCAGAAGAGAAGAGCTGTACATCACAATACCAAGTAATACCATCATGCTGCACGGCTAAATGAAAGATCACTGGTACGTCTAACCCTGCAGCTTAATAGGGTTAAGCGCAAACAACAAACAAGGAAGACCGAGACAAAACAAAGTTCTCCTGATAATGAAAGGTCTAATATTTTCCTTTGATCCAATTTAGAATTGTTTGCATAAATATTTGTTCATTTATGTCTGTGTACTTATTCAGATTTCAGTAAAAATACTTCTGGGGCAAACACAACACACAAGGAGAGGCTTCACAGAATTCTGTAGCCCTACATGATGCTGAACACTAACAACTGCCTTTCCAACCCTCAAATCAGGATTTCTCAAATAATAAGCGGCCCTGCATATCTGCTGAGACCCAAGTGGACCCCTGTCTGCTTATTTCTATAGGGAGACATATTGAGCATAGATTATACATTATACTCCGAGTTGGGTAAATATCATCAGGAGCCAATTTAGCCGACTGTATTAACCTGAGGAAACCCACAAAGACATGGGAAGAACATACAGATTAAATGTATATAATGCAGATCTGCCCATATCTCTGCACTTTCTTTTCTCCTTGTGTTTTACCCTTAAATAACCTTCTCTGCCACTTGTGCTTCCCATGTAAGAAGGAATGTGCAGTCACACATGTAAATCCAAGGCCTAATCTCACTACACTGAATTATAGTTGCCAACTGATTTTAGTTCCCACAGAGAGACCCTCCGTTATACGCTTTCCTGGTTTTTTGCCCTATTTATTTATTTATTTTTTAAATTGACCAAATGTCAGGGAGGGTAGTTCAACTTTAAGTTTACTTTTTAGTATTTTCTAGAATGGCTAATTCTAAGCAATTTTTCAATTGGTCTTCATTTTTTCCTTTAATTTTTAAATTTTCATCCTTCTTCTGACTCTCCAGCTTTCAAATCCGGGTCACTGATCCATCCAAATAAAAACAAATACTCTTTAAAGGGGTTTTTCAGCTTTGAGTAAACTTTTAGTATGATTATAGAGTGATATTCTGAGACTATTTGTAATTGGTTTTCATTTTTTATTTGCGGTTTTTGAGTTCTTTACTTTTTCTATTCAGCAGCTCTCTAGTCTGCAGTGTAGAAATCTGGACTGCTCGGGTCCAAAGTAACCTAGCAAACATGGACTGATTTGAATGAGGATATAGAATATTAATAGGGGAGGGTCGGAACAGAAAGACAAGTAATAAAAAGTAGCAATAACAATAAATGTGTATCTTTAGACAGGATTTGTTTTAGGCTAAGGGCAGACGGGGAGATTCGGGGGCGATCCGTCGCCTCGCCAGGCAATTTTGAGCGATTTTAAAAATCGCGCCGCTCCGTGTGAACAGGCACCGGCGTTTTTAAGCCTTGCCGGTGCGCTGGGGTGTCAAGCTATTTGGGGAGATTCGGGGGCGATCCGTCGCGGCGAGAAGTCGCCAGGCGACTACTGATCGCCTCCGAATCTCCCCGTCTGCCCTTAGCCTTAGAGGGATCAGTGACCCCCTTTTGAAAGTAAGAAATAGTCAGGAGAAGAAGGCAAATAATTCATAAAATATAATTCATAAACTATAAAAAATAAATAATAATGACCAATCTTAGAACTTGCCATTCTATAAAATACTACAGGTTAACCTGAAGGTGAAACACCCCTTTAAGGCTACAAATGTATAGTTATTGCTACTTTTCATTACTCATTGTTCTATTCAGTCCCTCTATTCATATTCCAGTCTGGTACTCAAATCAGTGCATGGTTGCTATGGTAATCTGCACCCTAGCAACCAGATTGCTGGAACTGCATAATCGAGAGCTGATGAATAAAAAGCTAAATAACTCAGAAATCACAAATAATTTGCAAATTGTCTCAGAGTATCACTCTCTACATCAGTGATCCCCAACCAGTAGCTCCAGGCAACATGTTGCTCTCCAACCCCTTGGATGTTGCTCCCAGTGGCCTCAAAGCAGGTGTTTATTTTTGAATTACTGGCTTAGAGGCAAGTTTTGGTTGCATAAAAAACAGATGTCCTGCCAAACATTCTCTCCTGTAGGCTGCCAGTCCATATAGGGGCTACCAAAAAGCCAATCAGAGCTCTTATTTGACATCCACATTGACTTTTTCATGCTTGTGTTGCTCTCCAACTCTTTTTTTAATTTAAATGTGGCTCACGAGCAAAAAATGTTGGGGACCCCTGAATCAATAAAGTGTAAGTTCCAAGGAACAGAGTGTGACATGCTTCAGTCTTATTTACATACAAGTTACACAATAACCTTACAATAGACACAAGCCACTCCTAGCAGCAGTGTGATGAATGTAGATAACCCCCAAGATGTGCCACTACCTCTATACCTTATTACAGGGCTGCCTTACTCTTTGTAAGCAGTGGGTCAGTCCACTAACAATACTACAAGTCTGAGGGTCAGATTATATCAAAAGGATGAGTTTATAAGCAGAAGTTTATGGAGACTAGAGGCAGGCTTCAAGGAAGAAGATAAACCCAATTAGCAGAAGTTTTCATGACAAGTGTATAGAGTGAAGATACAGTAACTAACAAGCCGTCTCTTTTACCCCTTCAAAGCTTCTTTAATCCTGTGATTTACACCCACGTGTGCTGGCGGAGCCCTTGGCTGTAACTGAGATGCTTTGTCTACACTCTCCCGACTGCCTCTAGCAATGAGGTGTTGGAGGGCTGCAGGCTGGACAGCAAAGGGTTAAGTAAGAGGGCCATTTCAATATCAAGCTTAGAGCAATCAGTTGTCCTGTAGCTGTTACAAGACTACAACTCCCGGTAACCTTAGCCACCCAACAAATGACAGGGGAAGGAAATACAGGGAGCACTTGTTCCCCGAAATCTCAGGAGCAACAAATCTCAGACACCCTTGTAACCCCCAACATTTCAGCACATTCTTGTGCCTCCTCAGTACAGTATCATGTACCTCCTGCCAGTGCCCCTTCTTTTGCTTCACATCTTTGTAGCCCCCCGTTTAGCTAGTTGCTACATGAGGACACACGGGTGCTACATCCCCAGTGTTGGCCGCCTCTTCCTATAATAGAAGACACAGGTTCATTAGTCTGTTCTGCTCCTCCTGTCTGACATTTGATGCACAGTTTCATCATTTCTTCCTGTGGCCAATCCCTGCAATATCCTACACAGGCTGAGCATGTCTCCCTGATGATACACAGTCCTGCAATATGATGCACAGCCAACACATTCCTGCCTGGCCTCAGTCCCATGAGTAAGAGGCACAGATATAGTGGATAATGTACCCCCTACTGTAATTTATTAATATATTACAAGTCACAGAGGAGTTATGTGACCATATATACAGGTCACATAACTCTGAGGTGACTTCTGATATCTGTATAAATTTCAGTAGGAGTTACATTATGCATTACAATCTACAGTGAAATGTTAGGAGAGGGGTCAGAGTCCATTCTGGTCGCCAGTGTCCAATTCGGACATGCAGCGTCAAATTCGGTGATGGGGGACCCCTGTTATAACCCAGACTGTAGATTATAGCATATAATTGCAATATGAAGCA